>OX443565.1:8621827-9821827 GCA_949372485.1 Cheilosia soror | reverse complement strand
GATTACAGTTATTTGTTGAAACATTTTCAAAATGCTCTAATGTGAAAAGGGGGCGCAAGGATCTGGTGGTGGACATTATTTTTTTTTGGGGTCATACGCCCTCTGTGTTAACAAACAAACAAAATACATATATTCCCTTTTCTACTCAAAATTAAAGAAGAAAAAAAATTTGAAATTTCAAAAAAGAAAAATCGACAATTAAGTGAAGAGACCATTAAAGAAAAAAAAGAATTTTTTTTTCGTGGGAGAGAACAGAACAAAAACGGGTACATCAGCAGGAGCAGCAAAGTGAAAAATTCTCTTCTACGTTTTGTTTTCAACCAGGTTCCTTGCCTTTTTTCTTGTTTCCCTGTTATTTATTTTTTTTTTGCTGTGTTTATCGGTGTGTTCGTTTAGATGTGTGTGTGTATAATTTCTGCGCCTCTTTAGTATTTTCTTTTATTATAAAAAATCAAGTATAATCCCAGTTTGTGTCCTGCTCAAAAGGAAAGAAAATAGCAATCCTCTACTCTAATCCATTGTGCCTCTCGTTCTCTCGAGCGCGTCGTATTTTTCTCAATGTGTGTGCGTGCGTATTGTGTCCGTTTATTTGCCGTGTGCCGCGTTTTTGTCGGGCGAGTGTGTTGAAAACAAGATTTTCCACAATTCCACACATACACACCTCGCATGGGTGAATAAAGTGAACGCGTTAGTGTTATATTTGGGTGTGCATTGTACTCGACAAGCAATAAGCAAAGAAGAAACAGTCCCAAAAACTAACGAAAAAAAAACGAACCAAGTGTATGGAAACAGTGAAAAAATGTAAAAGGAAAGGAGGTTGTTATTCCTTTTTGTTGTAAAAAAAAAAAACTTTTTCCACAAAAAATTCTTCGTCCGATAGAATTTATTATATAGTATTTACTCCTTCGGTTTTTCTGGCAAGCAAACTTCTACTCCACACAGAAGTCAAAAAGGATATTTATTTTGGATACATTTCATGTTGCATCACTCTCGATACGGACTATAGTGTGTGCTTTGTGTAAATAAAAGACATAAATTCGTCGACAAATCAAGAAAAGTTCATCAAAAGGTGAGAGGCTTTGAAAATCCTTTATTTTTGTAGGTAGGTACTTGAATTTCTTGGAAATTGTTTTTCTCATCTTTTTCTTTTCCATTCATTCATTTCAACAAAAAACACTATATACACAGTGTAGTTGGAATTCGGAAATTGGAATCGGAATATTCGGAATCCCTGAATACTAATTTGTGTGTGATCATCATCGTCCTCCTTCAACAAAAGTGTAGGTACCTTATTTTCGATAATTGGAGAGGAAAAAATAAATTCCATACTTCCTTTTGGTGTGTGTTTTCTGTTTTATAGGTTCGTTTTTTTTTTTTTTTTTTATTGTTCGGTCGGGTGTTGAAACGATGCCAACAGTTTATCCTTTTTTGCCTGCCTCGAAGGAAGAAAACTGGCCACGAACCTATTTCCCCGTTTTCATTATTCAGCTTGTAGGATATTACGCCTTAAAATAGAGTTCGCTTAGCAGGTCGTCAGAGGGGGGCGGCGAATGGCATGGAATGAGCTGCTTTTGTTAATTAATTGAATAAATCATCCTTGAAGGAGGCGCGACGCAAGGTTGTGAACGAACTTCTAGAGGCGCCTATATGCGAATAAATCTAGGAACTTGAACTCGGTATGGACTGCGGGGGGAAGGTGGGTTGAGTTTTCCTAGAAATAATCTATCGAACAACTACCTATACGATGTAAATGTATCCTGTCGCATCAGACAAGAGCTCGATTTAAGTTCGAAATCAAAACTCTTTGGCAAATACACGGCCTAATTCAATTTGGGGTGCCTATTTTTATGTTTCGTCACAGAAAAGTTCGTATCTACCTGTGTGCGGGGTGGATTTGTGCTAATTGGTTAATTCCAAAGTCATCCAGTTGAATTTGAACAATTGCCAGTGATTTTGGCTTACGACTTTGGGCGAAGAACAAGAGGTTAGAAAATAAATGACACAGACAGGTTGTACTTTGTTTACATTGACGCGACTCTTTTTCAATGGATTAGCAACAGTCTTTCTTGGCTCTGTTATGCCTCCGACATTGTTTTTTACATTCATTAAATTTTTGACACTCTCGCTGATGATACTGCCCTCAGTTTTCGATTTGTGATTCACGTCACTCTCTTTAGATTCTCATTGAATGTTCGGCTTTTTTCCGTCTCAGAAGAAATCATTACTACAGCAAAACTTGCTGACCCACCCCTAGAGAAGATACTTATCTTCTATCTACTGTAGGACCTCACCAGGTAAGGCACATTACGCTCCTTTATTGAGGCCGCAGTGCCAGGGCCGGTGAACGCTCTCCCGACTTATTAAATCTATCTATCTGACGTCCCTGCTCTTGGGTCATGAAACTCTAATGTTGAAATCAATTAAATTCCGACCTTGGCAACATTATAAAAGGGGGTACAACCAACAGAGTGGACTTCATCGACGAAATCAAAAGACTTTCCATAGTTGGTCGGTACTACAAATTCATCTCAATTCGAAGTACCTTACAGCCTCTGATTATGCTTCAATTTACAAGCCCTAAGCTTGAGTTTTACATCTAATGGATAGAATCCAAAAACGTGCGATCGGTGATAGAAGCCAATTGACCCGCCTGAACACTGCTGAAATGTTTCTTGCCTCTCCTTGGTTTGCCACAACGTACATCAACTGATCAGCAATTCTCTCGCAACACTCGCCACTCATCGAATTCGCATCAGTGCCAACTATGGAAATTCAATTATAAGTCAATCAACACGCACGTGGAATGTATTGCCTCACGCGGTTTCATTAGTTACATTCCACAACTTTTTACACAGTACCTCTTCTCTATCCTTCCTATTAACCCTTCCACTCGTGCTGTGCATTATAGGGATCAAAAACCCATTGAGCCCTAGTTAACTGTAAAAAAACCGCACCATTCTAACCCTAAAGAATATCAGTGGTAGTCAGTAGTCAAATCTCAATTTGTTTCATTCAAACATACATAAAAGCAACATCCTTCGGAACAGATGCTTTAACGATGCAACTTTGACCGCGCCTAAGGTGCATCGTAGACCAGTTCTCATGTTTTCAATCTGGAAAGATGGTTTTATGAACTTGTTCGCAACTTTGACAGCGCCTGACAGCCGTTCATCCTACATCAGTTCTCATGTCGTTTGTCTAGAGTCCAAATCACTGAACGGAATTTCATACTTGAGGATAAGTAGACATCTACCTCAGCAGCTCTATTTCCCACCATTAGCCAACAAAAATGAATAGAACAACCATGGTCCTAAAATTCGCATCCGTTTACAATATCAATTGAACAAATTAACTAATTAAAGAAATTTAGCAACACAATGGGTGCCGCTAGATGTCAGTAAATAATTAAAAAAAAAAACAAAAACAGTCTTCTCGACCTTAAACCCCATCATTTCAAAATCTAGTAGACCTATCACTTGACTCATCGTTTCTCACTAAGTATCTTACCAGCAATTGCTGCTGCTTTTGATGAGCTAATAGCTAATTTGTTTGTGTTGCCTCATGAGAGAGACGCACTTTTAAAGGCTCTTTGTACCTAAATTTGTCACTATTTGTATGTGGGAGCTATCCAGGTTGCCAATTCCCTACTGCCATGATTCCTCTTTGACTTGATTGACCTATTCCCGATTGGAAGTAACGCATTACGGAAATGTGTGTCCAATTTAATGCTATTTCCGTCGTTAAATCGTCGCGCACCCATTTTGATTTCATTAAGAAGATGCGATCGAGCTTGAATTGGAAAAGTTTTCTTCTTGTGACAAATAGGTAACAAATTTAATATAGGAAAAGTGTCAGTAGGCCCTAAAAAGAACAGACATTTTGGAGAAATTTTTTTTTAAACGTGGCGAACTCTGCGGTTTTAAGTTCTTTAAGGACCATTCACATGAGAGCGAACGAACGAATTTCTGAAATGCAAAAAAAAAAAAAAAACACTTTTGATGCAATTATAAACAGTAAATTGAACATTTTACAGGGTAATTAATTATCCCATCAAAATGTATTATGAAAACCAGTTTAAAAAAAAAATCGAATTCCAAACATTTTACCGCGAACGAAAACACCTTCGGCGCGAATTGTCAAAGTTTATTCGCAAATCCACATCAATTAAAACACGTTCCACAAACTATAGCACATAAAACATTCGTCCGAAACTTAACCTCAAACTAGACATTGCTGGTAGAAAATGATGGGTGAAATTCGCGTGAACTGTCAAAAGTCGCAAAAATTCATTCAGTCGTTGATAGTTGGTCGCCCTTTATTTTTTTGACAGAAAATACTGACTTTGGTTACCTAGATCCATTCCATAAATGACTGAAGTGCTGTGACATAAGTCTTCCTGTTGATGTATTGTGGACATACGATTTTTTTAAATGAAATTTCGCAGTCAGAAAACAATATTCTAATTGTTAAAAATTTGACAACTGAGTTAAAATAAAGATGGAAATTATCGCCCTCTAGTACAGTGTATAAGTATGGTCATATAACGCTTTGAACGTATATGGCCTTATGTCGTTTTTAAATAGGGCAATAGGACCATATTTCGAAATATCGCCTTATGTCGCATGGCCTTATGACACGGCACTGGCGACAGGTGTATGATGCTCAAGTGGACCCTGCATAACTCTTGTGATCAGCCTATAAATCATCAGATATGTCTGACTAGATGTTAGACGTGAGACTTTGTTCATATTTTCCAAACATGGCAAGTATTTGTAGCGTTTTCAGACGGCAAAAATGGCTACAAACAATACCCTTTCCTTGGTTAAGGTTGGTTGGACGAAAGTGGCAGCGCTGCGAGACGCAGACTTAGAACAGCATAGGTTCATTTGAATGCCACGAAAAATGGATCATTATAAGATCTTCCAACTAGTTGAACCATGTTGAGCTCTTTATAAAGCGTAAGAGGCTTCTGATCTCTGTGCTTGTCAGATCGCCCAAGACGTTGTAATCGAAGTTGGTTAAGGTTAATCGGGAACAAAATCGTACCAAAGGTTTTTCGGTCCTGTAATTGTTGTAGTCTTCTGGAAATATGACCAGACGACGCGAGGCGAATTTCCTGGAAAAATGTAAAAGTTTAGATATACTTGTTCCTCCTACTAACCGGAACTAGTTACGTATCCGTAGAGCTAAGTAGTAGTTTAGTTAAAATAACAAAAATGGGATCAAGGATGTAAAAATAGTACTATTTCTTATTTTCTGGTTGAATTGATAATTTGCGTATTATTGATGAGTATTAAAGTGGAACGCATACGAGCATTCATACCAATAATTATTTATTTTTTTTCTGTTGATTTTATTGTTTGTATTTTATCTTTGATTAAGCAATATTTCAGAAATTTCACATCAATGAGTGAGCTCTAGTTTCATAATATTCTTTGGGACTATGCGGGGTTTTTTTTTTGCATATGACAAGCCAACGATGAAAATTACATTATCATACGGTTGCAAAAATGTGGTTTACCACATTTCTTGTGACTTATCTATATCATGCCTTGTAACGAAATGTATGTATAGAGTGAAGGTTCAAATGAGATCATTATTTGATAAGTATCGGCTACCAGCAGAATAAAGTGAATCAATTTGGAGTAAACTGAGTGAAATAGTTTCCTATTTAATTTTGTATATTGGTGAGTAGACGCAGTGGTTAGTGTGCTGGACTACTGTGCGAGGGATCCCAGGTTCGATCCCCGGAACAACACAAATTACATCTTAAAGTTTTTTCTACTGCGCTACCTCTCGCGAACGTCTGACAAACATCCGAGAGTACGACTGTCATGAAAAAAGCTTCTCAATTCAGCCGTTCGGACTCGGCATAAAATTGTAGGTCCCTTCCTTTCGTCCCAAAAATAGAAACTCACACAAAACGAATGGTTGCGAGAAGCTTGTGTGTCACCCGCCTGTTGCGCCACCTATTTATTTATTTATTTATTGGCGATGACAAGCAGTGGGGTCCTAGAAACCTGCATTGATGTGTCAGCGTCCCATTCCTTTAAAAACTGTTGAATTGTCCATCAGAAAACGTCCAACTTACAGCTATTATCGACTCAATACAAGTTGTGTAGAGTCCTATCCTATGACGCCTTGTGTCTGCTGATCAAGTCACAATTAATTTTCTATTTTATTATTTATTTGACTTTGACGTTTGGCATTACTCTTGCCAGAATACTACAAGTAGTGATCGGTTTACGACATCAGCAGGCTCACTATTTCACTAAACTTTGAACTAGACAAACGAACTACAGTCGGAATCCTCTATAAGGAACTGCCCTATAGGGAAATTTTCAATTTTTGCAATTTTTCCCATTTATTTTTAATACGTATATATTAAGACTTCTCTATAGCGAACTTCTCTAGCAATTTACTCTCTGTAACCAAGTTGTTTCATAAAGGTTGATTCCTTGCAGCTGGCATATAAATAAACGAACCTCTGTGCAAAATACGCTTGTCGTCATTTGCAGCTTGCATTGCCGCTCCGTGGATAGTGGTTCGTTTGTTTATATGCAAGCTGCAAGCAAGCGTACAACAAGATGCAAATGACGAAAGCGTGCGTATGAAGTGCAGCTACGTGGACAGTAGGCCTTACGTTTGCAAATTATTGAATTTGATTACCAAAAATCAATGAGTTCCTTAGTCTTGATTTTGTCTACACACACCATAAGAATAAAATCTGTCGTCAAATGGTACGATTTTTAACATGTGCAATACCAGCTTAAGGATTTGAGGTATAGAACTTAAATTGTTATGAGCCGTATCAGCGTTAATTTGAACTGAATTGAGGGCTCCTTCAAACGAACGAAAATGCACAAGCCGACAAAGCTTATCATCCTTCTGTTCTTACCATCAACGACTCTGGTGTAGAATTCTCTGGTTTACGATACCAAAGTCATTCAAGGGTCGATCGAGTTGACTGTCTCATTTGACGGCAAATCAAAATCAATAAAAAGAAAAATCCCTTCCCTACCGCACTCTGAATAACAATTATAATCGGCTTGTGCCTTTTTTTTCAAAATAAGTTCTCAACTATGTTGCTTCTTTAAACCTTTTCAAAGGGATATCAATTGTTTTTGAAACGACAAGCAGTTAATCCTAGAATATTATTACACGGAGCCACCCTCTATAGGCAAACACAGATCTATTTCTGCATACATATTTCGAAATTGCATGCCTGCCGCACACGCTATATCATTAAGTCAACACTCACGTCATGTCACATGAAACCACTGCGCACTATAAAGTCTTACAACAGATGGGAACCACCACCGCAGTGTGCATATTGGTTGTGGTCAAAATGACCCACTGTTTGCAGTTTCACTATTTTCCTTTTCCACTAAAGTTGATGTTGGCACAAAAATATTCCTAACTCTTCAGAAAAGTTGTAAATTTTGTATTTTATTTTAGTCGGTTAAAACCAACAGACGAAATTGTTTCTAAAAAAATGTTTGTAATATGAAACTCGGCAAACTCTCCGGTATAGGGTTTACTTGTGTTTTTTTTTATCCTTTGGTTGCTTTCATTGGTACCAAATGTGTGAATCGCTGAAAGGAAGCCACCCTGTCATTATATGTAATTCGATCAAGTTACACAACTGTTTAGTAGGTTTTTTTTAACACATGCATTTGGTTTGAATTGCAAGCAGTGGCTGCAGCATGTGGACTTTATGTAGTTATTTTTTCAATGAATCGTGCTTATTTGCAAGTTGGTTAAAAAAAAAGTGCTAGACTTTTACTTGAGTCGGTAAGGAAGCTCCTCAATACGTCTGCAGCTGTTTTGGGTTCGTTTGAAAGACATTTAGACTTTTTCAGAAGAACTAAATCTGAACCTCTCCTTCTGTCTTCCGAAATACTGCTTACAGCTATTCGTCAAGCTACATAGCGGCTGTCGATAAATTCTGTATCACAAAGGAAAGGGAGGAAGTTCTAACGAGATACAGAGCTGGACAGTACAACAGTCACTGTGACATCCCAGGGAAGTGTGGAGCCGATGAACTGGCAAAGCGAGGCTCCTCTGGCATGGATAGTATAAATCTGCACAACGTTTGTGCACTAATTTCATACGCTAAACAAATAATTCACGGGGACGCGGCAAGTAGAGCAAGTTTCAGATAGAAACCTTCTGATACTGTGATATTGCTAGGCTCAGCTGGCCAGCTCTGGGCATAAAAGCAGCTTCTTCGACTTAAAAGATGGATGCCCGCAGATGGAGGGCACTGCATATTACCGCAACGGCTCAGTCTGTCGCACAATTACTTCTACAGAGATGAAGAGGAGTATGAGTCCTTCACTCACGTTCTTAGCAGTTGCCCTGCCCTGGCCAATTTAAGGAGGCCCACTTAGAAAACTGTTTTCTCAATAATCTCAGTGATCTACGTAATATCAGCGGCGCTAACATTTTTAGCTTTATAACCGGAATCAAATGGTTCGCAGGATTAATCAGAAAAGGAACAGCTCCCCAAATTCCAGTGGTATGCATAATGGGCCGATCAACTGCCTATGTGTTTCTCTCACCGAGAGCTACTCTAAACTAACTAACTAACTAGACCTTAGGCGAGGTCTTCCTCAACTGCGTCGATCCGCTGGGTCAAAGAAAATTCTATAGTCTTCGGCGTTGATGTCCATTTTCCCTACTTGTCCTGTCTCATTTTCGTTCCCATATTTTTGTAACCCATGAGGACTGAATTGAAAAACTTACCAAGCCCTCACGAAGCAAGACCGGGTATGAGGATTCCCTAACACTAAGCTTATCGCGATCGAAACGATCCGAATACATGCCTTAAATGCATACTGTTTTCTTGGGGGTTCAACCGGAAAATCCGCGGCTTACTTGGTGGCATACATATACTTCCGATGTAGCATTCTGTGAATAACTTCACCACCTTGACTCGACCACTGCTCTCAAACGCATTTCCAAGACTTCAAAGTTGTATATGTCAATATCCTCGACAAGTAAGTCGAACAAGTAAGTACAACTTTTGATCGTACCTCGGTTTGTGAGTTCATGAAATCAATATTCATTGAAATATTTGGCTTTACAGCTCTGCCAAGGGCTGTAAACCATGCCCGATCTATTGTGATTTTTTGTCATTCACCATTTGTGAAGGGGACAGGTTGCACTCAATCTGAATCATTTAATTCCCCTTCCAAAGGCAATAAGGTCGAAATGAGATACAGATACCTGTCATGTACCGAATATTTTGCAAAAAAAAATATTTCATTAATTATCCCCGGTATGCTTCGTAAGCTGTTTTTAAAAATTCAAACTCTGGCTAAGGTCATTTGCCTGGCGAAAATCCAACTCTTAATTTTGTATTATCTGAGACAAAGAAGAAGAAACACCATACTTGCTTGGTAACCATCCAGCCACCATCCAAGCGAACCCCGCAAAAACACTACAAAACGAAGAGGCAGAAGAAGAAGTTCAAGCAGGAGGAATAAGAGGAGAGCAGGAAAAAAAAATACATTTATATGTAATGATAATGAGGCATAAAAGTAAAAAGGTATTCAACGCCGCATGATGCCAGTGAACACCTCTTTTCTGGAAAATTTCGTGTGCGTAATGCGCTTTCCAATCTCTTTTGCTCTCATCTTCTTTGAATTTTTTTGGTAATTTTAAACAAATTTTTTTTTCTTGTTTTTCTGTTCTTTATATCAACAACATATGGACGACGAGACGCCGAATACAGAATACTGAATACATTATGTAAAAGGTATTGAAATAGTACATTATGTATGAATGTGTAGTTTGTGCTTTTTGGTGTGCTGCACGAGCTAAAGTCATTGTCATTGATAGAATATTTACTTTGTGTACTGGATAGCCTTTTCTCGATACTACCCAAATATAAATTTGGAAAATGGGAAGAACATCTGACTACAGACCGTCTAGTCTAGACGGTGTGTATACCCATAGATGCATACGGCATACCGCATACCCTACGCTTCGGAATTTATATTTTCATAGTTCGCTGTGGCGATGCCACCCAAAGGGTAAAATCAAGACTCCAGCAAGAAGTAGTAGTAATGTTAAGCTCGTCTAATTAGAAGAAGAAAAATGAAAAACGAAGAACAATGTTCTTACGTATGGCTTTGTATCTTTTGAATTTCCTCAATAGCAATCGAAGACCATCAACCGCACGTCTACGCGCATTATCGTGTGCAATTTTCAATCATTAAGGTTTTTTTTAATGAGTTTTCTTTTCAATTAAACTTTTTCTGGGTATTAGATGGAGAATATTGAAGGCATCCTTGTTTGGAATTGGGATTTTTTTTTTCCAATTTAAATGAAAAATAATGTAGGTACTTTGTTATCACTTGAGAGAAACTGTCAGGAGTTATTCAAGTTTTAACCCGGCTTTCGTGGTTATTGGTCAACGACAACGTCCAGGTCCTCTGAAGGAAACTCATCTAAATCACGAAATTTGTCAATTGTCTGGTTATCGTTTTTAAAAAAAATTCACGAACACTATTTCTTTGGCAGTTCTAGAGGTACATATATAATTTCGACTGAGAAGTTTGGGGCCAGAATACGTGAGGAACTCAATGTCGAGCAGCTACTTCTCCGGACGGAGCGATCCATGCTTCGGTGGTTTGGTCATGTTAAACGCATGTCCCCGACCAGGATTCCACAACGTGCTATGGAATCCGTACCATCGGGTAGGCGTCCTCTAGGTAGACCAAGGATGAGATGGTTAGATCAAGTCCATAATCTCTCCTATACCCGTATGGGGATTGCCCTTGATGATTTAGAGTCGATGGCGGAGGATCGAGAGCTATGGAGGGTCCACTTGAGCAACCTACACCCGCGACCCACTTAATGGACAAGCGGACCATTGAAAATGAATGAATGAATGAAAGTTTGGGGCTATCTTCATTATATAAGTAAAGAGACGAGCAGTTCGACTAATAATACTTGATCGAAAGCTTTAATCAAACCGGGGATAACCTCTGAAGAGCTTCAAAATGCGGCTGAAATTAGAAGTTTTCTCAGGTTCGTTTAGGTTGGTGGAGAAACATGCACACTTAGATAAATGTAGCTTCGTTGTTATGCCCTAGAGGTTTATGACTCCCACACTCTGGAATCCTATGAACAACATACGAATCGGTATTTACAAATTTATATAAGTCATTTATGAACCTGTCAGAAAGTTCGTCTAAATCGTCGAAAAAGTAACTAACAATGATTCCATTTCTTATGTGGCAGAGTGTGGGGTGTCCTCATGCATCTCCTCATCACCGCATTCTCTGCACAGGCCATCTTATCTGTACTGGCAGGACAATTACACGCTCAGATGGTTGTCAAACGTTCTCGACAGGTGGCGCATTGCGAAGAGGTTATAATTTGTGCTTTTCCTGGTACTCGTCCCTCATTAATCTAGAACAGTAGCCAACCACTGAGCTGACAATAAAAAACTAAAAGCTGGACAAATGCAGTCCTGAACAAGTACTAGCAGCTCTAAAACTATGGACCCATATCTGGCTAACCCCTATCTAACATTCTTTGATAAAAATCAAATCGGTAAGCAACAAGGATCAAGGAAAATGCATTACGGTTGCCCATCTCTCTGTTGTATTCAGGAATGAGTTGCCTAGTTCTCATCGCTTAGTTGGACAATCGCGGTGCAGGCTCAATTCGTGACAGGGAAAACCGTCTTTCATGTCATAATGCATCTTTTTGTCATTCCTCGTAAGCTTAACTTATTTTAATGCACCATAATGACATTAATTCTGAATTGAATTCTTCAGTAAGTAATAGGGCCCATACACGACACAAACATGTCGTTGCAGACCAATATACATATTTTGTTGTTGTGCACATGTCCGCGCAGTCTGTCTGTGTCATGTGTATCCATGTCGACTGTTTGCAGCGACCGTCTGCGTGAATTCAAATATTTTTGATTTTTTCTTGGTCTGCAACGACATGTCTGTGTCGTGTATGGTGAATTTTGCACAGACGAGCGAGAAAATTCACGGCGTAAACATAACTATCACTTGGAGCAATCGGTTCCCTCATTCAAGTTTTTTGTTTAGTTATTAATGGATTCATTTTTTGTAGTAGTTTCATTAAATTTCCTTCATCCATTCGGCATTAAAGAAGTCGGATCGGCTAGCAGTATCCGCCATTTATCTGACCCGACGACCACGACGAAATGATACAAACTAATGTCTGTGCAGATTATCTGCACCGTGTGTTTCGAAGGCATGTTTGCACAGACTTAAGGTCTGCAGCGACGTGTCTATGTCGTGTATGGGCCCTATAAGGTTGTAGCATGCAAAGATTTTGAGCAAGTTCGATACCGCTTAGCTATCTAAATATAACTACATATATTTCTTTTTCGTAGGTCATGTTTTGGGCCTGACTTTAAAGAAGCATTAAGCTGTCATTGTTCTTATCCACTTGTTCCCCTCTTCGACAATTATTATCATATTTTCGTGGTCCCACTCACATTTACATTTGTTGCACTAAAAAAAGTTTCAAGCCAGATACATAATACAATCGAGGGAATAATGTCCTTACACATTTCCAATTGTAAACAGTGTTTGTCTCTTAATCCCATTGTCCTTCATTGACCGATTAGAAAATAGATTTTTAAGCCCACCAGCAATTGACTCGCATCGCTGACATGTTTGACAAGTCCCCCTTAAACACAGTAGGCCAGTTTATATAATACATTGACATGACAAGTGTTTGAAAAATGTCAAAACCCCGTTCGTCGTATTAGGAACATGAAATCGTGTCATCATCGAAAAAGTGTCTTTTTTTTTTTTTGAATTTTTAAAATGTATCTCTCCCTTTCCACTCTGCCCTGAATTTTACACAGCATTGTTTGAAGCCAACACACATGTGTGTTATAGATTTTACTCTTACATAATATACATACCTACATGAGTGAGGAGGTAGGTACTGGGGTAATGATAACAACAAATATAGGTTCATATACATGTAGATGGTATATTTATAGAAGGCGGTTCGTCTATTTCAAAAGGATATGGATTTGTTTTTGGGTTGGAAGCAGCCATACTAAAATTGTCATCAATTTCTAAAATAGGAAAAAAAAAATCTTAACAGACATACAATTTAGGACAATTGACCTAGATTTTGTTTTACATTCTCGCGGTTTTCAGTGAATGCATGTAATCATCCTTAAAGTGGTTCGTCTGGGAAAAGAGGAAGAGAAACATGTAGAGTTTTTAGACTTTAATGACAAGGCTTGAACAGCCATGCAATTGAGGACAGTAAGCCTTTGCATTGAATTATTCCAAAAGGCTGCAGCATGCCTAAAGCCAATGATGAATGTTATAAACCCAAACTAATTAACATGCAATGGACTTTTCGAATTTCTGAATCAGAATCAGAATCAGAATTATCGCCACATCAATCATGTCCTTCCAGATGCCTTATATAGCATTTTCTAGACTCTATAGTCCACTTATCCTCAATCCACTGCTTTTTGGCGGTGACCTCTTGAGTGAGCATATCGTATATCTGTCTGCTCTGTGGATCGAATATAAATAGCCTTATTCATTGAGTTTTCCAATTTGTATTTTATTTTGTTATTCTAAGATCGTATTCCTGATTTTCTTTCGCTATGTGTCAGTGGGAAATATTTATGGACTTCTCTCGGGGGATTTTTATTTTTGTAACACCAGGCAAGAGGGTATTATAAGTTTGTTTTTGATTAGGCGAAATTATAATAAATATAATCTGAATCTGTATAGGTGCGTCCTTTTGCACTCAAACAAGACACATTTTATTTGTTTAATAAATAAAGGAATGTAAATAGTTGGCGCAACAGGTCCATTGGTCATTTGACATGTAATAATTCTAGGGAGAAACAACGAACTGATATCTATTTCAACGTTTCTAGACTCTGACAAGTAAAAACTGTCCTATGACATCATTATTTAAAGTCTACCTTCTGCAACTTCTCACAAGTCTCATAGTTCCGTTCTTATACGTCTCAAAAGTTAAAGATTTTAATTTGTTTCCCGTAGATAAATTTGTCAGGATTCAAATGCAGAATCAGCAACATTCTCAATTGTATTAGATTTCTGTATTAGATTTCAATTGCAAAGGGAAGGGCACACAAAAAATAAGAATAATATTTTCCATAAACTTTAAGTAAACAGAAAACAAGCCTAGACAGACGAGAGAAGCGAAAAGAGAACTGAAATATATTTGTTTGTAATTAGATTCCACTTTTGAAAATCCATCGTTGTTTAGAAGCCGCTTGGGTGATTAGAACTCGGTATATATCTCTCGTGCGTATAGTATCTATAACCGTATTTATGGAGTTACAAAGTAGGCTGCAAGGGAGAGGTTGTGTGTGTGTGTGTGTGTGTGTGTTAGGTCTAAGTCCTTTTTCCTGATTTTCCATGCATTTTGTCGTCGCTCCTTGCCCGCTGAAATATGTATTTATGAAATTTCCCTCAAGTGGTTTCTGGGATGAGTTTGGTTTCCTTTTTTTTTGTGGAATTTTACAGCGCATATAAAGGGTTTCTCTACGGGTTTGGGGTTATTATTATTTTTTCCGTTTATGGATACATTTTAAGCACGGACGACGGACGAACCTTTATCGATACAACGTAGCGGGCGCGAATGCTTTTAAAATTTGATGACAGTGCAAAAACGCGCTGCTCCCTGGTAGATATATATAGATACATTTACGTTTTTTGAGAGGCTATTGTAGAGTTCGCGAAATCAAATATCCGGTGGTATTTTTTATACATATACACGTCTGTTGTATATGGATTTAGGTACCTTGCCTTCACTGTATTCCGTTTTGATCGATAATCCGCAATGGGGGATGATACTCAAAAGGACTGTTTTTTTTTTTTCGGTGACAATTTCATGAATTGCACTTTGTGTTGCCAGATGTGTATTGTGAATTTTTTTATATTGTACATACGAAATAGACCTGTTGACTATGAATTGGTCTTTCGAAAAGATGTTTTAGTTTAAAATGCTGATCCTACGTAAGTCGTTTTGAAAAACTGCAAATGACTCTATTCGTCTGAAAAGAAAAAACGCATGGTTGCGTTACATACGTGGGCCTATTGCGCCAAATATTTAGCTATCTAAGCAATTGTCTACCTGTTGCCAATAAGTTAAAAGTTAAAAATCAACAACGTCTTGTATTTGAGTATCGAAACCGTGAAAGTAGACACATTTTCTTTGACATTTCAAGCTCTTAAAACTGCTATTGGTTTGAAGCTGTTTATTCCACATGCCAGCCATATCGGCATAGTTCCCCGGCGTAAAATCCGGACTTACTTACTTATCGGGCTCCCGACCCGTGAAGAGTCTCTGCCTGAGACACAGCAGCCTTCCATCCTCTACGATCCCAGGCACGCTGCTTCCAGTTGTCGAGACCAAGCGCAATCCGGACAGTATACATTAATTTATATTGTAGGTATGCTTGAAAAAAAATTAATAAATAAATTCTAAGCCCAAAACGTAGGTATTTGACGTACAAAGTAACATACATTTTCAGACGATTACCTCAAGATTTAGCAATATTCTGTGTTAAAATACAAAATTTGAGAGCGACATGCAGGTTAGTCAAATAATCAAAAAGAAATGGTTCAAAAAATAGCTTTTTTAGGTCGTCAACATTTTGTCTGATTGGACTTCAGCTTTCACCTATATTAAGTTAGGTTAGGTTTACGGGTTGGCAAAGCAGGGTACATCCTGCTAACAAAACAATGTTTTGTTGCTTTCAAAGCTTCTCATACCGGCTATGAAAATGTCAATTTGGTTGGACTGGTTGCTAGAGAGATCCACTGGAACATCAATCTATATTCGAAGCGTATGCCTTATACCTACGGTGACCATATTTTTAGGAGCCAAACCCGGGACAAGAAGAAATTTAAAAATTATAGCAACAAACAGAACAAAAATAAAACTCATGTTTTGGATTATTATTTATTGACGGGAGGACAAAAACACAACACGAAACGCACAAAACATGTTGCCATGCCACAGTTTGTCGTACACATGTCTGCGAAAAATGCTCTTTTAAGCCTGTATTCACGTCAGTAAATAAATAGTTGGCGCAGCTTTTAACAACTATTCGTTTGTGTGCATTTTTAATTTTTGGGACAAATGGAAGGGACCTACAATTTTATGCCTAGTCCGAACGGCGGAATTGAGAAGCTTCTTCAGGACAGTTATACTCTCTGATGTTTGTCAGACGTTCGAGAGAGGTTCACGCTAGAAGCTTAAAATGAAAACAGTATATAAGCACAGGCTTCATAATTATAAATCCGTAATAGCTGACTTTACGATCTGTCATTAATTTTGTATCCCCGTGTGACCTACTTGTGATATTTTGTATGTATTATTAGCAAATATTGAATCAATCTCTTTCGGTAATGACTGGTAACCCATAAAAAATATAAGATCGTCTCCTAAAATCCCATCAGATCAACATATCCCGATAAGATACTGCAGTTGACCACATTTTTTGGTGGTTGCTTACAATAGTTAGAAATGTTGTAAAACACTATACAAAACAACTCGTAATAACGATGCGTCACACACATTTGAATCAAATAAAAAAAAAAGTTTAAATCTACAGAGCCGCCTGAAATGTTGATACAAAGATGAGAAGAAGGAAAGAAATTAATAGCGGGTAAAGGTAATACTTGAAAGGAAATATATCCAATATATCTACAACAAGAAAAACCTGTCAGATGAAGCATAGCCATCGCCGTAGCCACTACAACTATACTCATGTACTTTTTCTTTACAGCTTATGCCATCTATCGCGAAGAAGTCTGGCCAAGGCAGGCAGTCAGTCAGCTAGCCAGTCAGTTATCTACGTAACCAAACAGCCCGTAAAATATTTTTCTTAGTTTTTTTTATGGTTTGCTTGGTCGTTAGCTGTTCTCTCCGTTTTTTTTTTTTTTGTTTCCTTTATTCTTCTTTTTGGATGTAAATGGGTTTTTTTTTTCTTTTTCCTTTAATGCACTGCAAAAGTAAAATATCGAATTCCTCTTCCCTTGTTTGTGTGTGTGATTTTTGTTGTTGTTATTCTCTTGTGATTATAATATTTTCTGTTAAGCCACATTCTTTAAATAAGAAGACAGCAGGGAAAAAAAGGTTATTAGGAAAATGATTAGTTCTTATAGGAAATTTGTCACAAAAACTATAGAGATCCAAATTCTGGATACTACAGACGTACTAGAGTGGACAGATTTTGTTCATGTTTGTTACAAAAATCGGTTGCAACTTCATACGCACTTGTAACAGATGTAGAGGTGGCCGCAATGTTCGAATGCAGTCGTTTTTATATCAGACTGGCAGGTACATAGGTGAACCTATTAGCAATTGCATTCAAAGTATACCTATGTTAGGGCTCTAATGGGGGCCACATTTTACTTAAAGTTGTGGCAGGACAGAAGTAAAATCTTTGCAAAATTTTGGACATAAGGTCCGTCTCAAGATATGTCAACAAAACTGATTCTCGTTGATATTGTTCATCTTCAAAAATGTAGTGTAACTACATAAATTTTCTGATCAACACGATCCAACGAAATAAGTTTTAAAAGAGGTCGGTTAATATTAGGTTATTAATAGAGCACATGAATTGTTTAAGAAATCCAGTCATGTAACCATGCATTGTGGAGTTTTGTCATTTAATTTAATGACCATTTAAGTAGCATCTACCCCAAAAAGTTTGACTTGAGTATGTCCTCGTTAGACTGAATTTTAGTACTTTTCAGCTGCCTGCACCTGGTCACTGGATGCTTTACAATGTTACTTAATGTAGATTTTTTAGAGCACGAGATGGATTGGTCAGGTTAAATACATTTCCGTCAACCTGGCGTACAAGGGTGCCATGAAATAAAGTCTTGAGCAAAAAGGTCCAAAACATGATTTTGGACTTTTTTGGACATTATTGCACTCAGCTATTTAAAAGAAAGACGAGCAAGGGGGTTGCAGGGGGCAGCATGCTCCCCCATACATATTCTACTGTTTATGCATTGTGGCTTTTATTTCCACTTCGATTTGGTCTTTATTGGACTTTTGAAAATGAAATAAAGTCCAAAAATCGTTTTGGACTGGATCTTTTTGGACTCTATTGCAATTTCAGAAGTGCAATAAAGTCCAAAATTACGTTTTGGACCTTTTTGCATAAGACTTTATTTCATAGCATCGCGTACAAGACGTGTCATCAGATGTTGCGATGGTTAGATCAGGCCCGGTAGATGTGTATCAGAAGTAACAAATATGTTTTGGAATTTTTAATTTTTATTTCTGAAAAAATATCTTTATTTTAAGAGACAATCAAAAAAGATGGTTCTAAAAAAATACATAATATTTTTTAAGAGGTTTCATTAGAAATTGTTATTTTCGGTTTTCTGTTAAATTTTTCTTTCGAGAAATAGTTATTCTGAGGTTACAACACGACCTCCGAGAGTATGGGATCATTTCTCAAGTGTCCTTAGGTAGTTGTTCAAAATAGATTTTTAGATTGAAATATAAACCAATTCAGATTGACATTTGAACGTCATCGGCTTTTTTTTCTATACAATTTTGTGATTTGATTTATACAGTATATCCTGTTCGATTTAAACCAAAAAAAATCCAAATAGAGTCCTTTAAGACCACATAACGCATATGTAGCTCTGACATCAACAGAGAGTGCCACATATTACACAGACGTATTTGTACCATATCTGAGTGTCACAAAGAGAGCTAGAGACCATACGCTGATGTAAAAACTACGTCAGAGTTACATACGTATGTGCCTTGCTACATGCCGTCTACTATGACCTTTATGTCCATCCTGTCATTGCCAGAAAATTATTTTACAAAGAACATACATGAGACAATTTTGCAGGGCCATAAATACCTCTATCATCTGTGTGCATACTTACGCCCTTAATCCCTAAATGACGCGTAGGTCACGACTTAGAATTTCATCATCATTGCAAATACTGATGGGATCCCCCTCATACAAGCTTTTCCATCAGTCGTTAAGGACTAGTAGGTATGCAAAATCCCCTGCTACTTTCACTTACGAGTATACGTATAGTTTTTGCGTTCCTGGTCTTAAATGCAAAAAAATGTGTAAAAATAGGTTGTGCGATGATGCAGCTCGTCAAGGGATTTTTTTGTTAGTCCAACTGCACTCATCAGGTTCAGTATGGGGTAAGTCACCGCTTTTTAAAATTATAACCAACAAAGTAACTTTGCTGCTAATGATGTAATTTTCTTAACCATGAGTTAATATGTTAGAGAGAGGCGTTAACTATATACTGAATGTCCTTGAAAATCGCTTAGATCCTCTTGTGAGTGGAACACATGTGCGTGTGCATTAGGATGAACTTTGTTAATTCCTTGTGTGGAGGGAGTGTGGTGGAATCCTAAAAACTAAAAGGGAAACCCACGAGAGAGACTGAGCGAAATGGAAATGTTTGGTTTGGTAACTAACTCATTTTTCATTCATCCATTCATTCATTTTCAATGTTCCGCTTGTCCATTAAGTGGGTCGCGGGTGTAGGTTGCTCAAGTGGACCCTCCATAGCTCTCGATCCTCCGCCATCGACTCTAAATCATCAAGGGCAATCCCCATACGGGTATAGGAGAGATTATGGACTTGTTCTAACCATCTCATCCTTGGTCTACCTAGAGGACGCCTACCCGATGGTACGGATTCCATAGCACGTCGTGGAAACCTGGTCGGGGACATGCGTTTAACATGACCAAACCACCGAAGCATGGATCGCTCCGTCCGGAGAAGTAGCTGCTCGACATTGAGTTCCTTATGTATTCTGGTATTTCTGATGCGATCTCTACGGGTCAAACCAGCAATATAACGAACGCATCTCATTTCGGCAGCTTGTATCCGCGATCTTATTCTTTCGGTCATTACCCAAACCTCATGACCATAGGTGAGAGTTGGAACAAACACAGAATTAAAGACTGACAACTTAGCTTTGACACCAAGTTCAGTCCTCCTAATAACAGAATGACCAAGCTGTCTCAAAATTGACCCAGCCTGACCAATCCTACAGGAAAACTCGGCATTGCTCCTTCCATCACTCGCGAATAAGACCCCGAGATACTTAAACTTCTCCACCTGTTTCAATGGGACTCCACTAACATGCAGAGTGCATTGAACAGGCGTTCTGGAGACGACCATCACTTCAGATTTGTTCACGTTTACCTTCATCTCAGCTTCAACACAAACGGTTACAAACCGATCGAGTGCGCGCTAGTAACTAACTTATCAGGCTAAATGGTCGGGAAGCCTCAAACTTGGAAGTACCTGGAAGTAAAAAAAAAATTTCAAGAAGGATCAATTGAAAGACCTTTTACCCTTATTAAAGGACGCTATGCTCTGTAAATGGTGCTGAAAAGTCGTTGATCTGTGTTTGTTAGAGTGGCTACATCATTTGACTTTACTGCCCGGTGTCCAGTCGGTCAGTCACAAAAAGCTCCTCCAGTTATCACAATCTTCAGCTAATTGCGTTCGGCTTGGTATACAGGTCCACTTCTACTTTGGTGAATGGTCGGCTGAGTCGAGGTCTTCCACTACTGCATTTGAGGATAGGTAGGGTAGGTAGGTTTGAAGATTCTGAAGATCGTAGGGGTGCTGTTTATTCGCCATTTCTTTTTAGATTATGACTCGATTTCAGTTGTCTTCTCTCCACATATATTCAAAACAGCCATTTAATGGGTAACCATCTACGAGTTTTGACTTAACATAGCTGGGGATGCGCGACAAGCGTCTACAGTTCATATAGCTTTGTCTGTTTTATACCCCAATTTCTTAAGCTACTATTATACATGTCAAAAATCGTCTCACAGTTGTGTTATGACAAAATTCGACATTTTTGAAGTAGCTTAAAAAAAATGTTTGATTTCAAGGAAGCTTCCAAATATTCTGAGCCATATTTCAACTGCCTTTGACATCATTTTATTGCTGTCCTATTTTTTCAATAAATCTCACCAAAAGAAAGACAGAAAAAAAAAATGAATGACAGAAAAACATAAACAAATATGCGTTTGGAATAGAGAAAGGGGATCAGAAAGAAGTTTAACATCTCATTATAGTTGATCTCTGGATTGTGGGCTAAAGTATCATCATCATCAACATCATCATGATGATTCTCTAATCCAACGAATGAAAGGTTAGGTCCCGTAAACGAAACAAACAAGAATGTAACCCAAGAAAATAACATACAAAAGACAAAAATATTTCTCAATCGAAAATGCAGAAGATAAAAATAAGAAAACAAGAAAGCTGAAGAAAGACGAGAAGAAACAAAAAAAAAAAAAAAAAAAATAAAGACCTATCATCATCCACCCAGGAACATTTTCGACTGGTTGTTGGTTGGCCTCTGCAGTGCTTAGCAGCAGCAGCACTGCCGCTGCACAGCATCCGTGGTGCTGCGCCGTGTCATACACACAAACACACCCAGTTTCAAATGAGAGAGAGATAAACTTGAGGTACACAATGATGCTAAAACTAGTGTGGCCTATAGATATGTACATCTCTCAACACAAGCCTATAACACGTTGTATTTTCATGGGATACAAAAATTCAGGTTTTTTTTTCGATTAGTTTTGATTTTTTTTTTCTGTATACATATTCGTTCCTGGTCTTTTTTTTGTTGTTTGTTTGTTATCCAAAATGCCGAATGAACAAAAAAATAAACCGAACAAAAAGCCAAAGTATTCGAGTGTGGAATGAGAAGAAACAAAAGAAATGAATCTCGAACTTTTTTGCGTGTAGGTAGTATAGAGATGCTGGCCCGGTACTATGTGCGTCTGGAGATTGGTGACGATCTCCGAAGGAGAAAGTATAGGTACTTTTTTTTTTTTTTTGAGGAAAAAACTATTAGAGGAATTTTGAGATTTTTTTTTTTACAAGTGTGTACCTACCTAATGCTGCAGGCCACAATCGTAGGTATCTACTGCGTGCACTATGGGGTCATGGTACCGAAAGTGGTTTGTATGGTCACTTCTTGAAAAATACTAACGCGAGTTTAGTTTTGTAGCATTTAGGCATTTAAAGACTGATTCATTAATATAGATTTATGAAGATTCGAATCCCTGTGAATTTTGGTCACACCTCAAACGTCTTTCTAAAATATGTCCAGTGTTAACCATTACTTTATTAATTTCATTGATATCCATCGAATCGATCTGGGTGTCTCGGGAATTTTTTGTCTATCTAAACCGTGTTTTGGTCAAGCTTTGAGTTTGTTTAAAAAAAAAATATAAATTTCCTCGATAAGGAACTCTTGAAGCCAAATTCTGGTTGCACCAACTATCAACTGGTATACGAGCTTGTGAATGAGTTAATTAACTTTCGAGTTCCAGGCAAAGGTTGCCAAAAACACATCAAGCCGGAAGGACCTGAAGTTAGTGCGTAGGACTATTGAGGGAGCAGTTTAAGGTTCATGGGCGAAAGTACGAGTACTCTTGGTATGGCAACCTAAAGAGCACCTGTTAATTTATGATCGTATATTGTATATTGACACGATTGTTCAGGTCTAAGGTTACCCAAAGTGTGCCATTTTTCGCGTCGCCAATTCTTTAAGGTTGTGTATCTATTACAACATATGTTGCCGCGCATATAAGGATTATACCAATTCTTGATTTATATGGCTTTGCTCCCGTAGCCCTCAGGATTTGGTACACGCAGAGATTCGTTTACAGTCAGTTTACTTTTCTCTTTTATATTTATATATACCTACCCAAGGAGTAGTTAGTATCACTTAAAAATATGTTTAGCTCTATATTGGAGAAAACAGGTCAAGGATTATATGCTGGCATCTCAACACAGATCTATAGCAGACTGAACCACTATCTATGGAACAAACGATATTTCTTAGCTAGCGAATCCTTAATTATATTTCACACCGCCCAAATCTGCATATACTGTGTAAAATTGTGCAACTGAAAATATCATTAGGATGTGTACCACATTTTAGCAGTATGACAGAACTCCGCTTGAATATCTTTGAAGTACGCTGTAGCTGGATGAGGCGAAAAGCATATTCAATGGCGACAGAGGTTGCGACGCATTACAATGTTTCAAATTAATACGATGAACGGTTCGTGAGTTATGAAAAGGGCCCCTTAAATACCCCCCTTTAAGGGGCTCTTTTTAATTCGGGCCCCAAGCAACATTTTCCAAATCGGAGAAATAGATTTCCTTTATTTCTTATGTAGAGTACGCAACCCGAGTTTGGAGTCAATGGGATGAAAAATAAAAATGTTCACACACAAACTTTGACCCCCCTTTTGCCCCTTTAGGGGTAAAATTTCGAAATATCCTTCCTTATACATTATAGAGAGAACTTCTGTGCAAAATTTTACTCTTTCTAGCCGCAAATGGTTGATGAGGCAGTGAGTCGTAATTTCCATTTTTATTTATAAAATAAAAGAACCTTTTAAGAGCTTCGGCTACCCATAGTACTTCATTCAAAACTCAACCCTATACACATTTTCAGTATAAAATATTTATACTGCCCTCGTTGTGCTAACTAATTACGTCTCCTGTTTCCTCGATACCTAGGTGATACAATATTGTAACAACAACTGTTTGTCTTCCCACGGCCGCCAAATAATTTATTCCATTGTAAAATCAATGCCTTAGCGCAGATAGAAAAATAAATTGTCAACTAAGAAAATGATAAAGATACGAGTACATTTATGTCATATGGGAATTAACTGAAAGCGCGCCTGTTAATTTACGATAGTAGATTTCCCCAAGGAATTCCTCTGGCATTGATGAAGAAAAAAAAAATGTTTCTATTTAAAAAGAAATTGAGGGCGGAAATTACATTACACCAATCAAGAAAGGAAAGGACGAATATTTTTTTTATGCGTGTGTACGTTTTGTTCCGCCATCATGCATATGCGACTTACGTCTATGGGGGTGGGTTTGATTACTACAAGTGAAGGAACATAAAAGTATAAATCTTCAGTATATTTTTATTTTAATATCCACTGCACGTATGTCGTTACAGAAAGACATGTCTAGAACGGCAAAGTGACGATTTATAAAACCAAAAATAAATACATGTTTTATGAAGTTCTATGATTGAATCGATTTCGCGGTCCATTTGGCCATTTTAGTCGGCACCCCCTTTAATTGTTGCCGACCTTTGCAAGGGTATAAACTTACCCTTGTATCTCTTAAGGGTATATGTTCAGTAGTTTGTTTTTCCCCATTAAAACCATCTGTTTACATCGTTTGTTTTATTGTTTCGTATGTGTTTTTTTGTTATCTTTGCAGGCGTTGAAATTATTCAGGACATCCAACAGAACGAGGCACGACGACCAGTCAGATGATCAACGCTTCCTATACATCACTATCAGAGCGTCGTCATATGTTCACATTGTTTTCATTTTCGGATTTTATTTATTTTATACATCTCAGCACACAAGGAACTAATTAATATGCATTGGTGAGTCTAATAGTAGTACATTTCTTTAACACGGAATAAATTATAATTCTGATTGATGAATGGATTTTTCCTTTAAAAAAATATGGCCTGGCAGTTTTGTGGGGTGTAATTTATTGTCATATTGTCGTATTTCCTCGAGGAATAAAATACCTTCCAGGAATTAATAGCATTTGGGGTTTTTTATTGCTTAACACTTTTTAACACGTATTTTTGATAGTTGGGGGGTAAGCCTTATTTTTCCCTCGGGGCAGCACGCTTATTGTATTTTGTTTTTGTCAGAAGTTTTGAAGTTTTACCCACTTACGACTTATAAAGTAGTCAGCTAGATAGATGCTTGTTGTGATTTTGACGACTTTTTAAGGAAATCAATAATAGACACAGACAAGTGTTCCGCTGCGTGGTCGCCATTTGACACCACGGTCACTTGAGCGCGGTCCTGAATATTACTCGTAATATGCTTCTTTATGGGCTTATGTATGTACACGCCATGGCTAGTTCGAATGAAGCGCAATCGTAAAGTCCAATTTTCGACAACTTTATTGATCAATTGGGCGAATTTTTACTTCAAAATCGTCCAACGTCTCTGGCTTATCGGCATGGACTTGTGACATACCCCCAGAGAAAGTAATTTAAATGTGTAAGATCAGAGAATCGTGAGGTCAGTTCACGGGTCCATAATTATGTGCTCAGCAAATGCTTCACGCAATGCCATTCAACTAAGGAATGAAGAAGGCAGAAATCATGTTTCTTTAGCGCTCTCCGTTAAGTGTAACATTCTGGCCGGCCCTTAAAGAAATATGGGCCGATGATTCCACCAGTCCATAAAGGACACCAAACATTTAGTTTTAATGGATGTAAGGGCGTCTCGACAAAGGCTTCTGGGTTTTCTCCACTCCAAATTCGACAATTTTGCTTGTTTACATTATGCATATACCCAAAAAAAGGGCCTCATCCGAGAACAAAAAACACGGCCATCCGCATAGTAGTTGAACTGAACTTTCAGCTTGGCCTGACAGTGTAATTCCAGCTTTGATTCTGCTCTAACGGTCAGCAGGATAAATGAATTTGATGGAAACACATCCTTCTGCTACGATTTTGTATATATGTCTTGTTTTTCGCAAACAAATTCTTGGGTCTTTCAGTCTGGGTCTGTTGTTTCGTTGTCAGTGTGAACTGTCAACTACTACTTTATGAGAAATACTTTTTATATGCATGGTTGAGCACTGTGCAGTGCGTGATGGTCTGAATAATCCAAAAAAGCACGTTTTCGTACTTCATCATAATTCCATATGTATTTGAAATCCAATCACCCTTTAGTCAGCGTCCATAATGTCACGAAGTGATCGTGTTAATGTGGTATTTTGTTTAGTCTGCTCTACAAGCTACAACCACAATGAGGTTAAGTCGTAAATATGTCGACAAATCGTTGAATAATAATATCCAAGTACATCTGTAAGCAAATTGTTTTCAGCTCAGGATTTTCTATTTTTTTTTTGTACTTTAAAAGTGGAGACAAACAGAAAAAAATATATCTTAAAACGCTCAAATCGGGACCAACATGCATGTTCACAGGATATTCACAGAATATTCACAGTATATTCACAACATGTTCACAGCTCTCACTCTGTCTCGTTGTCCTCAATTCATATTTTTCACACACGAGCTGCCCTATTCTTCTAGCCCCCATATCGTCCTCATACTATAGTGTATCCCTCAAGGGGTTGATGATGGTGATTTTTTCACATAAACTTAAAAAAAAGGTTCCATCTTGTATAAAGCATAGAAGCACCAGCGAACAAAAGGCTCAGAGTATAGAAAAAATGTATAAATTACTGTGAACACGTACAAAGAACATGGAACGATACAATGATGCTTTTCGAAGCGTATGTGTACTTTTCAGCATATACCGTGTTGTTATACTCGTACCTCTCTTGGGGGTAAGGTGTATATAGCGCGTGCTAAAACTGCCCGTTGTGGGTGGGTTTTGCCTACGGTGGACATTGCAGCCTATACCTATAATCACAATGAGACTGTATACAAGAGGCGGGCACAATAGTGCTGTGATTGTAGTGAGACTTTTCATGATGGCATTCGTCAAGTTAAAATTCCAAAAAAGAAAGCACTCCCGTTTTAACTTGATCTAAATAAACAAAAATAAACCGGAAAGTAGTATTGGATCTAATGCAATTGTCAAAGGATACCAACAGTCAGTAGTAGTTTTTCTTTTTCTTCTTCCTTCGATGTTTCTCTGAACCTTTTTTGACAAAAAAAAATCAATCTTTTGTTCTATTATGTATGAAATGAATATTGTCCTGTTATTTGCAACACAAAAAGCAATGAATTATTATTTTCCGTTTGAATGTGTTTGTGTGATTTTGAGCGAATTTATTTGTGTCACACAAATGCGTGCAACGGCAGCAGCAAACTGTCCCAGTCGCCTTGGGCAACTAGAGTAACAGGAGCTCCTAATACTAACACACACTGTCACCGCACAGGATGATGTTATTCAGTTGAATAGAGAAATTGTTTTTCAATTCGAGCGGACATTATATTTGTATAACTATGAGACTTGTTTTTTTTTTTTAGTATTGAAAAATATCTCCGCTACTGAACGACAAACTTGTGTGTTGTTTTTTTAACATTTCAACTTGATTCAGAGGGAAAAAAAAGGACGAGCAGAGAAGTATGTTTAACAACTGTGTGTGTTTGCAGCAGACATTTTTAATCATGCTTTGCAAGGGACGACTATTCATGCTGTGAGGGACACCATCAGGTATATGAATCTTGTTTAGATTAAAACTGACTCCATCCACCGGCAAGTCATCAGGCAAATCATCTCTGGCGGTTTTAATTGAAGGAAGGTATTCTCTAGGAGTCCCTGACTTTTCGGGCATGTAGTTCGTTCCAAAAATATAAGAAAAACAAACAACGAGACAATAATGAATGAACGTGACAGGATTATAGGTAGAAGGCCGTCTGTTTTTTCCAATCGACAACGTTATGTTTAAAGATTTAAACATTGCCAAAACTCCTTCATCAACTTCATCAGTTGTAGTCCTTCTTCCTGAGGTTACTTCCATTATTATAACTCGTTGACAAATGATTTTAATTTTTACAATATTGTCCGATCTGTCCGTGAAAAATATGTCCCAAAATGTCTTACAACCGTCTAAACTTACAGAAAAGTCATTGTCTTGTCAGCCCTCCATCTGATAATGAAATTGACCGGTTGCTGAAAATCGTCTGAACGTACAATTTTGCGTGACAATATTGTCAGGAAAGTCAATGTCAGGTTGCTGACAATCGTCTAAACAGAACACTTGTATCATTGTCAGATAATTAGGACATTGTAAGACTCATTAGAAATTGTCTAATGCCGTTGTTTATGGAAGCTGATAATTGCTTACAACTTTTACTATGTCAGAGAGTTTAACCGGTGATTTAGACGTAAGAAGCCCTGTAACAAGAGATCGCCAACACGATTCACATTACACTTAACGAGTGTTAGGGCAAATGGACCAATCTGCACATTCCCACATTCAACAGCAGCCTCTTGAAATACGCAGAAAAATTAAGCCAATGAAACGGTCTCGACTTTCTGGAAATATTTTAAACAAATCTTGTTCTTGGAATCCAACAGAGTGGTGCAATCAACGAAATCCACTTCATCTTTACAATGTAACTATACAATCAGCCAAATTTTCGGGCGCATATTTGTGTCTTGGATGAATGAATGGATGTGTCGAGTCACCACAGCAAGAGGAAATTGTTTCGAGTCCATCCGCAAAAAATCTGATTAGGAACAATTAGAATCCCTCCGGCTGACGACACGGGCCAGCCAATCCTTTGTCCAACTAAGACGACGTTTTTGTGGCAATTCATCATTCTCGCTGTTTTCCAACACGTAGGCAGTTAAAATAGTCACAAGTGCAATATTTTGTTCCATTATCCGTACTAAAAAATCAATCCGCAAAACTTTTAATTTGTCGGACAAAATCTGACAACGAATCAACCAATTTTAAATATTTAAATATCTGCCAAGAGGGCGCTGCTGAACTACTGTGCGAAGCGTCCTCGGAAAACACACAAATTACTTAAGTTTTTTTTCCACTGCGCAAACTATCGCGAACGTCTGACAAACATCCGAGATTATAACTGTCCTGAAAAAGCTTCTTAATTCAGCCGCTCGGAATCGGCATAAAATTGTAGGTCCCTTTCATTCGTCCGGAAACCTTAAAAACTCATATAAACGAATGGTAGTAAAAAACTAGGCCTAGGGTTCCTGCCAAAGGTGTCAACACACAATTTTTAACGTGACAACGTTGTCAGAAAAGTCATTGTCCGACCATTGTCAGACCTCCAGGTTAGACTTTGGGACAAAATCTTTTAACACGAATGATGCCAAAATATCTCGTTTCCGATGACAGATTCAGGGTGACCTTATACATATTATTTAACTTTGGTGTGAAATCTTGTATTTTATTTTTACTTGTGCACAGCCTCGGTTTTTAATGAGTTCATTCCCAGGTCGTTTTGTTCTACCTGTATAGCAGATGCCCAATATAATCACCCCTATCGCGAATAATATTTCCCCCTGAATGTTTCCCATTCAGCAATTTGATTTACATTGCTGACAAGGGAAATATTTCCATCGGAATTTATTCGCGATTTTAGTAAACTCCGACATTAAGGTCGGCTAAATAATTATTCTCGGATCATTATCTGACACTTCTGAAAGTTTTCAAAGAAAAATTAACCAAACTTCAATCTAAAACAAAGATTTATCGAATTTTACGCTTTTTATTAATTGAAATCAGTGTTGTAATTCTACCAAAACTCAAGCAAAAGAAAACGTCAAAAAATTAGCCTATAGGAGAATTTATTTTCTTGTTCCCGGAGCAGGATAATTTTTTGACAGCTGAAAGTTCGTTGCCCACCCGCAATAGTGCCTAAACCCCAATATGCATTGAAAAGAGATAAATCGTCGCGTCTAAAAAGCTTTTCTTGTCGATTTTTGTACATTTGTACCTTTGAAAACTTCATATTTTACAACAGAGGTTCGCAAAAATACAAGCAATCACTTTTATTTAAACATTTTGTCTTTTCAAAACAGTTAAAATATATATTTAAATTAACGGAAAGTGCAAAAATGAAACAAAGTCGTGCGCAGTGACGTCAATCACATCGACGAAATGCACCCGATGGCAATGCCGAACATGCTTTCACACTTTTTTTTTGTAATGGCCGTAATGGCTGACTGTCAAATCAAATGGTGTGTAGTAGAAAATTAAAATAAAGAAAAAGTGTTTAAAGTGTGTAAATTCTGTTTTGAAAATACGATAATCCGTTTTATTAACAAATGATGCGCTTTGTGTTAGTTAAAATAATCCACTGGGAGTCGTTGCAAAGGCTGTATTTGTGAAATTAAAAATTAAATACATTGCCGCCATGTTGGTGTATGCGGTATGCCGGAAAGTGTAGCAAGTCGCAATTTGCAACCTGTGGTTATTATTTGAATCAAATTGAAATTTGAGTTAATCGTTTTAAAATCGTGCAAGTGTTCTAATAAGAATACAATTTTGCATTTTCGGGGTAAAAATATTCGTGCGGTGATTTTCTGTTTCGCAAAAGAAATGAATCGGGTTTTTATTTAAAGAATTCGATTCAATTTTGCTGAACCTAAACAAGTGCGGATCGTTATAAAAAGTGTTCGCATTTCGTGCGTTAAGATGCAAATTATTTTAGTCGTTTACAATATTGCCCTTCTGTATCCGCTGGGATATTTCAAATTTCAAGAGAAATCTCTTCATCAAAACAGATTGTGTGCCTGTGCGTAGAAAAAATTCGGTAAGCAAAATTGTTATTCAACTGAAATTCAAAGTATTTAAAAAGGCCGCTCTGACTTATGATGTACGGCTTACCTGTTTGAGTTCTTTTCTGTTGGAGCATCTGTAAATTCATTAGCGTTAGAAAACGCGACTTTAAAAATGTTTGCTTACAATAATTGTGTCTATGATTAGGTAAACACAATTTTTCAAAGAACTTTGTTTTATTTAAAAATAATTTGCCCGCAATTCAGCGTGGCTTAGGTTGTCATTAATTTCATTAATTCGACAAATTTACACTTCTTATACGAATCATGTTATTCGTGGTCATTCAGAGTGATCGCGGTGCGTCAAGCGGTGTGTCACGTACATGACGACCTGATTTAAAGCCATCAAAAGATCACTCATAACTTTTCCCAGTGTATCTCTTCGGTATGTTCGGCACTTATCATTGCAAGCACCGATCCACAATTTTGCAAATGACCAGTCTGTAATTTGAATAATCATTGTCGATGCAAAAGTGCGGAACCTTGCAGCAGCATAGCAATTTTTTAAAAACTAAAATGTCTCAAAAGCGCTTCGTATAGATGATGCACGATAGATAAATAAGAATAACCATAGGACAATGCAACAAAGCTGGGTGTGGCTGACACACTTGTTGCATTTACTTCGAACAACAAAATGCTATATTATGTACTCGTACCTACGTGTATATTTGTTTGAATTCCTGATCTGCTAATAGCATATGGTTACTAGTCTTGGTCATTACTCAATCGTCAGGGTCACCAACTCCGGTAACGTTCTTTCTTTCCTATTTGATTGTGGTTATTAATAAGTGAAGAATGCTACACTCATCGCATCATCAAAACTATGTTGTCTGGCCAGTTGCCTCTCCCACTATCCCATAATTATTATATACCTGTTGGTGCACCTAACATTAATTAATTAAATTCATCCGCATTTGTGCAAATATTTTATTACCATTTAGACTTTGAGAATAAAATCGTGAAGCGCTTAATGTATCTATTAGACAAAACAGTTGTGGACAGTCCCGATAAATCTACAGGCGAGTATTAATCATTGTTTCCGAAAATATATATACTTATACTCGCTTGTGTGAGACAATAAATGAATCCAGAAAGGAGATTGGTCACGCTCTGTGATTGTTTTATATCGGTACTCCCCCTCAGACATGACACTCTGTGGATGTAATAAGGATGAGAGTAATCTATGGAAATACTTTCGGATTTTTCATTGAATTATTTAGTTGAGTGTGTCACATCAACACATAATGGTGAGTCTGTCGAAGATCCGCTTTGATGGATTTGCTGATGTCACAAGCAAGTATCCCCTGCCACCTTAGTCTTCTCATTTTTGGACAAGGATGTTGCAGCACTATTATTGATGGACACAGAAGAAGCGGCCTTTAAATACCTTAGCTGATTGTGGCTATAGAACTTTCGTTGCAATTGAAGTAAAAATGATATCCGAGTAAACTTGGTACAACATCTTCTACATTAGACTTCGTACATAAAATTCCGAGTATAGCACGTCACCAACGAGGCCACACTGAAACGTCGACATCGACATCCACGCTGGTCATCTATTGTTGAATAGATGGTTTCTGATTCTGACCCACTATTGGGTTGTTCTGTATTTCATCAAAAAAAGTGAATGACGATGATGGTTGGATTATGATTCCGCTGAACATCATTAACACTTGAGCTGAAACACATACAGAAAAAAAATAATGCAGAAGGGTTTGCTTCTCGTCCCATTTTGTTATTTTTCCCCTTCCTCTCCGCTGCTTCTAGTCACATGAGCGAAATGTTTATGTTGAAGCACCCACACCCTCGTTTGAGTGCTCTTATTATTACGTCCGTAATCATAAACTCGGTTTATTGTCTCCTTGCCTGCTTCCTCAGCAGTCTTCTGCTTTATCACAATCACACTTAATAGCTTTGCTATATAGTGCAACCGCAGCAGCGCAGCAGCAAATCTCATCGCATCCTTGGGGGATTTTTGTAAATTTTTCTCAATCATCTGTATGCGTGTCTTTGGCAAAGAACTTCCGATTGAAAAAATTGTTACTTTTCCTTTAAGGAAATCCTTATTGTTTTCGCATATTTTTGGCCAAGATAATTTATTGATGTTGATATAGCCTTAAAGTAAATAAATTTGGGCTCTCGATTTCTATGTTGACCGTGTAAAAAGGGGATCATGCTACCAGTCATCTTAAACGTTTCAACAAGCATTTTGCTTTTCAATTGGATGGACAACAAGCATGGAAGCCGACATCCATTAATAAATCAAAAAAAAAGTTGTCATCTACTCGTAACTTGGATGGAATTCCTCCTCTATCCTGCCTACGCATTGGTTTCGTTTTTTTTTCCTCTTTTTTTTTGGAAACACATTAAATGTTCGACACGTTTCTCTAGTAGGTATTTTGTAATACGTGGTAGTAGTGAATGTTATAGCGTGTAAAACTCAATTTACTCAATCGCAAGTTCCTCCCCTCTACTCGCACCTTTGTCCTAAATTACATTGTGTATAGATATTGTGCTTAGGTTTGGTGTGTATGTGTGAATTGTTATGGGCGCACATTCGTGTAAGTATGGGCGATAATCCACAGCGATAAGAGCAAAATGTGCTTAGATTGTAGAGCCTTTTCAAGCTTTAAACTCTTTAAAATTAAAGTTTTCTCAAATTTTAATGATGGTCCATTTGTGTTCATGCTCAGAAAGGTCTGATTGCTCTTTTAGAGGCAATTTGTTTTCACTTAGCCTTGCGAAGTATGAGTGTAATTCATCATGTCCAATGGACCTACATTGTTATCTAGTGATTTTGGTATTTTCCCCGTAAAATTTAAACCTTAGGATTCTAAAATGTGATCCGCAGAAAGTGCGCCCATCACTTTTGTACGATTGCCCTCAAAATCAAAATCTCTAATAATGAAATCTCGCATTTTTTAAATAAATCCCGATTAAAAAATCAAAATTTAACCTCGCACCTACTCCAATTTCAACAGTGACCCCCATCAGGGGGGCTGCAGGGGCAGAATGTCCCTTTTACATTAGCAAAATTTTAATTTCGGAGATTTTGGTTAGGCAGATTTTGAAAACGAGATTTTAAAAGGGGGTTCCGATAAGAAACCCATTGGGTTAACACACAAGTTGAATATTTTTAGCTTATATAGAGTCCTCTTGGAGGTTCAAAAAGGTTGTGGCCTATTTCTCCATCTCCAGTTTTATAAAACTCCTAAACAAGGTGTGTGTGTCCATTTTGTATTGTTGTGCACAAACTAGCTTCACAGCCAAGACATTTCTAAGGTCTGTTCAAACCAACGCGAAAATGCAAAGGGGGAGCGAATTTCGTGCGGGAAACGGTGGGATATCCAGCCATCGCCATGTATTTATTTGAGCAGACCTCTATACTGCAAGTGGATCTATCGAATCTATTTATAGGGTCAGTGTTTAGGAAACTTACTACAATTATAATGATACATTCGCTTGTGTATCCCATGTGTTCCGGACATTGTACAGCATCTATAAGTACGACTCCCACACCGATTGGAGTGGCTCTATTTGATGTCCAGTGACACTTCAGAATTTGCACAACTATATTCATATATATTTAAGCTTCGTTGAGTACTTATTCTCTCAGTTCAATTGCCCATCACTTCTGAGATGAAAGCATCTAAGACAACATTTCGACACTTGGCTCTATAAACACTTGATAATCTCATCTCGTCGGATCTCTTAACACAATTTTCGCAAATTAGAAGTGCGAGCCCTAGGGTACACTCCGATTCACATTTGAGAATCGAAACTGTGCCTTACTTTGAAGATGTCCTTATTGAAATGAAGACTTTATCAATGGCATTTAATTGCACACCGAATTACTGGCTTGTAGATGTATTTAATTGAATCGTCCTCATAACCGTAATCAATAAAGCTATATAGTACAGGGCATGTCACTAACTAGATACAGCTTTGTCATTATACAAAAGACGCGCACGTTTTTCACATTTTGATTTTCGAACTTCTACATCCGTGGTTAAGTAGCGAGATTGTCTGGAAATCGTTAACGCCACGAAAAAGGGCGAAAATATTATTACAACTATGCGAAGGTGAAAAAGCAGTCGTCACGTAGGTAGTAGTTACTTTCTAATGGGTTACTCGAGCTATGATCTAATTTTCTAAACGTCCTTGTGTTACATCTTACTCCACTGTGCGGCGCGTTTACATTGTATTCTTGAACAATATCAAGGATACTTGAGCAAATCATAGAGCCTGTATTGTACATGTATAGCTAAAATAATCTGTGTTAAGCTTGGCAAAGTAGCAACCCCTCTGTGCTTAAGTGTGGCATGTGTCAACTTCGAATCTAAATTGTCGCCGGGCAACGACGACGACGACGCCGACGGCGCATCGTTTTTAAGGCTGAATGAATGAATGAGTAAGTAGATGGATAGAAAAAGACAACAATGACACAATGATGACGACAACATCGGCAACATCCGCTTCTGCTGCCGCACCTTCAATTGGGGGAGTAGGTACGAGTATGCTGTTTGTATGTCCCTCTTTTAGATAAGATACTCGAGGGTTGATATTGTAGGACGAGTGTAGATGAAAAACCACCCTTGGTTTTATTCGGTTTTTTTTGTATCGCAAACAATTTCCTTCCTATCTATGGCATGCATGTGTGCTGCTTCTCATTTATTGTTTCTTTTTTTTTTTTGCTTCTCATTTTCCATTGAAAAGGGAATTCTATTCTTAATCGAAAAAAGGAAAGAAAATATCCCATGCCACTCAGCGAAATGGAATTTTAATTTATATCTTAATCACAGCGCACATATACTCTCAGCAATCTATGGTTAAATTTTGCTCAAGTTGACAGTGTATATATTTGTATACGCTGTGTACCGGTGTTTAGAAAGAAAAAAAAAAAAACGCCGCAGTAAATTCAATTTCATTTGACCAAGAGGGAAGATATTGTTTACGTTTGTTTCAAGTATGAAAAGGAAACTTTTGAGTTGATTGAATTTTTATTTTCTATGCTCCTTGATGGTGGGGTGATGTAGGTTTTGTGTTTTCTAAAACACTTTGTGACGCGTAAAAACGGCTTAAGTCCATTCAGACCGATTGCAAGAAAAACTAAAGAAAGTAAGTTAAAAATTCCGCATTTTGCTACACCTTCTGTTGCCGGCACATCACTCAGCAAAGTACCTGCAACTTAAAGGCAAAAAACTAAATTGAAAATTCGGGAAAACCTGGGGACCATCTCCCAAAATTAAGCTCTGGTTGTATACGGCTATAGAAAGACCTATATTGACCTATGGCGGTCTGGAATCGTGGGCGGCAACCAATAAGGTCACTTACCTTTAACTTTAACGAGGGTTCAGAGACTCCAATCGCAGAACTTGAGGCTATCCTCAACCTGCTTTCGCTAGGCATTCTTACACAACTATCGGCCGCGATTAGTGCCATGAGAATCAGCTAATCAATAAACTGGAAATCGAAGGAAACGTGTCATTCGATGATCCTACAGAAATACTTTGGTCGTGTGCCTTACCTAGAGTTTACAAGAACCTTCTCGAGCGTCTATCCCATCAATGAAGAATGGAGAGACGGACTCGTAACTAGCCGTATTTACAGACGGATCTAAAACGGACACTGGGGTAGGGTAGGGTCAGGTGTTTTCTTCAAATCTCTGGGTATATCAAAATACCTCTTTAATGTAGGTACCAATTTTTGAACGCTCTCGCCTTCTCTTATCCCGTAAAGTCATGGATTTTCTGTGGTAGACAGAAGCCAGCTCCAGCTTAGTAAAAAAAAAATAAAAAATAAATTTATACGACGGATAATGACCTCGATTAAGATGTCGTCTAGGCTAAGGTAACAGTAACAACGCACAACAAAAGGAAGACCCCATAACAAATATTTCAACACAAATCAATCGCTGTCTACTCGTACAAACGCTGCAAACGGAAAAGCAAATAAATGTCAGAAGAACCTTTAATTCCAATGAATTTTCCATTTTAATTTTTGTTTTGTTGCTCTATCTATGTATTTTCAATTGATTTTCCTTCCTTTCATCCAGCCAGAGGATAGGGAGTTGTGAGTTGTTTCTTAGTCGGTTCGCCGCTGCTTCATTCTTTCATCATCAATGTGTGGCCATGCCATGGTGAGTGGAATGTTTCTACCCCTCTATGCTCCTCGTCATGTGCATCTGCTGTCGCTACTCTCACTCTATACTCTTGCATCTGTGTGTGTGTTTGAATTGTACTAAACAAATACACATATTATAGACGAATATTCATTTAAATTTTTTTTTTCTAATTTCAATCTGTTGGCTATGCGCGCCTCTTCATTGAGCGCTTGTCTTATCAGTTCGTATTTTTTTAATTGTTTATTTTAGTTTCTCCTTTTTAGTACATCTTCGGAGAATTTGGATTGAAAATAAATTCCTAATCAATACCATCACAGTGTCGATTGTTGTTCCCTTTATACATTGTATATATCACTTTTGTGTCGAGTCATTAAAATGTGCTACATTCAAAGGAAGAAAATTAGCTAGACAAACATTGGCTGATCAGTATAGAGTGAGTCATTTCGAATGAAATTGACCTAGGAACTGGTCGTCACTATTGATAGCCTTTCACTGGCCATTTGAATATTACTTCAATTTGACAGTAATGAGAATTTAATGTGTAATGGTTCGAATGAAAAAATAGGCACATAAAAATTGGATAGTTATTCTGTCAGAGATGTGAAACAAATTATGGCGTCAGTTAAAGTACGTCAAGACGAATCAGTCGTCTAAGAAAGATAGACAATGGTCCTACCCTAAGAGGGAAAGACAAAATAGAAAGAGATTTCTCTAGTGGATTGTGAAAGTGTCCTTATCACGTTACTATACATACTCTTGGATGTAAACTTCTGATCCATTATCGTCATAATACGTGATACCCGTTTAGGGGAGACATGAATAGCAACCCTTCTTCATGAGGGGCCTCATGGTCCGGACAGCATTTTTAATACCCCTCGGATTTGTCTTACTGATTAGTCGGAATGAGGACTTTAGGGTTGAAAACCTAAAACAAACATTCTTTTAATTTTTGCTATCTCTGAAGACGGTTACCTGACGAGTCGGGCACCCTTAAAAGGGTTCATTATAAAAGCTTTTCACTCCCAGACGGAAGACATCAGAAACACAAAATGAGAACTTTAGTTGCACATCACTTCCACCCTTCCAGTAAATTTGCATTTATGTACATTTCTCGTCGGTGACACTATATTCCACAGAGACCTTCTTTTATATATAATTTACTCGGATAATTCTCCCGTTGACAGGTTGTTAGCCCAGTAGATGGCCCATAATTCCATGTCTGGGGCTCTCAACGTCGTCGCCCTAGTGCTCTGAATGCGTTGGGGGTGCTTCGGAAGACCGTTTATATTCAAAATGTTCTTGAGATAATTGGGGCTGCTACTCGTACACTTTGTGCAAATGGTCCTTCTACCAAGAACTTGACAACAAGAGTGTCTCTCTCCAGCCTGTGTGATGCGAACAGGGAAATTGAGTTTGACTTGTCTCCGTCACCCAATACCCCAGTCTTTTCGGGTAGTTTGAAAAGATTACTTATTTCACTGCAAGCACGTGCATATATCACTTTGTGCAGAGTATTTCCTCAACTTGAGCTGCAACAAAAATAAATCCGCCAACCATCCACATAACCCCATCTGTAAAAAACACATATCTCAGGGTTTTCAAAGGGGGGCCCCTCATCATTTGAACGATCTTTACATTCAGTCTCGAAACAATGCACCTACAGGCGAACCGCGTGCGTTTCCAACTCAAGCACCATGTTCAAATCGCCGCGCAGTCCTCCTTAGTGTGTGTGTGTGTACAGTGTACACACACGGCAAAGGTTACATTTTGGTTGAGTTATAAAATGACTATGCCTACACAAGATATGGCGCAGCAGCACCCATCTAAGGGCACACAAAGAAAGATGCAGTGGATAAGAAGAAACAGATAAACAAAAAGCCAAGAAAAATGATGATGGAAAATAAATGATGAAAACAAAAACAAGAAAAAAAAAAGAAAGATTTCATAATCACAAAATGAAAATATGTAGACGGAGTAGAGTTGTATGGTGTAGCTATACCGCTCAAGGTATGGATGGGCTCCTGAAGGAAATTAGTTGTGATGTACATGTGTTCCACTCGGTGATTTTGTTTTTCCTCTTTTGATCTTACCTTCGCTGCTTGTCTGTAGTTGAATTTTTAATCGACTACAGGGTCGCATTTTGGGACAATGTGTCGCCTTAAAAAGAAATTGCGGGGGGCTAGATCATGTTAAATTAAAACGATCGAACTGGAATCGACCTAGCATTCCTAATTTTTGCAAAGAGTGTGTCTTGTGGGTTTTTTTGTAAGATCTTTTCTATTTTTGGTGTTTTTGTCATATTGATGGGAGTGCTGGTTAAACCTGAAACCCTTCAAGCCCATCCAAAATGTTACTTTCCTTGATTTTACATTCTCCAAGCCAACCAAAAAACACTAAATGACCCTTGATTATATTTTGCATCATAGAATACTTATTCTAAGAAAGTCCTCCGCCGATGATTGTTTGTTTGTTTTTTCTTGTGGAAATATGCTGAACATTCTTAAGAAAACGTTTGAGAAAAGCGCCCAAAAACAACCCTAAAACAAGGATTTACAAATTAGCTTGATAAACCGTGTGAATTGTCGAAGCCCCTAGAACCCATTTGCTAATATATGTATAACCCCAAAAGAGGTTCCACTACCAAGAGCTCTGATTCTGAAGCAAATCTAATCTAAGTAGACAACCAAATTTAACATTGTTATGGAGGGCTAGAGAAGACAGTATGTGCTAGAGTGCTAGTGCTAGAGGCACGACAATTGTCGATATCGTCAATTAATTTTCGCTATTCGTACGCACAAAATTTGTTCACTTCCAAGAGAAAGCATCGATCAGACATTTGTAATCAACTACAAGCGACTGTCAAATCGACAAATATCGATCGTAATCGACAATCACAGTTCTCGATCGATCGACGATTAACTTTCGACACTCACAATAGGGGCCTTCGCCTTAGCTTAAATTTCTGCTCTATCTGGAAAAATTTATAATATTGAGTTTTTTTTTTTTTACATTATAGTCCATTCTGAGACTTTGGTCATACTGCGTAATACAGTTCGTTCAAAATTGAGTGTTGTAATCTAAAGCGCAAACCAAATGTCAAAACGCATACGAAATTAACGAGTTTGTAACAAAACTCTAGCATAATTTGAGGCTGATTGCATCGTCTCCCTGATTTGGGACGTTTTCATACGTCCGTGGCCGTTTTAAACGATTTACTGTCCTCCAAAGTACACCAAAAAGTGGCTTGAAAGACCTATTATGATTCCATAAAGACCACAATGAAATAGAAAAAAAAATTGTGACAAATTTTCAAGTGCTTCAAGTCTGCCCTGTTATTTGAGAGGAGTCGCCCTCAGTATATAAAAGATGGGATGTATTCAGTATTCACCATAATAACAGCAATCAAAGCTAATACTGATTTCAAAATAGGTACCTAAATAATGTGTTTTCTAAAGAGCGTATATTTCGCCCGAAGGTGTTTACACTCGTATAATAAAACCGCAAACCACACGGGAACGAGACAACATGGCTCATAACATGTGTTAACGATGCGGCGAGCGGCCCTCGTGGTTATTTACCCACATGCTGTCGAATCCACCCCTGATCAATCTGAAGATTTGCTTTTTGACCACAGATTTTCTTTTCCATGAATCTCGCTTACCATGTTTTTTTTTTTTTTTCATAAATAAAAACCCACGTATATTATGTATGACTATGTTTATTTGTTTTTGGAATGGATTTTTTTTTCATTATTTGCATAGACAAAAATTAATCGGAATGGAAATATGATTATTTATTTTTTGTTTGTTATATTTTATGGTTCAGTACTAATGGAAACTTTTATCTTATAAAATTTTGTGTGAAACTTGCCGTCCCCGTCTAAGGCTATCCTAAAGTTGGCTGCTTTAAAAGCGATTTAATGTTTCCCCTATTTTCCGGCGAATATCGATTTTTATTTTGTCATGAGCACGACGAAAGCTGTGTGTGTTTTCTTCACGTCGTCGTCGTCGGTCGTTGTGTATAAATGAGTTTAGAATTTGTCAAATATTTATATTGGGTGTTAATCAAGCAGTATTCGCATAGTAGAAGGAATTTTTTTTTAGTTTCAACTAATTTTATTGAGCCCTAAGTAATTTTCAATTATGAAAGCGATTGTTTCATTTAAAGAAGTAGATTTAACCTTTTTTTCTATCAATATGTAGATAGTTGAATATTGGTTGCAGAAGAGGTACATCTAAAATAGGTTTGACTTGATACCAAACTTTATCAATATGTGATTATTGTTCTACTCGTCGCGTCGGTCGGACGGAGATAGAGTAGAGAGATATAGAAGAAGACGGAACTGTCTTTTTAAAGAAAAATCTTAGCAACTTTTTAACTTCCTTATGCTGTTCACATGCCCAAATTTGCGCTGCATAAAACATCAGCAGATCTCGTCGCTTCAAACAATTTAAACTTAGCATTTGAGCTGAGAGTTTGTGTGCTCATGCAGATCCACCATGTTGAATTTAGAGCTTCTAGTTCCCTGCCCAAGTGTTTCTTCAGGTTTGAAGCTAGTTTGTAGTCGTATTCCGAAGAAATAACGAAGATGAGGAATAGTTTCCTCCTCCTTTTCAAGCACACAGCTTCTGTAAAAGTCGTTTGCGAAAAGACAAACCTACAGCGTGATTTCCTATTAGGCAGTGTCCAGTAATGACACCTATTGCAATCTGTTGAGAGAATTAAATCCAGCCTAGATCAAATTTAATTTGTCACTAAGCATTTAGTGCCATTTGTCCATTTCACATGAGAGCGACAAACTATTTGCGAATGAACGAATATTTTCCGAGTTCTGACGGTCCGTCCACATGAACACTTTTCACGGTCGCGGAATCTCGTGAATTTCAGCCATCAGTATCTACCAGTAATTTAAAGTTAAATTCGAACGAATTTTCTATGCGATGGTTTGTGGAACGCGAATTGAATGAATAAACTTTCACATTTTGTGCCGAAAGTTTGGAATTCGAAATTTTGTTGTTTAAACTGTTATTGAATTTGTTTTCCTAGTACATTTTGATGAGATAATTCATTGAATACTCTTGAAAGGGAAAGTGTTTAGGTGTTTTTCCATTGTAGGTCACTGCAATTGGTTCCCCCTAGGGATCGCGATGGACCCTTATGGTGCCTAGTGCCGCATGAGACATCTCTCTCATACCCCTTTTTTTAACTTAACCTTGGAATAGTAAAATGTAGTAAAAATCAAAAGTGGTTTGCTCTCATTTCATCAACCGTTCGTTCGCTCTCATGTGAATGGTTTTTAAGATTTGCCGATAGAATCCAGATTTAATTTTTGCTTATCCTATCCTATGACGCCTGCTCTCTGCTGTTTTTGCCGATCAAGTAACAACTTATTTTCTATTTTGTTATTTAATTAACTTTGACGTTTGGCGATACTGTGGACAGGATAAACATTGTGATAACTCCTCCCTCTCCGTACACCTTTTATTTGGTCCATATTTCATAAATTTTGGCTTTGAAATAACGCCGCAATCGGTGCGACAAAAAAAAAGAGCTGCCGTCTTTTGTATCAAGGTTAAGTAAACCTTGTTATCTAGTGAACAAATTTAGTAAAAGGGAGCTTTGCTAATCAATACCTTAGCCATATGATTGAATATAATAAGTTCCTATGTTTAATGACTGCGTTCAGGCTATCAGATTTTTGACACATCGTATAAAAGTCGTACGTGTTGGATTGGAGTGTTATTAATTTTTTATTTTTTTTTGTTTTCAGATAAAACCTGCATTACTTTGCTGGCCAACTTGCAAAAAATACATAACGTCGTGCCATTAGCATGTAACCTAACAAAACTGAGGAAAAAAGGCAACAACAACATACACAAAATATGCATCTTAAATATCGAATTTTCAAAGGAAACTCTTTGCCACAAATCGGCACAGTAACCAACGCCATTGCCGTCGCCACCGCCACCGCCACGATCCTCCAACGAAGAGAAGTTGTGATCCTTTGGTCATCACTGTCTCCATCACTGGAGGATAATCTGCTAGGGCATAGTACAACACAAGAAAATTGAATTTCCTTCAATTTTGTGGTCAATAAAAAAAATAATAATTAAAAATTTGTACCAGAAGGAAAATTGAAGAAAGCGCTTTTAAATTTTGTTTTGTTTAAAAGTGAAAACTACACACAAGAAAAAAAGAAGAAGAAAACAATCCCCAAGCAAGCTAAACAAGTGAATTTGAACGAAAATGTCGATTATTAATATCAACTGTGATCTTAACAATTATTATAGTACTACTAGTGGTATAAGTCAGCGGAGGGACGTAGCAAAAAAACGTCTGAGATTGTTGGCGACGGAACATGAACAGCAGCATGAGAATGAGAATGAAAAAGATTCTACCGCGCCAACAACACCACTAAGCATCAGAATACAATGTATAATGCAGGAATCTACTACGTCTACTACATCTACTACATCTGCGACTGCAACTGCGACGAGGACGACGACGACGATGACAGCAGTATCACGCCTCCAACCATTATTAGCAGAGGAGACAACGCCATCAGAATCGAAATCGAATTCTGCGACTGCGAGAGTGCTTAGCAACAAATTCAAAAATACATTTCATTTGAAAATCTTTAGATATTTAGGAAAATACTTTACATTGAATTTCTTTTTGATAATATTTATCCTGAACGAACTGTATGCGGTACGGCCGGTGTGCGGACTGCTGGTAGTGGATCAGACCGGTTTGGATAGTATTGCGAATTCAAATAGTGATATTGGCAGCAGTAGCAGTAGTATTAGTAGTAGCAGCAACAGCAACCATCATCATCACCATAATGGCAGCAACAATGGAGGGAGTGGAGGTGGAGGTACCGGCGGCGGCGGTGGTGGTGGTCATTATTTAGACAAATTAGACAAATTAGACAATTTGGAACGTAGTGTGGCAGCAGTACTGATTAAAGTTGCTTATGGTACCACATCCACTACAAAGCGCAGTATACCCGACAACAGCTATGTGCCGAGTCTGACCACGATTGCAACACCGCCATTGACGACATTACGGTAAGTCTAGCCTTCAATTTCATATATAGCGCGCTGTGATTGATGTCTTCCATTTGTCCAAATATAGATATTTAGAAAAGTCTGCGCATCAACAGCAGATCAATTTGCACCATCGGAACTACGAATTAGACTTGGAGCGGGATCATGCTCTTCCGACATCAGCACCAAATGCGGATATCTTGAAAAGCAACAGCAATCCTACGTATCCGAATCCAAATCGACATCACAACCATGATCGTGATAGGCATCGACACTTGCTGAACTCGACGCCGTCACCATCACGTAAGTACACTCAACACGTTTAAGATACAGACCTAACATTTTTGTTTCCATTTCCGCTTTGATTTCTACCTCTGTCTATATCTACCCAAAGTTTTTCTGTTCTGTTTGCATTTCCGTTTATTCTTTTGTGGCTTTAAGTGATGGTTTTTTTTTAGAGAAGTTAATACTCACCCTAACCCGAGCCCCGAAATGGGCTGAATAATGCAAAATAAAACAAAATATTTCCCAAAATCTCTTTAAAGTGCCAAACATCCTGAAAAAGAGTCAGCCGACAATCCCAATGTATCCTGGAGATATGCCCTCATACTCGCCACCAGCTCGGTCTTTCTTTACGCCGCCATTACCTCCGGAGTACCAGAATCCATTCGCCGATAAGCCCACGCTGCGCGGTACCAACAATGAAGGTGTCATTGTGAACACGGGCACTTACATAAATCGGCGTCCGATTCCCCCACCCAGTCTCATGCCTGGCCACGAACGAATACCATTCAGACCACCGGATTTAAGTGGCGGTTCAATTGCTATGCCCAGTAATCCAGGCGGGGGTGGTGACTTCCCTGCGACCAGTCATAGGCCACAGTTGCCACTGGACCAAGACGGACAGAGAAAGAAAGCCCTCAACACGCCTTCTCAGAAGCTTGGTAATAACCGGCTAGGAGCTGGAGTTGAAAATTACGGTGACAGTGGCAGCAATACCGTCCCACTGTCTGAGATTAGCGACGCAATTCATAATCCAAGGCAGGAGCATTTGCCGAGCATACGACGAATCTTATCGGGTTCGAATGGCAGAAAGGAGGACATCCCCGAGGTGCTATTGAAGCAGGTGACATCTAGGCCGGCTTACAATCATCAACCGCCATCTTCGCCGGTTGTTGTTGTACAGACTTCGCCTGAAAATATGCCCGACGATGGCAGCAGGGGTGGCGGTAGTCAGAATCCGAATATAAACCAGAGCAAAAACTATGATATAGCCGGTGCTGGTGGAGGCAGCAGTGACAGGAGTGATGATATAGATGAGTCAAACGAGCCCGACGACCTTGAGCAAGATCAGGATGAACCCAAGACGCAGCCGAAAATAAAAATGAGCACCAAGTCGACGGACACACCGAATGGTGCTGGTGGTAAGTTATATACTTTTTTTAATATTTACTGTGAATAACATTTGTTTCGTTTACAGGTGGCAACAAACAACAACAGCAGCATCAACATCACCAGAACGCACAATCTTCATCGTCGTCATCCTCTTCTTCGACGTCATCGACAACAATGTCCTCGGCAACGGCGTCGTCATCGTCATCATCATCGTCGTCGGCGAAGCAGAACACTGCCACATGGTCAGTGGCATGGAACATCCATGTGTATCTCTCGGTGATCCTATTCACCATACTAGGGGTGTATTCAATATTCAAAATGATATTCTACAACAAGCTCACGCATCTCTTTAGTCAGTCGTACTTCATTTGCATCCATTTGATTTTGATTATAATATGTACGTCGCGAATTTTCTATCTGTGCTACGATGCATACAACATCCACTCCACGTTCCATATTTTCGTGTCTGAAATTTTGCTGAATCTTCCAGCGACATTTCTCACAATATCCTTTTCGGTTCTCATTCTGTTCCTGCTCATCAAGAGCCTCAATCACAAGAACAATCGATACTCGGCCCTGATACGCCCATTAACAGTGGTCGTTGGCAGTGGTGTTCATGTCGTCCTCTGCATTACACTTCACTATGTCGAAAGCTACACAACAAATCACAGCCAACAGTTCTATTATCAGCAACTGTACCGAAATGGACTATATCATCGTGCAGCTACAGCGAACTCGAATAACATGGTACTACAGCAGCATCATCTACAACAACCATTGCTGCATCATCATCACCAGCTAACCATTCCGCCGCCTCCACCACCAAGGGTGCTCTCCTTAATCTGTCAGATTATTTACATTTTTATATGTCTGAGCCTCGGGCTGTTGTACTTGTACATTTATAGGATCCTGAAGCGCATTTTGAGGAGCAAAAGTCAGAACTACATTCATGGCTTTCAGAATCTCTCCTACGCCATTCACATAACCATAGCAACGGCATTGCTGTTTGTATTATTGGCGGCGTTACAAATCTTTGGCGCTATAAGCATTTCAACGACACGGCCACTGATCACGTCGTCCTCTGATATGGACTGGCTTCAGTGGAGCTATCAGTTCTCGTTGCGTTTGATTGAAATTGCTATTATCACGTTGATGTCGTGGGTGGCCGGACTAAAGACCAGCGGTGGGGGTGGAGGAGCTGGTGTTGGCGTCGGTGGAATGGGTCCAGGTGGTGGTGGTATGCAGCGTGAAAAGAACGCTGATAGTGGACACAATGTTGCAGGCTTTTTCCTACCGTGCACGTCCAGTTCGAGCCAGGAACAATTCGAAACCGACTACCCAGCTATTTGTAATGCGAACACAAATTTACACACATATACGCTGCGGACGGGCAAACCGATATATGATGACACGTTTGCTTTGAACTCTCTGGGCGGTGGCCAAGGTTCGATGGGTGGTGGATCGCAGCGCAACGACTTCCAGCTGCAGTCGACCAATAATTTTGTTCGGCCCTATGACACTGGTTCTCTGCAGTCGGGAAGCGGAATGGGTAGTCATATGCACTCTCGCCAACAGATCGACACACAGAGCGGTCATCATTCGGATTTCTTAAACGACACACAGACAGATCACTATGAGAATCCCAATTTTGAGCTACGTTCCACAAGTAACCGGGTGCCAGAACAGCATCAGTACTCAGACAATTGCTACTCGGAGCCACTCAATGGCGGTGGTAGTAGCACCAGCGGCTACGATTTCTCGAATTTCGAGAGGCCAAAATTTGGCAATGGCGTCCGGGAGGCAAATCTGCCGCCAGATATGATGCTAGACCGACCGATGTCTAGAAATAACGATCGAACATCGAACTCGAGTCGCCATCATCATCGTTCGAACCTGGATCGCACCAACTATGAGAACCCAGAGCGCCGAAGTTCAAATTCAACACATTCCTGCACCAGTGCCCGCTATGCGACATACAACTCGTTCGATCGGCACGGTGTCGTTCGCAAGAGTGGCACTCTAAATAATATCGGTGGCATAGTAAACGGCCGAAATGGCAGCTCATCATCGGCCGCCTCATCATCATCACGCCCGTCGGGCGTTCAAACGCTTAGCACAGCTAATCATCATCCACGTGGCGGTGTGATCAATGGTTCGGCACGCATAATGCGTACCGGTGTTGGTGGTGGGGCAGAACTAATGATGATAGATCCAGCACAACACCCGCCACATCACCATCATCAACGTGACTCGTCCGATGATCAGCGAGAAGTGCCGACGCATCCCCATCGTAGTGGTCCAATGAAAGCGTCGAACTTTTATCGCGACTGTCAGCTAGAACGCAGCAATAGCGCAGCCATGCAACAGTACATTCTACAGTCTGACGACGACATGGTGATTGGTAGTAATGCAGAGCGTACGAATTTGATCAATAGCAGTGGCGGTGGCTCAAGGAGCGGTGGAGTGGATGGAATGGGGCCAGTGGGTGGTGGCGGCGGCGGGGGTGGCTGCTCATCTTCCGGCATTACAAGTAGCACTAGTGGGGGGAACCTAACAGATAACGGCAGCGGGAATGGCGGTGTCGGCTTGGTTACTAGCGATCGTGGTGTAGGTGGCGGTTGCGGCACCGGCACCACTGGCAGCTCCGGCATGGGCAGTAGTAGCGGTGAAAGTGCCAACAGTGGAAGTATGCTAGTTGCAGAGCATGGTTTTGTTCGCTTTCGAGCGTTAGATGATATTAATAACGCTCAAGGTGTTGGCATCCACAATGCCTCAATACGAACGACAACTGCCGGCGGGCGAAATAAAGAGAAGCAACGGTACGCTAGTAATACATAGTCGGAGGTAGTAGTTCTTAGTTACTAAGTTGTAAGAGTTTTATTATTATTATTATTATCTAACTTTCGGGGATGAAGTATAGTATTCGCATTAGTTTTTCCTTGTTTACCATTTAATGAGGAAGTGATAAAAAAAACTGTTTTGAGTGAAGCTTGGTTGGAGAGGTGTAACCTTTTAGTTTTAAAAATAACCCTCCGCAGTCGCAGTGTGTATAGATGAGGAAAACTTGTATTTTCCACGGCGCTCCCTCTCAAAATCAATTTAATAATCATTTAAAACCAATCACCGCCTATAATTTACAATATTCTTAATTTGCCGGCCTCTTGTACGTAACCATGCGCCATTCAATCACTTCACTCAAAATTTTACTTCATTTCAAGGGGGACTATTTTTTTTTCTTTTTTAATTAGTATTGTAAATAATTTGTATATACTGCCTATATATATATATAAAAAAACCTTCCTTGCATTTTACATTTTACAAAAAAAGGGAAATCAAATTAAAAACTGTTGAACCAGTCAACACTTGCTTAAATTTATTTTTTTTGTGATGCAATGTATAAATAACAAAATATCAGTATCATTGCAGTATTAACCGCCACAATATACCCCGTTATTATAAAAAAAAAAAAGAATATTCGTCCACCTAAAGTGAAGATAATTTATTTATACAAAAAAAGAGACAGGGACGGAAAAATTGATAAACAAGGTGGAAAGGATATTATATCACTAGGAAAAAACAAAACAAAAAACGAACTGATTAGTTAAGGCGTCAGTATTTATGCCGCTCTATTTCCGTTGATTTTCAATATTTTTTTTTTTTTGTTTAACTAAATATTAAGAGCGAATGGATGCAATTATGTAATTAAATTTGACATTATTATCTAGACAACAACAAAAAAATATAAGCATTTACTTTTTTATAATCTGTTTGTTTTCATTTCTATAATTAACTGTGTTGTTATTGACCTTTTTAATTCTTTTGATATGCATATACGTATAATATATAATAACTAAAAGTAAAAACAAAAAAAGTTAAAATTTTCATAGCATTAAGTGAGAGAAAAAAAAACAAAAAATTTTTAGTACACAATTCGCTTTAGATATAAATATAAATAGAAAGGAAACAGATTAAGACAAACAAAAAATATATATATATATAAAACAGTTAGATTTAAAATTAAAGTCTAAACAAAATTATATATTAAATATATTTTAAGATAAAAACATTTCATATACGTGAACCATGTTTGTGCATGAAAACGCATGCAAATGATATACATATACATATTATAGTATATTAAATATAATTATTTTTATTTCGCTTTGCTATTGTGTAACGCCTTCTTATTATTTTTTTTTTTTTAATTTAATTATTATTGTTTACATTTTTTTCTTATCTGTGTATGTAAAACTGCAAAACAAAAAAAGAATCCATAGAATAAATATTTTATAATTTTTTTAAAAATCATCATTTTCTTTTCATTACTTTTATTTTTTTTTTATTTGGAATTTGTTGAATTTTTTTGCGTTTCTGTCGAGTTTTTTCAGCACCTATTATTTTTCAAAGTCTTCAATTATATTATCATATATAGTTTCACTTAATATAAGACTATCATCGAGTATTTAAAATGCAAATTATTTGCATTAAAAAAAATATAATAATGCATTAAATACTTAATGAAATGGCATACAAATTGTGTCTTGTGTTCAACGTTGTGTAAAATATTTAGAGTATATCTTGTTCTCTTACAATTTTACAATGGGTACACGCGTCCCACAAAATAAACCTCGTAATATTTCTTTTTCCCTGGAAATTGTTTCTTTTGCTATATGCAGAAAGTGGGTTTCTTCTTTTCATCTGACTTGGTCGGCGATCACAGTGCTATGATTTTTTTTAGTTTAAAAATCCCTACTCTCTATTTCCTTCGAAATTTAATGCTAATCGAAATTTCTTTTCGCTGCGCTTCTGAATTCGTATTCAATTTTTTGACATTTGGAATTTGATTCCGCTTTTGAAAAGGGAGTACCAAATATTCAGTTTTGGAAAATGCGCGACGGATCGAATTGAAAGCGATACATCGATTTCGACCGCCTTCGCTTTTGCTTATTTAAAGACTTCGACTTTAAATTTTTCATTTATTTTCCCAAAAGTTTGACAGGTTTTTTACAAAAGAATTTAATTTATTTTGTATCCGCAATAAATCCGCCAGCAATCCGTCACCTAAATAGCTATCGCTTTTGAATGGATCGAATCGCAAATACCAATCCGCCGTGCATTTTGGAATAAGCCCTCCGATATTTATATGTTTTTTTTTTACTATCGAAAAAAAACTCCTCCGAAAAGTAGGCGTGGCGCTTTCTTTTCTTACAATTTGTAAGGTCAATTCATTTGCGCAAAATTTATCGCAAGCATAACTTGTTGAATATGTGTTTCTTTATTTTGAATGGCGCTACAGTCGTGGTCGGGGTCACCCTACTTCAGAAATGATGATCTTCTGGGTAGTTTCTCAATGGTGAACTTGGACATTTTTGGGACGGAAGTATTACCTTAATTGACCTAGTCATCCTAACCACTGTACACAGATCTTTATGACCAAATGAGTTCTCACTGTACAAGTCGTATATACATAGTTCGTGGTTGAATCTTCTCCTCCATATACCATAGGACGGGTTAGACCATATGCGTAGAATTTTTCCACAACGAATTCCAAGTTGTCAACTGTTTTGCGTCACATTGTTCGTATATTGTTTATCAAAGTTTACAACTGGCTCAGGCTAGAAGTTTTGAATTGGTGTTGACGAAGTCGCCGGCGGGTGACTGCTATCGTTTTTTTTACGCCAGTGACCCTAGGGTTGTTATAATGTATGTATATTAGCAAAGCTTATTCTGAATCAGCCTGAAAGTCTGCAATCATTTCTGATATATAGTGTCAGCTGATACATACAGTAAGCGTCAAACGTGAAAGAACACCGAGCCTCTTTTGAGGTTTGTTTAATATTTTGAAACATGTCGAAAAAACCAACAATCTGTAAAAAGTTTGGTAACAAAATAACAATAACAAAACACATTTCATTTGGACAGCATAAAATATTTTACAAACATTTTGTCGCCAAGCAGTGTTTTCAGTCATTCAACATCATCACCGAAAGTTGAGGATAATTGAAATTTCTTTTCAAAATTTGCAACGCACGTATTTTAAGAAGAAAAGTGTAAAAATAAATTTTGGACACATGTCACGCCCACTTTTAGGGGCCGTTTTTTGTTAGAATAAATTAATAAAAAAACTCACTTTTCGAGTAGCCATTAATCGTTTATAAAAAATAACTTATATCCGATAATATGTGAGGTATAGGTACAGCCACGCCCACTTTAAAGATCGGACTCTGCTCTTAAGCCAAAACTAATAGTGCCCAATTTCCCTTTTAGACCAATTGGCAGTTAGATATTTTCTCGAGAAATTCGCTTTTTGCCGGATTAGAGTTGCGACGCGTCGGCGGCTTGGTAATGCGTGAAGGTAGGTGTATCTTGTTTATAAACTGTACAAATTGCTGCGTCATTATAGTGAACCTAGCACAGACAAAACATTCTATCTGATTCTATGATTTCTTCCCTTCCCAAGTCAAAGCATTGTGAACAAAATAATTCTCCATAGAGATACTCATGTCAGATCATATTTCGCCAGACCGATTCTTTGCATATAGCCAAACAAAAACTGATTTACACAGGAAAAAGGGAGAAAAGAGTTAAATAGTGTAATAAGCAATATAATTCACCCACAAACTACACAGATCGAATTCCATGTCTTTTTGTTTTTTCTTTTGAACTTGTATTGTTTGTCGTGTACTATTTTACAAGGTAAAGTCATAGAGTTAAGCAACGAAAGTGTATTCAAATAGATCTGCCATTTTTACTTGTGGATCTAAATAAAGTTGTAGTCGGTTAGTTTTGCCTTGAACATCAGATAGCAATATTCGTACGGTGGAACACTCAATATAAGCAAATAAATTTTCTTTTGTACCTAATGACAAAGAAAAAAACCCTAAAACTGTTGATTAAAGCAATATTACAATATAATAATATTGTATAAATTAAGTCTGCCGTTCTTAACCACTCTCAAAAATATAGATCAACAGAGATGGACACTTTGAATTTGAAAAAACAGAATTCTTGTTTTTAATCGCATGATCTTCTTAAATTCTGTACCAAAGTTCAAAGTGCACATCTCAGTTTGGTCCGATTTTGTAACTAAGAAAAACAAAAACTGAAAGAATATACAAAATTTTCAAAAATATAACTGCCTTTTCTCACATAAAAAAAAAAAACATTCATTCAAATAGTTACATAACTATAAACATTTTAAATAAATTTAAATTGTAAATAGCACACTCATTCACCAACCAAATTAAACTATAGATACTTTCATCAACCAGATAAAAAAAAGCAATCTTTTAAAAACAAAGCCTAGCAAACAAGAGTATGCGGTTTTATTTTTACAATAAGACTTAGAATATTCCCATAAAATATATAAAACGAAATATAATAAATAAAGCTATACAAATAAGTCTTTGAGTGTTAGAAAGATAGTTATTTTCAAAAGATGTATTTAAAAAAAAAAACGGATAATAAGTATAGGTATATATATAGCACAAGCACATGCAAATTCTTATCTCATATTTTTGCCCCAATCGTCCACCACATTTTTGTACTAAAATGGTGAAAAAAAAACCGTACAATAATTAGTAAAAACACATCTTCGTCTTGTACATTACTTATAATAAAAAAAAAAAACAAAGTACATATTTCAAAATCATAAATTGTATTAACTTGTTCAATAATAATATAAACAACATTGATATACGTCATACATGTATATCACATGGTTAATATGCGCTTTTTACATAACAAAATAAGAGATATTTATTTACATATATTCTTGCATATATATTCTACATTTTTTTATTTATTTTTTCACTGTAATAAAAATATATATAAAACAAAAAAAAAACATAAATCTATACAGAATTTTATATGATGAAAGCCTAAGTACCTACACTAAACTTTTAAAACTGTATATTTTTTTTAAGTGTACAAAACTTCATAATTTTTCTGTTCTTTTTTATATAAAACACAAAACAAAATAACCAATGTTTCTCATGTGAATAAGCAAACTAAAAAAAATTTCGAACAAAAAAAAAAAAAAAAAAACGAAAAATATATATTATATATTTAATACAGTAATTAAGATTCTAACGTACGTACACAGTTTTAATAAGCAAAGAAAAAAAAATTTAAACAGAAAAAAATAAAATAAAATAAAAATAATAAATTTGTCCCTTATCCCTGTCTCTCTTGCTCTTTCAATCTTAAGGAAAAAAAAAAATAATAATAATTAAAAGAAAAAAATAACAAAAGAAATCTCTTTCTCTCTTTATATTTATATAATATGTATATAATATAATATATGATCAAATTTATATATATAATATATGTAATAACGCATATGTACATATAGTATATATATAATTTCATTTAAATTCAAAGTTAGGTATATTTAGGTAATATACAAACAAATTAAGAAATGAATACGCTACGAAATAACAAAAATATATTTCATAATATTGAAAAAGGAAAATTTATCATAATTATATACTTCATTATTTTAGTTATTATTATTATTATTAATTATCAATAAACTTTTAAGAAACTAAGGATATAGATTAACATAAACAAGTGAACACAAAACTTTAAGTTTAATATAAAAACAAAAATTATGAACAAACAAAAGAAGGAAGAAAAAAAATCAACCAACAAATAAATAAAAACCAAATTAAAAAAAAAATCACGGAAAAGTAAATAAAAATCAATATGTAAAAATCAACGTGTTTTCTTATACGAATTTAAGTTGTCGTGTGACTTCTCAGGTCAAAAAGTTGAATTCGACTCTCTTGAAGCTCAGACATACCAGCGAGATGTTTCGTTTAAAGCTTTGTAGTGAAATCGCTTGTTTTCTTCCATTCTTAAAATTTTAGGAATGCCATTTAAATGTACAACTAGACTGCATACTTGAAGTGTTTAAATAAACACATTTTTTTTTGACAGTTATCGCTGTCAAAATAGGGTCATGTGCGGTGTTATAGAAAAATGCTGTAATCCCTCTGCCGATTTTGACAAATCGGACAATGGCGACGAATGCCAGCACTGTGACCTAAGAAAGATGCCTTCATTTGCCTCAGTCCGTTGACTCGTTTTTTTTATTTTGCACTACGAAGTGAACCCCCTCGCTAGTGTCTTTGATAACGCTCTTTGTCACTTCTAACCCTATTTGTCTGTCATTAAAAATGTCAAAATGAGGCCAGCATTTTCTAACAAATTTACACACAAGCAAATCCTCCTCATGGCACGTCACACTACCCATCTCATCGATAGACGTCAAAAAGTCAATGCGCTCATAACTAATAACCATTTTAAGTGTCAAAGCTAATTTTGACGAAGTCACAATAGCGAAAATTTCTATATAATTAGCTGTCATAATATTTACCTAAGTTGAAGCTTAAAAATGATTATTGATTGGAAAGGTTCAATGACACCGTGTGACTTATTAAAATTGGTCAATGGCGTAAATGTCACTTTAAAAACTGCAATTGTCATTGATCGTCTTTCTTTTTAAGGTTATTGATATCTGTTTGTCAGTTTTCTGTTTATTGTGCCTTATATTCAGAATGACTTTGGGTTCCTTATTTGGGCACAGTAACTGAGCAAAGGTTGAACATAAACACGGGTTTAGTTTAAAATAAACTTTTTGATCTGCTTGCAGTGTTTGCCTTAAATAGCGTTTGCTGAAGACATATCGGCTAATGTCTAATTGTGAGTCGAAAATCCTACAAATAAGAACCTCTTGCTGTTCTGTTCCTATTGACATTGCACATTGTGCCTTAAAATAGAATCACATTGTTGTCCAAGGGTGACGACGACGGTGACAACAACGACGACGAGCCTTTTCATCTCTGATGTTAGCGGAAATTATACCCTGGCCTTAAGTGCTTGAGAGATTCCAATTCAAATTCAAGGTAGTAACCACGAGCAAACATACAAAGATATTAATTACCAGAAGACACTAAGAACGATACACGCCATACACATATCGTTTGCTCAGCAATATTGTGTAAACATCTTGTATCTATTTGCAAACGAAATGGTAAGTGGAGATAAGTGAAGACGTGCCGTTGAAAAGAGCGACAATGCAAACGATTGTCTACAAGGCGCGCTGGTTAACAGGAAACGACTTGACACTTCCTGGCAGCATATATATATATACTCTATTCGTACATCTGTCTGTTTGCTCAACTAGGGTTGGTTTCTCATTGAATTCTTCAGTGGCACACTTTTTATGGAACGCAATCAACCCGATGTTGTCGTCACACTTATAGAACTTCATTTTTTAGTGCTCCTCTCCTCATATAACTCCACGAATTTTGTGTGTCGTATGAAAATGCATTCTCTGCATAAATAATCCGTGTACTCTTGTACATATGTTTGCTCATCGTATTTCTTCCTACATCAACAAGAATTTTACTCAATCCAACAAATTGCAGTGTGCGGACTATGCTGGAAATGCAGCAAAAAAGGGCACGAAACTCACGATACAAGTAAAAAATGTATCTTCACTCGCTTTAGCTTAGATACATCTCGTGCATAGTTTCCCATTTCCCAAAGTAGTTAAGGTCATTCTCGTACTCGTATCGTAGTCGTATTGTAAACTAGAAAGCCTAATTGAATGACACACTAAATAAGCAACCTCCCTCGTAAACCGTATACATGAGAAAGGCGAAGACTCATCCCATCAATTGGACTATTACTTCGACATCAAAACGTGTGAAGTTGAATGCCGCAGCAGATGCAAATTGGCGATCGTAATTAAGAAATATTGCTCTGGTGGGCGATGGGAAAGAATGTAATTAAAATTCCATTCCTCTAATTCATCGAATTACAACGTGGGTGGGGTTGTTAACATTTTTAGCTAACCTCTAAGTATGCGGCGACTGAGAAGGCGTAAAGGAGCAGCGAGTTAGATTCGCTTGGACCTAATCAGATTGGTCCGATTTCGCAGTAAGTTTTATTCTGTTTGAACATCCCCAATCAATTGGGTCGTAGTTGCCTATAGTAACCCTAGGCACAGCTTCTTACAATCATTCGTTTGTGTGAGTTTTTCATTTTGGGACGAATTTATACCGAGAAAGACACTTTTTCAGCAAAGCCTGGCAACAAATTGGTTGATTCCCAGCACTCTCCCAAGAAACGCTAAAGCCGTGATCTTAAGACCCAACTCACGAGACCTTTAATCTGTAAACCAAATTTAGAAGTTAAGAAGACCGACTTTTGTTATTGAAACTGATGACAGGGATATACGTGACATCGAACATCAGTCGATGGTTAGGACATGTAAATCGAAAGATTCAAACAAATGTAGAGTCTTCGTCTCTAACTTGAAGGGACAACGCCAGTAGAGCATGAAGGAGACCTCAACTCAATCGACTTGAAGTGCCCAACTACGAGTTTGCTTAGCAACAGGCTAACTGGAGAGGCTTGTTAGTTGAGGCGTCGCTATAGCCACCAAAGCCACCATTTGCGGTATTATAGGGGATGCCTGCCTATGCGTCCTGTATTTATAGCGACTTTAGCTGAAAACGACGCTTTTGCTCCAACTCGCAATTTATCAGATTCGTCCATCCGTCAGTCTTACTATACGACAAAGCGAGAGTATCGATTAGGATCGTACGTACAAGTCTTCCTGTTCGAATGAGCATTTTCCACTTTTCAAACATTCAGGACCCTTTAAAACGTCAAATGCTAAAATTTCCATTTCATCTTACATAATCAGCAATACTTTTGACAATCTCGCATTTATAATCCCAACCAAAGGTGAATATCTGCTACCGCATTGCTAATCTGGATATACGCATTTCCCCCGCCCCCCTCCCCCTATCTGTGCTATACAGTGTACACTTCTGTGTACACCCCTAAGTCAGCAATTTATCTTTTCTGTGTACATGGTAAATTCTTTACTGATTAAGTATCACAACGGAGACGACACATTGCTTCGGTGCGCGACCGCAATCTACAAAAGGTGATCATGAGCTGGTTACTTACATGAGCAGGGAAGCAACGATCGTGTATAGTGTAAGTCGGGCCTACTTATATCGCGATCCCACCGAACACTATACAAGAAAGACAAACGAAACTGCTTTATTTTCAATTGCGATCACTGTCGTTGTTGCCGCGATCGCTGTCGGTCTTCGCGCGTTCCGTATCTATCCCTGAGTGCGTTATCTATCTTATAAGAAAAAATAAAAAAAATAAAAAATAAACACGAGAATAAAATATAAAGCCACACTCAACCCACACGATACGAAGTTAGCCAATAGTGAACCAAATATAATCAAGACACCCGAGTGTCATTGCTATTATTTTGCTTCTAGAGAAAACCAAGAGATTACGTTCGGGTGCGCGCAACATTTGAGCGCAAAAAAAAAGATCGCCCAGCAAGGAGTTCCAAACATAACCTTGAGCTTATATAGGATCGCGTTTCCGTGTAAACAGACATGTTAACATCATAAACCGTTCAAAGGATAACTACCTACACTGCTGTTGGTTAAAATAGTGTCTTGAAAACGACTGCATATTTCGATATTTTTTTGGGCGGGAAGGACGATAGTGAAGAAGTGTTTTGTATTTTTTTTTTTTAATTTTGTTTCCAACCGAAAATATGAAATGCAGCATAAGCTCATTCTTTGTGAAGAAGGACGTGGTATGTTACTTTGGACTGTTGCTGTTTTTGGATATATCCCTGAGTGCTACGAATGGTAAGTATTGAGATTGTGCGATGCTTATCTGTTAAAGTTATATATGTATATCTTGGGGAGATACTTTTTTTCTTTTTTTGAGATAAAACATCTTCGGTGAATGGCAGTTAAAAGATAAAGTCGGCTTAGGAGTCGTTTGCTTCTTTTTAATTTCCTGTTTGAACGGAGAAAAATAAATATTTATTGAAGATTCGTTTTTTTTTTTTTGCATCTGATGGGAAAGAATCTAGAAGATTCAAATTCCGATAAATTAAGGGGTGTTAATTTGGTCGTGGTTTCAGGATTGAATACTAAGGATAATACTTTCAAAATTTTAGTTTTTTTTTTTGAAAAACTGAACTAAACTTAAGATATTGTGACCAACTGAAAACTGAACCCTATGTTGGAGATATCGTTGTGAATCTTGTGAAAAATGTACTTAATAAGAAATTATGGCAATTTTTTGACATGTGGTTCTAGATTTAAGGAACGGAGAATCCATCAAGCATTTCTCTCGCTTTCAGCAAGTATCCGTTTACCTATGACTTAGGCTTGTCAAGGGGAAGCCTTAATGCTGCTCAATTTAATGTCCAAGAGGCGACATGTTACATAAGAATAGTAATTTTGCAGATTTTGTTGATGATTAAAATCCATTCGTTGCAGTAGTGTTAAATAAAATAAAAATTTAAATAATTGGCGCAACAGGTCCGTAAAGCTTCCTAAGGCTAAGCTTCTCACAACCATTCGTTTGCGTGAGTTTTTAGTTTTGGTTTCGAATGGAAGTCAAGGATATACAAATTATTTTAGTTATAGAGAACAAGCAAACGTTGGAACTCGCTTTTTTTGGAAACTCGGGAGCTGTTGAAGCTCTTATTCAGTTGCATAATTGCATAATTTGCAAGTTGTAATAAGTCTTGGTGATAAAAATCTAAACAGCGGCCTTAATATATTCACAGATGACTTCTTGACTATATTAGCTGAGCAATGATTTTTTTTAAAGAGTCGAAACGATGTATATGTCCCTGAGGCTCAAAATTCGACAATTTTCTCTTGAGGTTTTCTTCTTACAAATTCCCTATACGGACCTGTTGCGCCCTCTATGTAAAATAAAATCAGAAAAGTACTGACCTCTGCATGATCTGGGTGTCAAAAATGTCGCAATGTCGCTTCAATGAACGAGCTATAGGACAAAAAAAGGTATACGAAACAAAAATAAATTTGGTCACGCAAATTTGAAGAATATTTAAGAAAAAGCTTCCGAAAAAAAATTAAATACACGGTCCTTGCGTTCGCGTTCTTCGACACATGAATTTAGATCACAATTATGCTGCTCAGTATGTTAGTGAGGGAACGATTAGGAATGAAAACCTCTAGGCATTCAGCCTCCAGATAAAAATTTTCCACGGAGAATAAAAGCCTAACGAGGTAGAAGGGTTTTTAAAAATCTAGTCTAGTCCTTCAAAGGTTTACATCATTTTAAAGTCAATCCCTACTTTAGCAAACATTTCAAACCACATAACACAATGCTGTACGGCGGGAACGAACTACGCCAAAAAGCTCGGACACTGCGTTGACAACGACTATGAAATTGAAACCATACCGCCTTTATGGCGGGGCTTGTGCCTGTCAGCACTGGGAGTTTGTTGCTCCCGGGAACAGCAGCAATTGCATTGTGTAGCAGGACGAGAGGCAGCAAATATGGGCTCGAAATGCGTTGGTGATGAAAAATACAACTCGGCGTCATACACAGATTGCTGTAAGTCATGTCAGATAGGATTGGCGGTGTCGGCAGGTGGCAACAATTGCAGCGATGCTATAATCGATTTCTTCGCTAAGGACGAGTCGTATACGATTTGCTGCAATCAAGCGAGCTCGGTGGTTACCGATACAGGCGACGAGGACGACGACGACGATGATGATGCCAGTAATAGTGACGGCACACTGGTATTGGGCAACGATGGTAAGTCTAAAGTCGGAAATTCCCCTTACCCAGTCTCAGAATTTATGACAGCGAATCCATTTCTATAGAGGACATTTGTGAAAAGTTTGGCGTGGGTAAGCTTTGTGAGCAAATATGCGAGAATACCAAAGACTCGTACGTGTGTAAATGTAAGAAGGGCTATCGGTTAAATGATAACCGTGTCACATGTTCGAAGATTCCCGTGGCCACTCCGAATGATGATGATGATGAGGACGACGATGACACGGAGGATTCGTTTGAAGACGAGGAACCAGGGACTTCGACGTAAGCCTTCTTTTTCATATTATCAATCAACAGTTTGTGTAGTTTTGACTTAGGACGTGTGCGGATGGTTTTGCGCCAGACAAGAAGACAGGACAATGTTCAGATATAGATGAGTGTTTAAAGGGTTTGGCAAACTGTCTGGACCATCAGTATTGCATCAACTCTCCCGGTGGGTTCAAGTGCGTTAATGTCAAGACAACCAATTGCCAGACGGGTTATCGCTTTAATACCAAGACAGAAGAATGTGAAGGTAAGTTTTGTGTCAGCTAAAACTAAAGACCTTTTATAAAAGGTGCGTCTGTTAGATGTCAATGAGTGCCTAGAGGAGACCCATAATTGTAAAAAGGACGAGCAGACATGTATGAACACACGGGGTAGCTATACGTGTCAGGATAAATTCTTACAAAAGTGCACGAAGGGCTATATTTTCCTGGCCGAAACTGGAAAGTGTGAAGGTAATTAATAAGATTTAAAAAAAAACCTCCAAGCTGAGGAGTCTTTGTACTCCTTTTTTTCGTAATAGACTATGACGAATGCCTTGATGATCCGTGTGACGATGGATCTGTTTGCTTAAATTACCCCGGCTACTATGACTGCCAAAAGAAGCTTTCAGGCTATAACAGAGAGACAATGGGTCGTTCTTCGAAAGCGGAGAAGTGTGCATCTGGCTTCCGTTGGAAGCATAGCAAGTGTGTGGGTAAGATGGGCGTTTGGATACTACTTCAAATTGACCCAATGTTATAGAAGGTAATTTATTTTATGACAGATATCGACGAATGCCTGACGGACAAGAACGCATGCGACAGCAATCAGATTTGCACCAACGACATTGGTGGATATCACTGCGATTGTAAAATTGGCTTTAATATGGATACGACAATAAATGCCTGTGTTGGTGAGTACACTTAGATATTAAACCTTTTGTTGAATAAAACTATGTTTACTTCTATTTAGATATAAATGAGTGTCAAATAAATAATCACAACTGCATGTCAACGCAGCGCTGCGACAATACGATCGGGTCGTACACGTGCATTCGACTTCAGGGCTGCGGTACCGGGTACACTTTAAACGCAGAGACGGGAAATTGCGACGATGATGACGAATGCCTTCTAAATACTCATACTTGTACTGCCGACTATGAATGTCGGAACACCAAAGGATCATTCCGGTGTGATCGCAAACGAACAACAACAACGACAACAACAACACCAGTGCCGACTACTACCACAACAGCAAGAACCACAACTGGCTCTCCCGGAAATGGTAGCCTGGTGTACCCGGCTCGTCGAGTTCCAGTGTATATTTACAACCAGGACGGCAATCCGACATATGTGTCGTCGCAAACCTACAGCCAACTGCATAGGCCAGTGCCGAGGTACATGCAAAATTCGTATACGGGTTCATCGTCCTCAGAGGTGTCTTGTGGGACAGGATTCCACAGAAACTACTTGGGGGCATGTGTTGGTATAGTTTAGAGTTTGTTTTAGAGGTCATGATGTTCAAAAGTATGTTTCTTCCACAAAAAGATATCAACGAATGCCAAATACCATCTACATGTGGAACGCATCAGCGGTGCATAAACACGAATGGTTCGTATCGCTGTCAGAATCTCCTGCAATGCGGTGGCGGTTACAAGTCCACGCCCGATGGAACATCATGCGTTGGTAAGATACTTCTATTGTATAGTTTTCAAGCGTAGCATGTGATACAGCATATCTGCAGATATTGACGAGTGTGCGACTGGGGAGCACAACTGTGTCCACAATCAAATTTGCCGAAATCGCAATGGTGGCTTTGTCTGCTCCTGCCCTCCCGGCCATAAGCTGGACATATCCAACCGCTGCGTCGATATAAACGAATGTGAACATGAAAAGCATCAGGTGTGCCCATCGAACGCCAACTGCATGAACACAATTGGCTCGTTCTACTGCGAGTGCAAGCCTGGCTTCCAAAAGCAGCATTCAAACGAAAAAGTCTGCGTCGATGTCGACGAATGCCAAGAGATTCCCGGCCTCTGTCAACAGAAGTGCGTCAACTTCTGGGGTGGCTATCGTTGCACTTGTAATCCCGGCTACGAGCTGAGTGCAGACAATCGCACTTGCAACGACGTCGACGAGTGTGAGGTTCACAAGTCCTATAAACTTTGTATGGGTTTCTGTGTCAACGTACCGGGTTCGTACGAGTGCAGCTGTCCACGTGGCTATGAATTGTCCCTCGACAAGAAGTCCTGTCGAGATATCGACGAATGCGAAACGGGTAACTTTTGCACCGGGCGTCATGATATCTGCACGAACGTTCGAGGAAGCTACCGTTGCACGACCATACGCTGTCCCTATGGTTACATCAACGATGTGGAACAAAAAAAGTTTGTAACCAAACAAATTCAATATAAACTGGGCTTATCCGTTTCCTCCTTAGTCGCTGTCGAATGGCAAATAATCTCTGCGAAGGAGATGAGTGCTTCAACAAGGCCTCATCGTACACGTACAACTTTATAACTCTAGTTTCAAAACTGCCTATCCTACCCGAGGGAAGAGTCCTTTTCACGCTACGCGGTCCAACTTGGTATGAGAATATCGACTTTGATCTGAAAGTTTCGAGAATACAAGCGGCAGCTAACATTGAGAAAGCATCGGAAAATCACTTTTCGTGAGAAGAAAATACAATTTTGCTCCCCCCAAAATCGACAGCAAATAAAATACACATTTTCTCTTCCACAGAACAACAAAGCGCGACCATCAGGTGGAGCTGAGCCTAATGCGGACACTCGAAGGTCCCCAGGATATCGAACTCGAGCTCGGCATGACAGTTTTCATGAACGGCCAGCCGAGGGGTAAAAGCATCGCAAAGATTTTTATTATCGTTTCGCAGTATTCATTCTAAGCCCAGGCGGGCGAAAAAGTCAGACAGCCAAAATTACTTAAAAACAGAAGTTGCCTTCATTTAAATTGTATGAAATTTTATGTAAAATAAAGAAAAAAATTAAATAAAATAAAAACAGAAAAAGGGCCTGCAAGTGCTTGTTTGCATTTTGAACAAAGGTAAGTGGATAATTATATTTTTGAACTAAATGCAGATTGTAAGGCCCTAGTTATAGCTATCATTCAAATGCATCATTGAAAATTTTGTTTTCCGATTTTAAGACGATTAATCAAACAATATTGGCTTTAGTTGGTATCAACATAAAGGTAAACAATTGTGGAATTTTGTTACGAAAGGAATTACTTAATTCTGACTAAAACCCTTCTTTAAATTCAATTTTATTATTTCACTGATCGAAATCGATTTCAATGAACAGCTGATTCTCGTTTCTCCAATTTGGAACCCAATCGTTTCACTGATGTGTTCGATTCTCTTCCTATTCTCAGCTGTCAGTTTTGCTTTTAATGATCAACTCTAACCTCAAAGCCTAGACTCGTTCGTTGAAAAGTCACTGACAGGTTCTTTCACTGACAGAAATTTTTCAATGATTGCTATAACCGACTTGTCAAAAAAATGAAACCACCATTCCACTGATTTGTTCCAATGATGTATTTCAATGATAGCTATAACTAGGGCCTAAGCTATTTTTTTACATACTGTTATCTATAATACGCAAATTAATTGAAAAGCTGCTAGAAAGTAGAGAACAGCGATTTCTGTAAAATGCCATACGCCTCACTCATATTTTTCTTTTTTGTTATATTTCGGCGTAGCTACTCTCATAATTGCATTTTAATCTCCTCATCTCTTTCTTGTTTGTCACTTGTCAGATCTCAGAGTATTCTCATTGCATTCCAATTGCATTCCAATCCCATAGAAATTTCCTTTTTCTCCAATATGAATTTCCTTCCCACTGTTTGTTACTCTCTTTGGTTCTCAGACCCCAGGAGAACAAAAACAACAAACAAAAATTTCTCATTCTCATTTTCGATGTCACATCACCTACGGAAAAGAAAATAATTTGACGATCGACTTCTCTCACTCCATAAACTGGTAAAATTTTGCGGAACATTGCCAATTCCAATAATTTTTTTTCTATTACGTTCCAGTAGAAACTAATTTCTTCATTTCTTCACTATAGTGTTAAGTCTTTGATGTGACAGTTCGTTTTTTGGATCTTTCTTAAAATCTTTTCATTTTTTTTTTACTATGCGAGTGTTTAAGATCATCATTAAATCGTATAATATAAGTGGGAACGTTATGAAATCTGTTTTTCTAGAACATTTTCCAGGTATGTAATTATAATTACAATAGTGAATATTATTTTCTGATTTTTGCATCCAGCAATGAAAGTGATTTCGAATTAATCGAACTTACCTAAAGGACCATTCACATGAGATCGAATGGTCGAATTAATAAAATGCGAAGAATCAACTTTTGATGTATTTATGAACAGAAAATTCCACATTTTACTATTCCAAGCGTAGGATAATTAATTATCTCATCAAAATGTATTAAAAAACAAGTTTATAAAAAGTTTAAATAATTAAATTTCAAATTTCAAACTTTTGGCCGCGAACGAAAAAACTCTGGCGCGAATTGTCAGTCTATTCTCAATCCACATCATTTAATTCGCGTTCAATAAAGTAGCGAATAAAAAATTCGCTCGAACTTAACCTTATTCCAAGAGGAGGATATCATAAAATAATTAATCTGTTTATAAATGCATAAAAAGTGGTTTGTTTGCATTTCATCCATTCGTTCGCTCCCATGTGAATGGTCCTTTAGAGTACATTTACACCGCACCTAAATTCAACATTTCGGCTAAGTTCAGCATTCAGAAAAATCGGAATCCGTCCATCCGATGAAGGGTTTTTGTTGTATTTAATATTACTTAATAAGTCTGAATTATCACTTGTCTTCATGTTTAGATTAATATAACAACTAAAAAATTAATTCTTTAGGTAAAAACTACTTCTGATTGCGAAACCAAAAAAAAAAAAAAAACACCAGTAGGTAATCAATTTTGATACTAGCTGTCATTTGAAATGTTGACGTTTCAGAGAGAACGCAAAATTGGATTTCGAAATTCTCTGCTAGGTTCCACATTTCACTTTCACTCGAAATGAAATCGAAAATGAATTTTTGTGTTCTACATTTAACTGTATTCGATTTCGATTTGATAATTTTCGGAATTGAGACAAAGTGAAATTGTGATTTGGAAAAAATGTCGATTTCACTCGATTTCTGGAACCTAGCTGTCTGTCTGCTGAAATGTTGAACTTAGGTGCGGTGTAAACGTACTAAGTAAATTTCTTTTGAAGTTATCTGTCAATGTTTATCTGACTTTCTTAATTGTTACTACAAGAAAATGTTTTGAGTAAAAACTAATAAGATTCTCAGTGAAGGGTTATTAATATTTTGCTCTGTCAAAGCCGCTCTCATTTTACGATTTTTTTTTCTAGTTCGTTCGCTGTCAGCAACAGAAACACAAACAATCAATAGATGCGTTTTTTTTTGGCTAAAAATTCGGTAGTATCAGAGATTAGTATGTATTTGTACAGACCTTTAATGTGTCAGAAAATTAGCGAAGTTATTTAGGGCAATTCATACACGGCCTTAGGCCACCGTTATGTCATTGAAATGTATCTTTGAAAATCAAACAATATTGGCTTTATATGGTATCAAAATAAAATTATGGAATTTTATTTACAGAAGAAAGTACTTAGTTCTGATTATAAAATTTTCTTTAATGCATTTTTATTATTTCACTTTTATTATTTCGGTTTTGCTTTCAATGATCAACTCTAACCTCAAAACCAAGACTTGTTTGCTGCCAAGTCACTGACAGGTCCTTCCACTGACAAACATTTTAAATGATTGCTATAACCGACTTGTCAAAAAAATGAAACCACCATTTCACTGATTTGTTTCAATGATAGCTATAACTGGGGCCTAAGTTTACAATTTAATTGAGTGCAAGCAGTGCCTTAAGATTTCATAACGGAAGGAAGTAAAAATGTCGGCCATGTTTGTTAAATATTTTTCATGGTAACAAGGACTCGAACCACTCCATAGTTATGGTGTGTCCTTGTATTCTCTTGTGCTTCCATCTATAGTTTCTAAACGAAAATAATTCCTAGCATAGCCAAAAACCGTGTCGACTGAAATGCGCCATTTTTTCTTTAGTACAATTCACAATGGTGAAATTCAGAATTGAATTTATTTTTAAAAGAGGAAAAGGACTTAATTTTGTAAATAGATTTTATTGATATGTGTGATGCAGGCAACTGCAGCGTTTAGTTCAATTTTTTCATTTAAAAATTTTTATTTTTATGTTACATATTTTCAAATTTGGGCAATTCTTTGGTAATTATTGCGCTGTGGTACCTACTGAGCAAAGGGTCCCAGTTTTAACCTCGGTAAATTTACGATTTAGGTATAATTGGGGCCCTATTCTCTATTCCGTTTCGAAAGTCAATCCTATTCGAAATTGCTTTTCGTTACGCTTTTGATTTCGTACTCTGTTATACTTTCGGTTTTCCGTATCTATATTAATGCTTTTGATTTTGGAGATTTCATTCCGCTTTCAAAATAGAGATTACCCAATATTCGGAAATATTTCTGTCACGAATGTCTGACAAACATCCAGAGACCTGTTACGTCAATTATGTGATTTATAAATGTTGCCTATATAATGCTATAGCTTATTCCTCTAAATTGTGCTGAAGCTCTTTATATATAAGCCCATCAGGATACCTAGGTACAAAGGATAGTATTTTATTTCTATAATATCAAATGTCTCGCTTTCGATTAATCGCATTCAAGTTCGAACCTATACATGACTAAACGAATACAATTAGTGGGATTGTCCTGGTGTTCCTATAGCGCATTAGGGAGTATCGAAGAAAAACATTGAAGCAGCTAAGATATTTAAATGGTAGCCATTTCAATGGGACAAATAAACAATGAAATAAGCCCCCTCTTAGCGCCCATCACTGGCTGGTTGGTCTGTATAGGTATCCCCAGAAAAGGGCAGACAATACAAATGTAATCTTCTTCTGTCATAAGAATCCTTTTGTGATGGCGTGATATAATTTTAAAGAGTGGAAAGTGCAACATCGTACTGCTCTATATCCTGCCATAAGTAGGTAATTTGTTCCTTACACTTCTACAATAACTAATGCTGGGTTTCCACTTGTCAATTTGAAATTGACAATTGACGTATTTTTATGCCAATTAAACAATTGGCAAGTGGACATAGCGAAAAATTGCTTGTCAATGAATTGACTAACAGCGTTTGCCAATAACTGACAAAGAAACCACTGAACAAATGGAAATAGCTGGATTGTCAAACAAAATGTCACTTTGTCTATAATTGACAGAGAAAATTTAATTGGCATCGAGTTCATAAGTTGGTCAATCAACTGACAAACGATTTTTTGCCAATAATTGGCATAAATGGAAATGTACTGACGTTGGTGTCCTTCAATGACATAAACGCGAGGGCTGTCAAACTTTGTCAATCAACCGACATGTGGAAACCCACCTTAATCGAAACCGAACTCATAGCATTCCCTTCCCTTGATATGGTCACTTTGCCGTCGGCATTATAAAACAAGAATCTCAGCTCAAGAGAAACGAAGAAAAAAATTCTATAAGCATTTAGTGATTTCTTGTCAATCAAGTTTTGTTTCCTATCGTCATTGGATCAATCAAACTTATTGATAAATTCCATACGAAAGAAAAAAACCAACCCTTTCCCTTGAAATTCCCACAATGAGCCTGCGTCCTGTATAGTTGCCTTCATGTACACTTAGCCAGCCAAACAAGGAGTAAACAATTAAACCCATAGGTATATAGTAAAGGGTTAACTATATAAATGTCTCACACTCAGTTAGCAAGTCGTCAACTGCCAATTGAAATTAATGGACCATTTCAGGCGCCAACAAATGCTTAAATCTCCGCATCTTAGTTTCTTATTAGTGAATTGCTTAATTGAGCATTTGATTGCCTCCCCAGAGAGTATACTGACATTATCCTTATTCGCGCAAGCACCCACTCGCACACACATTAGCAAGTGTCGACGGAACAGAGAATTTAACAAGACCCATTGCTGATGCCCATACACTTGGAAAATCTAATTCTCAAAATTTATCCTTCATAATCGAATCTCTCGTGGACTGGATTATTGCGAAAATGAAAGGCGATAATATTTTGCTGGAATTCAATAATCAACATTTCCGCGCGCGAACACACAGCCTGACTGAACGTGAAAACATAAACCATGGCTATATTAAAAAAAATGGTCACGTGCAGTAGCTTGATGCTGGAACCCCCAACGTTTCAATTAGAAAACCAATCGACCATTATCTTAGAGTTTCCACTCTGACGTGTGCCTTTTTTTTTTTTTTTTGCTACCATGAGATGGGTTTTCTGAAGTAGGGTAGGATGAACTGAACACGCTGGGTCTGGGTCCCCATCAGCATTATGTCGATGTGTGTGTGTGTGAATATTTAAAATAGGAAAAAAAATCAGTTAGAATTATTGCATTATTCTGAATCAGTGTAGCGAAAATAATAGTTATTTTCGGCGGCTAACACATGGACTCTTTTGTTTGATTTTTTTTTTTTTTTTTGCTATAAATATTTGCAAAAAGGAAAATGTTATTTAGGTATACATCAGGTAGTTAGTTTGAAGGATAATGATTTCCAATTTTCAGTTTGACATGAATTTCGATTTTATATCGAAGAGAGAGTGGACTAAGTGAATAGTATGTCCTTTCTAAAACCGAAGTTTTTTTTTTGTCCAATGGTCTCAGTTGCAGATTGTGGGAATTTTTCTCGGGTTGGTTCCATAGCCCCGTGTCACAAAATCTCTAAACTAATATTCACATGTCAAAATTTGCAAGCCAAAATCTATAAAAACAAAAGCCTCAAACACAACACACAAAGAACAAATTATGCCCCCCTTGAACGCCCCCTGTCGATTTTTCTGTTTGGGAATTTTGCATTTGTACATCTTTCAACAGTTTGGGATTTATTGCTTTGGGGATTTCAATGTTGGACATGAAGTAGATTTTTCCGTTTGGGAATTGTGCATTTGTAAATTTTTCAACACTTTGGGATTTATTGGTTTGGGGATTTTAATTTTGGACATTTAGCTGATCTCCCAATATGAGCTTAAGGGAAGAAAATAAAATTTGCTACGTACTGAAATACTTACTGAATTAGGGAAACCCTAAATTTATGAGTGGAAAATTTTAGGCCACATTCGGGGAATTTTAATATCAAAAGGCTACCAGTTTTCGTAGAACGCAGTTTAAGTTGTGGCATAACAACTACTTAGGAAAACATGTAAACAATTTAAAAATTCTACCCCGCATTCAAAGAGAATTATGTAGATAGAAATCTGGTGCTCATTCCTTTCACCTTATATCTACTAAATTGTGTCTTGCATACCTGCTTGGTCTATTTTAATAACCCCTTTTTTAAATCTGTGTCTTATCCGTAAATAACAACACCAACCTACATAGCAGTTTGTTTTTCTCGGAATTTTCCAGATTTTCCGTTCAATTTGCTTGTGCGTTACCTACACTACATAACTGAAGATAAATAAGGTCAATCGAATTAATTTTGTTTTGTATTAAGCAAAGCACTTGTGTATCTACATACATATAGTATAGACTATAGACTGTCAGTATCAGTAGTCAGTAGATATACCTTTTTTTTAAGGGAATATATGAATATGTTCAAGTTGGTCCTTTTTAAACGTTGCGTTGTTTCTTTGTGTATGGATCTTATCGTGCGGTAGCAGACGGTAGTCTTGTTCAACATTAGACTGTGCGCGAATCAGTCTTGCAAAATGTCGATAACGAGGCTATGTATATACGTAGGTATACGTATACCTACGAGAAGACCTTGAACGCTCAACGACGCATTTAGCAATAGCAACAAGAAAATGTGAAATTCCCTTTGAAGGACACTTTGTGGAATTAGAGTACAAGCCGTTGGGTAAGAAGAGGTGGGCGGATTTTCACCCACCACATTACGCCGCGCCGCCACAAAAGGGTTACACAATTGAGTAATTTCGTGAGAAAACCCAAACTTGGCAAACAAACGAAACGGCTATACGAACACTCATCACCTGTCTGTCCTACGTATGCAAGCGATTAACAAAACACCCAGCATGTGACCAATTAAATGTCCTTGCCTTTGAGAATCTGTTTTGAAATCACGGCCCAGTTGGGGGAAATAAAGGATATCAGGACATGAGTATAAGCCCATGTTTGCTTAACCATTACATATAGGTAGAGGTACTTGAATATAAAAGCGAGATAATTGTGTGGATTGGTGCAGGCATGCATGCATGTCCTTTTTCCATCACCATACCATCAATTAAATCCTTTTTCTGGTTGGTTTCGGTCAAAGTAACCGGAATAATGGGGCGGCAACAAGCGAAAGACTAACATATTATTCAAATTTTAATGAAGACAGCCGACGGTGGCGGCGGCGTCGGTCGTCGGGGGACTATAAAGCTGATCATCCGCAGTCATTGTTGTTGGTGTCGGGGTCCCTCTTTGTACAACAGGAATTGGGTGGTTGATTGTATTTGCGCTTTATCAATCCGTTACGCCCAATAGGTTATATTATGGATGGTACTAGTGTCGTATGGGCTCCCCCTCCTGTTACGGATGGACCCTTTTGTCTAAAAACAAGAAAAAAAAAGGGGGAAAAACCCTGTCACGAATATCCGGAATGACACTTTAATCATTTCAAATGGGCGAGGGTAAAGGAATTTATTCTCTTCCGTTATGAGGATGGACATTGGGCGAAAGGACTCCTTCATAGTTTCATCCTCAAGTGGATTAAGTTTCTCGAATACTGGCGGCTGCTCAGCACCATTATACAATCGCCATCGTCACTTTCAAAAGAAATTTCTTCACGTATCACTTGGCTCCCTTTTTTTCGCAAAATGTATATATAATAAATAATCGCACACACAAAACTATACGCTGTGTGTGTTTGTTCTCTGAGATACCATCGAGTGAATTGTACGTACACATATATATACGATATACCATACCTAAGAAAAGGATGAGCGGAAAATCTGTTTGTTGTTACTTATTCAGCGTGTAAAACTTGATAGTAGTTACAGTGTGGCGGCACGTGGCTCCGAGCGGATGCCGTATGCGTTCTTTACTTTGACAAGAGCTGCACGGACGCGCAGCAGTTCCAAAGAAGCGTTCGTTATGTGCCAAATATTTAAGGATTTGTATCCTCTTAAATTGTTTTTGAATGCCTATAAATAACAACTTTATCGCCTGATGATGATTATGAGATATGAATATACTCCTCAGTGCCAGGGAGCGCTTTTGATTTGAACTTCCTTCTTTTTAACGAAAATATTTCCGGAATTTCTCTACCCAAATCAGCGGGTGCTTTTTCAAAGCAAACGAATGGAAAAAAAGAAGATACAATAAGTCCTTGGTAGGTGTGGGGGCTTAGGTTGAAAAAATGTTTTCATTATTTTTACCATCATTGGGAGAGAACGGCGAATTGATTAGAATTGCCGATAGTATGCTTAGGAATTTATAAAATTCTATAAATAGAAAAGCTCTTCAAGTATAGGGATGTATAGGTACATAGGGTTGTATATTCCCACGTCGAGCGAAATTCTGATCGTATTCTGAATAGGAAGTCGGTCGTACACTGAGTCCGCCAAGCCCTTATTTGGGAATAATTGCAGATCGTTGCTCAACAAGTATACATAGATGGATATAGTCTATCTTATCGTTGGATAAAAATCTATCATCGCGATTTCAAAAATTTCGACGGCCTTCGTTCAAAAAAACTCTCTTTGGCATGCAATCAAAGGCATTGATGTGAGTGATATTTGGTCTTCAAGCTATACCATTATCAGACTCCTTGAACCCTTCTGTCAACTATGAAGTCTGGCCAGAGCTTTCTGACTTTTGATGGCAGTTTTCTATAAGAAGTAAGTTCAACACCTCCTTGAAATTCCATGATGGGGTCAACACAAATGTTTTCTATGATTTTGTTAATATTTTCATTTGCAAATGTAAAGGGTGGGCCAAATACAAGTTTCTTTTTGAAAAAGCAATAAAATGAACAAAATTACATTTTTTTACAAGTATTATTAGTAAGAGAAAATATTCCCATTAATTATATGGAACACAACGTGTCGTTCAAGTGGCTGCCTCGGCTGGCTTCGCAGTTGAGCAGTCTGTCACTCCAATATTCCAAGACCTTATTGATGGTTTCGGGCTGTAGCTCACGAATTGCTTGGATGATATTGGCCGTAAGTGCTTGAATGGTTTCCACAAAATAAAGTCCAAAAGGGGTAAAATCGCAGTTCCGAGGCGGCCAATTGACGCAAAAGATCGATGGGCTGTGTGGCATGGCGCGCCATCCTGCATGAACCAGAGGTCGTCAAAATCCATGTCTTCAATTTCGGTAAAAAAAAGTCGATTAACATGGCTCTGCAACACCCACCGTTGACCGAAACATTGTTCCCAGCCTAATTTTCAAAGAAAATGGTCCAATGATGCCATACTAGTCTATGATCCGCATCAAACTGTCACTCTCTGTGGATGCATTGGCCCCGTACGACGACGGGAAGCACTAGCATTACCAGACTCACGAACTTTTTGCACAAACTAGCGTACAGCGGTGGGTGCTCCATTTCGGCCAAAACTTCTTTTCGAAAAACGCACTGTTTGGGCTACACAGCACTCACTTTGGAAATAAGTTTTCAATATTTCCCAACGTTGTTCAAGTGTAGAGCGCTTAATTTCGTTCCGCGGTGGTATGATGCTGACTTTCTGTCAAGACTTTGAGCGGGGAAGAGCTGTCAAAATAATCTATGATTTAAAAAGAAACCACTACATGGCCCACCCCATATACCCGTTAGATAGAGAGCAGAGTTTTTCAATTCATGCACCTTCAACAAGTCGTTCAAATAATGCATGCGTTTTTTTTTTTCATTCCTTTGTGTCAGTCATGTCGTTTGGTTCTTCATTCGAATGAAGACTCTTTGGGTTATAAAAAGGGAATAAGTCATATTTTCGGTTTTGTCAATTTTATTTTTATACAAAATGTGTGCGGAACTGGCCAGACCTTGTGGTTGACGGGAGAGTATCATAAACTATATAATTATGACAGAAGTGTCAAATGAATTCTGACAGTTCGTTCTCAGTATATAATTTATTGTTTGTTAATCAACTACAATTTTCATAAATGGATTTGAAAGCCAAAGGTGTTAAGAGGCACCTACCAAATTTAGCTTTGCAATTACTTCCCTGATGTCTAGCTAAAAGCTGACATAGCTTTGATGATTGGTGCGTCCATTGTTATCTATAGCTAAAGCCGCAACAAATTGTCTGTACCATTTAAAACTCTCCACACCAACTCCCATGATGATAATATAATTTATCATTTTTAATACTCATCCATGGATAGGTGTGGTGCCGGTGCGTATTGAAATTATCAAGTGAACCGTCTCTCTCTCTCTCTCCCACTTATATGCTCTCAATTCATAAACGAGCAGCATCACTAAGGACTGAACATAGTAGCACATCAGCCCCTTTACCAGTCTCCTATCTATCTATACAAGGACTGCAAGGATTTATGGGTGCACATATGCATGCATCCGCATGATTATGAATTTATAGAGGGAGGCTGTATATAATACCTTTCCCTGCTACCATGTTGTGTATCACTTTAACCAATCGTTTACACTTGCATTGGTGCTCACTCAATTGTGTTTTGGTCATTTTCATTTCAATATTTTCATGTTTTTGCAAAAAGGTGTAATAAATTTGAGCTCTATATACGAATGGGATGGGCAAATCCATTTCAAAAGAAAGCGTCTCTTCAAATTCCGAAGCCTCCCCCATCATCTCATCCTCGTTAATTAATTAACTCGAATTGTCGTTGTCGTCTCATTTACTAAATACATTCACCCTCCGTAGTGACAAAATCAAAAATATGTCGCGAAAAGACAGACATTGTCAATAGCACTCCATATAACCCTTATATTTTATAGGTACCTATATTCTATGGAATTCCATCTAAATGACGGAGAATTAATTTTTGTATATATATATATATGTATGTCGATGCAATAAACACCCCGACCTCAGTGCTGCATATTTACATTTTCAAAGTTCTTAAATTTATTACTATTTAATCCGGTCTCGAGGAGCCGTCATCGCACCATCATCATCGTCATATCTTGCAGCGACACCATACCTACCAGATTTTAATATAAAATACAAGCAGGACGATTCCATTCTTCTTTATACTGCTGTATGAAATTGATATAACCATTTGAAAGGTTACACAATGAAACTTTGTTTGGTGCTCAGTAATGAAGTGAAGTACATGAAAACAAAAACATTATAAAAGTTTCACCTTCCTCCATGCGTCGTCATCGTCATCGTCGTTGTCGTAATCGTCTTGGTTGTTGTTATTGGGAAAAACAAATTGAATTTCATACACAATCCTAGGCTTAAGGACACTTGAGAGGATTTTTAAGTGGAATATTAAATATGATATGATTTTCGGGGTGAGTTGTGTGCGGGACCAATACCAACCCCTATTTTCATATTGAGATTATTACAAGCGGTATTAATTTAAATTTGCAACTCTAGTGCTGGGATTTATTGTGTGTGCTATTTGCCCTGCCATTAGTATTGAAACAACAAATTGAAGATTAACATTGCACGCAAATTTATATTAAACAGGAGAAAGAGAATAACGCTTCAAAATTGCTGGTAAATATTTGAGCACTTGAAGTCAATTTTTGCTATACATTGTAAGAGGAGGGTTCGAATCATGGTCGAACTAAAGAAAGTGTTTACATATGTTTATGATTGAATTTGATTTTGTGTCAACAAAAGTAAATTACAGTCAGTGGAATTATTCTTGGCATAATTTATAGGTGGCCCTTAAGTCCTAATATACCTACCCATAGGTTGTTGGCAGTGGCAGCATTGTTTTGTGACATGAAAAATATGTACATAGTTTGAAATGCTCATTTCGTGCTAAATTACAAGGGGTCGGGAACGGTACCGCTTTATTATAATCCCGCTTTTGCAATCAAAGCTATGTTTGTTTTATTTTAAGAAATCGCAGCATTTTAGTCACTGGACTGTTTTGAATATAGGCGAGTTTTAAGAGACAGTTCGGGGTGAACCGAGGCCTCAACTAACAAGCCTTAGCTAACTGCCTCTAGGTCCAGATGCACACTCTAAGTCGGTTGAGGTCGCCTTCTACTTGCGCGCGCTACTTAAGGCGAGGTCTTCCTCTACTGCGTTGTTAGACTAAAAGACTCTACAAGACGGAGCATTTGTCTCTATCCGCTCTACGTTTCCTCGATATCTCTATACGTATACGAGCTAGGCAAACGGGCCAGACAAACTTCTTCGGCGTTTTTAATTGCGTTTTTTTTGTGGCATCTTTAGTAAGATTTTTTGAGGCGTTTTTTGTGACGTTTTTGTGGCGTTTTTAAGGGGCATTTTTTTGTGTCTTTCTCTCGAAGCGTCTCTATCTTCATCCGCTTTAGATCGAGTCCAAGCCTCGGCACCAAAAGCAAGACTGAGATGATCAGGGTACAGAATCTCCTATAGTTGTTCGATATAGGGCTCTAGCTCTAACTTGCTGCCTAATCAGCCCAAAAAAACATTGGTTGGCAAGAGTTATTCTTCTTTAAATTTTTTCTGAGATGTTATTGTCATAATTTATAGAAGAACCATGGTAGTCCCTTACTATACCTCAAAGTTATATACCTGTTGATAGCGGCGTTTTGTCCGATTCTTCGCAGGTTGGGTGCCCTTTTTGCATAACTTTAAAAAGCGGTAGTCCGATACGCTCTCATTTGTCAAGTAAACATGGAAAGACTTAAGCTGAAGTCAGCATGTTAAAATTTTACACTCGTTTTCTGACATGTCGAATGGTAGCTAACGCTTTAAGGTGGGTTTCCACATGTCGGTTGATTGACAAAGTTTGACAGCCCTCGCGTTTATGTCATTGAACGACACCAACGTCAGTTCATTTCCACTTCTGCCAATTATTTGCAAAAAATCGTTTGTCAGTTGATTGACCAACTTATGAACTCGATGCCAATTAAATTTTCTCTGTCAATTATAGACAAAGTGACATTTTGTTTGACAATTCAGCTATTTCCACTTGTCCAGTGGTTTCTTTGTCAATTATTGGCAAACGCTGTTAGTCAATTCATTGACAAGCAATTTTTCGCTATTTCCACTTGCCAATTGTTTAATTGGCATAAAAATACGTCAATTGTCAATTTCAAATTGACAAGTGGAAACCCAGCATTAGTCAGTGCCATTCAAAAATTATTTTGAAAATCCGTATTTTTTCGTCACGTCACTGGGATAGTGATTAGTTTCCTTATTTTTAGAAAAAAAAATCATACGGATACATAATATTTTAAGCCATCTGGGCAGTATAATATCCGAGACGTTACTGAATTTAGAACTTATTAAAGTCCTGTGATTAGTGAAGTTTAGAGAAGAATATCGTCTGTCAAAAAAGCGTAAACTTTTGAAATACTGACAAAAGATACAAAAACAGATAAAACAAGTAAAAGTGTTATCATCGGCCTGGCCGATGCTTTGATACCCTCCACTGCATAAAAGTCATGAAAAATGTTTGCCATGCAAGTTAGTATGTGTCTAACATTAGTTTTGTATGTGAGCTAGCAGAACTACTTGACCGACATAGACAAATTTCAATACCAACCTGACGACGGTTAAAAAAAGTCCTCTCACAAAATTTCATTCACCTAAGTCGATTCGTTTGGACGCTAAGGTGTTTTCAAAAGACAGAGAGATACATGGGTCCAATATTGGCTTTGTATGGGAGGTAACAGAACTACTTGACCGACATGGATCATTTTTAATACCAACCTGACAACTGTAAAAGTAAGACCTGTCACACAATTTCAGTCGCTTAGGTCGATTCGTTTGGACGCTATCGTGATTTCAACAGGCGGAGAGACACATGGGTCTACTAATGGTTTTGTATGGGAGATACCAGAACTACTTGACCGACATAGCCCATTTTCAATACCAACCTGACGACGGTAGAAAGAAGTCCTCTCACAAAATTTCATTCACCTAGGTCAATTCGTTTGGACGCTATCGTGCTTTCAACAGACAGACAGACAGACGGACAGACAGACAGACAGACAGACAGACAGACAGACAGACAGACAGACGGACATGGCTAAATCGATTCAGAATGTGATCCTGATTCAGAATATATATACTTTATAGGGTCTCCGGTGAATCCTTCTTGGCGTTACAAACGTAATGGCAAAGTGAATATACCTTCCTGTGGAGGGTATAAAAATAAAATCAACTGACCACAATTTGTGTTGGCCTCGACTCCAGTAATGCGTTTCGCCCCGATGTGGTGGGTGGGCTCATCAGTAGACGACCACCACATCACCGAGACTATATGATTTTTCAATCAACAAGTGACTGTGAGTCATAGTCAAGACGAATCTATGGTTCAAAGACTATCGCCGAGACATTTTCTCGCTAAGCGCTTATCGTTTAGTTCCATGCCTTGGCTAAATGTTAAGAATTGGAACGCGGCCATAATTTGTCATGGTGATAGCTAAGAGATTGAAAGTAAAAATTAAGGAAAACGGCAAATAATTTCACAATTTCATCAATGCCAAGGTTGACTTCTAATGAGTGGCACAAGAACTGACAAGTAAATAGACAGTTTCGCTTTCAGCAACCATTTTTAGGAGTTTGACATCTGGTTTTTGTTTTCCTTGCTAGAAAATAAATTAAGTCTCATATTTTTGAATATTTTTTATATAATTAAAAAGAGTATCTAAACCTTTCGATTAGTTTTAAAATATAATTTCATTCAAATTAATATTGTGGCATTTTCCATGGTTTGGAGCTCCACTCGATGGCTGGATTTCGATCCACTTTCCAACAAATGTTCAATAACCGGCAAATTTCTGTCAAGTATCTGCTAGTGGGAGATAAAGCCAGCTTTTTATAGACCTTTACAACTGGAACAAAGAACAACACTTGGTACGTTCAAATTGACCACAAAAAACACCCTGCAAGGCCATTTGCAATTTCACTTACAAATTGTATTGCAATAAAAGATTAAATCATTCGTCATGTGTTCCATTCTTGCTACACGTGCATTTTTCAATATTGAAATTTAGACATAACACAGACTACAATTGGTCAAGCGTCGAGCCTTTCGCAGAAGAAGAAGAAGCCGATTGTTGAAATTTATGTATAGGAAGTTTTGTATACACCCCTTTCTGGCGTGGTGGTAATAAACGCGCTTTACCGACAAAAAAAATTGCAGGACTATACGAAAGGGGAAAACCCAAAAGGGAGATTAGGCTGTAATTTTCAACTTTTTCATGTGGAAACTAATTGATCGGAGGGCGAATGTTGCATTAGCTGACTTTGATTTTGCTCGGGCTAAACCCGTCAACAACACAACACACGATGCGATGTCGATTTGTGAAAAATAGAATCCCATGGCCTCTATGCCTATGCCAGATTTTAATGGACTAACGGTGGTCGGTGATAATGCGTAAAATTTTACAAGAAAATTTCCTTTTGTAAAACGGTAATAGCCATATGTGGAAAATAGTGATAAGCGTGTGTGACATTTCGGTAAGATTCTTAAAAAAAATGTAAAAAAAAATATCTAACTTTCGCACAGCAGATTGCGCGCTCGCGACAGGACACCGGTGCCCATAAAACAGATTCAAAGGTCGCACACATTATACTATTGTCGAGCACTGTTAAGGATTCGTTGATTTCTATTCTCTTGCATTTCATTATTATTTCTTATAGCTATCCTTTCAATGTTCAATATACTCTCAGAGAGAGAAATATAAATTTTTATATAGTATACCTAGGTATAAGAAAAGAAAAGCGAGTGCAAGTAAAAATATTGAATGACAGGGGGACACTGACACCCCATGCTGTGTGTACGATTGTTCCGTCTATTGTGTGACATTTATTGGCACATACGGCGAGTCAAGAATTTTTTTTTTTTTTTTTTTTTGGTATATTTGTGTGTTTTGTAATTTGAATGCATCGTCAATTATAATAGTCGAACTTGAAGTATTACACACAAAATGGGTCCAGGATATTGAGGACTGAGGTTCCCAAAGGGCCACAACATATGTATTTTCTAATTTGAGTTGTTTTACGGAAATAAATCGATTAAAAGGGTCCACCGACATTGTTGTTGCTCGAAAATATAAATTGTAAACTGGCCGAAGAACTTATTTCAAGAAACAACTATAGATTTTCAATGGAATCTAAGTTCCATCAAGAAAATGTCGCTTTAGAAGAGGGTGTAGGTATTGTAGGTTCTTGGGAGGAAGGACACTTTTGTGCACGCAACTATCTGGAATGAAATGTTCTCATCATTATTTTCAAGGTGCCTAATAGAAAGAAGAGTCAAAAATGAACATTGCAGTAGTAGTAATGAAAAAATTCTTCTTGAATCAGAGATCGGAACCTTTTTGTTTCTTCTACACATGAAAGACAATAGATGGCATTTGCCACTTGTTTCCATTTGCCTTTATGGTGATATGAAAAATATGCAAATATTGGCTCGTGGTGGGTTTTTTCTTCTACACATGAAAGGCAATAGATGGCGCTTAAACAATAATTTCAAAACTATGTCAAACCACCCCATCCGTGATACTTGAATGACTTTCTTTATGTATACGTCACGTCAGACAATGCCTTACCTAAATACATGCGCCGATAGCATCATAACCCACCGTTTGCCACGCGAAATTCGCTCGTGCTTTCGCATTTTCGCCTTGGTTTGAGCGGATCTTAGTTGTGTTTTTCCGATGGTTAAATCTTTGACCCCTCACGTTGTACTCCATCAGCACACTTGCCTTGAAGAAACTTCTTATGGTTGGTAAAGATGTAGTGATGGTCCTTCTTGGGGCATGAGTCTAAGCGGCTGGGTCACAAACACGCACCCTAACAACTAAACCATGACCATTGAAATTTCCATAAAACAAAGGAACCTATCTATTTTTTTTCCTTCTTCTGGAAACATCTTCATTACAAAATCTGAAAAAAAAGAATTCAAAAATCAATGGCGGCAACATAGATATGGACCAATTTGAATATATCCATAGTACCTACTCCCATTCAATCAGTCGGGCTCTCAAAAAGCGCACATATGCATCATTCACTCCTGTGTATACCTAAGCTGATGGTGAGTGCTGGTGCTCTTTTTAACTTTTCTCCAGCGGGTGGTCCTTTTGACGCGACACTTTCACAACATGTCAATGATTTTGATTATGATTATGGTACTTTTAATAAAAGTCATGCATTAAGGCCGATGTTATTTTTAATTATATACCTCTTATACGCTTCTCATATACACAATGGCTCCTTGGGTGTGCATCAGCACAGGGAGATGACGGCAATGGCAATACCCTTTATATTTAAAGAGGGGCGACTTAAAACAAAGCTCTTACTGCCACCCACTGTTTTTGATTTGCTGAATATTTTGCTTTTACCAGTCGGCATTGAAATTGAAGTGTTTGTTGTGTTTTTTTTTATTGTTGTTTGCTTTTTTGTCTATCAACGGTAACTTGGCATCGTATAAGAAGGCTTTTTGTTAATAAATAGGTGTAGAGAGGGTGATACAGGTATAGGGCATAGGGGGCTCTCAGTTTGTGATGTGATTACGATTCGTCTATATCTCCTGTCTTTCCACTAGAAGTCTTGGCGAAGCTTAGAGAAAAAGACTTCTGAAAAATTGACAAAAGACACAAAAACAAAAACAAACAAATGCTAAAAACAAATGACATTTTTTCGCTAAGCGCATATCGTTTCCGTTTCGTTCCATGCCATTACTAAATGTTTTGAGATTAGAACGCGGCCATATTTATTCATGGTGATTGCAGATATAGGTACCTGATTGTTAAAGCTAATTTTGTTTTTTTGCTAAATTAAGTATAAACACTCAGTTAGCTATATGAACTCTTAGGATAAAAAAAAGTCGACAAAATTTTGTGGTTCCTAATTTTTTTACTAGTCACTTCTAGTTTGATATGATTTTTGGTGATGAATTCTGCCAATGAATTCTCAATTTACCGACTTGGGCTGGAAACACAATTCATCCATGTAATACCTACTTTTGAAAATTGGTTCTCAGAACATAGTCCAAAACCATTCCTTTTTTATTAATATTTCGAAGCGTTTCCTATTCATTCATGGGCCGACTTTAATGTAGGCATACTTCATTCGTGGTGATGACGTAGCCCTACTATAGTATATACTGTCGTTCAACGTCGACCTAGCTACTACAGCTTTATTTAACAAGGATATTTCAAAACGACAGGAAAAATGTACAAAAATTTCACTTCAAAAGACCACATCGGTTAAGCATCGTTTTGTGTTCACTCAACTGATAATTATGCCCCCACTTCGATGCCCCCCTTCCAACCCCTCCTTCCACGGATACACAACACGGCAGAGGGTCGTCGTGTGTTCTCCATTTTGGAAGAGATAATCACAATCCATGAAATCCATTTCAAAAACACTCATCACATCCTTTTTCGTTTTCCCCGTCTTAGCTCAACTCATTTGGAAAATGAAAGCAAATAAAATATCCGTTATTTCTTTTCTAAACTAAATATACCTACATTTTAATATTCGACGACGCGACGTTAGGATTGGGATTATTATATGAAATATTACGGAGCAAGTGCTTCTGACAATACAAAATACAAGTGGAGCGTGGGTGCGGACAGAAGGCAAACTAAATCCTATATACGACCCATAAGTTTCAAATGTGCTAATGTCGTCGTCATTTTATGCAAATTGTGTCTCGCCACCTGCCAAAATAAGCCCGGATAATAGCGCATTATCTTAATTGGCTGAATCGAAACACTGCAGTATGGATTTTGGTATATAGGAGTATAGGAGCTGTGCGCGCAAGCCAATAAATGCAAGTGGGCAGTGGATGTTTTAACACTCAAAGGCACATTCTGAATTTCATAGTAACCGCACGATGCACAGACCACATTCAGCAGAAGGCATATAGGAAACGGACGAATATGACATACGTTGTGGAAGCATAGAAATGTGCTCCCGGAAGAGTGTGAGAAGGAGGATGGCTCTGACGAGCGACAACCACAGGCAATTTCATTATTTCGTACCTTTGGTTGGGGGTTGGTTGGTTAGTGTAATGAATTGTTGTGGATAGTCGTCCTTCTCGCTTCGGATTCGGAGCCCCTTTGAAATGTTAGGAAATCTGTTTCTTTTTTTTCTGTTCATGTGAATTCAATCAGCAGCATCAAAAACAAAAGCATACCTACGTTTTTCTCTGTAGCACTGAATGCAATAATCATCGACCGTCCAACATTTATCGATGCATATATAGGTACAAGGCAAGGGAGGGAGGCTGATGATGGGAAGATGAGGGAGAAGGACAAATTTGTGTGGTATTCGTTGGTGTGATTTTGATGGTTAGATGGGGCTTGTGTTGTATTCCTGTGGTTACAGTGATGTGGTTATGTTGTTTGAGGTTGATGATAATGGGTGGCTGGGGGAACAGCACACGTACGCCAGTGTGCCATGGCGCACAATATTGACATACGAATGACATTGTTTGTAAAACTAGCTCTATATTGATTGTTTTGAGTTAAATGAGAAATATGATCAAGAATTGAATTTTTGATTAAGTACTAAAGACACTAAAGAAGAATCAGTGTCACACTCACACTCCAAAACGAAAAGTCATTGTCACAAATGACAGCTCGAGGTACGCGCTTGTGTCTCCCGCTTTTTCTTTTTTAGTCGCGTTCGATAAGTCTACTTTGTCTTATCTATTGTAACATAAATAGTTTACAGTCTTTGTTATTCCATAAATACAAATTATAGGAACCTAGCATGCCTTTTTTTACAGTCGAAATAATCAACCATCTGAGCAAGTTGCTCGGAATATGATGAATCGTTTTCGCACACGTATACGCACTCTAGTGGATAATACCACAAACAAACGACAAACAGTGTGAACAGAAGAAGTTATTGCTGTTGGGGAACGCAGCTTTGAGTAGAATCCGAATGAGTCGATACGCCATCGTGCACAGCTATCGGAGCTATGCCCGTCCACTTTGTGGAAGATTTCTGACTTCTTCGTTCCTCAGTTGAATGGCATTAACGTGGCAGAGTTTTGATGCGACACCATCACCTGTGAACTGGCCTCCCCGATCCTGTGATCTAACACCTTTAGATTACTTTCTTTGGACGTTGGACGATTTGGAAGCCAAAATTCGCTTGTAATTGCTGATGATAACAACTTCTCAGTCAATTCCACAACATTTTCCATTGAATTCCTATGTGGTAGGTATGCTTTGGCTAAATGTTTCAGTTTTGTTCTATTTCACGTTTTTGGAATGGACTTCACTGATGGCTATACATATATGGCCGATAATAATATTCCCAATTGTTTGCATTTGCCTTGAAATAAACATTTTTAGGTATTTTTTTTACCCACAAATGTATGCTGTTGTAGGGATTTAAAACGTCAGATTTCCAATACAACATTTTTTTTATCGTTTTCCAATGGTAACTTATCTAATGTGTCAAATTTCGCCATTCTCAGTTCACAAAATTAAACCCGTGTTTAATTTCTCAAAAAAGTGGAGTAAATTAGAATATTCAGCACGCGCAATTATAACAACTACACTTGGTATTAATCCCATTCTCAAGTGGAAATCACTTTTCTGATAGAGTAATAGATGGTTCATGACATTTCTGGTAAACTGATTTCAGCGCCATTATTTTTCAGCGAGCTGGTACTATAAGAGAATTTTGAATAAAACTATAAAATCCCTGGCAATCAACAAAAATATATAAGCACTTTTTCGTAAATGCCTTTCAAAACTGTTTCATTCATCTACTTTATTTTGTTTCTCTTTACTTTGCTAGAAGTGTTCAATAATACATGCCTACTGTTTATTGCCGTTTTGCAATGCGTACCAGATTGATTATGTGATAAATATACGCGAAGCGTTTATTTAATTATTGTCGTGAGGTTTTATGACGACCTGACGAACTGACGAACAAAAATGGGTAATTTTTAATGCCCAGCGATAAATTCGTATAATTCCACCTGAAGTCGCTGATTAGTTGTCAGATTAAAAAGTCGTCAAAGCGTGGGTAAAATAATTGCGTGTCAGAATGACGTATCTAACGAGCGCTTATTGCTGTTGAACGATTGGAATTATTGAACGTTGTATACCAATAAAACTAACCAAATCAAAACGTATTTCAAGTCCAGAAAATAAATAAGATAGAAATAGAATTTGTTGACAGTTGCTTTTTCTTCATTTAGACAAACATTCTGGAGCTTTTAATAATGTACCTACTCAATTTTTCATTGCATCCATTCACGGTTCTTAACTGAGTAAAAACGCCACTGCATTTACCTTACACTTTATACTTTACCCATTTTTGCATTACTCTTCTAAGCTTCTGCAATTTAATACATAACAGACATAATGTCTACCAAATTCGAATACAATTCACTCCAAACATATAAATTTACACCATTTTTACCTAAATTAATACATTTTTTCAACAATAATTAAAAGAAAAAACGAATAAATTATAACCTACACAGTGCATTCGAACAATATGACGTCATAGGCCGCAGCAATTGCATTATGTAACATCCCCTTTCGATCGCACCTACAATAATTGACAGCCCGCCATAATTGTCCGGCAAATCAGTTTGTGAATTGAAGTGAAAAGTTGTGAAAATGTTATTTTATTGTTTTAAAGTGTTTAATAGCCGAATATTATTGAATAAAAGTGGTAAGAATATTCTTTTGTACTGTTTAAACATATTTCCACCAAAATTTAGCCACTGGCTATGAAATTAAATGAAAATTTATCAAATATTCATTTCGCATTGCCGGCGAAGCGCTAGGGCCGCGTAATCAGCGAAAATGTTCGTATTAATGTTTTGCAATGGTTCGGAACTGAAATTTGATACATATTTAGCGAAATGATCACCTGGTTGCTATATTTTAGCAAAAAATTGTTTGAAAGCGATTGAGAATTGGAAATTTACATCCATGGAAGGGAAACACTTTTTTCCCGGCGGATATGATGTATTGGCCGGATTTCCTTTGGTGGTGAAGAATGTGTCATATAATTTGGTTTCTTTCAAAGCTGACGGTTGTTGGTTGTTGGCATAGCGCACAGGTGATTGCTAGATTTGATTTTTTTTCCATGTTGCAATGTGACTAGGTAAGGTATACGAGCGAATGTTAGGTTAGGTTCTTGAGACGTGAGTTGTTAATACTTTTTTTTTCCTTTCCGTTTTAAGTTGAATTTCTGTTTCAATTTTTATTGTGTTGTTGTCAACTAGATGGGATGGACGTTGGTTGATTGTTTTATACTCCCAAATGGACGAACGACTGAAATGATTCTTCTTAAATTAGTTCATAATATTTTTCTATCAAAGAAGCTGCTGGTAAAATGACGATACTCCGGGAGACTATATACACAATGCCACACTGTGTGTATAATAATTTACATAATTATCGTGTGCTTTTAATCGGCAGACATAGTGCCAGCGATTTTATACGTGTACTTCATATTTTCTAAGAATTTTCCCGACCCATTTTCCTATTCTCGGAAATTAAGAAATACCTGCATAATTGTTTGCTAATGACTGGATAAATGGGTCATATTGATTACCTGGTGCTGGCAAAGGTGGCGACACTTATGCAAATTCTCCTGAATATACTGGAAGGTATATTCACTTTGTAACGGCAAGAAGGAGTCAGTGGAGAACCCATAAAGTATACATAGGTATTCCGAATCAGGATCGAATTCTGAATCGATTTAGCCATGTCCGTCTGTCTGTCTGTCTGTCCGTTTGTTGAAAACACGAGAGCGTCAAAACGAATCGATTGAATCAAATGAAATTTTGTGGTACTGAAAATGAGCTGTGTCGGTTTAGTAGTTCTGGTAGGTACCTCCGATGTTTTGTGACCTAATAACTGATGCCTCACATAAACATTTGTTTTGGTTCGAGTTGTAGACTATAGATTACAAGAAATGTCTTTAGCTATTATTTTAGCATTTTTAGTTGTTCTCCCTGATTGTTATTCTGTCTATACTGTCCTGTAAGATTTCTTTGTTAACACTGACGGTACTGACCAAATCTATTTTGTTACTCATCAGAGAAATTTGGTCACCTTTGCTTTTCTGGTGGAACGATTGCGTTTGTTCTACCCTCTACCCTCTAAATTCTGACCTAATGCAGGAATCCTCGGAAATCTTATTTTTCTCATAATGTGCGCATTATTCGATAGCGTGTACGAAGAAAATGATTTGAGTTAAGTAATCTCAATGATGGCTCAGTTGTTAATGTGCTAGACTATTGTGCGAGGTTCTATCCCCAGAAAAACACAAATTTAGATTTTTTTTGGAATTTATTTACCTCCTTGGCCGGTAAATATACTGACATGTATCGGATACCTTTTAGAATTCGTTTCCTCTCCTCTCGGTTTCCATGTGGTTGGAGTTCTACGTAATGGTTGCCAGTTTTTAAAAACCGGAATCGCCAAAAGTAAAATATAAAACTCAAAAAAATCGCCAAATTTCAAAAGTTTCCACTCCCCAAATTCAAAAACCATAAAAATCAAATGAATTAGTGCAATTACGTAAATACGTAAATTACGTAAAAAAAAGCTTAATGCAAATTCCCCAAACTCCTGAAACTATGGCTGTCCTTTTGTCATTTTGTACACCTTTTTCCAAAACTTCAAAACGTCTTCTTCGGGAACTTTCTAGATAGATGAAATTCATTTCTGAATTATTGTTTTTGAGAGAATTACATTCACAACAACTGGTAGACACAGTCACTTTGGTAGGAATGATAGCTATTTCGAACTACACCACTAATTCATCATCAGACTCCTTTTAAGTGATTGTTTGAATAGTTTTTGAATTCTGACAGTCAAATCTCCGTACATATCCACTTGGGAAGACATTTCTGTTTTCCCCTGTCAGGAAGTGAACTTGCTCCTCGATTTCTCTCAATTGACCAAGTGACTACCACTTGCGCTAATTGAGCGACGAGTACAAGCCCGCCAACTGGTGATTAGAACGGAGGAGAAGACCAATCCTCTGTGCGTTGTTGTTGCTTCGAGGTGTTTTTGTTTATTGTCGATCTCGACAAAATTTCCCAACAGAAATTGTCAGGGTCAATCCCAAACAAGCGAGAATCGTTGTTACTCCTCGCTTCCCCATTCCGAAATTCATTTTGCTTTGAATCATTTGACTAATTGACAGAAATTAATTTTTCCCACTGAGCCTCAGTATGTTATAAGCTTTTGGGTGGAATCAAGCTTACAAACAGACTTTTAAAACGGTCGCAGTTGGCTTAAGCAAACGCCTGGCTAAAAATATCCCAAAGAAACAAACGGTGTGCTGCAATCAGACAATCTTTTTCGCATTTCTCTTAGTAAAACAAGAATTAAATCGTTAACTTGCTTCTTAACTTTATTCACATGCTCTATGTGCTACCACTGTTTTCTATCGCCATTCTTTCAAAACCAGACCCAAAATCAATATCTTTGCAAGCTTTAAAGTTGTCTTCATTCGTTACTAATTTTAATATTTCGTCACAGTCATCACAGATGTAAGGTTTGAGTAAAAATCGCCAAAGGCTAAAAATATCGCCTTTTTTTGGGTGCGTCGCCAAACCGATTTTCGTGTCGTCAAATTAAATTTCAAACCGCATATTTGGCGATAAATCGCTATACATCTGACAACCCTGTATCTACGTACGCTGTTCGCAATTGCTCTATAATTATTGGCTACTGAGCTCCAATTCGGCGATAAGTTTATTCTGCTTCTCCATATTTCTATTGCTATCGTGAATTTTGTATCTTTTTTTTTTTAACTTTCTCTACTCAACTACCCATTACCTACCCCGGCTGTTGGTTAGTTTGTATACCGTCGAAGCAAATGAAAGCATGCCATACCTATACGCGTTAGGTTTTGTCATTATCATTAACTAACTAATCGTATATTTCTCTCAACTCGCGGCACAATTCTTGCAACATTTCGTATGCATTTACCACCATCTTCTCGCATCCTTTTCTCGTTTGTTTCAGATATGCATTTCCTGATCAATGTGATCAGAAAAATACCTACACCAAATTAATTCTCTATCCGCTTAGCATGAATGCTATATACATAATGAGAGAGTAACCTTTTGTACCCTACAAGTAGATACTGGTACATAATATACAAAATAAGGACCGTATACCGTCGTTACCCACGATGTAGATAAAAATATGTATACATAGGGAGTATACACATATTGCAATTTTTTCCACTAGAATGATTCGACAAACGATTTTCCATTTTATTTTACTTTTTTTTTCCTGATGGAAGCTTGTTTCTGCTGCTGAAATATAGGGTTGGCTGTTTCCTTCCATCGGGATTGCGACTATTTGGGGGGGAAGTGGACTTAACTTTGTGTTTTATATTTGTGTCTTTCATTCTTTTAGTTTTATGTTTTGAGCGAAGTGTTGTAAACATAAATACACGTATACGTACTTGAAAACGTGTCAAAATCACGCGCATAAAACAACTATAAAACTATACATATGTACACATTGATAAAGTGCCACTTAATTGCCCCAGCAATAGTGTAAAGCCATTTGTTAAACGATGTCACACAATGGGTGACTAACACTGTCATTAGGACACGATAAATATCATGTCCCCTTTTGTGCGTATAACATATACAACATTCATGTCAAGAGAGTACGAAAGGATCTAACAAAAGTGCAACATAACAAGCATCTGCAACAACAGCAGCAGCAGCCCAGCAGCCAGCAGCGGCCATATAAAAGCAGGTAAAAAGGACACGGGGGACAAGGCATCATTCGGCAATACAAATAGTTGTGTGTATTATACACATTCATTCATTCAAGGATTCTTTCAATCGATTGCTGGGTGTCATCGTGTTCTATTGTGGGCTTCTGTTTGTCAATTGATTTCGAGAACCAGATAAATCGTTTCGTAATATTTCATCGATCATAAATAACACCTCAAGTGGCTTTGATAGAACCTCTTTGGGTGTAGGTACTTTTTGGCAACTTGCTGTGGATGGAATAGTCTTGTGGATGTATGAAGTTTGTGTATGGTGATGAAGTTAGATTTTCATCAGTTCTTAGTTAATTTATTTGCACTTTTGCCTTGTTTTGTAAAGAAGATAAGTGGGTTATTGCTTCATCAGTGAACACTCTCCCCTATTCCCGTGGGCGTTTGTCATAAACGACTCGTATTTCACTTCATTTTTTAGTCGATTTTTGTAAAAATGTTTAAACAAATGAATTAAAATATTGGTCAGCACATAGAAAACAAAACAAAACTGTTAACAAAGGTTAAAACAAAAATCTGCACATCGTTTTACAACGACACGAAATATGAGTCGTATACGACAAACGCCAACGGGAATAGGGGTGAATATATGACTGAATTTTGTTTACAAAAAAAAACTGAGTGAATTTCGCATACATAGTGAGCGTAAGTGACTCAACTTTAGAGTTAATAAACAGTTTTTTTCAAAATTTCTATAAATTTCTTAGACATGTTTAAAGACATTAAAGTAAACTCAAGAGAGCATCGGGGTTCACTTACTTTTGACGCTCACTGTAGGTTTATGTAAAATTTATTCAGTTTTTTGTAAACAAAAAAAATCATTCATTCGGTCATTTCATTCCGATTTGGTTAGAATTTTTTTTATGTATAGTGGGCGCAGTAGCGCAGTGGTTAGTGTGCTGGGCTACTGTGCGAGGGATCCCAGGTTCGATCCCTGGAAAAAGACAAATAACATCTTAAGGTTTTTTCTACTGCGCCACCTCTCGCGAACGTCTGACAAACATCCGAGAGTATGACTGTCCTGAAAAAGCTTCTCAATTCAGCCGTTCGGACTCGGCATAAAATTGTAGGTCCCTTCCATTCGTCTCACAAATAGAAACTCACACAAACGAATGGTTGCGAGAAGCTAGGCCTAGGGTGTCTACCGCCTGTTGCGCCACCTATTTTTTTTTTTATAGTTACCAATCACACTCTGCAATACTTTCGATTTTCCGTATATCAATGCTTTGGAGATTTAATTCCGATTTCGAAATGAAGAGTACCGAATATACGGTTTCGAAAAATCTCACTTTCGGAGCGAAATACAGAGTAATGGGCCCCAGTTTTCTCCAAAGTTGTCATTTGTAGGGCGTTTTTTTCTTACCTTTTCCTAAATTCTAAAAATAGAACGATACAAAAGTTCAAAAATACTTACCCAATTCATCGTCGGCAACTCTATAACCGCTTCTCGTCTCAAAAATACTTACGCTTCTGACCCAAATGTCAAAACACACATCCGAAGGGTGTTGGCAATAATCTTGATTAAAATAAAAAAGGGAAATCCTAATCACAATGTAATTACCATTTTATGCTGAAAGACATTATAGGAAAAAAAACCACTCACATGAAGCACACTATTACATTATAAACCGATAATACAAACACCCACCCCCACTAAAAATATAACTGCCGACTGCCAGCCAGCGAACTATATCAAAAACTCATATAAGCCAAAGACGATTGCTATCTCTCGTTGAGCTCATCAGATATATATTATGTTTCCTATTAAAAGCAGATTTTTATTGCCTCCCTTAGAGCGGGGTTGAGACGATGATGAAGATGTCATCCCTGTCGAAGGGCGTATGCATAGCGTGTGTGTACTTTTAATTTGTTCTGCTGTCACACGAAACGATGTGCACTATCTTCAGACTGAATCACTGTGATAAGATCACCCCAGCCTCTGTGGGTGGTTAGGAGGTATTATTATTTAAAGCGAAAATAAAAAGCCGGAAGAATTAGTTTTTAAAATACTTTTTTGTTTAATTTATTTTTTTTCTTGTTTTTTAAGTATAGTATTGATATTCTTCTTTCTTAGTTAGAGTGCTCTTACTTAGTTTAAATACACAATCATGTTTTTTTATTTTTTAATATTATTCATTAACTATTGAGTAAAATAAATTTGTATGGCATTTTAGATTTATTTTTGTTTTTAAATTTCTTAAAATCTAAACGGAAAAAATAAAAATAAAATAAATTTGATGTGTATTCTGTGGTTGAAATAGGTATTTATTTCGTTAAATCAAGGTTTTCTACAATTTTATAGGTTTGTTTGAATTAGTTAGTTTACTTTAAGTTTATATATTAAATTTCGAGTGTTACTTTTTACAACAATTATATTGATATAAATATTAGTATGTAAATTTAAATCTAAAGTGAGTTTTTTTGTTTTACAAAATAATTTTAAACACTGATCTTTAGCTTGCTATAAAAGTTACGCTGGATTGTTTTGTTGTTGTTGTTGTTTTTTAATTAATTTACGCTTTGAGCATTGTTTTTTTTTTAAGTTTTGAAAATAAATTAGTCGTCCGAGAAGGGAAAGGAAACCGTTTTTTATGCATATTAATGGCTCTATATTAAGGTACAAATTAAATACTTTTCTTTTTATATGATTTTTTAATAATTTATATTGAGGAGATTTTTTGTTTCATTGAATAAAGTGTTTATTATTTAAAATTGTTTTTTTTTTTTACATATTCTTTCTCTACAATCGATATGTACATCTCTCTTATGCAATATTAAATTGAAACAGAAAATCTCTAAGCCCAATCCCTAAAACAATATTATTTTTTTTTTATTTTTTATTAAATTACAACAAATTTATATATGTATATATTTATTGGAAATATATAGAGAAATAGGTAGACTATCGTATTTGTGCAATAATTTGTTAGCACCATTGTAAATGAGACTTCATGGATTGAATAACATGGCTGCATGTGTCAGAAATTAAACAAAAAAACTTATCCGAGTAGGTAAAAAAAGAAACACAACAAAATTAGACATGGCAGTTAATCGAGGAATAGATACATTTTGGATATTGTGTTCATTTGTGCCTTGTGTAAAATTTTCTTTTTGCACAACCATACATACATTAGATAATTTTTTTTAAATTCGTTAAAACTTTGAATGCAATTATAAGTTTTTTCCCTTTCGGGCGAAGCATCTTAGACCCACGGGGAATAGAAACATGAGGCAAAGAATTGCTTACCTGTGCTGCTGCTGTTGTTGTTGCCGCTGGACGGATAGCCACTTGCTTGTATGGTGCCACCCCCAGCCATTTGATAGCCTTGATGGGGACTACATGGTGAGTGGCGAGCATCACTAGGTACTGTTGGTGGTGGCGGCGGTGGAGGACCATAGCCACTCAGGCCGAGTGAATCATAGGCTGCTGCTGCAGCAGCTGCCGCAGCGGCTGCTGGATGTGGATGTGTTGGCGTAGATGGGTGCGATAGAGGCGATGGTGGTATACCAGAACCCGGAGTAGAGGAACCGCCACCAGCGACACCACCGCCGCCCCCACTGCTGACGCCTGCGGAGTGATGGGACGAGAATGAACCTCCAACAGGTGGTGGGATAGGTCCACGAAGCGACATGTGACACTGATACAGCGAGGGTGGAGTGAGATCACGTTGTTGTTGCTGCAAGCAACTAGTAGCTGATGCCGATGATATACCAGACGGAACTATACCGATGTTTGGCGACGACGGCATTGAAGTGATTGATGGGTGCGTGAATGAGGCCATCGATGTCATTGGACTGAAAATGGAAAAAAAATGCGGAAAGAAAAAACCCCCACAGACAATTAGCGAGGTTCGCATGCGGAAACTGGAAAATGGAGCTTACCTATATGAGTCACTCATCGGCATTGGAGGATGATGAACGGTCGAATACATAGCACCCATTGTACTGCTGAATCCACTATTTAGATTCAAACGTGGCGATAATGATGGTACGGATGAAAGGTGGTGACTATTGCCAAGGCCGAGGAGACCTCTACTGCCCTGCGACTGGTGATCTGGTGGTGGAGTTAGGTCTGTCATTGTAGCTGTGTTACAGCAAAGAGCAGAGTAGAGTTGAAATGCTTGACTGCTATTATTTGTAAACTTACCACCGGTAGGGGTGCCATTAGTTCCATTACTACCAGGGCCGTTGTTTGTTAATCCACTTGCACCACTCCCACTGTCACCACTTGTGACACCAATCGAACCACCATTTCCGCCGGCTGATGTTGTATTCGGAGTACGGCGTTGATTTCGAAGTTTTTCCTCTCGTCGCCATTTCGCGCGTCGATTCGAAAACCAAACTTGTATACGCGCCTCGGGTAAGCCGATTTTCGCTGCTAGCCGTTCTCTGGCAAAAACATCCGGATAGTGCGTCCTTTCAAATTCTATTCGTGGGAAGATATGTCGTTTCATTTGCTAAAATCCTCAAATTGTCGCCCAATTTGCTTACCTTTCTCTAGACTATCAATCTGGTCATTAGTGAAGGACGTACGATTGCGTTGCAGCTTTCGTTTGAGAATCAGTCGGGCTTGATCATCATCGTTGGCACCTAAATTTGAACCAGCATTCGAATTGTCGCCTTCCCCAGAGCCAGTCTCATCTGAATGATGTCCATCGAGTTCTTAATAAATAATAAGAAGATCGGGAATTATATAGTTGCATGTTGATTGCGTTTGACATTTGTACAGCGAACTCAACTGTCAAAAAATATAACTGTCGTTAAGAAGATGCAAGTGGTCTTAGATTGATTTTAGTTTGACTTTTCTGCGGAAAGCTTCAAATGCAAAGTCTGACTAAAAAAAAGGGTTAAATTCCTAAAAATACCCTTAATCCAAAAGCAAATCCAACGATATCTCAAAAAGCCTCTTCATATGAAGGAAACTTTTGGCCTTTGTTTATTGCAAAAAAAAATTAAATTATCTTTACCAGAAAAGGCTGCCCATCCCAATCGCTTACTATAAATGTACAAAATACACTTTCAACATCCGAGGATGAAACGATTTTTTTTTTAGGAAGGAGAAGAGGCCACCGACGACGGCAACAACCGGTGAACGCACAGGAGGCGGAAAAGTCGAAGTCATTCAAGCAGAAACTTGTGATAAGAAAATGATATAAAAGTTTGTGCTGCTGTTGGCCCGTTTCTATATTATTATACAATTTTTTTTCCTCCATTTTGTTCTGCTCCTATCTTTTATGTCATATTTTGTTTTTGTGTATAGTTCATTTTCATTTTCGTTTTACGTTTTGTTTTCTCTGCAAAGAAGCATTTTATCTATAGACATTGTATTGTTCGTACATATACGAGTGTGTTTAGTATTTTATACTTTGTAGTTAAAGATAAAATGGATATTTTGGATATTAAAGCAATGAGCTTGTGACAATCAACATAAACTTGAATTAATACATGAAGCTGTCCTGCGAAAGGAAGTGATCTACTTTACTCGCGCCAACTTTTAAGCCGTTTACTAAATTTATTCTTAAAAAAAAATATAATATACCCCGCCATTGTTATAAGCTTTGTTCGAAAAAAGGATAAAAAAAATACTTATTTACCAACAAAACTCGAACCTAAATTCAACCACCCGTAAACAATATCTGAAAGAAACTTCCACACAACACAAAACAATTTCGTGCCATTCGTGTATGTCACGTTTCGGACCGGCATCATTGCTCGAAATCAATTCAGATTTGAAATTCTAAATTTCACTCCCCATACAAAGGACATTTTCTTTTCTTCTATTCTTTCATTATATTGTTTCTTTTCTTTTCTTCCTGTAAAAATTGAAATTATTTATTCAGGATAAACATTTTTTTTTTCGTCTTATTCGAATAAAATAGCGATAGAAGTAGAAAATTGTATATGGCTCTGTTTTGACCGAGATTGTGCGGATTCAGAAGATTCAAAGATTCACAAGTGCGTGCGATTTATAGTCGTCGTCGATTCGAAAAAAAAAAAAAAACACCGAGGGGTTGAAATCAAAGGAATGCAAAAAAAAGGCAAAATCTCTATCTAGCTAGGGGTGGTGTAACGGTGATGATAATCGAGTATTACCTTATGATGTAATTGGACGCAGTGAGCAAATGAGCAGAAAGCAGTAGCTCTCTAGGGAGCCTTTTCACCACCATCAACCGGGTGTGTTTAACTTTACGCCTTAGATTTGTGGTTTTGTGAAAATTTTCACGGTAGGGGTGGATGATGTTCTATTTTATTCGCACGAGTAAAGGAGCTATACCTAGACTATTGTAAATTTGCCTAATCGTAACATTGGGGATTGTGTGAAAACAATTCAACTACGACTCTGTATAAAGGTGCGGCTGCTGGTGTTGGGGATGGGATTCATTGTCTAGGTGATTGCTGGCAATTTCAGTCGAGCTAAGAGGTACATACAGTTTAGTCTGGTTTTGATCGATGTTGCTCAATTTGTTACAAATATATGTTACAATATAAAGTCGAGGAATTTTTTAAAGTAGGCACAATCGATTGTTCGAAAAACCATGAGTAGAAGTCTTGTTTTGGTACTCTATATCTACATTGTTGAATGGATCTTTCTCCTCTTCGTATATGGGCTACATTCGACGTTATCAAATAAATTATTTTGCTGCTCGCAGGTTCAATTCGCAACAAATTCGCCAATAACTCGTATTGTCATAATAGGGCAATCATATTGCACCGCATACAACTGCATCAATTTTAATTCACTTACCAATGTGCAACACCACATCATCATCATCATCGATCGGTCGCTCGCAAATAGCGGTAGTTTCGACCGACAACGAGCTGGGAAACATTTCCCTTCAAAATTTGCAATTGCTGGCACTAGGTTTCACACAATCAACGTCATCGACCACAAACTAGACCGCCGATTTTCCCGATTCTCCCCGGAATTAATTTCCCTGCCTGTGAATACGTGTGAAATGTCAAAATCAATGGCGGGAATGTAAATAAAACATAAAAGCGGCCATTTATTGGAATATGTTAAGAAACGTAAGAAACGTTGGGAACTAAGTTTAGGTACTGTTTACATTTTAGATAAAATCATACTGCAAGTAGATAGCGACGATTGGTTGGAATGATTTAAACTTAATTTTGAGCGAAAATATTATTTATATCGTTGCTAATATTTTGTTCGCTCATTCGAAAACTAATGCCCCTATTACGTAAGACAACTACAACTACAGTTGAGTTGTCTCTTGGTTGTATGTCATTCAAAATTCGGTATTGTCCGTATTGTTATACACAACCTTGATAGAAAAGTTGTCTGTCAAAACACAACAAATATGTCGGTGGTTGTCTATAAGTTGTTAGTTAATTTGGGTTGTGAGAAAGTTGGGTTGAATTGAAGACAACTTAACTCAACTAAGTTGAGTTGTGTTCCATAATAGGGGCATAATACTTTTTATAATTCACCAGAATTCATCGCAACAACAAATCACACGCGAATAAAAAATATTAGTGAATGAAAAAAATATCGCTGGCGATTTATTTTACGTTCCAGCAAATTTGTTAAAATTGCTACCAACTGTGGGATAACTTTTGGAATTGTTGTTTAGTTTAACACGAGAACCATATCTTACAATTACCTTGTGGCATCACCATAAATATTATTATACTGATGCCTCTGTCTTACAGCTCATTTCGAATAAACGCTCGCGTCTTTTTTTTTCAGCGAGTTGGATGTGTTTTATCCTTGTCTCCGAAAAACTTTAACTTTTTCAGCATTTATTCATCAATAAGTCTGTTTTGTTGCACATCTATAAAGTGTCAAGCAGTGTGTGGTTGTTGTAATTGCGTGTTAAAATTTCTACTTCTCTTTACTTCACTGAGATAGATGTGCAATAAAACAAATCAAAATAACAAATAAAGGATAACCACGTGAATAAACCAAAGTGAAAAATAAATCACGAAAAGAGTATCATTTTGACATTGCTGTCAATTCCTGAAGCTCTTCATTTCACAGTTCCAGGAGCAAGTCTTTTCCGGACCATTTTTTTTTTTGCAATCATAAAAATATATAATAGATCACGAAATTAATGACATGATTTTAACTAAATCACGTTGGTGGGAACATGGTATAAGTGAAAAGAATATTATCACATGTTTTGACAGTCCATTCACATGAACACTTTTATTTGTCGCAACAGTTCGCCAAGTTCAAACATCAATTTCAACTACTTAACAATCTATGATTTAAGTTTACATAAGTTCGAACGAATTTTGTATTTGATAGTTTGTGGAGCGGATTTTAATGTCGTGAATTTTGAATAAGCTTGTGAAAATTCGCACCAATAGTGTTTTCCTTCGTTCGAAATTTCGTTGTTTAAACTCTTTTCAAACTAGTTTTTCCCACATTTTGATGCATTAATTTATTATTCTAGGTACTCTTGTAATAGTAAAATGAGCAATTATTTCGTTATATATGTAAATGCATCAAAAGTGGTTTGTTCGCATATTATTATTAATTCGTTTGTTCATTCTCATGTGAATATTACGTAACATCGCCAATTTTAATTGATATCAATAGTTTGAACAATTTAACATTTCCTAAAACTAAACTGTGATGTGAACGAAGTGAACGAAGAAACCTTCAGATCACAGCCCCACTGCCATAAACCACTGCCAGGTGCAACTGCCATAGGATTTTACTAATTATGCGTGTGCCGTAATTTCTTTGCTTTGATTTATACAGGCCCAACACATAAATAAATCGTATGGTGCCAACAGCTTGTAGGCAAAGTCCGTTATGTGGGAGGAGTCGACGGTCCATTTCTTACTGGTTTGTGTCATCGACGATCGCTCCTACATATAGCGGGAGTTGCTATTGCGACCGACAACGACAATGAGCTGACTTACAAGGGCTAGAAGAAGAACCATCATCAACGTCGCTGTCGACTAGCAGCCAGCGTTACCGATGTCCAAATTATAAAGTCGCCAAGAGTTTAAAAAGGGGCCTAATACAATAAACCTTAATACTTGATGTAGTATTCAACAAAACATGTTTATTAGGTTGTTTTCTTTACTTTTGTAGTATGAATGGAAAAGACTGTCAAAATGTCAGTGGGGATAAAGTCTTTCTCAGAAGGAGAAACTTACGAAAAAGTTAGGGAACGCTCTAAGAAAAATTACAGATGCATTTTGTTTTTCCGTAAATTGCAGTGGTAAAAATGTCTTGAAAATGTCTGATAAAGGCGAATAATTTACTAATTTGTTAGCCATGTTAGCTGATTCATCTACCGGCGAAGTGATTCGGAATTTGTGGAACATTTTTTTGATGAAGTCAAACCACAAATGTGAATTGTAATTTCACGCATATGCCAAATAGGACGATAAATTTCTGTCAATTTGTCAAGTGGCTGACAGCTTTTCAATTCTTACTACATACCAGAAAAGTTTGTAAGATTCTCAGTGCAGGAGATTTGGCCAAACTTAATTCAAAATTCTTTAGCATTTAATTTCTCAAAATAGTTTAAAAAACTTTTGTCACTTGAAACTCCCTTCAGCAATTTTAATTTACTGATGGTTTGATCTGTGCATATTCAAAGATGCAATAATGAGGGAGCAGAGGTAAAACAAACCATACTTAACTACTTGACAGTGAAATGATATTGGAAAGAGTTAATACGGACCGAAAAAAACAACGAAAACCTGAAGATAGACTTCCCGTTCCCATTCGATGACATCAAGGGCATTGGCGAGTAAGAACAAGTGGTTTGGTTGTTGGGACCGATGTGACGATGGCGAGCAAACGAGCTGCCTAGGTCAACTTTTCATCGCGAACGGATGTTTTATTTAATTCTTTTAATACCAAAAATGTTTCAAGTAAAGAATAAATTCAAGAAATGATAAAAGTTTGTGGAGTAAGCATTAAATATTATCAACTCCAAATGCGGCCACTTAAATGTCTGATAATGTTTAATGCTTACTCCACTAACTTAATTCATTTCTTGAATTTATTCTTGACATAAACATTTTTGGTATTAAACTGCGCCAGGCCACGGGCAAATAATCCCATACGATTAAAACTTTCACCAAAGATTCGTATTAGGTTATGGTTCACAGTCACTTTGTGTTTGTGATTCCATATAGTCTCGGTAAACATCGAGTAAATAGTACGTCTAGGCACTAGGCTCTAGGCTATTTGATGAGCCCACCCACCACATCGGGGCGAAAGGCATTTGCAGTTGAGACCACTTAAATTTTTGATAATATTTAATTCTTTTGGGCAATCTTCAATTAAGCAAATTTTACCTGAAAGGAATTGCTATTTTTGTTTTGTTTTAATTTTTGCTAAATTGCCAATTAAAATTTGCAGCTAAGAATTGATTTTTTGTCTCTCTAGGTAGGACGAGTTTTGTCAACAACTATACCTTTAGATTTGCCTAAAGACTAATCGGAGCTAATAGACACGATCTTTCCCCCATTTATTTAAAATGCCTATCATCATCACTTTAAACAAAATAATCCTGTATGCAGTATACCGATTCATAAAAAGGAAAAATCCATTCTTCAAATGCAGGAGTAGGTAGAAGGGCAAAATCTATTTAACCTAACTACCTTAACCACGCTTTTCCGCTTACAATTATAATTCCAAACGCACAAATTATCAACCTCTTCCCCCAGATACCAATACTCTGTCTGTGAGGCGCAGATTTTTCCACAACCCCCTTTGTCTTTCCGCATACGCAAAATTAACACAAAGTTAACAAAAACAGATTAAGTAAACTTAACCACATCCAAGAACATCAAACTTCAACTACCATGTCATTATTACCCTCGAAAATACCCTTAAGGTTATTTACACACGAAATTCCATTTAATCCTATCATCGTTTAAATTCGCTGTGAGTAAGAACAGTGGTGACAGCCATCAGCACAGCAACAGTACATCAGGCACACTGTGAGCATCTTTAATTTCTATCCATGTCATTCTATTCCAGTTTAGATACCTATCGCTGACAGATAACTAATCCGATATTTTTTGTGCTCTGTAATTCAAAGCAACACAATTTGATCGGGCGGTTGACGCTTATACTCTGTGATAGACGTTGTCGTATATGTGAAGTGTATGCCGATGCTTGGGGTTGAAATTGTGTGTTGAAAACTTTACTCAACCCTTGGGTCAGAGATACGGATACATTTTATATACAAGAATTCGATTAATCTAATCTAAAACATTGTTATAACCTGTAAAAATCTCATTTGTTAGATAAATACAAAAATGCACGGGAGGATATTTCAATGCGATTACAATCTGTGCAAGATGAGAAGAGCTAGGTAAATACTTTTTGCCCAAGGGGCTTATGATGGTCGCCTGTTTATGAGTTAAAAATCAGAAACTGACGGAAGATTGTTAGTGGGTGTAAATTTGGTTAGGCCTAAGGCGATAGTAATCGAGATGAATGGAAGAAAATTATTCAAGAATTGGGTACTCAGGAGAGGCATAAGGCAATTGTCCACAACCTAACAAAAGGGATTGATGTTACAAATCGTTTGCTCTTTTTGAACCGTGAAAATTGCATATATTTTTTTAAAGAAATATTTCCTTGGAAAGGGGCAACTTGTAACGATTAATATCAAACAGTGCTCCGAAATTACTGCAGTTCTGCAAAGTCAAGACGACTGTTCCAAAGTTAACATAATCATGTCGTTTTGGAAAAGTTGTACCCTCAAGTCCTCGGTTTTCAAGTGTACTCTTAGGGATGTTTGTAATAGATACGATCACAGAGAGGTTTTGACAACTCTTGTATAAGGTGTAGTGTGATAAAAATTCCATTCACTCTAGAGCATTTAAATGCTTATAGTCAGAAGAGAAGGTAAAACAAAATCTTTACCACAGTTTGAACGAAATGGTTACTAATTTGCTAAACAAAAAAAATGGTTCTCTTCCAATTTTGAAAAATTAAGTTTCTAACTCTCCTGTAAGGCCTTTGATTTTTTGAACTCCCAACACTTGCCATTTCTGACCATTACTTGTTGACTTTCCGCTTTATTTTTGAATACTCTCGTAGTGGTATTTCTTTTCGAAAATTCATTTTGGTGGAATTAGGTGCACTTTTCCAAGAGACGGTGTTAAGTTTGTTGACACCAGCTGGGAAGTTTTCTGTGAAGTCGATATTTACGATTAAAGGGCAGTCTTTTCGAATCGATTAAACATTTTTAAACCCACAGTGCTATGTTACAAAATGCGTTATACAGTGAGCGTCAAAGCTGAGTGATAACAAATGCGATTTTCATTTTGTCTTTGGACTTTAAATATACATTTTTTTTTAATTTCTTAAGTATTTTTTGCTGTCGATATGAAGTATGTTTAATTATTGTTATTTCGTAATCAAACTTTTTAAAGATTGTTGGTTTTTTAGACCTGTTTCCAGACCCTAAAGATAACTTAAAGAAGGTTCGATGTTTAGTTACTTACCTTTGACGCTCACTGTACGTTCTTGAAAACGCTCACTGAAATAAAGAATTGGATTAATTTCCAAAAATCCTACCTACATCCAAAATCGCTTATGACTCAACTTTAACTTATTCAGTTAATGATATTTTTTGATTACTATACCAACCACCCAGTGCATAAAGTTAACAAAATTCACAATCAACGCTTTCATGAATGCCATTCGAACTCGCGCGCCCATCTCGTCCAAAACCAACCCCTGTCTAGTCACCTTAATTTCACCTTCTACTACGGCTGACACTCAAACTCATGGGTCAGAAAACTAATCACTTTAAATTGCATAAACCTTACTAAAAAAAAAAGTCAACACTGTTACCTGACCAACAGCTATGTGCATATACATAGTTGCTGTTTTAATTTAACAAGTAACTCAATACGATAAGGTTTTTCACGCGCGCCATTCTAACCACAACCAGAATGAATTCAGAGTTCAATATATATTTTTTCTGTGCACTGTTTTATGTTTCATCGTTCGTTTGTGGGGTATCATTTACATTAAGAGGGCGTACAAGTGAATAACTGGTATGGTATAGATTTTCTTAAACTTACCCTTTTTCAAGTGTATATCTTCCGGTGTAATTGAACAACTACCAACGCCCAGGACAGATCCGACTGAGGTACCGCTTGGACTTAAAGGCTGCAACGACGGGAACGGTGAGCTTCCATTCAATGGAGTCGAATACCAAGACGGTGGAGCCCGTGGCCAACATCCAGCTGCGGCTGCTGCAGCTGCAGCCGCTTGGGCGCTCTGATTGTGCGCATGCGTATGATGGTGATGGTGACCATTTAGTAAACGTAATTTGTCGTATACAGAATCACTACCCACATCAATGATGCCGCTGCCGGTTGCGACCGAACCTCCATTGCAGTTATTGCTGCCCACACTACCGGCGGAATTCAATGGAGTTGATGTTTGTTGCTGTTGCCCGCCACTACTGCTGTTGCCCCCGCCACTACCGCCCACGGACGACACGGACCCGCCTTGATTACTCGAAGGATGTTGCTGCTGTTGTTCCTTTTGCGCGGCTAAATTTCGTAATACTCGGTTTATTGATGAAACCTATAAAAAAAAAATTATCAATATTGAAGAGAGCTCTTTCCCCAATGATGACTTCCGTATAGGAAGACCATAAAGTACACATCCCAATTGGGGGTGGTTTGGTTAGCCAACAATAGCACCCACTATACCCAACACCCGCAAATGTGTAAATAATATTTTGTCGTCTTCGTGGTGTTTTTGAGTGTGACAAGAGTTTATACACTCAGTTAACGACGGCAAAAAAAAAAAAAAATGGCCAAGAAACTGAACCCCTCCCTGCTACGACTATTCATTCAATATTCCTTCCCAAACATGTCCTTACAAAAGAAGATGGCATTGGTAAGGCCGCCTTTAGGTGGCGTAATGAGGGAAAGCATAAATAATTGAAACTTTTTGTTGGGGTCCAGCAGCCCATCCGTCATCATCACCCATTTACTTCTGTGTGCTTCCTTTCCTTATTCAATTTTTTTCCTCTGATTTTTCTCGACATTTTTTTTTCTTCGTCCTTTAAATGAAGGGTGAATATATTTAAAATGCGACACAAGACACAACCAACAAAAAAAAAAGACTCCTTGCAGCAATGAGACACAAAAGCGAAAATCAAACAAAATGATAATTCGTTGCTTCACCCTCATCGCCGCCGCACCATTGAGCGTTGAGTGGAGCATCCGCCCATCGAAAATGGTAGACACATTATTACGTAATGATCGCACGAGTGAATTATATTATTCCGACTTTACACCCAACTCTATGCAATTCCCATAAAAAGGACAAAATGAAAAAAAAAAACAATTTCTTTTATTTTCGTATTTACTTTTCTTTTGTACTACCGGTGCCCGGCCAAAGACCGCTTGTGGTAAGAGGGTGAAATTTTCATTCCTCTTAGCTTTTTTTTTTCTTTTGCCCCTTAATTTTCCAATTCATTTTTCTCAGTGTGCGACGAGAACGAGCGGAAAAAAAGAAAGCTTAAGCCAATAAACGGACAACAAAAATTTCACGAATGAATAACTCGTTTGCATTTTTTTCCTTGCTGGTTATTTTCTTTTTTGATTATACATACCCACACTCTTTTATATATTTTTGGATTTTGATTTCTTTTCTCATTTCGCTTTGTCGGGACATTTTCATAATAATATTATATGAAAGCTGACCTGCGTGGGCTGGTTGGTGAGCTGCTAAAGGGGGGATTTTTTGATGACAGCGGAATTAAAAACTTTCTTAATTTTCCATAAATCCCAAAGTAGTTGTATTTATTAAAAATATGATGTTTCAATCAGGCATTGTTAGCGCTCTTAAAATTACTTTTTTAAAAATATAAATGGTGTGTTTTTTTAGCCGTCGAAGGTATCTCACTTCAATTTAAAATAGGGTCGAAATGAACCATGTTTGCAATTTTTTGTTTTTGATTGATTAAACAAAATTCCGTGGTACCTTGTCATACATTTCTTTTAACAACGATTGTAAAATAATTTTAAATTCAATTATTCGCATTGCAATTATTTATCTCCCAGTTCGGAGCAAAAGTTCATTTGTTTTGGGTCAGGTTTTTCTTAGACTGAGGTTTCTTTAAAACTGATTTGACATTTTATGTTTAAATTATATAAAAATCTACAAATATTCATTCAGTTGCTCTATATTTCATTAATTTTTTTTTATTTTTTGTTTCAGGTTTCTTGGCAATCAATTTGTTTCCAATTGGGCTAACATCGCCACGAGTCGCGTTATTTTCTCGCTTTGTGTCGATTTTTGCACCAAAAAGTATTAATTTCTCGTATTAATAAGTGGATTTAAAAAGTGTGCGCTAGGTAATTGAAAAAACTCCCCCGGTAGTGTTAATCCTCATACTAATGTGTTGAAAATTCGTAAAAATGTACCTGCCTCTTACCTATTCCCTTAGTCTTTAAAAATACCCGCGAGTGTTACGACCGACGTCAAAAAATATACGCCCTTCATTCTCATAGTTTCTAAGCTCATAAAAAATTGCGTCATTTAGAAATTAACTTCTCCAAATATTTCGTCAATATAATATCCCCGTGTGTTATTTTTTCTTTAAAAATATACGCGCATTTGGTCAAAATTATATTTTCTTGCGATTGCAAATCTTTTTTTAAGTTGCCTTTATTCCTATAAAATCACTCGCGAGTGTTAATTTTTCTGAAAAATTCCCTTCGTTTTGAAAATTCATCGCGAGTGTTGCCACGTTTAAAAATATACGCGCTTCATAACAAAATCCGTTTTTTAGAAATCAAAACTATAAATTTATCATCAAATCAATATCCCCTCGCGAGTGTTTATTTTTCTGAAAAATTCCCTTCGTTTTGAAAATTCATCGCGAGTGTTGCCACGTTTAAAAAGTATACGCGAGTGTTAATTTTTCTGAAAAAAAATCTCTTTGTTATCTGAAAATTCATAGCGAGTGTTACCACGTCAAAAAATATACGCGCTTTATAAAAAATCAGAGAAATAATTTTTTTTAAATCTATCGCCAAAATAATATCTCCTCGCGAGTGTTAATTTCTCTGAAAAATTCCCTTTGTGTTTTGAAAATCCATCGCGAGTGTTGCCACGTCAAAAAAATCCCACCCGCGAGTGTTACCAACATCATAATTTATAAAAACTCTGTGTGGTTCCTGAGATTTAAAGCAAATTGATTGCATGTTTTAGCACCGTTATCAATGGTAAGTCAAAGAATATAATCACTCTATTATAATTGTTGACAATAATTTGTTTTACTCAACATCTTTATGAATGAATTGTAAATATGATACAATTCATTCATAAATGAATGAATGAATGAATTGTAAATATGATTCTGCTCAATACGGTCGACCTAGTTTATATTCCCTCCTTTATCCCCTGTTATATATTATTTAAATTAATATGTATATACTTACACTTGGAATATTATCGTTTGTACACACCCCATCTTGCAATAATCTATCTCGAATTTCCCACGCAAATATGCTGGGACATTCACGTTTGTACAGCGAAATTTTATTTACCACTTCAGCGGTAGCTACACGAGGCTTTGAGCCACCTATCGCTCTCGGTCTGATACTACCCGTTTCATAATATCTGCGAAAGAAAAGTTAGTGTTTTCTACGTGTTTGTGTGGATGCCTCTTTCGATGAAATAATTTCAAAATGAATAAATTTGCACATCGGTATAGAGATAAAATATCTTTCTACTTACCTTCCAAGAATTTTACTAACGCATCCATTCGAAACTTGAAGAATGCGGGATATATCACAAGGGCGTGCACCAGAATGTGCTAATTCTACAATTTTTTGCCTAGTAGAGTCGGGCAGTGGTCTACCACCAACAAAGACACCGCCCAGTTGGTTTACTCCACTATGACCTGCAACGGATAAAATCAATGTTGTATACTCATAAGAAAATACTGCGAAAAATATCTAAAAAATAGAATCTCTAAAAAAATCCTATAATTTTGCTGTATTTTGCTAACAGGGAAAAGTGGGAGTAAATCAAATACGGAGACAATAAGATAAGGATGAAATTGATTCAGGAAATGGAATACAATCTATCGTAGGCATTTTGCTTCCTTCCTCATACATGGAGACAGGGGGGCTTTGACAAATCTGAAATATACGTGACAGGCGTTTACAAAATATTTGTGTGTTTTAGTTTTCGCTGGTTCAGCGTTTTCATCTTTAGCTTGCTTTTGTTGATTTACGAATTTTGCTCGGAGATAATTTTAAGATTACAAAAGGATGTTGAGCACCATCCTTCGATGGATTTCAGTTTTATTCGGTTCAATCATTAAATCAATTTTGTGTACCTGTACAGGGTACACATAGCAATGAAAATACCTTCTACTTGAATGTACATGCGAACATTAAATAAAAATCGATCAATGGGTAAATTTGGCTGCAGAATAAAATGCATCAGTTTGTGAACAAACAGAAGGACCATCAGGGCTGAGTAGTAAGTGGCGGAATTTGTTTTTATTTTGCATGTAAAATCGAATTAATCGCTCATGTATGTTGCTCACTGGCAGACCTTTTTTTTCTAAATCGAGAAGTCAACTTTAGGTCCTCTTTTATTATTATTTTCATTTATTGTATTGGTTAGATTAAAAAAATAAGATGCATTATCACAGTAGGTAGTAAATTTGAATTTATTTTAACAGTTTGGGGTCTTTCTAGTAAGACGTCTTTAAAATTTCGTTGAATCTCAGAACACAAAAATCTTTAAGAAGCTTGATTCCTGAATCCTGATGAGCAATTAAATCCTCTATTTTTTCGGAACAAAAGTTTCAAGAAAATACCTACAGTAAGCTTCAAAATTGAGAGAACAGTGCTGCTCTTTTAAGTTTTCTTTAATGTCTTGAAACATGTCTAAAAAACCAACAATCTGTAAAAAGTTTGATAACAGAATAACAATAGCAAAAAAAAAATCACTTTTCCACAGCATTAAATATACTTTATAGATATTTAAAAATAAAATCTTTACTGAGCTCCAAAGAAAAATGAAAACAGCGCTCAGTTTTGACGCTCACTGTAGTGTAGATATTATCTTAAAAGGATTTATTGCTCGTCCAACATTCAGGAATCAAGCATTTTAATTCAGCTCTTTCTGTGACTTTCCCAAATCATCGGCAGAACATTTAAAATTCTACTTATTTGTTCCTACAAAAAGCAATGTGGAACTATTTTTCTCAAAGATTGTACAATGTATTTTTTTATTCTCCGAAAATTTAAATTTCCCACGGTCTACTAACACTGTCTGTAAATTTTGTAACTTAATTAAATCAGTGGAAGCAACACCATTGTTGGTGGAAAAACAGATTGTCTCTAGTTTAGTGATTTTTTGTTGTTACTTAGCATCAGCTAGATCTGTTTAAATTTTTGGGAGTACATTGGTGGTTCTGCCAGACTAAAATTTTAATATTTACCAATTATTATCTAAAAAAATACCTGCACTTTTCTCACCCACTGTGAGCAAGAAATCACGTAAACAATTGTGGTTTTCCTTAACATTTTCTTAAAAACAAAAATGTCCGTTTCCAGACTGAAAATTTATTTAAATGGGAAAAATCTTACGAACTGTCCCCACTGTGTCTCTAGGAATATGTACATAGTTCTTTCAAAAAAGCTTCTTAATTTAGTTGTTCCCTTGTATATAGCAAATGAATCACAAGTTTATGCAAACACTTAAATTCTTGAATTTTTTCAAAATACCGCCTTCACGAGGGTAGAAAAAAAGAATTCCAACCGCTTTGCAGAATTCGTAAAATTAATTATAAATATCCAGGACACTCCTCAACATACATATTTAATAAAAAAAAAAAAAACTGTAAAAACAAATCAACGTGCGGGTAATTAGCGGTGTCATTATTATACCAAGGTCAATGAGAGAAGATGCAAAAATCCCAACAATCCCCTGTCTAACTATAACCTTACGGATATAACATAATACGTGTATCTACATTATAAAGCTATACAATATACATAACTAGACCAATTCGTGCAACCCGTCCATATGTGCTCATAAATAGACAGGCCCGGCAGAATGGAGAAGAAAGTTTATACGAGATTCTTCGGTATAAAGCCGAGATATATTTCAACCGCTAACTAATCCGTGTTGACGTTTTTTGAAGAATGCCACACCGAATTATTCGGTTGATTGGAAATTACTCCAGTGAGTTACCGAGGGTGAGTGAGAGAGGGCAACTCAACAACAGCGGACCGACCGACGACGACCGACAGACGGAATCAGCAAAGCGGACACTTCAACCAGAACCAATATGATGTCGTCGTTGAAGTCGGAATTTGTGGAGCACGCAAAGTGGGATGCATGGGGTGGCGGCTGGTCAGTCTTACAATTTATTTGTATTTTTTTTTTTGCTTTAACGGAAAACAGTCAGTCGTCTGTCAGGTTTTTTTTTATTTTCGTTATAGAAGCATATTCTGTTCTGTGGTCAGAATCATGATGCTCAGCTAAAATGAAGCAACAACAAAACAAAAACAAAAATGTCTTTATTTTGCGCCGTTATCCTGCTTATCAACAGCTACAGAATTCTGTATGTAAACACCAATTACACGGTGGTCAGCACACAGTCCTTCTATTTATTTATTTATTGAATGCATAAAGTAACAACTGTCAGAGATAATAACACTAATAATGATAATGACATGCAGCAAGCCAATAAATGTAAATATAACACCAGAAGTATAATCCTCTCCAGGTATGCACTACTGACTGACCATCTGTCCATGATCATTGGCAAAATAATTTCTCCCAAAATGAGACATCTCACTCAGGGGATATAGGACCATCATAATGTGTGTGTCGACCTTTTCAAAATTTATACTACAATAATCGAGTTGTAAACCGTACTGGGAAATAAAGAAATTTGTGAAAAATTGTAGAAGATGCCGACAAACATAATTTCTTGAATGACGATTTCGCTGACAAAAGGACGCGTTACCATTGTGCGAAAATTGGGAAAATGTCGGTTTTTCTTAATAAAATATAATCATAATAACAACAATAATTAATGACAAGGATAATCCATTTGTCGATGGTTATTGGTCCCTCTGTCACTTTCGATTTTCTACTATATACATTTTTTTTATGTGCGATGCGTTTTATGTGCGTGACTGTGAAAAATGTATTGTGTACTCGGGTGAAGAACATCCCCTTGGATATAATAATTTTTTTCTTGTTGGTTTGATCCTTTTTTGGCGAAAATAAATTGCAGCACGCACTATTGAAACCTCTTGTAACTATGACATAACATAGGAAACCCCTGCGATTGAGCGGTTTACTAAACGGACGACATCTTCTTTGGCATTCAGTCATTTACAATAATGATGACTCTGTGAACTTGGAAAAAGAAGTTACGCTTGTTTACGTCCTAACAAATAGGCTGTTGTCGACACTGCGAATATAGGGAGAGAAAATTGACACTTGGGGGGATATTCAGCAGCGCAGTGAGCTATTATTTAAGCATTAACTAGGAGACGATAAAGAGTGTTAAATGGGCCAGTGGAATCGATCAGCAGGTGCCTTTTCAAAGTGACTTTAAAGGTCTAATTAACATATCCGTAAACGAGTACCTACTGCAGGAGTGGATCTGTTTTTGATACCTCTTTTAAGGATATATCAATGTACACGATAATTTGCAATTGCTTCAACCGTGCTATCGTTAGATTGCGTCCTCCCCCGTAAATAAGTAATAAGTCTGCACTTTCGCTTTCACTTCGATTTTGTCAACAACACTCGAGCGTATTTCTACGAAAAATAAAACTGCCAAAGGAGGGAATACGGAATACCTATCACAAATCCAGTTTTATATTTCCATTATCCTTGAAACAAAGTATCAATATCTGCGATTCGAGAGCAATATTAGTTTTCAACTTTTGAAAGCCGGTTTTCGATGTAGAAAAAAAGTTTCTTTTTGTTTTTTTTTTTCGTTCGTTTCATAGGGAGGACTTCCTCACGCACTATTACTTATATAACGTACATGTATCACGTTAAATCAACACAAGGACCGATCGATCATATATAAGGCTTCGTGTTTTATTTTCTATTCCAAAGGAATTCAGTTTAAAAAACAAACAAAAAAATACATGTGTGTGGCTAACAGAAAAAAAAGTGTTGCTGCTTTCATAAGGACATTTCACTATACCCATCGGGAGAATAAAAAGTATCAAGTTTCGTATGAGAAAAGCGGACATGTTAAGAAATGTGCCATCAGGTTGAAGAGGGTGTGTGTAGTTTTAATATAGCTACATGTAGACGTTTTTTTTTTTCCATGTTTTATGGACGGGTTAGCATACCAGCTTGAAGAGCTTCTCTAAGGATGTCTTCTTCGGGCTCTACGTTTAAGCTTACAAAAACTGAAAAAAAGGCCCAACACTATCAAACAATAAAAAAACAATAAAAACCGACCGCACTTACACGCAAGATCAAATTATATCCCCCACAAAAGCCAATTGACACGCTAGTTCTGTTAACCGTAATCTATTTCATGGAACAACAAAAAAGATCTCAACAAAAAATCCGACGACAATAAAATAAAAAATAAAAGATAGTTTCACTTGACATCCCGACAACGTAAGATTATTGACAAGGAGTTGACAGGTATATTCCAAGTACTTGAAGTGACGTATTTTTCTTTTTGCCTTCTGTCCATTCATTGGAAATATCAAAGGGACCTACTACATGCGACGGCACTGCTAACAATATATGATAAGGTCAATTTCCCACTGGGATAGACAATCGGTTGTTTCGCCATACGTCAGTGTGTCGGATTAATTTTCTACTGGAATACAGGACAGAACAAAAACCCTTTTTACCTGTGAGCCAGGGTAATATTATATCGCCTATTTAACACACCTGGTTCGATAGACGTAGATATGCTCTCAATAGAATATGATGGATGATATAATTAGTCGTTTGTTGTTGTTGATTTTTATGTTTTTATTTTTGTTGAGAGTAACCAACAAACATTTTTGATATTGTGTTGATGACCGAAAGAAGATTATGTCGCACGGCATACATCTCAATTTTTTTTTTGGGGGGACTCGATTTTCTATTGAAATATCTAACGCCACATGGAATTTGTGGTATATACTATATGGTCTGAGCTGTATATATGAATTTTCTTAAAAATAGTTATTTTTTGCAATAAATATTTAAGAGAAAAATATATAAAAAAATAAACATACATTCATCATCGGTTAAGTGATAGTAGGTTGTCGCAGCAAAATATGACGACGATGATGATGACGACGAGGAGTGCGTGGGAGTAGAGGATGATTCCGCCGTTGTTGTATCCACAGCAGCTTTTCCTGTACCCATATATTGTAGATTTCTCATGGCAATGACATTGTCTATAAGTAAACAAATAAAATAAATGAAACAAATGAACATTATGGCAATAATTTTTATATTATTTAGTTTATTTTTGTCTTAGAAACAAATTAAGGAGCGGAGTTAATTTTTTTTTAAGTTTTCTTATAGCATAATGCCATTGCCGAAAAAGGTTAAATAGTTTTAAAAGTAAAACTATCGGTCTATTAGTTTAAAATTAATAAGGAACTTCCATTTGACACAAAAATGACAAGTCGCATAATTTTAATACTAAAAAATACAAAATTTATAAAATTTAAATTTTTAATGAGTTATATAGAATAAAAATCATTTTGCAAGTACCGTTTCTACTAATTTTAAAAATAGTTGTAAGTGCAATTTTATTTTGGATTTAAACGCCAGATCAAGTTTGCCTACATAAAATGTCATTACCTGTCAGAGTCACACGGAAATAGAAAAACTAGCTAAAAAAACTGCTGGAATATTAAAAAAAAACATACGAAATATATATTGCAAACGTTTTCTACAGAACATCCCTGTCATTCTGTTGTATTCCTATGGGATTGGAAATTAAAATTCTCCAAAAAGCGTCGATTTGTATAAAATAGGTAAACCTCAAGCAATGATAAACCAACTAAAAAAATACTGCGAACTGTGGAACCTTATACAATCAATATGGAAAAATCAAAAATAATGATATTTCGAAAATCGGGAAGCGCAGAAAAATGGCCAGCTTAGTGGTGAAACACCTTAAAGTTGTATCCAAATAACAATACTTGGGAATAACAATGGCGCGTTAAAAGATCATACAGAAAAGGGAAGAAATCGCTAAATCGAGCTTAATTCGAAATATTTTATTTCCAAAAAGAATATCAACCTTTTAGCTAAGTTCAAAATCTTTAAAGCTGTAACGTAGGCGCGTATGAGGATATGGCAGCTTTGACGAGGTAGATAAAATACAAAGATACTTCATTTCAAATTGCTGAGATTCACTCGAAATTATGCATTTAATCTAGAAACAGAAGTCCCTGATCTACATCTTTCGACACTAAAGCTTCACATGGAGTACATCCAAGTGGTTTAAATAATGGCAGACAATTGTTGTTAATGCAGGCATTGATCGGAGGAATTGTATCTTAAACACAGATTCCATATAAAACAACAAAGGATATTTTGGAAGCTTTGAAAGTTCATCAAATTCGAACAAATTTAGACAACGACGCGAAAAATAGCACACATGGCTTAAACTAAAAACTAAACCACCTTGTATGACCGTTCAAAATTTCACAAATTGCATGGACATTTCGGGCCATTTTGCTGATACGCATAAGAATCATAACGATTTAAGTTCTACTTAAATTTTTATGGGGTTTCTTTTTGTATGGCATAAACTGTAAGAACTTAAATTTCTATGAGTCGTATCAGCAAACGGCCGTTAAAGTCAGAACTGGGCTTGTTGGACTAAATGCAAACAAATACAGAAGAGGAGCGGCCAGAACGTGTTCGTTATATGCAATCTAAACGAGGAGAATAACGTGGCTTACTTTTTGAGAAAGTGTATAACGCTTGTAGAGCAACGATTTAAATATTTCCAAAAACATGCTCGAAGAAAACTAAGAGCTGCAATACACTACACAAATTTGTAAACGAAGTCTTTTGGTATAGGAAACTGCTTTCATTCATTCATTTTCAATGGTCCGGTTGTCCATTAAGCAAGTCGCTGTTGGCCAATTAGACTCAAGATCATCAAGGGCAATCCCCATCGGGTAGAGGAGAGATTATGAACTTGATATAACCATCTCATCCTGGGTCTACCTAGAGGACGCCTGCCTGATGGTACGGATTCCATAGCACGTCGCAGGATCCTGGTTGGGGACATTCGTTTGGAAACTGCTGTAGTAAATGAATTTAATTTTTATTCAAACATAATACAAAAATAAAATAACAAAATTTGTTATTAGATTTAAAAATAAATCAAGATAAAATAAATCACTCAATTGTTAAAAAGCATCGAGAACGCAGTTTATCAACCTCGTAATCTTAGCTATTCTTTTTTTAAACAGCGTTAAGAGCTGCTACTATTTAATACTACAATTTTTTTTATATTAGTGCACCTGCATTTTGTAAGATAGTTTCTTTTCTTGTCGACTAGTTTATTAAACATCTGTCAGTTTAATGCCTGCGTTAGCTCGACTGTATTTACACTTTTAAGAAAGAGCTAAATGTAAGTTCTTTAAGGACTGTTTTCTTCGATTTTAGGGAATTAAGATTTGGGAACATTTGATGAAGCAAAAATGTCGCATTCCATACACTGCAGCTTTTCGGACTATTGATCCATTAAATAGATTTGACACTTTTCAACTGCTAGACTGTCACAAAGAAAAATTAAGAGTTTTTGGGTATTGAACACATTTCGAAGAATTAACCGGAAAATAGTTTTAATTTTTTGCAAAGTATGAAAATGTCATATCAAACATAATAGAAAAAAGTTCTCTTGTGTTTTCTTAAAATCAATTGAGAAGGGTGCTAAGAAACGACCAAAGAACTCAAAACAAAGCACAGCTGGGTGAATCGCATTATCGGACTAAGTCGACTTATGCTGGTGTCAAAAATGATAAAAAAATTACTAAGGTTTAATCAGGAGCTTGAAATGGGCCAGTTATCGCAAAGCGGATGGATATATACCATTAAGTAGCTAGTGTCAAAAATACACCTTAAATTTATCGAAACACTTGAAATAGGCGGCCAATATCTATGATTGTGGTTACGAAAAACAATTTCACCACAGTCGCATCTTATTTTACTTCAAACTACTTCTATGCCTTAAATATTGATCCCTACACCTATTGAATTAAAGCTTAAGTTGCTACTGTAAAACCCTGCATTCGACCTTACTCATTCCTATATAAATTTGATAATAATTTAAACTAATTTATGCAATTCATAAGTAGTTCCACGAAGGTGTCCCCATGAACTGGAAAATATTGCTAGTACTGAAAGGCAGCTCCGCCATCCTCTTTTAGCGCCACATAAATTAGTTTGGAGTAGAGTGTGGGGTGGTTTACTTTCGTTCTGAGAATTCTTCTTTAATTACTGAGAAAAATCTATTTATATAAAAATCAATTGGTGTGCGTTAGTTTCGCAAAAACTCGGGAACGACTAGACCGATTTGGATGATTCTTCTTTTGTTTTATTTGTTTGAAATCAGGCGTAAAATAAAATAAATAAGAATTCGGAAAATCGAAAAAAATCTAAATTTAAATTTTGTATACGAATATACACCACCGATGACGGCAAAGCTCGAAAACCATCGAACCGATTGAGGTGAAATTTTGAGAAAATATTTGCTATTGGTCCCAAGTAGTTTCTGTGATGTTTGAGTTAAAATTTGGCCAATATTTCAGATCTCAGTTTTTTTTGTCGACTAGTTTATTAAACCTCTGTCAGTTTAATACATTGGTTATATCTAGACTGTATTTACACAGATAATGGAACTAATTTTAGGCTCTGTTCCCTCTTCGATTTTAGGGAATTTCGATTTGAAAACATTTGATGAAAATCTGCATATAAAAGCCCTAAACCGAAACTTAAAATGGTAAATATTTCCGATCTCAATGTACTGGAGTTGGAAGATAAAAGATGGCGGGACGCCAAGGAATGTTAGGCCATAGATAATGCGATAAATGCAAGTCCCAATAGGTATACACAGAGGCTTGAGTACAGGGGGTATTCTGTGTTACCAATTGTTTCTATTTTCTGCAATTTTTGTGGATTAACCTTTTTTTGAGCTTATATACACAATTTCCTTATAACAGAAAACACATACTCCCAAAAGAGGAAGAGATGAAGTGATGGGCAACGGAAGAGTCATCTGCTACGTTTTATAATAAGAAAATCTGTCAAAAACAAACACAGATTAAAAAGTTCTGAGATCAATCCGTTCCACTCTCGACAAATGCACTCCTATTGCAACATTTTCAAAACAAAACCTCCCAAACGGCGTTTTAATGCTATAAAATGTATACGAGCGGTTAAGGAAAGCAAGCCCAAAGGCCCACCCGATGTGGGCTACGTTTTATAATAAGAAAATCTGTCAAAAACAAATACAGATTAAAAAGTTCTGAGATCAATCCGTTCCACTCTCGACAAATGCACTCCTATTGCAACATTTTCAAAACAAAACCTCCCAAACGGCGTTTTAATGCTATAAAATGTATACGAGCGGTTAAGGAAAGCAAGCCCAAAGGCCCACCCGATGTACTAACAAAAATTCGCTTATCCTGGCTAAGACATTTTTGACACACAAGCACCTATACTCGTCCAAAATTTATGGGCCTTACATTCTTATATTCATTTTTAAGCTTCGCCTTATATATTTTGACTAAGCACATCGTTTTGTTTTAATTTTACCTTCCGCACTATTAACAGTAAATGCTATCAAACAAAATTTTCAGAATTGTTCACCATATTCATATAATATTTGTGTCGTTTAAATCTACGAATGTCATATAATAATATTTATAGAAAAATAAAACAACCCGCCATACGCATGTGAAAAATTTTCGGTCGACATATTGTAACCTTTTTATCATCATTCACATCATGCATGGCATGGCTGATAAAATTTTTTCATAAAAACTATTCACATCCTTTCGTACCTTTACCTTTATGCGGCATATCATCCAATGATGGTATCCTGTCGATCATTGAACCAGACCATGGAGCAACAACAGCTCCCATTGCCGGTGTTGGTTGTAATGCAAACATGATGTTTATCAGCTTTAGCGTTTCGCTTTTTTTTTTTATATAACTTTTATAAACTTTGAACTATATTGAATTTGGATTTTTTTGTTTTTTTTTTGCACTTTTTCACATAATTTTAACTATATTTCCATTATTTATATTTTTTGTTTAATTTTACTGGGAAAATATTATAAAATTTTAACAGTAACATGGAATCTGAAAAATTTAACATTTAAAAATTTACAATCAGGTTCAACTAATACAAAATAACAAAAATATTTATTTAACTACATAAATCATGCATTATGTTTTTCAAGTTGTGAAGGTACATTACATACATTATGACTTGTTCCCTTTAAAATTTTATTTATTACAAGTCAAAACAAGGTTGAAAGTAAAATTAAATAAAGTTTTTAAGTTAAAAAAAAAGCAACCGGAAAGGATTGGATTTTCGAAAAATGTTACTACCTACCGAGAAAGTTTGTCTTAAAGTTCTTCTAATTTGACTGACTAATTTTGGTGTAATTGTTCATCCTTGAAAATAAAAACAAAGACTGAATCAGACTCTGAGAGGGTATACTGTACCATTATACAAAAAAAACCGTTTCCATTGAAAGACCTATGACTGTTGTTGTCAGTGATCTTGTAAAGATGAAAAAAAACGCTTATTATTCAGTTCCGCAATTATGGTAATTATTTCCAGTTTCTGAAATTTTCGAGACTTATTTTGGTACTGTCATTTCTGGGAACTAGCAGTTCAATTGAGGAATAGCGGGGCGATTATTGCCACACAATAATTTCTGGCAATGGCGATATTTTCACTACAATATCTTCAAACTATTATGCATGAGGGAAAGTGCGCTTAAATTGAGGTTAGGCACCACTGGGAATTTTCATTTGATGTTCTTCTATTAAACAACAACTTGTTTACTAGGACTTCAGTTGAAATTAATGTAAATCTATTTCGAAACACGCCACTCTGAATTCTGAAAGTCAATTTTCCGTATTTCTTCGTATTGTAGAGACATTTCTGCATTTCGGTTCGCCGTCAATTTAGTAAGCACCTGCAACTTATTTCAACTGACCGAATTCAACAGATAGTGACAATCGTAAGTAACTTTTTGTTATTTTTTTTCCATAGGTCGTATCAATAGCCATTCTTAAAAAGGAACATATAGGTTGATATGCCCGACTCAACGGTAGAAAGTTATAAAAAATGTGAACAGAGCTAAAGTTTTATAAAAAGTGAAAAGAGCTAAATTCCAAGCAGTAGTGAGATAGTAAAGGTTTCCTCAATTAATTGTTTTATCTGACTGTTTTCTGACATCCAGCAACTGAGCGTTGCGCCGGCCGTTCTAAGATAACAGCTCCTCAGGAGACCTGTAGATATAAGAAGGAGAGCAACGTAAGTGAAGCTCAAAATCATACTGTAGAGTTGGGAAAATTAATGATGTACTGAACTTGTCTCGTTTTGGCTAGAGCCGAAAGAAAGTATGGACCACTTTTCAGTCAAACATACGGAAAAATGTATCACAAACAAGATATAAACTTATTTAAGTGAGGGCCCAAAAAGCCATGACTGGTCTACCATTTGATGCCGACACTCAAGCGAATTTAGTTGAACTTCTATGACAGGTTGTAAAAAAGTATTATTTAAGAAATTTTATACATTATTGGTCCACAATTCAAGTTCAAAGAGCGCTTGTGACACCCCAAATTGCAAATTTGTTAAATTACTGTGAGAAGCTGTTTGCAAGAACAAGTCTCACGGTTATTCGTAAATACCTAGCCCTAGTTCCGCGGGCTACATTTATGTCGCTTTAGTCATGGTTTGTGTATTTCCTAGGTTTATGTATTGTTTACACAGAAAGTTGATTGGAAAAGAATTTCAGCAGAAATTTAGCATTATCCCACTTTACGTGAAGAAAGGTTGGTCACAAGTGTATTCCTCTAGCTGTTGTGACATTACATCGACAAGATTACTATTTCACTACATTTTATGGCAATATTTGTCGAAATTTTTTTATTAAAAGTGAGTTCCGCTAGCGTTAGTTAGACGTGTATTTCACTAGGCTTCAGTGAGCTTGGAGGTAAAAAAATCTGTCGGAAGTGTGTTCTACTTTTTGGGGAATAAAATTTACTTTAAAACCGAAAAGAAATCATACCTACACCACTGCGTTTACATTTTTTCAAAGAAAAATGTGTTTAAAGTGAATTCCGCCAGCTTTCATGAAATTTGTCGGAAGGGTATTCTTGACATTACGTTGAAGTTAAATGTATTCCACTAGCTTTCGTGACATTACTTTGTAGGGAAATTATTAAAAAAGTGTGATCCACTTGGCTTCCGTGAAATGGGGCGAATGAAAGAAGCGATGGAGTAACATGTCCTTATAACTTGGAGCTAAGTACAAGCAACAACTTTTTATAGAGATCTAGTGATCTAAATCTGGAAATAAGTTCAACGCGTCTTACCGCCGGCCGCAACGTTGGTAACAGTTCCTATAGCCAGAGAGTATTTTTTTTTTGAAAACAGGCAGACAAGTGCGTAGGGATGTCACAGTCCTTTATTTCTAATTGCGTGAATATCCGATAAGTTATAACGCCGATCATCTACTTTAACCGCTAGTATCTACAAGTATACTACCAAATTACAGCTACATTAAGATGCTAAGCTAGACTACTTTCGAAAATCCAAGAGCCCTTTAGTTCTTTTCTCACAGTTAGCAAATTATAAGGCAGAAAGTCCAATAAGAACATGAGTAGTGAATAGTTGTAGAAGGTTGTAGTATATTATTGAATTCCACCAACAGATAGATATTTGGGGCCCATTAACGCGTAGGTATAATCACAAGTCGACTTGCCAACCGCGCGCGTTATAAACTTAGACACACTGCTGACGGATCGTCAGACGTTTTCGTCGATGAAAAATGGACCACGGGATCACACTTTGGAATTAGGCTACAGGTGTTTTCATAGTTGTTAGCCTCTTGAAGAAAATGCGACGGCACTGTGCGCGTATTAACTCACTTTGCATAAGTCAACAAAACTTAAAATTCACCAAAATAAAGTTTCCGTCTTTTTTTTTTTTCTTAGACCGTCGCGCTTACTTAAGTTAATCGATCTTAACTGAATTCGCGACTATGAAGAGACACGGCAAAGCGAAAAACCAACGACCATAACGATAACGACATCAACAACGACATAAGTGACAACGAAAAACGAGGACGACGACGATGGCGGAGCTGCTATTTCTGAATTCCTGACTATTGTTTCTGTTTGCACACCGTTATTGTGTGTTGCGTATGATTTTGCAACGGGAATACTGATATGATACTGTTGTGCCTGTTGTGCACCATACCTCCATGACATGAATGAGTGAAGTCTGCCAGCCGGGGTTCCGATTCGTTCCTTGGTGGATTCGAATTTAAATTCTCATTGGACATGTGGCAATGAGGGAAGGAGACACCCGATGCCGGCATTGCCAGTGAGTTAATAAGAGACGGTGGGTTGGATTCCAACTAGGGATGTTTCGCAAAGGGGGCTTGGTTCGTGTGCGCTCTATTTCTGTTTCGCACTTGCCTGTGGATGGGCGAAAGAGACGGTTAGGGGCGATTTTTAAAACATGGTACTCTGTTTACTATTGTAGACCAGGTCATATTGCATGCACGAATGAGTCGTTTTACTTTCCACCATTGGTGGGAACTGTTGGTGTTTATTTGTTTTTAATTTTCGTCGGTTCGCTTGGCCGGCGGGAACGACTGACAGAATGAGTGAGAGCGAGAAAGAGAGACCGTTTTGTGTGTTTGTTATGCCGGAATGAGGTGTGCTTGTGCTGCGAGAAGAACAAGAGGCAAGAGCCCAAAGAAGGGTGGTAAAGTAACGGGAAACATTTTAATTAGTGTTATTTTTTGGTCCCTGAATAAATTCAAAAGGAAAAACGAAATGAATGCCATGGCAAATATGGGAAAACGGGAAAAAAGGATATTAGACATGCAAAATAGTTACAGACTTGTATAGCTGAACTTTTTTTTTTTCTTATTCTTTTTTTGTTATACATATTTGTGTTGGTTTTGTTGTAAAGGAGGCGCACAGACGATGATTATATGGAACATTTGATTGCATCGCGAATAAATTGGGTTATGTGTATAAATAGGTATAGGCATTCTAGGTGGCAGGAATAATGAGGTTGCTTTTTTTTGTTCATGTTTAGTGGCTTTAAGGGTCATCGACCAGCGTCTTGCTATTATCTGCTGAGTTAAGCTATGGGTCAAGGTTGCTCTGTAAATATTGATGATGAATTGAAGAGATTGTGCGACTGTGTTTTTTTTTTTGACATTACATACCTACCTATAGATTGGATTTTTTTTTCTTAGGTATTTGTAGGTTTATATCCGTACGATACTAACCGATTAACTGATAATCAATAATAATATTTAATTTAATTGTATTATTTTTGTTCAAATTGACAACATGGTTTTGAACGCGAAATTTCAAATATGTAGTACCTACCTAAATATGTACCTACTTGTCAAAGGTGATGCAATATTTAAAGCCCTGGACCAGATACCTACATACAAGATACAGCACTGCTATGCTAGGTAGGTACTCCTATCTTATACTTTCTTCAGTATGGTGTAGGTACCTTCCTAACTGGGAAAAGGGAGGTGTGTTAACTCATATTGTTACCGCTGCATTTAGATACTAAAATTTTAAAGTTTGTTACCTAAAAATAGGTTCGACTTCTGGGGTGGTGAATGAGTGCAAATCCTTTTTTCCCAGTGTCCCTAGAAACCCATAAAGCATGGGTTGTGAGACATCAGAAACTTTTTCAATACCTCGAAAGTATTTAGTAGGTATAGCACCCAACCACCAATATCGCCGCATCTTTCGGATGGACTCAACTTTCATCGATGTTTGAATAATCTAGCAAAGAAAGCTCTACTTTCTTTAACAAGATTCGTTAACCCATTCGAATGGTTCGAGTTAAGAAAAAAAAATAGGACTATGACAATATCGATACCAAACTTAATCTTATATTTTTAAAGCTTCCTGGTTTTATTTTTAAGAAGCTGCGACCTTTCAATTTAGCTATATTGGTTGGTCGGAAATTTTTCAAAAGTCCATGACTAAAGCTTCCGCGATACATCAAGGGTTGTTGTTTGTTAATGTTTACCATCCGCTTTTAGATTTCTTTCGATTCTTATTCTCCAGTCGTTCTCTAAAAATGCATGTTATAAAATCATGAACAATTGCATAAGCCTAGTACGTGAAGAAAGGGTCCATCCCCATCCCTAGGGAGCCATCATGGTAAAATTTTGATTTCCCTACAGAAAATGGTTTTACATTTGTTTAAGAGGCAATTCTCCTCCAAATTTTCGAAGAAGTAGGTTCCTTCTATTCCGAAAAATAGCTTGACATTGTTGTATATTCATTATGTATTATCTCTCTCTCTCTTCATGAATAACTATGATACTATAGATACTAAGATGATTATACATTAAGATGAAATGACTTGAATTAGTTTTTTAGTTAATAAACTCATCTCAAGAAAGGAACATCTCTCTGTCTTTTATTTAAACCTATACTAAAATACAACAGACATTCACAGAGAAAGCTGAGTAATATCCTCGGCAACATATAGGAGGTCCTCACAATACTTGCACGTTTGTCTGAATTTGTTAAACCTAATCTTCTAGCGTGCTTCCTAAGAAGACATATGCCTAGAGAGTATCCCTTTCACCATTCGTGTAGTTTTTATCTCTGTGTCTTAACAATTCCAAGGGGTTTTTTCCGATTTCTCTCAGGAAACAATTTAAGACCCTATGGTCTTCTATATGTGACCACCTTATGTCTGCCCTATATTTTTTTTAGTTTTTTTTAAATAACTCACTTGGTCACGGCTAATTGTGGTCTTATGGCCTCAATTGTTTACATTTTTTGAAGTTCTGTTCCGTTTTGGCCACAACTTTGGCCCTTTCGTTACCTACCCTTAGTATTAAAGTGTCCGGATACTGAACACAATCTGGCAGTTTTCTGCTCCCATTCCGCTCTGAGCATTTTACGGCAGCTCCTGACTTAATATAAACTTCTACACAACTGTGGAAAAGCATCAATGCTGATTGATAAAACTGTCAACTAGTATAGGTAGTGAATAGGAGGTATTTTGACACCTAAAATACCTTAATACCTTGGTTAGGTTAGGTTAGATTGAATAGGGTGTGAGTTCATCACATTAGACTAGGCACCATATTGGACCCATCGCCATCCCTGGGAAACCTTAACGGTCAACTAACCTACACCACTTCGCCCAAACAATTAATTTCCCTACAGAACCTGAAAATTGCATCAATTTTGTTCGCGAGGCCAACCTCCTCCAAATTGTCGAAGGTATTTCCTCCTGTACCGAGCAATAGCTTGACATTCACAGAGGAGATGAGTTATATCCTCTGTGGCCTGTAAGTCTTCGCAATACCTGCACATGTCTGTATCTGTTAGACCTAGTCTCATAGCGTGCTTCCTTAGAAGACAGTGCCCGGAGAGTATCCCTATTGCCATCCTTAGCCTTGATCTGCTGAGCTTACCTTAATACCTAAAATAAAAGAAAAAGCATGTCAGCAACCGAGAAATCTATTTTGGAAAACCTATAATGCACGTCCTATCACAAGACAGTTTTGGTTACTTATTACTTAAAAAGGAACCTCTGCCTCGGTTCTCTAAACTGTCTAAGAAAATTCAGAAAAAAAAAAATACTTAAGTATATTGAGTCAAGAAATATAATGTAAATTTTATTTAAAAGCAAAACTCAAATATATTAAGGCCGCATATCAGGTTAGTTTAATGTTGTTATTAATGAACAAAAAAAAACTGAAAATAGCCACTTTTTCACCAACAAGTTCCTTTCCCAAAGCCGATAAAACTTCCACCTTTCGAACACCGAATGTGTGGGTTTTCCTCGAATGTAAAATTGCTTAATTTTGGTGAAGGCAAACAAAAACCACCCATTTTTTAGGCTTATTAGGTACAAGCTATAACAATGACTTCAAGCTACTGGAACTTATAACTAGAACTTGAAGCTAGGGATGCTTATAAAGAGATCGATTTTTAGGGAGGTAGTGCTGTCGAAAATAGCGAGGTTTAAGTTAACGTTTCGCACGTAAACCTACTTATCTAAAAAAAAAAATAAGTAGTTGGCATATCAGGGACACCTGGGAGCCAAGATCTAACTTCTAAAAACTATTCTCTGTAGTATATGATTTTTTGAGTTGTTTTTTTATTTGCCGAATGAAAGAAGGTTGGTGGTGATTTTTTATGTTCCAACTAAAAAAATGAAATAAATAAATAACTTAAACAAAATAAAATTTGAAACTTAAGTTCATAATTTGAAAGGTATTTTACGGAGACCGAATTGATCTTGTGAACTTCTTAAAGGTGCTACATTTAGAAAGTAGCTTTGCTAAGTTTTGTCATCAGTTTTTAATGTTAAGCACTTCATTTGACTGGTTTTATATTTTAATAATAAATGAAATGAACGTTTTAAATAAATGGTGCGCGATAGTAAATAAAGTCTTCGTACAAAAATGGGAACAGGACAAACAATAATTTACTTATTTATTTATTTATTTTATTCAATATTATTTACAGGATTTTGAAGTTTCGTGATTTCGGGTTTTCGAAATTTTGGGTTTTCTTGATTTTGGGTTTTCCGGGTATACCACCTGCTTGAACAGTTAGACAAAATATGGGAAGACAAATAACAAACTCTCATTCGCCTTGTTAACGTGCATCACTTGATATCAGTGCCTGAATTACTTTGACAAAATCTCACTTTCCTTCCATTCTTTATCCAATTCCATGAACTGGTGCACTCTCTAACTGAAAAGTCAATTTGATATGCATATTCTCGCTTATTGGCAGATGCTTAACCCATTTCCGTCGGCCAGACTTCCGAATATTTTTACAATTTTCCCTAAATTCCTCCACAAAAGAGTTCCTTCAAAGAAAAAAAAAAAAAAAACATAAAACAAGGACTTTCCCTTTATCAAAATAACACAACTCGCAGAGAAATTCAATATACAACATCTGCTGGCGACGAAAGAGACATTTCTATCATTGAAAAAACGAGACAAAATACCAAATAGGCGTGGCAACATTTCCAAAAGTACTTCCTTCCTCTTTTATTGAATGAAAAAGTGAAGAGAACACCACAAGCACACTCGCATTGAAGTGGAAGTGGCTTCCTGCTCTCGTGCACCAGAACTCCGCCTCTTAGTACCTTTAACAGCTGCTAAATAGATTCCCAAGTCCAAACCACGGCACGCACGTACGCACGCTTAAAGAACACCCTTCTCACCATCCAGCCGTGAGCCTTTGCTTCCATTTCCATTATACAAGTTGGAATGTTTGAGCGAGTACAGTATTACTTTTCGGTTCGGTCGTTGTCTTCGTCTTCTGCGTATACCTGTCGGCCTGTCGCTGATGTTTATGGTGGATGGTGGATGGTGGATGCTCGATGTTGGCATTTAACCATATCGCATGATAGTACTTACCGTCATCTGTAAACGATGTGTGTGATATGCCCTCTAGGTGAAGAGATAACGTTTAACGTGCAGTTGTTTTCCCAAAAAGGACTGCGTAAAGAAAATTAAATAATAACACACGCACACACTAAAAAAAGAAAAAGATACTTTCGGGCATGGGCATCATAAAAAAAAAAGAGCAGAAAATCCAAAAATCTGTTACTGAAATATTTGGCCAGTAAGCAGGATGCCTTACACTCCTTTCAACTTGTGTTCCTCCTCCCCCTCCTCCGCCTCCTTCTCCACCACTTGCCTCGGGTTTCTTTGCAATTGTTCTTTTGTCTTAGTTTCGGACTTCTTTTGTTCATGCAAAATTAAATTTCCCTAAATATTTCGTAAATGTAATACCTACCTACCATGATTTGAGATTAAATAAATAAATAAAAAAAACAAAGCTCCACTCAAAGATGAAAGAAAACTAGGAACAATGTCTTTGTGATGTGGCAGAGAAGATTTTTTTCTTTTTTTATAAATTTGATTTTGAAATTAAATTTTAACAAGGTTAACCCACCAATAGGCACCTGATGTATAGGGTACCTATTATCCTTTTTAAACAGAGAGCTTAAAGGTGGGTTCAGGGAATCTTGTCATGTGTTTCTCCGCTGCCTTTAGTCGCTTGTGACCATCCTACACCTGAACATTAAAAATGAAACATTTTTGTTTGAAAATGAATGATTGGTTGTTTTGTGAGGGTATAGAAGCCACCTCTATGATCCTGTACGGGTACCTACTGAAAACAATTTTTGAAAATCAAGAAGTATGATAAGACTGAAGAATGTTTGAATCTGAATTTTAGAACCAATTGCCTTACCTAATACTTTGTCAACTATTTGAGAGAATTCTTAACAAGTGCTTCTTTTATTTTGCTCGAGTTCAGCAATGTCAGGAAGATATACCTAACTACTCCTACCTACTTAGGACCATGAAAACTCTGTCTCAAAGTCTGCTCTATTACTAACTGAAATTAAGCCAAAAAGTGGAGTATCTGTATCAGTTATAGCGTTTAAACGGCTCAAATTAATAAATAAACCAGTGACAACATCGGGCGTAAATTGTGACACCATCCTTCTGAATTCAAATGCTGGACAGACTTCAATCGACCATTCATCATCTCATCACTCTGTATCGGGCGCCATTTATTTTGGTTTTCTTTATTTTTGAAGAACTATTCCCAATGATGCTGACGGGCCATATAAACCAGACCGAGTAGTATACGCTTTTCGGAGGCCCTCCTCGCTCCAAAAACATACCTACATTTATCAATCTAGCCGACTTTGGCTCTAGCTTCTCGTAAACATTCGATTTTGTCAGCACCTATTGTGACCTACAAAAACTGTATTGGTGACGATGACTTCTAACAGCGATAACTATAGTCGCCTGCAAGCCCCAATATGACACGTTTATCCCTTCATTAGCACCATGTTAACCTCCTTATTTATTTTCCGAGAATTATTGTAAAATCGGTCGTCGAAATTCTGAGAAAATATGAAGAGCAAGTAGCTATTTTGACCTATAAAAACTGTACTATTACTATAGTCAGGCGACCTACGTATATGCATAATGTCGTCGCCTGCAAGCCCCAATTTGACACCTTTATCCTTTCATTTGCATAAAATTATTCAGGTATTACTTAATTTCCGAGAATTATAAAGTCGGTCGTAAAAATTCTTGGAAAATTATGAAGAGCATGTAAAATCGCAGACACTATGTCTGCCGATTAAAAAGCACACATCAATTAAGTATCTACTAAATAGAGGTAAACTAGACGATATGTGTGTGTAGTCTCCCGGGGTGTTCTCAAAATATACCAGCATAGGGTTGCCAGAAATCAGAAATCATTAAAGAAAGTATGGTTTTCAAGCATGAAAATTCCGGACTTTCTCAGGACCAAACTGCACGTACTATTTATTACAAAAAGATACTTCTTATGGCCGCAGGTACTTCGTGTTTTAAGGCCGACTATGTCAATTCCGCTGAATAATTGCCTAGTATTCTCGGCTGATTTTCTGAAGCAAATATCAAAGTGTTGAAAAGGGAAGTTCACTAAATTCAAATCTTTAAACAGAGACTTCCTTTAATTTTTTCGGATTATCGAAATTTTGCTTGGGTCGGGTCCTATTGGCGACCAAAATTGTGTTATAAATTACTTGAATTTTGGCATTCATGTGTTTTCAAAATATTGAAAAACATTTTTCTCATTGAAATAAATTTTGAAGTCTTCAAAATTATTTTAGGGTTTCAAACGTAAGCAAAAGTCATTTCAATGAAATGAATGTGAAGAGGAAACTATCTCATTTTTGAATGGTATAAATGTCTGGTTACCCTAATAATTCATTGTCGAGCAATTCAGCAAAATATTAAATATTTTTTAGATTATTACAGTCGACTTAAGATATTTCATTAAAAATTTCAATCATTCAATGTTATCGAGACAGAGACTTCCTTTAATTTTTTCGGATTTTGAAAATTTTGCTTGGGTCGGGTCTTATTGGCAACCAAATTTGTTTTATAAATTACTTGGATTTTGGCATTCATGTGTTTTCAAAATATTGAAAAACATTTTTCTCATTGAAAGAAATTTTGAAGTCTTCAAAATTATTTCAGGGTTTCAAACATAAGCAAAAGTCATTTCAATACCGGGTGAAGAGAAAACCATCTCATTTTTGAATGGTATAAATGTCTGGTTAACCTAATAATTCATTGTCGAGCAATTCAGCAAAATATTAAATATTTTTTAGATTATTACAGTCGACTTAAGATATTTCATTAAAAATTTCAATCATTCAATGTTATCGAGACAGAGACTTCCTCTCATTTTTTCGGATTTTGAAAATTTTGCTTGGGTCGGGTCTTATTGGCAACCAAATTTGTTTTATAAATTACTTGGATTTTGGCATTCATGTGTTTTCAAAATATTGAAAAACATTTTTCTCATTGAAAGAAATTTTGAAGTCTTCAAAATTATTTCAGGGTTTCAAACATAAGCAAAAGTCATTTCAATACCGGGTGAAGAGAAAACCATCTCATTTTTGAATGGTATAAATGTCTGGTTAACCTAATAATTCATTGTCGAGCAATTCAGCAAAATATTAAATATTTTTTAGATTATTACAGTCGACTTAAGATATTTCATTAAAAATTTCAATCATTCAATGTTATCGAACTTTTTCTTTGTCGATTACCAAAGTTGGCATTGTATTTTCAGAATTCAGAAACAACAAGTTACGAATCAAAATCACTATAAAAAGCGGGATTAAAATAGACACTTTCAAGCTTAGTTAATTTCGAAATTCCTTTTCTCTTCATGAAAACGAATAACCCGGACAATCTATAGGAAAAAAAAATCCCGGCCGTTCCTATCATTTTTGGCGAAAAAGACCACATGTCCGGCAAAACCCGGACGGCTAGAAAAAGATGAATGTGCTTTTTTTTAAGTAAGGCCTACTGTCCGCTTTCGTTATTCGCAGCTTATGTTGTGTAACTCAAGAAGATTTATTACAGTGGCGCGTTATTCAAGCGGCAATATGCAAGTACATATATCGTTACAGTGGACTTCTAGAAATTTTGCCACAGCCATCTCGAAATCAATAATTATTTACCCATCTCTTCAACTAGGCGCAAAATTTCGTCATGCCAACCAATGAATGAACCTTGTGGCATATCATTTCAGACATTTTATTATTACGGAGATTATTTCGATTTTTCGATCGGAAGAAGACGTATGAAATTCCTTTTGCATAGCGCACATGAATACACAAATACATATTTTAGAATGTATAGCCCTGATGTTGCCAAACCTGGCAATGCCGAAACAACGAGCGAGAAGAAGATCGAACAACGAGCGACGAAAAGTGAAAAAAGCGCCAAGGAAGAAAAACGAAATTTTTAGTCTCGCTAACTTGTTGATTTTAATTGAATTAATGTACATTAATAATGTAATATTTATTTGAATTTAAATGTTAAAGTACAGACTAAGAATTCGGAAGTTGAATCTAATTTTTCACTTTTACTCGCGCCAACACCTGATATAAGTGCAGTCTTCAGTGGCACCAGGTATAGAGCGAATAATGTCGCAACTTAACCTGTTTAGATTAGAACTAACTAAGGCATTTGAAAGCATCCTTTAATCCGCACTTCAATCCATTCCAATAATCCAATAACTAAAAATAGTGTCATGCTACACCAGAAAGAGAGAGAATGCACAATCTTTAAGAATCAAACAAAAGAACACATTCATCTCACCTCCTGTTGAGCTGTTGTTTGCCTATTCACATCCATAAGAAGTACAACAGAAAACAATGCCATAAGGACTCGTAAACACTCATGTATATAGCGTAAAACAACAAAACAAAAATTCTAATCAGTAAAGTTCAATCAGTAAAATTAGATTTTAGCACAAATCCCCATGACTCTATAGCAGTTCATTATTATTATTATTATTTGTTTGCTCTTAGATGTTGTAATGTTGGTTTGATTTTTTGTTCCTTATACTTTCAAGTTTTTATTCTTTTTTTTTTACTTGGCCTGCAGCTATTTGCGAGGAACCCCCATGGGGCAAACAAGCGAGAGAAGTGCATTGTCGCTTGAGAAAAATACAAAATAAAAATAAAGGAGTTAACGACATGCGATAAGATATCGCGAGAAAGGGTTCGATTGTGGGAATATCCTTTATGTTGCGTGAGGTCTGTGCATTTAAATAATGTGCAATAAACAAAGGTTCCGATTTTTAAGACATAGTTAAGGTATTTATAGAGAGGTTGAGGAATTTTGAAATCATTTTGAAAACATTTTCAAATCATTTTAAAATCATTTTAGTACCAAAAATAATGTAGATGTAGTAGCAGAGAGTGACCATTTTGTAGGTTTACTTGAGGATTTTTGAAGCGCTGTGAAGTGGGCGAAAGTTCTAAAAGCGTTTACTTTTACATACCTTTCAACGTTGTAGGAGGATTTTATGGAAGGAAAACAAGGGAAAGCAAGAAATAGATGTTAGCAAGATATAGAGATATGATGGTTCTGCTCGAACATCCTGCAGACAGTTTGGAAACTTTTAAGCAACTTAGGCGATTTAAGGACAAATCTCTTATAAATTAGACTCGTCTTTTTCTGAATATCTAGTTGCTTCGATAGCTAGCTATCTCCGTTTTTAATAAATTTTTCTCATACAGTCGAAGCGTTTTTTTTTTTTGCACAATTTTCCGTTTCCGTTTCAGCGAAAGTATTGGTCCTTCGAGCTGTATACATTATACATTAAATTATTATCCATACAGTCGAAGTGTTAATTTTCCACAATTTTTCGTTTCAGCGAAAATTTTGGTCCTTCGAGCTGGATAAATAAAAATTCATTTATCGAATTGGCTATTGACTATTTAGTAGCATTTTCGTAGTAATAATCTTTTGTTCAATGGCTGCAGTGATCAAATCATCAGAGGCATCCCTACTCCAGCCGTATTTTTTTAAGCAAACTCACTCCCAAATTTAAACAGCAGTTCGGGTGTCTACACTTTTGTTTTAAAAGTACCTACATACAATGAAAATATTCATCACCACAACTATTAACATGAAGTAGGTACTTTACACATTATATTGCATCAGGCGCACCCAGCCTCTTGTACGTACTCCTCACAAACGAATCGATGAATTCACTCCTGATCCGCCCCCTTATGGCATCGCTCCATATGTGGTCAGAATTCACAAGGGTTAAGTGACCGACCCGATTTGTTTCCCATGCTAATTAGGCACACATGGAATTTGTACTGTGCATCTAATTTGAATAACAAAACGCAAATAGAGGTAACACATTCTTCTGTAATAACGTTGTAAGGGCTAAGACGAACAAAAATCGCAAAACTCAAATTTGAACGACATCGCGGCGTCCGTCGTCATCGGTCGTCGCATCGTTAAACCCCACCAACTACAATATAAAATAAACTTGACGAGAACACAAAAAGGTATAACTCCTCGTAGTCGCAATAGGGGCGAGGCCCTCTTAAGTGATTTTCTGATTTTCTGATATTTCTTTGAATTGAAAGGAGCTGGCTTGCTCTATACCCACTAGTAGACCGAACAAATCCACAGGACATCAACTACAGTAGGCGATGTAATGTCAATATATTGTATTATCCAGTGTGCGTCTGTCTACAGATATGTGCCGAAGTTGAGTAGAAGAAAAACCAAAATTCACATAACGTCACAACACACAACACAATGGAGTGCATACAGTCTCGGAACAAAAGGACACCGAGTGTGTGTAAAGACATCTTTAAGAGCCTGCGAAGAAATCAATGAAGGTATGAAGGATCTGTGGAAATAAAACCATAATTGCATGTTTTCACACGAGAATAATGCTAAAGCGATATTTATACAATAATTTTGTTCAGTGTGTGCGCGGTTGTTGTACCATTGTGTACCAACTATTGTATGACACTTTCTATTGAGGAAAATTTGACTTTTTAAGAGTTGCAAAAGCATTTGTTCAAATGCGGCGGCGACCAACCGAACGCATAATACAATGGGGTTAGAGAATTTGGAAGTCGGTCGCTCGGTTGGAGAGAGGGAACAATTGTAGTATAGCCGGTTGGTTAAGTCAGTGTTGGGGAGATTGTTGGAATAAATTTAGGGGCACTTTGGATGACAAATTTGCGCGATACACTTGTGTACCTGAATTAACCTGGTTTCAATGAACTTCACCCTCAGTTTGACAACTATTGAGGTCCGCGTTGTTTTTCCAGAATTGTTTTTTTGCAGAATTATGGACGTTATCAAAGGCGGATGAAGATTTAAACGCAAAATTCTTCGAGTGATTTTCGCGCTTTGGAAGAGAAGATTTAACGGCGAACCCTACAAGCTGTATAGCGACGTCGACCTGGTCAGAAAAGTACGCATCAGTCGTCTAAAATGGCTGGGTCATGAATAGAGCGAATGGAAACAAACGCTCCAGCCAAAAATGTCTTCGATTCCAACCCGGAGGGACAACGTATAGTAGAGGAAAACCTCGCCTTAGGTGGCGTAGCGATAGTCTTTCTTTCCTGACTAGAGGGGCCTGTTGAAATTTGAAAATACTCGATCAATTGCAGACATTCAGTGCCATATGAATATGGACATGACTTTCATAACTTCCGCTAAATATTTTATTATTTTATTCACTCAAAAAAAGAAATACTTCACTTTCAGTTTCACTGTTGGGCATTTAACTGCTAATGGTTTGAAGGCAGTATATGTTATGTACCTTTTTGTACATCTCAAGGACATACCCTATGCGACCTCGATCACTTGAATATATTTGTTTAATTTAACATGTAACCGCATAATATTTGTTGCCCACCTATTGTCACATCTTTTAACCCACATTAATGCCGGAGGATTTGCGTAAATATGTTCCCCAATTCAGTTAACAAATTGCAGAGCAAACATTTCACCAAACAAAATTATAAAATCTGCCAATGTAATTTCACGCTTATTTTCATTCAAAATCTCTCCACCAAGCGCACCGCAAAAGCCCAACTCCACTCACTCCGACCCACCACCACCGCCAAACCAACAACCCTTGAAAAAGGGGTTTAGCGCAAATCAAATTGTATACGCGACGGTGCTTAAAACAGGGAAACAACAGTGCATGATGCCAAAGAAGAAGTTTGTAGATCCGTGAATCCTCACTGGATTATATTTAAATCCTGATGTATATATGGGGAGACGACAGCGCGCCCAATGTAGCAAAAATGTCGCTCTTTTTTTTCGTCCAAATATTGTTGTGGCAACATTGATGAATAACATATAAAAATGTTATATTCCCCGGTCGACGTTGTTTTATTTCAACTTTTTTTTTTTGGTTTTGTATGATTTAAGGACGAGCATTGGTAAGTTCAAGTTTGGGTTGTAGGAGGTTTGTTTTACCAACCGCACACATGTAGTAGAACGAGTCGTGTAGTATCGGAGGAAATAGGATGTGGGAAATATTGTTGTTTTGACTGTGGTGTATACTGCATGTAAAGAGATCTGTTCATGGAGGAAGGGCGCGACGAATATACGAGCTTCGACAATGTTGACGATGGATTTGGCGAATCGTTCACGCAGAACATCCTTGATAATATGCCAAAAAGAGCTTGCTCTGGTGTCGCGTATATAGTAAAAAGGGAGAGCCAGATTGTGTTGTACATGTGTAGGTACATGGTATAGTCCTATCTGGATTTTTGAACGAAAGGACATACAGCATGTAATGTAGTAACAGGTATACATGCACATATCAAGTACAAGCGTCAGTTAGAGTTAATGGGATGAAATGTGTAAACATTTTACCTTATAGCTGGTTGAATGAACAGATGACATGACTACCATCTACACCGCATTCTGTTACCCATACCGTGCGTCTCGTTGCAATGGTACATGTACACATCTATAACATTTATACTGGCATGCACTCAATAGCTGCTGTTGCTGAATGCCATTTGCCATTTGTATCAACAGAAATCACATTATTTTGCATATAAAACTCTTGGGGTTGAAGTTGAATGTGCTGTAGATAGCGTGCGGGTCACAATTTTTAAGGAGGGATGGGTATATGTATTTTTGACTGTCAAAATAAGTTGCCATCCACTAATAACAAGAGGCTAATTTTTATAAAGTCACAATGGAGAAAATTTCCATATAAAATTATCTATTGTGAACATCAGTATATTTAAGTTGGAGGCTAAAAATGATTAGAAAGGCACAATGTATTAATGCATTAAAAAATAACTCTCTATACTCAAGTTTGGGTTGAAAATTTATAAACTTGCAAAGAAGAATCTTTTATATAGTTTTCATTGTTAAATTTTACGAGCTCACAATGGCGAAATTTTCCACAAATTATTAGCTATTGTGACCTACAAAAAGTTTGATTTGAAAATTTAAAGGGACAGATAGCAATTTTTAAACTTTAGCTTAAATTTATTTTAGGTGACAATAGCAAATCATGTATGAAAATTGTTTGCCACAATGGCGAAATTTTCTACATGCTATTGTGACCTACAATAAATTCGATGTCACAATTTTAAAACAATGGGCCTAACAAATAAAAAATTTTGAAATTAATCTCAAATTATATTTTGGGTCACAATAATTGCAAATTGTATATATGTACAAAGTTTTCGCCATTGTGAACTCGCGAAACTGCCCATGAATACTAACAGAGGTGACTGGGAGATGGCTAACAATATCCTCTGTTTTGTATTCAAATCTGGCCTCAAAGTGAAGTTTCGTAATTTTTTTCAAACTCATTTAGAGCGGTTTGCTGATAAGACTCATGGGGATTTAAGTTCCACATAAACTCTTCTATGACAGTTTATGCCATGAAAAAAGTACCCCATAAGAATTTAAGTAGAACTTAAATCGCTATGAGTCGTATCAGCAAACCGGCCCTTAACCATCAAAGGTTATAAAAGGGCTGTGTGATCGTGTGACATCAAATAACTTCTGAGCTACTTTTCGGTGGTATAAAAATTAAGGCGAGATTGTCTTTTTAGTAGAAGTTGCTTGAGGGATTCAGTGCCTGATTTTATTTCGAAGAGAGCTCCATTCATAAATCTTGCCACATCTTGCTCGGTACTAATATTAGCAATTTTTAGAATTAAGGTTTAAAAGTGTTCTGTGAACAAAAAGTGTTGAAGGTCAACAATGACAATTATTGAGGCTCATCGATTTGAAATAAAATAAATAAAAATAAATAGGTGGCGCAACAGGCGGGTGACACCCAAGGCCTAGCTTCTCGCAACCATTCGTTTTGTGTGAGTTTCTATTTTTGGGACGAATGGAAGGGACCTACAATTTTATGCCGAGTCCGAACGGCTGAATTGAGAAGCTTTTTCATGACAGTCATACTCTCGGATGTTTATCAGAAGTTCGCGAGAGGTGGCGCAGTAGAAAAAACTTTAAGATGTAATCTGGGTTTTTCCGGGGATCGAACCTGGGATCCCTCGCACAGTAGTCCAACACACTAACCACTGCGCTACTGCGCCCACATTTGAAATACCCGGTCATAAAATTGCACAAAAACTTCGAGTTATTTTTCCAAGTTATGCGATTTTGTTAGCTGACAAAATTTATTGATCTTACTATACCTGTCTATACGGTTATTTAAATAAGAAGTAAATTCAGTCGTGAATATATAGATCTTCACATGTTTATAGCTGTACCTAAAATCCAAAAAAATAGAGACCATATCCTTATAAAATTAGCAAACATTTCCGGAAATGCTATACCCCATCGACAATCCAACACCAACCTACCTCTAACCATGTTTCCCATATGCGGCTTGCACAACACGCACCGAAAACTTTATCGAATCGAAAGTTTTCCGCAAACTTAACAAAATAGACATTATTTAAAGTGGTATCTTCAAGTTTAAACCACCAACCGCCGTCGCCACTATCACCACTTTTGGTAAAACCATTCAAAGGTCTATTCCTCTTTTCATTAACATCAAGTAACTGCAAACTGCGACACAGCACGCACATTATAAGGAACCATAATCGAGACAACACAATCTGAGGACAATGGGAAAATGTTCCCTCTCCAAATGTAACCACTCAATAGCGAACATCTATATACGAACAGTACAATGTATTGAAAAAAATAGTTCGACCGATATATGTGCGAAAATGACCCAAGAAAAGGACACTTTGTCATCGGCAATGAAATGAAAGGAAATCGAATTAAAATGTGTGAAAAATAACTCAAAATACCGTGCATATCCTTGATTCAGCAATCAAACTTGAGAAATCGGAACCGTAACTAAATTATACACACACTACAGCCTCTGTGGCCATTGTTGAGCAATTTTTGTTATTAGCGTTAACATGGGGTGCTAAGTACTATATCCTTTATGGAATCATTCTCTCTGTGCTCCTTGTGTATGACACAAACACTTAAAGCATTACAAATGAGTGAATGAAGAGGTCCTTGATGGGATTATTCGGCATTGTTAGTCGATGACACTTGGTGTAATTATATGTGCGTATTATTTTGACCGCGTCAATTTATTTTTTTTTTCTATCTCTTCGAATTATGATTTGTCGAAAAAAAAATGATGGGTCTCCTAAATACACAACCAAAAAAGAAACACATTGAACCGTATAAATATATTGCTGATATGCGATATGCCCGATCCTCTTCAAGACTGTCGTTTTGCGGTATAGAAATTTGGTCTGTGGGGCTCGTGGGGGAATTAGTTTTCTATGTGGCTGTGCAGTCCCCGATAAGACTTTCTTCTCGAATTGGGATAATTTTCTTTTGACATGTAAAGGGTGGGCGCCACTTTAAATGAACGAGGTTAACAGAAGGATTTTTATAGATTCACGTCGCGAACAATGACGGGTAGGAAAAATAATTCATACAAGTAACGTACGACTATGAGTATATCCGAGGTATATTCGCATCTCGTCTCTGACCCGTCATGGCTGCGATGCAAGAGCGTATATAGCGGGAATGTGTGTGCAAATGATGACTTGTTGTTCATTCAGTTGGAAATAAAGATACTGGAGGAGAGTGTTCGCTTATTCCTTGTTATGATATTGAAAATGAAAAACGATAGGACACAGTAAAAACGCACAGGACTGGCATATACAACAGAAAAAAAAGAGGGAACAAAACCATCAGAGGAGGAAAAAAAATATAAAAACAAAAATACATCGTACATAAGTACATGTGCATATGTACAATGAAAATCACCTCAAACCCCTGTGTTTCGCATATTGTAAATGGGTACATAATGTATGTTGTATCGAAAATACATTTTATGATTTAAGTGCAACGTCAACGGCAATAGGATGCATGACAATATACAGATTTCCATATAGATAAAATAGACTTGAGCTTTAAAAGCATTGGAGTTCCAATGCAACTTCCTTCGCTGTGAATTTAGTCAATTTCACTGCGTGTATCTCAGAAGCGACAGTATGCACATTAATTTATTTCGACACGATGTCTATAGATACTAAACAACATATTTACCTACTTTGATAAGGCTTATGATAAAAAAAAGGCGAATTTTGTATGCAATTTTACAATAAATCGATTCGTTGTGCGCAGTTTTCATCACTTTAAAGTGGCTCAGAGCTCATGCTAAACGGAGCAGTTTTCGGATTCAACTTCCGGGTTTTCCCACTACGCCAAATCTCACGAAAGTCTGACAAACATCCGAGAGTAAAACAGTCTTGAAAAATCTTCTTAATTCAGCTTTTCGGATACGGATTGCAAGTCACTTCCAATCGTCGAAAAAATATCCTCACACAAACGAATGGCTGCGAGATTTAAGGTTTATTTATTTATTGATATTGATATACATTTCAATATTACTAAAAATTAGGAGGAGTTATCTTCATAACTTAAACGCTACCAGACTCCAAAAATACTTGAAAAGACTTAAAAGCACTGACATGATAGCATATTATATCTTCGTTTTAATTTTTCATATTTAAACATTTTAATGTTACGCATGTTGGTTTTGTATAGAAAATATTGCGGCTCTAAGTTCATTAAATATAATTAAATATTAAATATAATTAACTACATATTTATAAGGTTTGTGGTCATATGCTCTCTGCCACGCCTCCACACAATTTCTTGGCTAGTATCAATTCATTCTCAATTTTTTGGTTTCAGTCCTCAATCTAATCTTTATCCATTTGTTTAGGATCAAATTTACAACAGAAAGTTTAGAATATTTTTGCACTTTAGCTAGTTTTGTCCACACCTAATTTACGGGGTACTTACCTTAGCAGTGGAAAGATATATTTATTTCTTCTTTTATTAAAAGTTAATATAAGTACGACTACATGCTTTCAAATAAAAAATAATAAATTTCCATTGTGAATTATTTAAAAGTGGTTTGAGTTCATCATAACATCCGGTTTGCTGACATCGGCATCTATTATTTCAGTGCAGATTTAAATGAAGCTAAGTCCTTTCGGATGCCCTTGGTATGTTTTCGTGGACACGAACCAAGTGGGAACTAAAAACAGCATTGCATTTCTGGAAAGAGTTAGAGCTAGAGTGGTGAACGGTTGCTGTAGCTCTAAAACTGTGGCAGTGGTGCCAAGTCGATGGCAGCATGATTGCTTGCAAACACGAAAATGTTTATCGATTTTTTTTTTATTGTTGTGAAATTGCAAATATCGCACTGTTTACATGCTGAATGCCTGAATTGACAGATTTTACTTTGTGATGGGAAAAGGAAATGACCGTACATTGTCATAACTAAATAAAGTAACAAAATTTGGTTAGGAACTGGGTCATTGTAAATTGTGGTTGAAGTTAATAGCAAGTTCACATTTTATGTTAATTAAATCGGTTGTGCCATCTGTTGTCGAACAGATGATAGCAAATGCATGTAGTTTCGGGGTTTCTGCATTAGATGACACTGTATTACAATGCAAGAATGAAAAATCACGGCTAATTGCTTTTGTTGCAACATTTTACAGAGGAAATGTTGCTTTCTTTTTCTACAGTTCTTATGACAATAAAACTGACTATATTAATGTTAATGATTATGTAACCGTTTCGAACATCAGTGAAGCGCCCAACCACTTTTTTTTTCTTTACAAAAACCCCATAAGCAGTGAACTGTGTGCAACCCCCTGCAATGTAGGATTTGGAGTAGGTGGGGGTTGGGTATATGCAAAGTCGAGGGTCATTTACCATATAAAATAAGTATTTTTCTCTCCAAAATTTGTACATTACAATCAGAATAAACCATTTTAAGTAAAAAATAAATAAATTTAAGTGGTATCTTCTATCCTCTACACGTTGTTGCTTTCGCATTAAAAAGTACTGCTCTCCTAATACAGTGAAAATGCTTAATTATGGCTTATTCCATTCAAGACTGCAATATGGACTCAGCAGTTAGGGTGGCGTTTATTTTAGTCAACTGCAAAAATGAACGATCACTAAAAAATCAGCTATGCGAAAAGTTTGTAGCTCTCAACGTTCAGCTCACACCATGGTCCTGTTTAGGCCATTCTCCTTCTTCTACATTTATTTTATTTCATAGTTCTGAAGATCCTTTTATGAGAGGTGGGTATTTAGAAAGACCCATTTCAGAATTACGTTCAAACAGTATTTAAAAAAAAAAAAAAATATTCATAATTTTGTCGATACAGAATTTTGAAATAATTAATTATGACCCGCTCCATTTTGAAATACGTATAGGCGTTTTAGTAAATTTAATTAAATAAGGTGGTCTGTGTTTCAAAAATTATTAAATTATTATTATTATTTTTTTTATTTTTTTTTTAATTCACTAGTGCTCAAGGGGTTTTTGTTCCCTTAAAATGCTAATGCACAGCACAAGTGGAAGGGTTAATATGGAGGATAGAGAAGAGGTACTGGTGCACATTGGTTTTAAACAATTGTGGATTGTAGTGAGAGGGGAAAACCGCGTGAGGCAATGCATTCCACATGCGTGTTGTTTGACTTACAAAAGAATCTCTATATTTTACAGTACGTCCGAAGTTAGGCTTAAGGGTGAACTGATGCGCATTCGATGTGTGACAGGTGTTGCGAGAGAATTGTTGAAGGGGCGGAATGCAGTTAGTTTAAGTTAAGTTTTCATCAGAGCATTGGTGGTGAAAATATCGATAAAACAAGGAAAGGCCAGAAACATTTCTGCGATGTTCGAGCGGGTCAATAGACTCCGCTATATTTCTATCGCCTATAAGTTTTATCACGCGCTTTTGAATTCTGTCTAGTAGGTGCAATGAAGTTTTTGGTGCACCTGACCAGATATGAGCGTTGTACCCAAGCTTAGGCCGAATAAAGGCCTTATATATAGAAGCTAAGTCGGAGGGTGTAAAGTACTTCTTACATCGATATAAGAAACCTAGACATTTCGCAGCGTTTTTGGCGACTTCGTATATGTGGTTATTCCAACGGAGTTTGTCGTTGACACACATACCAAGTATGGAAAGTCGTTCGGTTTCGTCGATGCAAGTCCCATTCATGGATAAAGGGTGAGGGTTCAGGCTTCGCTTTAATGATAGAAGGCAGCATTGTGTTTTGGAAGCATTAGATTCCACTCTATTGATTGAACCCCATTTTAGAATGCTGTCAAGATCCGAATTTAATGTGTTAAGCATACGTTGCCGTTCAAGTGCCACGGCCGAAGAGCAGGGACGTGAACGAATATGAAGAATTGAGGGTGCTATCATCAGCGAAAGAATTTGTTGAATGAGTAACAGACAAGAGATTATTGATGAATATTAGAAAGAGTGTCGGAGACAAAACCGAGCCTTGGGGAACACCGGCATTCATATGGTGAATTGCAGACTTGAAACCGTCTAAAACAACTTGAATTGAACGGCCAGAGAGGTAGTTTCTAATCCATTGAAGAAGAGAGGCGTCGATTCCATATGCACGCATTTTCGACAAAAGAGCTTGGTGCCAAACTCTGTCAAATGCTTTCGAGATATCAAGCGCAAGAATCTTCGTTTCACCAGAGTGGTGGAGAGATTGGTTCCACTTTTCGGTGAGATAAGTCATCAAATCACCAGTGGACCTGCTGCCACGAAAACCGTATTGCCGATCATTGAGAAGTTTTCGTGATTCTAGATATTTCATAATCTGACGGTTTATCAGCGTTTCCATGACCTTGGAAAGAATGGACGTAAGTGCAATGGGTCGGTAGTTAGTGGGTGAAGAAGCATCGCCTTTTTTAGGAACGGGCTGTACAAATTCAATTTTCCATTTACTCGGATAGAGTCCAGAAGAGTAGGACAAGTGGAAAAGCTTACGCAGTGATTTTGCCAGCGTTGAAGAACACCTCATCAGAATTATGGGGGATATACCATATGGACCAGCGGATTTGTGAATGTTAAAATCTTTTAATACTCTTGCTACTGTGCGAGTGCGAAAATGTGTTTGTCCCATGAAGTATTCGACGCTCTCGAGCACAGGTGGAATTATGGTGCAATCTTGAATGTTGGAGCTTGCGGCGAATTGCGCAGCCAGCAGATTTGCTTTGTCCAAAGAGCTGACAGCTGTCATTGTAAACGAGTGTAGGAATTGAGGACGCGGTGGAGTTCTTAATATTTTTCACGAAAGACCAAAACTGTTTACTACCGCTAGGACAGTGAAGTAGTTTTTGTCGTAAGTTTTGGTCATGAGAAAATTTTGCTCGTCGTATCACGGAGTTGCAGTCATTTCGGACTCGTCGAAACTTTTTTCGGTTTTCCTCGGTTGGGTTTGCTTTATAAGCCCGAAAACTCAACTCTCTCAACCTGATAGCCTCTTTGCAGCTCGAGTCGCACCAAGCATTCTCCTTAGGCATAATACTCTTTCTTCTGTTTGGAATAAAGGATCTCGTGCCCAGGAGAATGGTGTTTGTTATCATTTCAGCGGCGGCATCCACGTCACTATCGAGGAAGCATAGACCAGTTATTTTCTAATAATTGAGCAGAATACTGTTTACACATAATACCCGCCAGGTTATCATATCAGCATAGTGATCTTGCTAAGAGCCAGGCAAAGCGCCCAGATGCCAGAAATCGTTTTCAGATTTAACAATAAATTTATTAAATTTAGACTAAACCACTTTTATTTTTTATCATGCGACTTACCTTGAAGCATTCTCTAAGTCGTTTGCTTGTAGAATGTCACCATTTGTCTTAGGAAATAAAACACGTTTTTGGTGGACAATTGCCAGTTCCAAATACTAGGTGGGTTAGTTTTATTTAAATATAATTGACTAAAGTTACAGTACCCTTCGACCAATTTTTTTTGTGTGTTTATTTTTTTATTTAATTTTTTTTTCATTTTCTTTGTATATTTTTTTATATAATATATATTGGTTGGATTATGTAGCACATGTTAACAATAGGTAGATATTTTATTTTATTTAACTACACACATTGAAATAATGACATAACACTTAAAAACATTAAATTATTAAATGCCTTATATGTTTTATTTATTTTATAAATGTTTTGAATATTCTATTGTTTATATGTATATACATCAAAAAGTAGTTACTATTATACATTGTTTCTCTCGTCTTTTTATATATGTATTTTAAAGTTTATAGTGCTAAACCCTTATATAAGTTGTTTTTCTTAATAAGTTGTGATGTTAAATGTATTATATTTGACTACATTTAAAAAAATATACAGGTTAAGTTTACTACATTGATGTATATCTTTGTATATATATATATATTTGGGTTATAATATTCACAAACATTTATGCATATTTAGGTTGTTCACTAAACAATTTTTTTTCAAGAAAATTACACAAATATTAGATATGCTGTGTGTATTTTATTAAATAGATAAATTGTTGTACATTTAATTTATATTATCTCTTAATACACGAACATTGAATTATTCATTTTGTTTTCTGATTAAGTATGTCATGATTAGTTTTTAGTATGGCGTGGATTTTTGTTGTTGTTGTTATACCTAATGTTAATGTCTAATGTATACAATGTATATATTAAAATAGTTAGTCATGTAGTAGTAAACATATTTATTTTTTCAAATATATAGTTTTGCTGTGACTATGTTTATACGTTGAGTTTTCTGTATACCCGCTTTTTTTGTAATGTATATATATCTAATTTATTTAATATTTAACGAATATTATTCACCTGTACTGTTATGCGATTATACAAATGCGAATGAAGATGTAGTTTGGTTGTTAGTATTTAATGTGTTTAGGTTTGTGTATATGATTTTTATTAAATGTAACTATACACAGTTTTTTGTTTGGCATATGATCAATTTATCCAAATAGGTACACACAAATATCATAATATTTTTTCAGTTAATGGTTTGGTATATTTTATAGTGAACTCCGTTTTATTTCTGAATAAATAAATATGTATAGACATTTAGTTATTTATGTAATTAGTTATGTCATTTGTTAATATTGAATATGATTTAATGCATATAGTTATTTGTTTTTAAATTACAATATATAAGTAAATATATTTTTGTTTAATTTTTTTTATAAGTACATACCGCAATTTTAAAAGACCAAACTGTCGCATTTTTTTTTCTCAATCTTATTTTTATCTCATTATTAACACACATTACGGATAATCCATGGAATGTAAATTGCCATTCACTTTTGAATTATTTACACTTGTAACAATATTTTAGCTTAAAGATATGAATATTTCTGATTAATGTAACTTTTAATTTTTAATATTCAATACAACAACTTTCTAATCAATAATTTTAAATTTTTTTTTGAAGGGTCTTTCTTAAAACTGTGGTATTAGAGATGTTAGATGCCAATTTTTGATGTAATCCACCAGTATTTGAGAACAGCGCCGTTTTTACTCAGTTTTTTTTGTACATCTATATAATTTATGGATTCCTTTATTTGCAATATAGGTGATATTTCTATAGTGATGATGGGCTTAGCCATTGCATCATAATAATTTAACTAATTATAATACTATTTTTGTATATACATTTAATAATTTTTTTTTCTTTTGGTTTAAATGAGGGATAAGTGTATTACAAATAAAAGATAGGCCAATTCTTAGGGCTCAATGTATGGCCCTTCAATCAGAGCAATACACTTTACTTTAAAGTACCAATATTATTACCCAATGTCTACTAACAGTCTAACACCTATCCAGTGATTTATCGAGTAGGTAATGTATGCTTGAAAGAAAATTATTTTTAAAATTTGTAACGGCAAATATTTTATTGAATCTTTTGACTTCTTAACACCAATTTCATATAATTGGTAAACAAAACAAAAATTCGTTAAGTTTAATCTGCGTTTTGATACAACAAGCAGTTGGGAATCCTTCTGAATACGCATTTTCCTAATTTTGCTATTTAATACCCAAGCTTATCTATCTTACCTGCAAAACTATAAGTAAAATGATAAACTTTCCGAATACCCAAGTTATCTTTCACGGAATAAAAAATTCTTTCTCGTTGTTAATTTTTGTTAGAATGAATTTTTAATAAATATAATACTGAATGTTTTTTTTTTTATAACAATGGATTAGTTATATTGTTTTTAAATCAATGGATGGGTGTTTGGTTTTAATAGCTGGGTCAACAATGCTGCATGAGAGTTACCAATTCAAAACAATACATATTAATATTCTATGTACGAAGATAAATTAAAATATTTTAAAAATCAAATCAAATTATATCAGATCAAATAAGAACTGTAACGTTTAGATCGATTTCGATTTTTTTTTTATTATTATTACTATTATTAGTTTAAATTTTATTTTTAAATTTTATTATTTTGTTGTAGGCTGCTTATTCACTTGCTATAGCTAGATACATACAAAGGTTTTTCAGAAATGCGTGTATGTATTAAAACCATCAATTTTATTATCTTATCAGTTTTGTTAGGCTCTGAGCTAGCTTTAACCGGTTTTCGTAGCTGGCTAACAGTTCGACTCACTGCCCAAATACTTTCTTTCGCATTTCTGAAGCACCCTGTGTTCCCGCTTTTGTACACTTAATATTAACGATGCGAGGCTGGTGTTCGTATTTTTAATCCTTAAGAGCTATAAGTCGTATTTTCCCCTAGAGTTATATAAACAATCCCGATAAACTATAGTAAAACAACAACAAGAATATAACGACTATCCTAGGCCAGTATAGTATGGGAAAAAAGAACATGTAATGTAAATGTATAATAAAGTCGCACCTATTTGAGAAAAATAGATGTATTGGCTTCATGGGTTAAGAGGTTGTTAAGATTCTGTTAGAAGATGATAAAAATCAACTATCCTTTTAAACAATATAATATGCAAGTGCTTAGCTATACCAGTAAAAAAAAGGTACAGTGAGCGTCAAAAGTGAGTCAACACCAATGCATTTTTTTTTTTTTTTTTTTTGATTTTTTTTTTGAATATCTATAGAGTATTTAATCCCGTCGAAATGAAAAACGTTTTGTTATTGTTTTTTCAAACTTTTCATAGATTGGTGGTTTTTAAGAACTTTTTGAAGACCTTAAAGAAAATTTAAAGTAGCATTTATGTTTACTCACTTTTGACGCTCACTGTATATACAAAATTAGTAGATGCAATATATCAATCTATATCACAAGAGTATAAAAATGGGATGTCAACGAAGGACTTTGGCTTAAACACTTGAGCAATTTTATTTCATTGATAGACTATAAATAATTGATAAAGAAGGAATTTGAAATTAGGGAATTTTCATAGCTGAAAGAGGGAAAAGGCTTCCAAAGCGAAAGAAATGAGTATACAAGACATAACACAACATTTACACATTTAGATTAATTGCTTACTCAAATTCGAATGTTTACAAAACAAACAATGGAATTGGAATATGCCGTTTTTAATTTATACATACTCGGGAAACGCCATTCCAGTTCTTGGGTTATGCGCACACAAGCGTTAGTTTCTTGTTTTGTTTAGCATTAATTTGTTCTGTGTTTTATTGAACAATAATTATATTGTAGACCTTACAGTTGCAAAGCAGCATCAACATTACTTTACGTATATTTTCTTAGTTATTTCGAAATCGATTTTAGTTCTAGTTCTGGTAAATTTAAAATCCGATTGACTATAATACTGTTATCGGTATGAGCTTAATTGTTGATACGATTAATTACTAAATTTATGTATATAAATAAAAAAAAATAAAATGTTGTATTATTTTCAGAATACGTTTCTACAGAAATTTTATCTGTCTTACTAAATTAGGCAATTGGGGTTTTCTCAAAAATTTGTCTTATCGTCGTTGGATTAATTTATTGATTAATGTGTTCTTATTTTATTAAGAAGGAATAAATGCATATTACAAATGTTGTTTGTCACTGGTACTTATATAAAAAAATATATATCTTAAATGCAAATTAAATTAATGACTAATGCTTATGTTGAATGATGTTTCTTTCTTTTTCGTGCCACCCTTAATATCTAACCGTGAATTGACTAGGGATTTACAATTTGTAAAATAACAAAATAAACCAAAACAACTAAAATTTTCATGTTATACTATAGTGAGGAGGTATTTAACATCTAACATATATATCTAATTTCATCTACCACATCCATATACATTCATATAGTTCTTTCTGTTAAATTTAAAACTTAACAGAAGTTCAATTAAAATTTTGAACTAAACACTTTATATGTATTTTTATGAATAATGGAAGTTGCGATTTTTTTAATTTTTGTTTAAACAATGGCTTAAAATTCTTGCCTAATATTATATTTGAGTAAGTTTAAATACATTTCCTATAGTGTAATTTCGTTTATTATTTCTTAATTGACTCTAACAAATATATAAGTACTTACATGGTTTGATTATACAATATGGAATATATTTACAATATTTTATTCAGCTCCACTTGACTGCTTGACTTCTCATTCTTAACATTCTTAAGCTATCCGCGAATAAAAATTCGGACTTGCATTGCTTTCAATTATGATTCTATTTACAGTATGGCTCATCTCTATATAACATTTTTAATCTTACTTTGCATAAATGTAAATTATAATAAAATTGTATAAAAATAAGTGGGAAAAAAGTTCAGGTATATTTCAGGTAGAAAGGTTTTCAAAATATAGGTATGCTAACAAAATAAATTTTGTTGTTGTACAATCTCTGTAAATCTGTATATAAATAAAAAAACTATAAGACTATATAAAATATTTTTTTTTAAGTGATTTTCTATGATAACTTTCTGAGCAATATTTTATTTTAGTTTTGGTAAAAAAGCTGTATACCACATTATTAACTGACGGGCATCACTGTCATTATCTGTTCTCTTTTCAGATAGCCTATATCAATATGAAAATAGTTTTTTTTTTCTTTTTGCAACGAAATCTGTATGACACTTTCATTTTGGAATGGTATCTAAGTGTACTTATATTACCGAATTGTTTTATATATTTTTTTGTTTTTGCGGTCGGCATACATGACATAGCGATTGCAAACTGTCAACCTAATTATATATTATCTTTGCACGGGCGACAAAAATAGCTCGTTGAAAGTTTGCTTTTAAAACCTAAAAGAATAGCTCGATCAGTGTTGTCACCGTTTAAGGTATTATAGTCTTTGCAAGGAAGGTTGTAATTAACGCACATACCGAAAATGGAAAGTCGTTCGGTTTCGATTTGGGTTTAGCTTTATCCGGCATATCCACGAGCAATTTTTCATAGAATGCTATATGGAATTGCTCGTGGAGACCACAAATAGTATTCTATGAAACATGGTATTCTATCTATTACTCAGCTCATAGCTTGCTATCGATAGTATTCTATGGGGTGTACTTTTTTGTTGTGACGCATGTGTCGTGGGATGGCAATTTATTTATTGCATACTATCGTTATTTCTTTCTACGAGAAATGACAGATGACATTTTATGAAAAATTGCTCGTGGAGACGCGGTGTTAGGGACAGCATTGCGTTTTAAAAGCATTAAAAGAGCCAATAGTCTCTGCAGCTAGGCTCTATAATCTTTTATATTACCTTGTAATTTTAATTACCTGTTAATAAACAATAATAATAATAAAAGCATTAAATTCCACTCTATTGGCAGACAATAGATCATTTTTGAAAATAAGAAAGAGTGTCGAAGACAGAACAAATCTTGGTGAAAATCAGTATTTATATGGTTAGTTTCAGACTTGAAACCATTCGAAAAAATTTGAATTGAGCGGCCAGCTAGTTTCTAATCCATTGAATAAGAGATGCATCAATCTGATAAGCACGCATTTTTGACAAAAGAGCTTGATGCCAAACTATGTCAAATCAACAATCTTCGTTTGACCAAACTGGTGAAGAGATCGGTTCCACTTTCGCTGAGATAAGTCATCAAATCACCAGTCGATCTCTTACCGCGAAAAACGTATGTACTGCCGGGCATTGAGGAATTTCCGTGATTTAAGATATTTCATAAGCTGACGGTTTATCAGCGTTTTCATGACCTTGGAAAGAATGGACGTAATTGATTTTTTTAGTTTGTCTGTTAGTACTTGTTATGGTGCAGATAAACTTATCTTATCATCTACCACCTATTTTTTAAATCTAGGTACCACTGTTTTTTCTTTCCAATCTACCACCTTTTTGAAATCCTAAGTGACAGCACTGAGCTCGATTAAAAATATGAAGGAGTTTTTGCCTTTTTCTCTACCATAAGATACGAACTGTTTAAAAAAATAAATAAATAAATAATGCTGGTATACACCATGTGCATATAAAAAATTCTTCGGTTCGGTTCTTTAGAAACTGTGAAAAAAATCGGAGTCTGGGCAAAATTTTCTTAAAAAACAGAAACTCTGGTTGGATGTACGACTTTTTACTGTCAAATGCCTTAAGCACGTCCTCTGTTCTGATGAATTATCTAAAATGCTATCTATTTAACTTCTATTCATGTTTCATACCATAAACTAATGAAGATCGAGCCAACATTCAAAAAATATATTACTCTTATTATAAGCACACTGAATTACCATTCCAAAATATTTCCTTTCTAGCCAATCGGAATTCAATAAAAAATTGAAAACAATAAAGCAATTACCCTTAGCTGTTTTTTTTATCTGACAAATGTATGTATGCCTATATGGGCTTTTAGAATATACGCTTCTTTGCACAGATTTATCAAGGAACTATTTCTTAAACATAAATATAAATAAACTAAAAAAAATTCTTATTGTTTATTTATTTTTTAAGCATGTATGAGTTGTTTTAAGAAAAAAATGACGGTATAGTCTAAAAGCAGAAATCAAAAAGTGTTTAAAATGTATAAGGTAAAAGATGTTTTTTTTTTTTAAAGTAGAGCGGCAACCCTGTGTTGTTAATATAAAAAAAAAAGATTGACAGGTCAAATATCAAAGTATAAGAAACCACAATCCTCTTTGTATACAAATGGCTACGATGACCATTTCGAGAGACTACTATGGAGACTTTTAGTATATCATTTAGAAAAAGCAAAGTTTATAAAATAATTTAACCGTCCTGAGTCACCTGAATTCTTTTTTTTTTACATCAAGGCAAATTTCTGCAAGGCCCTTTGGGAGATTAAGAAGATGACAACGTGGTTTGAAGCTTCAATTTTTAATGGCTCCACTGAGTTTTAGAAATAGTTTTAGCGACATCGTATAAAAAGATGCAAAATGCGAGAGTAGTATAACTTGAACAAAAACTGCTACTTAGGAAGGTTGAAAAGTACCCGTTGCTGAGAGTCGTAAAATGCTGTATTATATGGAAGCGAATATGTATTAGGCAATCGAAAATGTCACTAGTATGTGGCAGATTGTGTCATATATGGGCTAGAAAGCTGCTGCAGTATCCCTCTCACGCCATACTGATTGTCCCCCTTGATAAAGGATTTCCATATGACGGATGTGGATACCGCTGTGATGTAATAAATTCATTTAAGTTATTAAACAAAAACATGGCTTGTCATTCTCATAAATGGAAAAATGCAAAAAATTTTCAACAAATTAACAAAAACTTTAACAGTCCAAAAAGTATTGCAGTACTCACCTCATTGTTCTACCGTACCTGGATTTGTTTTTAATTTCTGCTTCTAGACTTTTTTATAAAACAAATGTAAAAATAAAATAATTTATAAACTTAACTGTTCTAAATGAACGACTAAAACAGAATGGCTAATTACGGAACTCTTCATGCTAATATTTGTTTTATTTTTTATACAAAAGGAAAACTTATCAAAATGTCTGTACATGACAAAATGTTCCCTTCTGTGCGATAAATGTTGTAAATTATAAAAAAAATTTAACTCAAATTGTTTTCTTTTATATTTCTAGACAAACAAATTTATATATACATATATATTTCTTAACGTTTCTAACCTCACTATAATTAGGTGTGATTTATTATTATTATAAATTTTCGCTCAAAGCTCATTGCTCATCATCGTTATCAGTTTTAAAATTATGAACTTGTATACATATTACATTATTATACCATTCATTTAAGTCTGCTAAAACCTAAAGCACCTACAACTTTTGTACTCCACTGTTGCTTTACTTTGCACTTTCTTTATTGAAGTTAATGCACTTTTTCAGGTACCTATATTGTGTGCTTTGTTTCACGTTCGTTATTATGTCCAATTTTGTTTTGATACATACTTTCTAACAGAGTTACATGTTTTTTTTTATATATTTATGAAGAAGTTAAGTTTGTTGCTGTTTTCGCCAGTATGGATTGGTTTTTCCTTATTTCCAGAATCTGCTTTTCTATGGTAATATATTGATAAATGCTTGTTTCGTTGTTGAACCTGCAAGTAGCCGCTACTTAGTCGTATAGATGACTGTTTTTCCTTCGTCGGTAAGACTGGGAGCGTAGCTATAATCTTGAAATAGATAAGCCAAACCGTTTCCGGCTCCTGTGTCGCCTTGCATTTGCAGAAACGAGAACTATCGGAGAGGGCAAAAATACTGGGAAAGCTTGCATGAGTGGATCTTGTAAATCAAATGGCAACATTGGAACTAATGGTATTGGACGAATGTTTCTACGATTGTGTCTCAGAAGTGGACGTACTGGAAATTTAAAAACACCAATAGTATGCATTTACATATATATTATATGCTTATGGATGAAAAATATTTGAGGGGTATAATTTTAAAACTCTTCTTTTCCGCTTTTATTTTCTTTTTTTTTTATTCAAAAATGAGTTAAGTATGAGAAAGTGTTCTTTTGAAGGACCCTCATTTAAGTATTTAGCTAAAATTTATCAAAACTTGTTTTTTATTAAACTTTTGAGTATTTAAAAACTGTAGTTTTTTATTCAAAACTTAGAAACTTTTCCCTAGGTTGAATCAAAAGTCATCTATTCCATTGTAATTTTCAAAACTCTTCTTTTTCAAGTTAAATTGTTTTTTTTTATATATAATTTTACAAAACCATAAAAATAGATAAAGACCATTCAAAACTTACAATTTAGCTTTCAAGCCAATCGCTTATAGCATTTTAGCAGCTTTTAATAGTTTTTTTTTCATTTCACTCAAAATTCTCATAAAAAGAAAGAGTTTTGATATTAAACCCCTCATGTACCGATTGAATATTACAACATTTACACAATCAAGGATAATCTTTAATTTTTTAGTTTATTTTATAATATATTATTGGAAATTTGTTGCACAGACCTGAGGTGTTTTTTTTTTGTTGGCTTTGTGTAATCCAATTATTGCCAATTGCATTGCGTATAAAGTAAATTTAGATTTTGAATTTAGTTTAAAAAACCACCTACAAGAAGAAATTTTTTTCCACACCAATTAAAAATAGAACGGAATTTTTTTTTCTAACACAAACATTTAACTACGTTACAACATGGAAATTGTAGATTGTGGTCATAAAGGGTTTTAAGTTATTATTAATTTTGAGCTGAGCTGAGCAGTTTCTGTTTAATTTTGATTGGTTTGTCATTCACCTAAGTAGAATTGGGCAGATTTGAATATATTTAAAATCACATGGTTACAAAAAGTATTCTAATTACTTAGGGCGACCATTCGTAGTAGGTTTGTCACAAAAGTAAAGAAATTTTATTGGTTTGTATAAAGCTATATTTGTCATTTGTTTTAATTGAAATGGTTATTCAATAAAAAAAAAGTCACCTTTTAAAAATGTGGTACCTATAGAAATAGTTTAAAAAGGGGTTTATTTTTTTGTATTATTTTGGATTGACATTTGAAATTTAACTTGATTTTTTGTTTTAATTTTTCTTAGAATCATAACTACCTGTAGTTGAAATAATTTTTATAACAACCTTCAACTGCGTATCACACGTTTAAAAATCAGCTGTTACAATATATATGTATATATATTTATTAGTTGTCTTTTGAAAAATAATAAAAAATATAAATGGTCACCCCATAAATAATTTGAGTATTTAATTTAACGTATGTAATTACAAAATAGTTTTGAACCATAAATAAAATATTTCAAATAGTTAAAATGCAAAAATCTAAGATATAAAAGCAAGCAATAGTCATGCAATAAACATTTTATATAACAATCCAAAACTAAATGTAACCCAAATAATTTAATCTTATTTTTAAACATTGTAATTGTAAAAGTAAAAATATTTTGATTAAGAAAAGTGCTAATCAAATTTAATAATAATTCAGTAAATGTGAAATTGTTATTTAAATTTACTCAAATTAATTACCCATTGATTACTTTTGTAACCGATTATGCTGAAGTCTGCTGCGAAATTAAATTTACCTATGTTTTAACACATGCACTGATGATAAGCATGATCTGAATTTATGTTGTTTGTAAGTTATTTTCAATTCAATCAAATGCATAACAGGAAAAACTAAAGAAAATTTTTCATTTCACAGAATTTTTTTCCGAATACAGTATGAATGCATACCCTACCCTGGTTTTAATTAAATTTTACATATATGACATAACCTTTGAGTTGTTTCTCAAAACTTAAAAGCTTTTAAAACAACCCCCAAATTAAAATCAATTGAAATTAAAACACATTATATAAACTTGTGACAAATATTACTATGAAATCACACACCGCATTCAGCGCCGAGCTTTTTGGAAAACGAACTTTATATTAAAAACACAAACCAGTTGATTTATTTATTCACCTTAGCTTTGGACAGAGTACTTTGACAAGTTCCCGAAAAGTTTATTTTCTATAGCAGTGAACGCTTTATTAAAAAAATAACGATTCGATCTATTTTTAAAGCTCGTACTAAAGCTTTTTGCAATACAAAATATGCAACAATCTGTTTTCAAACCATTAGTACAGAGTGGGCCTCAAGCGAAGCATTATATTTCAATAATATGTTCCACCAATCTAGTTCAGATATTCAGATGCTTAATAATGGTTCTTAACAAAATTTCATTACCGAATCGGTAGAACTTCTTAATTTTAAGGGCACAACGAAATTTTCCAGTCATTTCATGTCCCTTTTTCGCCAACCAGGAACTGCAAAGAATTACAGCCAAAAAGACCTGAATCGAGAAGATATCCGCATCTACCAACAGGCGCTCATCTCAACTATAGGTACATCCCACAGATGAACATCATAAAAACAAAGACTTAGTTTCAATGTTCTTCTAATTTTTTTAAGATCTTTGAACAAATAAACCAAATTTTTGGCCTACACTGTAGAATTCAACTTTAAAAGTTCTAAGCTTTAGTATATAAAGTTTTTGTTATTTTTCATTCAGAAGAAAATATTTTGAAGCTCTGAGCTTTTATCTTGTCCATGAACCAAAGGAAATTGTTTTACTATAATATTGGCTAAATTTTACAAGCCGAAATAATTTAGCTATGTGCTTTTGGTTTCTAAAACTCGAAAGCTTTTTGGAAACCAAAGCGAAATCCGGAAAAATTGTCTATGGAAAAACAAACAAAACAAAAATTTGTATGAGATTCTGTAATTTTACATAAAAATGCATGTACACAGAAAAGAAGGGGATTTTTTTTAAATTTTTTTGTATTAGTCATTCGATTTCAAACGGAATATGAATATGACAAGAAGCTTGCTATAATCTATTCTATTGAATCTCAAAAACCGAAGCATTTTCCTTATAGTAAGTGTTTAATACAACTTTTTAAAAACTAAAGCTTAACGAAGGCAGCTTTTATTAAATAATACTTGTAATGTAAAGTAAGCAAGCAAGTAAGATATACGCTCAAAAGTTTATTACCTTACCTTGGATGTTTGTCAGACGAGAATGGAGCTGTCTATATTTTGGAGAATAATTATATTGAATAATAATCTTAAGCTATTATGAAAAATATTTACTCTTCGGATTTTGTTTAAGATTCTATTTACAATTATTTACAAAATTGAGCTACATTAACCATAGTACGTGATCCGTCATCTAGTCTTAAGAATAGTATCATTGGCTGTATAATAAATAACTGACCATTAACTCCCGCTATTTAATCTGCAAGGAATATTGAGCACGAAAGTTTTATAAGTTTTTTTTAAATACTCTTTTTTTTCTATTTAATTTCGTGCTTTCCGAACCTACACCTAATGCTATAGCTCAGAAAGGACAATTACCTCGCTCTTTTTTAGTGATAGGATTTTCTACAAACTAACACTGAAGTCATATACATTATATACATAGATGTAGTTATAGAGAGCATGCAAGTAGGACAGAGTTAACATTGTAAAGACCATGGATTTATCCCGTCTCGGTGGGAAGGTTACACTTAATTAAGCAGTGTATAGTTGAGATTGTTTGTGTTGTTACAAAATATGGATTAAAACGAATTTTGTAATATAAATGTAAAAAATAAAAATAAAAAAATATTCGCTTACATATAGACGTGATTTTTTTGGCTTCTAGCAAACTGTTAAAAGCAACATTTAATACGAGTATCTACATACAAAATTAATATACCTACGTGTATAATATATATTTATAATAAAGCCAATTGATTTTAATAATAACTAATTATGTATAGGTACAATTTTAATTTCTATTGACATGACCAATTTAATACTGTATGTTTGAGTGTGAGGTGTTTGTAGCAACAGAAGGTAGTTGTTTTTTTTTTTCGTTCGTAAAAAATACATATCTACATATAACACTTATATATACTATTTATTTTTTTTTTAATTCGATAGAGATATTTATACATTTATAAAAGACATATAAAAATAATTTATTGGAACATTTTATTTTAACACTTACCACAGTCATGGTTTTCATTGTATCTGTTTGGACAGTTGCAACGACGACCCAGGCCGCTAGGTCCAGCCCGGTTCTCTAGGGGTACAAGTTCATTGGCCACATTCATTTCGATTTCAATTCCCTGTCCAACACCAGCATCTCCCTCGCCGAACGCTTGCTGCAAGCAAGCAATAGCTGGGGATGGTGGTGGACTGGCACCCTCTATGGCAGCAACACCACCTGCTGGATTGCCTGCTGATGTGCTGCCAGCTGGCGCAGCCGATTTTCGGTAAACGGTGCTGTTCATGGTCAACTTGCGGACATTTTTGTCTGGCTGGAAGACCAGAATGTATGCCTTTGGCGAATACAGACAGATGAGGGCCACAGATGCACTTAGACTGATCGATATGCACAGGGTGGTTATTTGAATCTGAAGAGAGGTTTGTAAAAAAAAAAACCACCCGCTAAGTACCTACAGTAAACAATGACATTTTAATTGTCAAACTCACCTCATAGGAGTTGCCAGTACCAAAGTAGATAGGAACAAATGCCAACCAAATGATGCATGTTGTGTACATCGTGAATCCAATGAATTTAGACTCGTTGAAATTTTCTGGAATTTTTCGGGTCTTGATAGCATATACAGTGCAGATGGTGATCAAGAGCATATTATACAGCTGGGAGAACAAGAAAGACATATCCTGTATTTTACACTTGAGAATAACTTCGGACCGGTCTGGATAATAGAATCTGGTTCCTGGCGGCTCAACAATCATCCATACCATGTTGATTATAATCTGAATAGCTATAGACAAATTTAAATTCAAAAGAGAAAAAAAGGAAATAAATAATAAACCGCCGCCAGGTACGACAAAATGTGCTAAGGGACTTACCAATCAAAGTACAAGTAATAACCACTTGTGATTGTGGACTTATGTACTTCAAACGCTGGGCAGACTTGGATGCCGAATGAAATATCCTCGAAATGCGGTTTGTTTTGGTCAACAATGCACTGTAGATAATCGAGAATCCGACTCCAATGCCGAAACGTTGCACAATGCATGAGCCAATTGTTGGCTTTGCGATAAGTGCGAACGTGTTCGAGTAGCAAACAAGAATACCAATCAGTAATGTATAGCTGAGTTCACGTCCTGATGCCCGCACTAACGGTGTGTCATGGTTGATGGCAAACAATACAATCACCATGAGTGTCATAATAATGCCGAAAATTGCAATTGCCATTGGAATGATGGCGAAGAGCGATTGCAATCGCATATACTGAATATCCAGTGCATAGCAAGACAGTTTGTCCGGGTATGGCCAGTAGCCGGGCCCACAGTCCATACAAGTGAATTCGTCATGAACGAATTCGTATGGCTCGCAGTTGTCACAAATCCAGCAACATGTGTCGCCCTACAAAAGTAGAGGATGGGATGAAGATATTTTATTCGATTAAATCGGTTGCCTAGATACATTGCTGGTGGGCTGGTGTGATTGGGACAGATCAATTTTGAACCATTGTCAAAGTAAAACCACAAATTTATTCTTCTCACAGAGATAGGGAATAGAAAATGATTGCCCCTTTAAGGGGACGAGCCCCCCGATGATGAATCAGATAGCTTAGAATTTTTCAAAATTTCTCCCTTTACAATTTTAGAGGGGATTTAAGTAATTAAATAAAAAAAACTGTAAGCCGTATTGACTTTAAAATAGAAGTATGCAATATTAGACACGCTTTAAGCAATTTTTCAAAATGTCTCTCTACCCCCTTTTTGAGGAGTAAAATGTTTTAAAATGGTGTATGCTTTTCTTATGGATATAACTGTCTTTCTTTATGTAATTTCAAGAGGTAATAGAGAACGTAAAATAATTGCACACGTGTTTCATGAGATTCTTATTTAAACCGAGGAGCCCCCTTCAGAGGGGCAATACCCTTAAAGGTGTAAAGATTTGATTTTTTCGGATCAAATTGAAATACAACCAAAGTCCCAACTGGAACTAACTCCCACTAGCCCAAAATGAAGCATGATGATAGATAGATTTTGTCGATGTGCTAAGGAAAATTTCCACATACACACCCATTTTGTAACTGCACGTCATTATATAATTTGCCCCTTCAATGACGAGCACACACCACCACCGCAACATTTTAAACATTGAGGGCATTTAACAGAGCACAATATGCTTATACGAATGCCGACTGCATGACAGCAGTGGTCTAATTTATTCATACCTGCTGCTTCTTAATCATACCCACTTCGCATGGAAGTGAGCATGCCGAAGTTGGCATCTCGGCTTCTTTATTCCAGACGACGTCATGCATATTTAATTCCAACTGATTGAACCACTTGCCCACCACCTAAAAATAAAAAAGCAAAACAAAAAGGACTCGCAAATGTTTTTGCATGGCCGTGCGTCGGTCCGGTCGATCATCGTACACACACATACCTTATAGTGGTAACCTGTAGAATTCTCCAGTTTCTGATAGTTGAGTATATCATAGCGAGCCAGACCATCACCCTGCCTATCGAATTTAACTTCGCTCCCAGCTAAGTCTATTAAAAAGAAAACAAATCAACAAAAAAGCAAAAAAAAAAAAAAAAAAACAACGTTCAACATTCAGAGGATAGTGGATTGAGTGTGAGACAACACGAACCGATAAAGGACACATTCAATAGATAATAATCATAGAATTGCTTCCCATCGTAATTAGTCATTTCAGGGCAGGCGTTCGAGTGTTGTCCGGTCGCTGGTTTGTGGTACCAGACAGACTCACTATGATGATGTCTATGCGCTTGGCTCGAAGCACCTTGATCCAACAAACCACCCAGCGAACAAACGTCCTGGTGGAGTCTGTGAAGAGCGTGGGCAAACGCATAGACAGCATCAACGACGAACTGGGTCTTTGATTCCTGTTCGTAGCTGTGGAGAAGAAAAGTGGCACAGATTATTTGAATGAGTGAACTGAAACGACTCATAAATCAAAGCAAATGGCAACAATGGCAGAAATGAAAGTGAAAGTGAGAGTTGGCTGCGTTGATGGATGAATAAATTAAAAGAAAAAATGCCCTAAGGAGAGAAAGCGAATGACTGTCGTATGGATGTGGTCGTTTCTTGTTTGACCTAGAGTTTGAGTTGGTTTTTGTATTATGTATGTGTAGAGCAAATGTATTCTTGGAGAACAGTGTCCTTTAAGGCGAGTGTTTGGGTGATGGATGTAAGGGATGTAGGCATTATTTAAGGATGGTATAGTGCTGGCAGAAAAGATTGGAAGAAATTAGCTATATGATGTTATCCTTTATCGCAGCCTTAATTACTTCGACACTGCAATTACGTAATACAATTTTCAATTTCCATAACTAAATATCGAGGCATATTCCCAAAAATACCAGTTTATAACACTTTGTCACAAATGATATTTTTTTTCGAGTCACTGACAAATAAAGCCCAATATTTTATATGTGGAGGCAATTTTTTTGATTGCCAATTGATTCGAAAAGTCGGCGATGATTGGTATGAAACAAAATGCATGGAAACTGATAAAGATGACATACGAAATGTAACCATTTGACATTGAAGGAATAACTTACCCAACTTTCTCCGATAGCCGGAAGTCCTTGTCGCATACTCGGATTCCAAGACGGTCCTTCATCAATACCGGCAAATTTTTTGGCAAAGTACAATCAAATGTATCCTCCCAGTACTCGTCAAACCATGGATTCCTGGTATTAGTCTCGGGTGTCAGAGACATCATGTAGTCGTCAAAATCTTGAATCAATTCCGATTGTAGTTCTACAGTGATGGCGCCTTCAGCAATATCTTCTAGTCCCTCTAACAACTTTTGTTGTTTACCCCAACCATCGCTGGCAATCCAGTGAAAAGGTTGGGCCAAATTAGCGCGTTTGGCTGCTTGCAACAGACGACGTGCATCTTCAGCTCTGACAAAGAGTACAACACCTCTAGCGTTGGGTTTCTTCTGCAACTTGCTAATGATGCCGTCAAAGACTTTGTCATCAGCAGCTGAAGGAACTTTCTCTGCGGCAGCGATACAAACATTCCTTTCCGTTGCCTCCTTGTGAAAGGCCTCAATGCCGTACTCTCCGTAGGAGCCCTCCGAGTGTATAGTTGAAACGTACGACCAGTTGAAGCATTTGATGATGTCAACCATTGCAACTGATTGAAACGTATCTGGGGGTACTGTCCGTGCAAATAGATCAAATCTGGTTTTGTCGCTTAGTGTCTTAGCGGTTGAGGCTGGTGAGATTTGCGGAATATGGAATAGCCGCAACAGATTGGCCACTTGCAACGAAACTGAGCTGTATGATCCGCCAATTACACCGAACACCGGTCCGGTGGTATTTCGTCGCAGCTGTGGCGTTGATAAATCCTGACATTCAAATGCCGATGTGTCTAAGTTGTTCAGTGAGCTTCGGACAAATTGAAGGGATTGATTAAGGGCGTACGTATCCCTAGAGCAAGTGTCTAGGATATGTACCCCAATGGTAATGCCGGGTAGTAGTGTCGAGTCATTGTTTAAACGGTCTACAGCATAGAGCATTGCCTCAAGTCGGTGAACACCACGGTTATAGATCTTGGGTCCACATGGTGTGTTCTCACCTTTTTCATGGACCGGAAAAAGCCCTCCAAGGATAATATCCCCGGGTAGATTTACCGATACCAATTCTTGACTGGCTTTGCCCCCCTTGTATTGAATTTCACACACATGAGGGTTTGCGTAGAAAAGCAACAGTATGATGTACCAAATTGACTGGATCTTTTTAGTCCTCTCAGTTGTCATTGTTGGGTATAGTCTGTTCGAAGATGAGCGAAGAGTGAGCGTGTATTAGCCGAAGAAAAAGCTATCCTGAAAATAAACAAACAATAACGAAGTTGAGGGATACATTTACTTCTATGAAACTTCTTATAATTAACTTATTTCTTGTACGAGTCCTTTATGCCTTTCCGGCAACTTTTAATGGCAAAAAAACCAAAAACCTCCTCGTATATACTCAACGACTGTAACTTCTGAGTTGAGTGTTTTCTTTGGAAATGCGCTACCGCTAACGTGCCACCACAAAATATATGCGACGACGAGTTCACTTCCCTCAGTGTTGTGGGCCCCTTTTAATTTTTTATTTTTTTAGTTACGTGATGATGAGTCTACAGAAGCAAGTCTTTCAGTGGATATATATATATATATATGTATGTATTTTTTAATTACGATATTATAAGTAAGCACCCACCTGTGAATTAAGATACAAGTGACAGATGACAAGGACGTCAAATGCGTAACAAAATTTCATTCTTTTAATAGGAATAAATGGGTAATTGGCTACGCTTACAAACACGAAGTAGGCGCAACTTCATTAAATGTCTTCCTCTTGTCTGGGTACGGTGAAGTTTGTCTAGTTAAAAATTTATATTATACAGGATGGCGTCAGGTTAAACGAATGGATCTAAATAGAAGTAATTTTAAAAACGACTGCAACTTTCTTAGCAAAAAAAAGTACTACCATTTTATGGTGAATTGTAAATTGCAATTTACCCGGAAGGATGTGTAGTATTACTTTCTCGGTACATGTAAAGGAAAGAGTTTTCCTTCCGAGTGGCGTGTCTCTTCGACATCCATTCAGTCTAATGAATTCATTATTTGTGCCAAAGAATTTTTATCTAACGACAAACGTGGATAAGAACATACTCACTGCGAAAAATACGGTTGGGGATAACAAGGGTTTATAGCCAACTGGAGCACAAATTCGACTCTGCAAATAATTGCTTTCCAAGTGACGATCTTGTTAGGGAGTAAAGCAAATGCTGACCACTACTTGCAAAATCAACTGCCTTTTGTAATGACTATACTTGGCGCAATGCCTGAGGTCCGCACATTTACATTACACATTCCTGGCTGGTATGTGAGTTATCTCAGTATCGTCCCCATACGAACATAAAACGGTCGTGCGAAACATTAACCAGCGATGTATACATGGGTTCGGTTCATTCCACAATTTGGCGTGACCCTTAACGTTGATTTGTGCTAACACACAAACACAACACCTACTGTTTCGGCCAACCGTTAGCGAATTGAAATCGATTTACCCGAAAGCATGCAGTTCAATGAATCTTCATCAGATGAATTGAAATGTAGCGCTAAACCGCGACAATGGAGCACACGTCCCACGGAGGTTGCCTTTCAGTTGCCATTTTACGCAGGAATTAGATAACCGAACTGCGGACACTGGAAACAACACTTCGATGGCCTGCAAACACATTTTCACTTAGTGCTGCAGTGGTACCAGGCGCAATGCTATTAACTACCCTCCTCGGTGGACGAGTATTGGCATTACAATTGCTAATCTCGGCTATGTTCATTTCGTAGCCACATTCCTTCCGTTTGTCTGTAGCTACAGTGGCCACGAATTCAGCTTGTTGATTCTAGTCGTCATTGGCTTACGTCGTTGTGTTTGTGTTACATTTACATAGTCATAGCACAATTTAAGGCCCAATGCACACAGAGCAACTGGAAAAAAACTGATCAGCGATCCGAATTGGCAACTATAGTTTGCTTTGAGTCATACCCTGTGTAATCAAATGGGACAACGCACACGACGCTACTGGTTGAAAACTCGTTTGCGATTCACAGAAACCAGTTTGTAACCAGTCGTCTGTTGATTTGCATGTCGGGTTGCCTATACGGGTACAACAGACCAACATGACGACACTGAACGAACTAGAGATTTTGATTGGTGATCAGTTTCTTTGCGTGTGGAGTCAAGTCACCGCGGATTCCGTAACTGGTTTGTAAGCCGAGTTGCCAACCGGTTTAGTTTTTTTTCCAGTTGCTCCATGTGCATTTGGCCTAAGTCTTTTCCCCATTAATTGAGGACATTTCTCGTTGAGTAGAAGACAATCTCATTCAATAAAAATGCCTGCGAGTCGTAAAAAAAAAATTTCAACTTCCAACTTCGCGCCTTGCTCTGATAAACTTCTCTAATTGCTTCTGTGTGCTGCTATAGTCCCACTCCCATCATTCTAACATTTCGTTGGAAATCATCAACATTTTTCCAAACAACAGACAAATTTATACCCCTTTAGGGAAACACTCCGCCTACATGTTTGATATTAAATTATATCAAACTCCAACTCACAAACTTGTTAGGTATTCCCACGAAAGTCATTTAGAAAACAGAAGACTCTTAATTTCAGATTTTTATAAAACAAATTGACGGCGAACATGAAATTAAAAAAAAAAAAAAAATACGCACAAGCACATATCTCACAACACACACATCTCCTTTTCGTATACTCGTAACATCAAACAAAATCCAATTGAACGAATTACCCCACAAATATTATTAGAACCATTGACCATAAAATGAAACAACGAAAGGAAAATTTCCTCTTTGACACAAGCTCACACGATAAATTGTGATGTGTGTCCTGAGAAGGAGCAGCAGCCGCCGAACAAAATCTCTGTCTCTGGCAGGAATAAAATGTCATCAGACTATACACCACACATACCCAAGTACCCAGCGCAAGAGGAAGCTGCTACCAAGCAATAAAGAAAGAAAAATAACCTAAAATAAAACAGAAAATCATTTCTCTATATAGCCGAGATTTTGTGTCCTCAAGACATAAATCATTTGCACGAAATGAGCAAAACTGTTCCGACTCCCTGCACATCATACACTGTACCTACTATACGGCTTTCTAATCCAAAGTCTGCTGGTGAAGTGGCACAAGGGTGGCATGGGGGAGATGGTGCCAAGAAAAATGACAGCAAACACACGCACGCACCAAAAGATTTTGAAAAGTGTACGTTTTTGTTGATGTTGCTGTTTGTTTTAGGAACGTCTTTAGATGGACGATGGCACCTACACGCATTTACAAGAGAAGTAAAGTGTAGCAGTTGCCCTTCCCACCCTTAGGTAATCCGATGCAATCAGTAGTCTCGCGTCTCGATGGATGCCAAACCAATCATGAACTATAATCCACGGCCATTGAGGGCAACAGCGAACTCATCATATACTCGCACATTCGGCGGGCGCTCCGAGGTGATCTGAAAATTGTTTACCTATGGGAGAGGAAAAGGGTAACACTAACACAGCGTTAATATAAGCTTATGATCACAGCAGTCTTCCTGTTTAAATAAATCTCAAATCCAAAGTGGGATTTTCCTCTTCGAAATTATGTCTAAGTGCGTGCACAGAGCACAGCTACTTTTGTATTAGAAAATGAAATGAGGAAACTTCAATTTATTATATGGATCCATTCAGCATATTCATAGCCAGCAGTGGCCCATTTTATGACAACAACTTTGACGACGATGATGACGGCGCGCGGCAACAACAAGACCGATTTCACTGGGGAGGATTGTCGCACGCTAAACACTGTTCGCAAGCAAACGAAACTGTTCTTCTTAAGGGGCTGTTAGGTGCAGAATTTATATGTATCTGCTTGTTGTTTTTACGATTATTTTTGTTCTCCCCACATCTCGGTGGCAAGTTACAATACCATAGCCGTGGTACCGTACCTACCAGTGCCGGTGGTATGGTTATCTAAGGATCGACATTTAAAATATTGTGAATTTGCTCCATCGTCTTATCCCTTCAAATCTAAATAAGGATAAAATTAAATTCTTGGCCGTGTTAGCAGCGGTAAGAGTTGCAATTTTAATTTTTCATTACCTCTGCCTGACGCGACGACGACGACAACAACGCTTCTCTCTGCTTCTATGCCATCACCATCTGTGCATTGACTTGAATACAGGTACTCGTAGACAGGAATGTTTAAAATGAAATTGTTTTCTCTCTCACTTAGAAAAAATAAAAAACAATTTCAGATAAATTAAATGCCATTTGAGAAAAGGGATATTATGGAGACGGAAATAAATATTTTAAATATTCTATCGAGGAATTTGAAGGATGTGTCTTTATTTATATCGATTGGAAAATGATTGGAGCTTATTGTAGGATGGAGGTAGATGGCCCAGGCGGTGAAATGGGTATAAGGTGTTGGTAAATAGTGGAGAAATAATTATGCAATGCGCAGTTTCGAAAGGAAGGCCGAGCTAATTATCTGATCATTAGTTATTGGCCGGTAAATCGACCCTTTGTCAATGGCATTTCTGTAGCGCGTGATTTACTTTAGCGGATATTAACCAATCATTATCCTAATTATACTGTCCCCCATCGTTTATGAGTATATGTGTTGCACCTAGGCGAACGGCTGAATTGAGAAGCTTTTTGATTTTCCTCATACCTTTCATTGCCGCGAGTCAGAGTTTCACTTTTATGTAGCACTAGCGGACCTAGATGTTAGAAATTTTACAAACGTTGGCCATGGGGCTGTCAATTTTTACCAATCTTCATAGGAACACTCCTAGGCCAATACCTAAGATTTTCTGTAAATTTGAGCTCAATCGATTCCGCGGTTTTCGAGATATACGATTTAGAATTTTTTTTGTATGGGTGTTACCACGATCCTATAACTCATGAACCAATACACAAACAAAGACCGTATACACATAAGAACCTTGCTATTGATGTCACCTTTCATGGGAAATTTCCAGAAACAAAATCGGTTTACGCGTTACAGGGAACATCAGTTACAAACAGAATACAACTTATTTTTATATACATATATAGAAGAAGATGTAGAGGACTTCGTAAGGAAACAATTATCTCGGCTGAAGGGAATGGAAAAGAAAACTTGTTTTGTATTCTCACACTAGCTCGGTGTTTCTAAATCTAATTTCAGTAGATATTTTAATTCACAGTACTGGGGAAAAAAATACGAAAAAATTGTATCCAAACCCAATCGCATTAAAGGTTTTTCTAACTGCAAAAAGAGAACGCTTCTATTTACTAATACTTTACGGAAAGGGCACACATCAGCGGAAAGTATAAATCTTTACTCTGAGTGATTTTCATTTACAAAAACACGAAACTAAAGGAATCAGTACAAAAAAAAAAAAAAACGAAATACTTCCCTTCAGCATGTTCTGGCTGGCAGCAATTCAATTCCAATCACGTAATCTGGAATCCTTTGTCGTATTTTCTTCGGGAAAAAAAGTAATTGTGTGAAATAGAAAATGTAAATACACGCAAGATTTCTGATGTGTGGAAAATTGCTGCTCCTTTGTGCTCTTGATTTGCTTGAGAACCACTTGCAAATACTACTACTATACCTCGCGCAAAAGTGTCCTATAATATGCACAGCTGAATGGGATGAAAAACAATATTCGTTGAGAAAGATCAAATACTCATTAAGTATGGAGATTGATGGTAGAATATTTGTGGGCATCCATTAGGAATTCTGTGCGGTTGCAACTAACACCAACATTTGCCAGCCATCCGTTACATGCAGAGGGTTTCGGCAAAAGTGATATTAACCCAACCACCCGACGACCGACCTATGGATTTTCATAATATGACAAGCGATATAAACCCACACAACGCCGACTGCGACTCTCTATCTCTAGCTGAGTGGGATGGTATTTGGTAGCTGGTGAATAGGAGTAATGATACAAGAAATAGGTTTTCGAAAACAAAGTAAATACCTCAAGTAGGCAGGTTTTTAGACTTGGTCCTGTGAGCTGCTAGCGCACATCAACACTGTGAGGTTTTATCATTGAGTAATGGGTTGAATGAAACTTGAAACTTGAAATTCGGGGTGAGACGTGAGGTGAGTGCAGGTTTTCGATAAAATTCCACTGCCAACGATGTGTACGGGTATAGTGTACAGGAGAGAGAGCTATGCCACAAGAATTTCGAATATTCTTATCCGCATTTAGTTTCGGGTTTTGCGTTAACTGCCGTTTAGGGGAAGCTTTTATTTGCCTCTATTTCATTGATTATTGTCGTTGCCGTTGTCGTCATAGCCACTTCTTGGAAAGTATAGTGTGCATGGTCTACCGCGCGCCGTTTATCACTATTATTTGTTTATGCTAAACTGCTGTCGTTTGTGGTATAAAATAGCTTGACAAACTTTTGGTAAATACAATATTTTTCATGCGTCGACTCCTGATTAATGTCAGGGGTTTTCAATCCGATTCAGGAGGAAAGGGGAGTGCACTCTTCAACAGGCTAAGTGTGTGAAACTTCGACAAGAGAGGAGATTTCGTGCGACAACACGCGAAGTATTGAAGTTTATTGAATATGAGTTCTTTAGAAGTGCACCATAATTAAAAAAATATAATAACATTTTAACATAAGTAGATGTTATCAATATTCAATTCAATAATATAAAAACGAGTTGCATTGTGTTTGTAATCGATGTTCTCTGTAATGCAAGAACCTATTTTGTTTCTGAAAAATTCCCTTGACAGGTGGCGTCAATACCAAGGTTTTTATGTAAATACGGTCTTTGTATGTGCATTGGTTCATGAGTTATAGGGGCGTGGCATCACCCATATAAAAAAATTCAAAATCAAACCACCAATTGGATTAAGCTCAAATTTTCGGACATTATTAGGTATTGGCACAGGAGCGTTCCTGGGAACATTTATCCTATGGGAATATTTATGTATCCAAAAAGTATGCAACGAATAAGCTTAAACATAGTTTTAAAACAAATTCAAATTTGAACTCTTGCGTATCCCCGGGCTTTACAGCTTTGTTATTGAAGTGAACATCCTGTAAAGGTAAAATATTTTTTGGATTGTTATGTATTTGTTTTTGATAAAGTACAGTAAAAACGCTTTCGGGTCCTATAAAAAGGAACTGAAAACATACGAACCAAATTAAAAAAAAAAAAACTCATGAGAAATGACTGAACACAACGACAAAGTCGCGATAAATATTCACCGTTCCATTTATGGTTTGTATTTTTCTTTGACGAACATTTCCATCATGTGCGTGCACCCCCCCTCCCCCTCTTTTGTTTATATAAATATGTACGTCGATTTAATTTGCTTACAACAAAAAGTCAAATAGAATCGTGACCTGATGTAAATATCGTCGTTCCTCTGAACCCATATCCTATATAATTTACAGTCGTTGGATATGAAGTTGTAATTTTGTCAACATGCTCTCGTTTTGCTTTTTGTGTTTGTTTTTCCTAGCGTATAACTGTTTGAGGGGTTAGAGAGAGGGAAAGAGTGGTATAACGTCAGAGATACGAGCACACTTCTATCATACCAGATTCCACTACTCTGCCTAAAATAATAGTAATAGCGTAGATTATTGGTAGACCAGATCAGTGTATGGGCGCACTTAGGGAATTAATGTACATGAAGCCAATTGAAATGATGCATATTTTGTGGTTAGATTGTTGATTCAAATGAAGACCGGTTGAGTGGTATTTATGTTTTTTTTTTTATTGTGATAAAAATTCAATTAGAATTGAACTGAGAAATTATTCCACAATTGGGTGTCATTTTCATATCATCGACCACTGAGCAGGTTTTTGTAGAAGATCGAGAGTTATTAGATGGTTCTGACGAAGCAAATAACAAAAAAAAAAAAACCTTAACTAACTTAATTTTTGTTTAAAAAATTTCTGAAAGCTATAGGCGAAAGAAAAAAATTAATAATAACTCTCACAGAATTAAAAAATTAAAAAAAAATATTTATCTTCCTAGCTTTTGCTTAAATCAGTCGTAGGCAGTTGCAGGACCAAGACCAAGTTCAAATCAGGGATTGATCCACATTCTTTAACTTAATCGACATGTAGCAGTTTCTACATCATTCTGCTCAAATTTGTTTATAAATGAAACTGAAAAACTTTATTAATAAAGATTTTTTTTTTTAATTTTTTTTTTCAGGTGAGTTGTTCAACTTTAAATTACAAACATCTTTATATCCTTAATACGTAAGTGCTTCTTTTTTTACACTATCTCAATTTTAAAAGTTGAAGGCGATATTAGATCATAGCTATAGTACTCTCCCATATTGGCATAAGAGTGGGATCGGAACCGGTCATTGTTCCCATTAAATTTATGAGCAAAATGGACTCCTTCATAAATCCATTATAGTTAAATTTTGCTTCTATAGCAAATTGTTTAATTTTTAATTTAATTTTTGGAGATTCATTTGGAATTTTTGTTTGGGCTGTACTCTTGGGAATTTGTGTCATAGATTTTAAAGAGTTGTCAAAACCTTTCTAGATTTATTGTGACTATTATTTCCTGAAGAAAATTCCCATCAAAAGCCGGCAAGTCATAATTGACAGATGGATTAAGATACATCAGTGTCTAAATTTTCTTTAACCAATATTGGTTTTTGAGTGGGGAAGTGTAGAGTAACGACGATACTCGTTAGTTGGGTTTGACCCTGACAATTTATGTTGGGAAATTTTTGTCGAATTTTAGTCTATGAATTATTGTTTGAGAGAATAAGTCGTAGACAGAGTCACTGTGGTAGGAATGGTTGCTGTTTAGGGCTACACCACTAATTCATCATCAGATTCCTCTTAAGTGATTCTTGTTGAGTTGTTTTTTTGGTTGCGACGCCGAATTATTATGAATTATTGGACTTCGAAGGAAGTTACCCTTAATCCATTCGTTAAATTTGTGTTAGGAGCTTAATTTGAACTGACAGGAAATAAGCGACGCTCACGTCACTGTAACTGATTTTATTTTAAAGATCGATACTGCTTGCAATCTTCAAATAAGAATTGTCGGTTTCACTTCCGAACTTTTGACATTCCTATTAATATTTGATACAAAAACACGTAAAATTAATAACTTACATCGATGCGTGGCTTTTTTTTTTTTAATTTTCACCAGAATATAAGGTCTTCTTTAAAATGTACGTTTTGGGCTTATTTTGTAAATTCGGAAAGTTGCACGACACGAGAACGCGATCTTTAAAAATTCGTCTAATGATATAAAGTTCTACTATATGATCCGGGTCGTGTACAAACTAAATACATAAATTAAAGTCACACCTCGTCTTCCTTCGTTTCGTTTTTATTTTTTTCGCAGGCACATTTCCTAAAGAATGCAGTCAACTTCGATCTAATCAAATGTACCAATAAAAATATACTGTCATAACATGACACATTAAATGACAATAAAATCGTCGTCGTTAACACGAACAAATTTTCACAGTTTTACACTTTTCCCTCTGCTTTGAGTGGAAGTTAATGTACACAACAGAAGTGGCGTTTACCGTTGCAGACGCTCTAAATGCCATCGGAGAAGTTTTGTATAACACACTTCACCTCTTGTCGATGTCATTTCAAAGTGCACTCTATCACTTCTAATGCCCCAAAAAGGAAAATGTGATTTGCAAGGACTGTCTTCTCCTTTGGGAGCGAAAAGCAAGACTATGATCTGGGGTTTTTCAATTGTGGTCTGTCTTCGATGGTAGGTCTAACAGTTTGTTCTTTTTCCCACAAATCAGCTCATTTCGTGCAGAAATAACGATTTTCTTTTGAACCAAATCGAGTACTAGCTCGTCTGCAAGTTACTTATTCGATTTCCCCTTTGACCTACTCTCGCCGAGTTGTGTGCCGCAGAGAAAGGATACAGTAGCAAAATTTTCCCCAAGAGAGAGTCTTTTCCTTTTATTAAGAGAATTCCATCGCTGTGGTGAAAATGTTTGCAAAGAGAATATAGGACAAGCGTTGGCAATGAAAATATAGGTCTTCGTCGCTATCCATCCCCTTTAAAGCGTAGCCGATGTAAATGTACCCGTTACAATCCGTAACCTAATGCTCTGAAAATACTGAGAGCCGGTAGAGATATTCGCCAGGTCACCACACCACTCCCGAAACCGATGTTGCTGTTTCATGGCATGAACTCGTATTAACTCGGAAAAACCAAAGAGTTTTATTTCTCAAAAAGGAAAACAGGAAAACTACTCCCCCTCCTCTATCCTGATTTGATTATATCACCTTATCAACGAATTTAAGGTTTGAATTTAAGAGAAACGCCTGGGTATGTTTAATACTTTGTATAGTTGTCAAGGTTATTTTGTTTGATGACGACGCGGCGACGATGATGGGGATAATGATGAGGATGATGGCGAGGAAAAAGGACTCAAATTCGCTCTCATTTAACATTGCCTTAACATTCTTGCAGAGCTCTGAATACCAATTCAATAGAAATTTTACGAAGCGGAAGATAACCCTATCGCGACCTCTTCTTGCCATATACCTTTTCCCGCATCGATGTCCAACTGCATGTTGTTTCGGGTCAGGAAAAAGTTTCGAAAAATAATAGGGAAAGGACTAGTTCTATAGCATTCCTGTAATTCATAAAGTCTTCCTGAATTCGCCTCTTTTCCTTTATTAACATCATTGAAATGATCAAAGGAAGGGATGTGCTGTCAGAAAAGGGAAAGTGTCCCCCCAGCGACACTTTAAATGCATTGCAATTTCTGTTTACGACCTTTCGCTAAACATTTAAGGCTTATCGGTCTTAGTTGTGCTCGTCCTTACGGATGTCCCCTACCGCATGATAAAAAGGTATGTGTTTTACCGCCATATTCCAATTCATTAAACGCAAAGTACTGATATAACCGGCGCCTTCTAATAAATCGAATTTCCATTGCACCTTTATTCTGAGGCGAGTCGCTTTACACTGTATCCTTTGCCCTACGGCTTGCCGCCCTTTAGCATCTGCCATCAATTTGAAATTACACTAATGGGTCTAGAGATACTTGAATGCTATTCAAACACGTTAAACCCCATTTTATCGAAACGGTGTGTAGGAAAACATCGATAACGACAAGGAGGACAACGACGATGTGCGATGCAGGATGCTGCTTCGAATTTGATGGATGAAATATGAATGTGACTTCTTGCGATAGTTAGTCCCTCTTAAGTTATTATGGATGATTTTGCACAGGAAGTAAACGAAATACTAATTTGAGTATTTCCAGTACACATTGGCGCTGTAACTAGATCAAGTTTAGCAACATACTTTAATGTTTGTAGTGTAATCCGCTTGTGGAAAAGTAGCACTGAACCAAAGTGAGTGAGCTTTTATGCTAAATGCCAAATTGGAATGTTCTGTCAGTCGTTGCTTCTGCAAGGACATTATATTTAAGAGGATTTAGGAAGTAAGCAAGGGCTTAGTATTTATACAGCCACTAGCCAACTAGGGAATATTTACAACTGCAAACTTGTGTACAGAGAATTTAGCCAGTCTATGGAACAAAGTTCCTCTTTGCCGACGAAGTTGTTATAATATATTAAAATGGGAGCATCACTCTCCTTGCGTCCCTATACAATTCAGGAGTTACCCAAAGATATTTTTCTGCCTTACAAAAGGCGCTCTCAGTTAAAAAAAGGACCTTAAAAAAAGCTTATACACCAATGAAAAAAAGTATATATAAAAGAACGCTTCACATACGCACCCATTTTATTTATATATTGTAAGCGACCGGCCCTTCGGTATTTGACGCATCTTTTTCTACCACTGTCCTGTTTATTTGTTCCTTATTTGCCACATTTTCTAATAAAAACTTTCCCAACCAACCTTGCCTTCTCATCAAAGATACACAACACAGTTGAATCAAAATTTTAATACAATTATAACAAAGCCGTCCAAAAGAATGGAACAATAAGTAATACAAAATTAAAAACAAAACAAAAAATGGACAAAACAAATAATGTCCTTGTATAACTGTAGGCAGTAGACCGCTTTTTTTTATTCTTAAAGGTATACCCGCGTCGAGTCCTATTACAATTTTTATTTGTGCATCTAACATCTCAAGTGGCGAGTCGACACCGGTGCACAATCGAAGTATTTTTTTTTCTTTCTGTTTGTATTTTTGTATACCATCGCACCTATAAAGTGTAAATAAAAAAAACCAAACAATTGTCCTTACAGGAAAAAAAAAATATATACACAATAATAACACAAATAAAAAAAAAATATTTGAAAGAGGATAGAAAAAGCTTTAAATAAAAATATCCACTGATTTTACTGTTTGTATAGGATCCTTTATAGAAGTAACCAATAGAAATGATTGATAGTGTTCTCAATAAGGACTATAAATGAAGACACTTTGTTTCAGTCAATCGATTTTATACATTGCTGTGTATACTGTGCCTCTTTGGCAGAGAAGGACGCTATGGCGGAAGACGTGCGGTCTGTGTAAATAAAATTAAAGTAGAAGTGTCGGTTCACTTTGTTTTGTTTGTTTGTATTTTTTTCTGTTTTTTTTTTTTCGTATATATGCACTAATTTAGATTTAGTATATTTGTGCTGGTTATTTGTATCAAAGGGAGATTTTGGCTAGGATATGGAAAAAAAAAAGTGAAAACTTATTAAAGGTTCAATGGACGGAAGAGATGGTTAGGATATTCATGAAAAATTATTTTGTTTGTCGGAAAGGAAACGAATTTTGAAAACTGCATTTGAAATCGTTAATCATTTGTGAGTTCGAACTGTGGCTATCCAGATGATTGGTTAAAAAAAGTTTAATAGTTCTACGTTGTCATTTTTGACTAATGACTATTAAACTTTTTCTTTTGAATGTGTTAAAATGATTGTAAAATATTTCAAAAGATTGTATAAGATTTTAAATGTTTGCTAATTATTATTAAAAGCTCTTAGAAAAGAAATCGAATGCGTATAATCAAAAATGATTGAAAAAGAGAAGAGAATGGTTCGAAAATATTTCGAATGATTGTAGTTGACTAAGAATGATCGCGGAAGAGTTCAAATGATTTATTAAATTTAAAGATCTTGAAAATAATGAAAACGATTCAAAATTATTGGAGAATAAGGAATATTAATCGATTGCAAATAATTTGGAAAGATTGTGAATGTTTGCAGGTGATTGACTGATAATGATTGGAAAACAATTCAGAGATTGCTAAAATGTGCAGCTTTTTGGAAAGAATTTAATAAAAATGATTGCAGATAAAGGAAAATTATTTAAAAATAGAGCAAATGATTGGAATATGCTCAGAAATGATTCAAAGGAATGCAAAATGAGTGCAAAGAATGAATGGGAATGATTGGAGATGAACGAAAATGATTGAAAGTAAAAGAATAGAGCAAGTGATTATTTAAAAGAATGTGCAAAATGAATGCAAAGAAAGAATGAGAATGAATTCAAATGATCAAAAATGATTGGAAATCATTGAAAAAGAGAAGCAAATGAGTCGAAAAAAATGCAAATAATTGAAATGATTAAATGGAAAGCCAACACAGTTTGACAAATAAGTTAACAAAAAAATGCCCCACTGATTTTGCTCGCGATATCTGAACCTATTATGATTCCAAACGTTCCGAATAAGCTACTTTTACCACATTTCAATTAATAATTTATTCAATTTCTTTTTTGAAAATGAAAACACGCAAGTGGTGCATTAATCAATTTGAAATGAGTCGAAATGTGATTACAAATGCAAATGGCATGTTTCAGTTTCAGTTCATGGGCACGGTCAGGCAGGTTACATTTTTTTGTCATACGATTGACACTGCCTGCCGACTAAATTTTTTTGTTTTTGATTTCTTATCATTTGTCGATGTCGATACATTTTACAAATTGTAAATATTAAAGCCGGAGCGATCCATGCTTCGGTGGTTTGGACATGTTAAACGCATCTCCCCGACCAGGATTCCACGACGTGCTATGGAATCCGTCCCATCGGGTAGGCGTCCTCTAGGTAGACCAAGGATGAGATGGTTAGATCAAGTCTATAATCTCCCCTATACCCGTATGGGGATTGCCCTTGATGATTTAGAGTCGATGGCGGAGGATCGAGAGCTATGGAGGGCCCAATTGAGAAACCCACACCCGCGACCCACTTAATGGACAAGCGGACCATTGAAAATGATGATGATGATGAAATATTAAAGCCACTAAAGAGAATCCAATCTTAAATAAATTAAATTAAATTGAATTGAATTGAATTTGTTCTCATCGATGACCCTCTATAACTAACTTAACCTCACCATCATAGCGTTTGCCTGTCTACAATCATATATCTAACAAAACGATTTCTCGGCTTTTCGGGCATCGACTATCATTTGAACTAATAGGCCTCGTGCCTAGAAGCGGATTCAAAAGCGTTCAGTCCTTAATAATAACTTCACATCTCCAGTACCTATATCGGATTCCATTTCCCTGAAAGAGATTTGGATTTTGATTCGTTGTGAAGTGGTCTCTAATTTCGATCGATATTTTTCTGCCACTTTGCGAATTTTATCATCATCTTGAGCCTCTCTTCAGTTCGCTACAATTGTTAAGAATCTTAAGTGTCTCACTCTATGGAATTGAAGGAGAGAAATCAGACTTCTTTTCTTGTGTATTCCACTAAAGTCCTTCTGCCAAACCAATTTAAGACTAATAAATTGTATTCAAACAAAGGAATTTATACATTTTATAAAAAAATATACTGAACTGACTTTCCTGGGAAACACATAAAAAAAATCTTTTTTTTTTTATTTAAAAACTGACATCTAGATTATAACCGACCGTCTGGGGTGAGTTAGGTTATTAAATCAATTGATTTGCGTGTTTAATCTTTTGTAATGTCATCAATTACACAAATCAACACGATTGATAATAAATTATAGAGTATTTGTACATGCAAACCTTGAAAAGCACACGTAGGCACTTTCAATTCCCAAACTTTGAAAATAACTCTCCCCTCTAGAGAATTGATTGGCGCATGCATTTGTGCTTTAAGCCTTGTTTGTCTATGAAAAGGAAGACAAAGTTCAGCCGTTGTCTCCCATTCTATACAGAAATAGAGGAGAAACCTGCCACATAAACTTAAATCCCATGCACTCATCAATTATTCTTGTAAAACAAACACTAACCGTTACTCTATTCGGTCCTGGTCCCGGATTACGAAGCAATTTCGAATACTTGGAATGCAACTACAACCAGGAACACTGGTCGCAAAATAATAAGATGCAAATTCATTTGAAAATGTGTCACAATTTAAATATTTTTTGGTTGATGTAAATGCTGATGACAGATGCTGAGGTGGGTAGAAATGGTGTAGAGACACGAAGGGTAGGAGGGGTGCTGTTAGATCCTATACCGACAACAAACAAAACGGAAATATTTGGAATAGAACAGCAAAATTTAACATGATTGTGGGTGATAACCGGTGAGTGGGAAGTTGCAAGAGTGAAACCACGCTGAAATTAAATTATTTAGGTGGGCAGGTGACGCAGTTTGTCACGTTGTGTTGCCTTATAGAGGATTTTCTTCATTTGTATTGATTTATATTAATTTATTTATCCAGCGAAACACTTACTATAGACACGATTTTCACTTCAGAGTATATGGTTCTAGTTGGACCATAGGTCTGTTGTTCAGCCTTTCTGGTGGTCCTTTTTGTTTGTCAACTAATCGAGGTATTTATGCCTTTCATATAGGTACCTATCCCGGTTGATGTTAAAAGTTGAATCGAATACCGCAACAGACATGTATACTCGGTTTAGAAATATTTACTTACGTATGTACTTATTTTTCAATTCAACTTGACCTTTTAGAGCTAAAACTATGCCACACTGTTACAGTGGACAGATTGGAATGCGCAATGGAGTCCAAATTTTGATTCATTTAATTATGGCATTCCTGGAATTTTGTTGGTTTTGAAACGTTCGTTTGAATTTCGGTTTCTACAGAGCTCCCTAAATATTTTGCCTTCACTCAAATTTTAAATTAAATTTGCTACATTCCACCGCAGCATTCCACAATTAGTCTAATTGAGTGAAATATCCGGGTAAAACTAAACCAATTCGAAATAGGAAACTATTCTTACCCAAGTGCTCTATGTCTCTGGTTGTGACTAGCACAAATAAATTTGTCCTCCCTCCACCCGCGACAATGGTTGTCGTCGTCGTCGTCGTCGTCATCGTCGGTCTATTCATTTCACATTGAACATATTAATAGCGCCCATAAATTACGAGCTTCTGGCATAGCATACCACCTTTGTCTCTGTCAGCAGTTGTATAGATATACCACACAGAATCTGTTGTAGGTAAACGTAACTCAAGGATATTGCCGGTTAGTTTTGGTCATTATTATGAAATCCCTCTTGCAAAGAGTACTAAGCGGAATATTTAGAAGTTTCAGAGAAATTAATATAAACAAAAACAAGTTCGACTATAGGAGGACCGCAAAAGTTTTCATATAGCGCTGACAAGGAGCCAGGAAGGGTTTTTATTTTTCCTTATTTTTTTCTCGCCCCTTATTATTCTTTTACTTTGCTGTGTTCATGATCGTCATCGTCTTGGTCTTTATTCTGAAGAGGGCATAGAGCCACCACCCCCCCATTGACTAAAGACGGGCGATAAAAAGTTTCCTGAATTTGGCAAAATGTTTGCGCACATGGTTATGTAAAATTTAAATTATAACTCGCTGAGGATTTATACGGATATACCGTAATGGCAAGGGCGAGGACTTTAGGGCGAATAAACCCAGGTACGAAGGAAATAAAAAAATTTCCTTTTGCTATGGTTATAACTTTGTTTGGAGGCCACTCCGAGGCGGATGCGATGTTAACAATAATCGCCAAATTGCTTGAACTTTAAGTACTCGCGATACTTATGGATATAAAACAACAATCTTTTGGATAAGTGTATTTAAATAATTTACCTTAATGGTTTGCCTTAACAAAAGTTCGGTTTGCGGGGCGAAATCCATCTCCTCCACCTTGCACCTAATGCGCGAACAATATACACGTATTGACAGTATCAGTATCCGTTTGCTGATGAAATTACATATATCTTATTCATGAAATTCTTTGAAATACATCTTAATCGTCGACCGAAGTTGCGCTGATTTGATTTATCGATGATTATTTTCAGGTATTTTTTAAGATCTTATTTTTTTGTAACTAAATTAACGCTTTGGGCATTTACACAACTCATTTTGCGAAAGGTGGATATTTGATTTGCAAGTCATAATAATTCTGTCTTGAGCAAATGTAATGGACAACTAGCGAACCCCCCCAGCACACTTCGTAGTGCAAATAGAAAAATAAAAAAATCTATTTTAAATTCATTTAAATCAGTGATAAACAGTTTTTATGATAATGCTCTCTGGTACACAACATGTTTGGTTTTTCCAGGAATCGTTTTTCCTAGAGAATATTCTTGTCTATCAGGACATAAATTTTACAAACTTTGTCTTTAATGACTGTCGAAAAATATCATTTGCAATGTTTTTTTTTTTGTATGGGAGGCGCCACGCCGCTTTGTCTAATTTTTACCAATCTTCACAAAAACCCTCTGAGGTCAATATAAAAGATTGTCTGACAACTTAAGCTCAATCGATGCAAATCTTTTCGAGTTTTTCGAGTACACAAACCAATATAAGAAAGAGAGAGAGAGAGACACTGCTTACAGCGGCACCTGTTGAGAATTTGTCCTAAACCTTCGCGTAGCAATTGCAAACAAACCTGCAGAAGGACGTATCCAATTTGGTCCAGTCGTTTTAAAGTTTTAAGCGTTCGAATACAGATTTCTTACTCATGTTCACCCTTCATAGTTATTTGTTGTCAATGGGTCATCCATACCACTCGTGGGAAACTTTAAAATCAATATATTGAAGAAGCACATGGACATTGGACATTGAACATGGACATATCCTCGCGTTTTACTTTTCGATGTGATTTCTTTCCATTTAGGAACAGTTACTCGCTATAATAATGTTTTTATTTCTAAGTGGTTGCAGTCTATTAAATTCTTTTCCCGAGAGCATTTTCACTTTTCTCGGACAGTATGGTATGAATGAAGGCAACATTTCAGTTTTTCTTTGAAAGTTGGAGAAAAGAAATTTCCTCTTGAATTGATGTACCTACGAAATGGATTGTCTATCTTCACCTTGCTGTTGTTGCTGAATCGAAACATTTTCCAATCACATAATGGACTGAAAAGTTTATTTTTGAAAACCCATTAAAGAGGTTATCTATCTTTCAATCAATTGATTGAAATGGGCGTTGATATACTTGCAACAAAGTTATTAAGCTATTCTGTGCAATTAATTTGAGAACCAATTACCGAAGGATGCAATTACTTTCCAAATGATTTATTCAGCAAGGTTTGGTAAATATAAGCACCAGTTCAATGGGAAAGCCACTCCAGCAGATGCAGATAGTTTTGAGGGTAGACGAGAAAAATGTTATAAAAATGGGCCCTGCAGTTAAACTAGTTATCAAGGCAACAAATCAAGATGTTACTTGCCAAAATAAATGTATAGGTCGATGCTATAGCAGTATTGACTCAAGATGGCGCTACTGTCCGAGGTGGACCTGGGCCTCAACCAACACGCCTCTCCAGTTATTCAGATCTTTGGCTAACCGCCTCCATATGCGCCCTTAAAGGTTTTTCACTTGTGAACGCCTTCTGAGGTGAGGTCTTTCTCTACTGCGTTGTCCCTCCAGGTTGGTCGATGTCGCTGTACAGCCCGTAGAGTTCGCTATAAAATCTCCTCCTCCGAAGCCCGTCAACGCAAACGGGACCGAAAATCACTCAAAGAATTTTGCGTTGGTCACAGACACTACTCGGTTTAAGTGCATAGCATACTTGAAGATGAAAGAAAAATGGTTGTAAAATCCTGAAGCACTCAAGACTTTCCATTATGCTATCAATCCTCTTCGGTGTTGTGATGGAGATTCTTTGATACATATTTCGTATTCGATTCTCTTTGTGGTCGCTTACATTTTGAATCTAAAATTATTCTAATTTGATGAAAAACCTCCCCTCTGTTTTTAATTCCATTAATGTAAGCCTATCTATAGCCTTATATTTTTTATATTCAATGCTGAACATACTTGTTTTCATATTAAAAAGAACAAAAAATCTACAACTACTGGTAGTGAACTCCGATTCGTCTCAATAAGTTGGAGTTTATCTCCCGCAATGACTGTTACAATTATTGCCCTATATATCGTTACTGATAGCCGCCAATATACAATTGCACAGATCACAGCTTTTGGCCTTCTTCAAAGGACATCAAATTACACATCAGATATACACAGAATGCTTCAACTTAACAGACAGGCACCCACAAAAGAATGTCCAAAAAGGAACGTATTCGAGTTCCTTGACACTTCGCAAGCACCACACAGCGCGCCGCACAAAAAAGATTATACAAAAAAACAACTTCGAGTTTGGAATACCTTACGTAAGCAATACTTCTCCTTGAACAAGAGGCAAAAAAAAAAAAAAAAAATGGAGCAATGAGTTTGCATCGGCGAGTACCGAAATTTATTGATTTTCTCCCCATATCTCTGTATTTGTGTCATCCCTGCTGAGTCTTCTCTCCCAAACGTATATACATTTTTTGGATAAGTTCTTTAACCGCATATCCTGGTTCTACATGTATTTATACGCTCTAGTAGTTCTAGGGTTTTTTTTCACTTCTTCATTTCTTCATTCTTTTGGCTTGGTCATGAGGACCAACAAAAAAAAGTATTAAACAATTTACCCAGGCAGCTGTATTGTGTTATGCTGTATAACGATGGATGATTAGAACGATGACGGCCATCGACAACTACTGGCAAAGCAACACATTTCATTTGCTTACCCCAAGTGGAGATAAAAATCCAATTTGTATGTGTACATCAAAAATCAAATGAATATAAATTAGAGTTAAAAAAAAGGATCAACCTATCGGCCTTCCGATGTAAACGACTCCTATTGAATAGAACTCGCTAATGATATAAATATAACAGATCGATCGACCGATCGAGCGATCGACTGATAGACTGATGGAACAAAAGCAAGTCCTTCGGTTTCAAGCATAAGTGGTGAAAGTTGTTTTTTGTTGTCCATTTAATGGGATTCATTTCGGACAAGTCGATAGTACTTTTCACCTTCGACCTCGTCATCGATTTGGTCAAAAGTGCCATCTAAATGGTATTTGCTCTTCAAGTCCTTTGAGTGATGTTATGTGAAGCGAAATGCTACCTTCTATATCTATACCTTCCCTGTTGCTTCGATGGACATTCTGAATCAATATTTTGCGGAGTTTTTTTTTTTATTTGTTAGTATGAAGAGATTGAAGGATACTTGACAGAAGAGTCCCTGCAACACAACCAATTTTGCATTTGTGGAAACACGAACTAGCACTTTGGTATTTACCTATACCTACGTGCAGGATATTGCAACAGCATAAATTGCGTGCTTGCTGTGAAGCTTTGGCGATTGAATTGATGCAATATGTCCTTTGCATATAGAGTCAGATACAAAACGATGAACGTGGATATCTCACGAAGTAAAGTATCCCCTAGTGGCCCCGGCTTGTATACAGTTTGAAAGAATCAATTTATGGTACAAGGACAGCCGAGGCAAGTTATGGAAGTTGCTTGCACAAGAATGAGAAGAGATCTCAAAATTGAACAATTTGCCTGGCAACTACAACTAGCAACGACCAACTGAATCGACTTAAAGTGTCTCCAATCTGTGTCCACAAGGGTAAATATGCTGCACAAGCTGGGGGGATGGTCGTTTGGGTTCGTGTTTAGCAAATCAACTGGCTAAAAGATGGCAAATGGATTTTTTTCAACGAATGGCATTGGAAAGTGTGCATACAGTGGCCACAAAGAGGTGCGATGCAATTGACTATCCGGGCCTAGTCATGGGTGAAATCTTGTTATGGAAATTATTCTACAGGTTTTCTGAATGTCACTCGAAGTACGAGTATATCAGATCGGCTTGTACATATTTTTTTCATTTAACCATGACTATTGAAAAATAGCGTTTGCAATGTGTTTTTTTTTTTGTGTTGTATGGGAAGCGTCACGCCCATTTGTCCAGTTTTGGCCAAACTTCACAGAAACAATACCTAAAATTGTATGTAAATTTGACCTCAATCGGTTTAGTGGTTTTCGAGATCTAAGATTTTGAATGTTTTTTTTTTGTATTGGAGGTGCCACGCCCTATAACTCATAAACAAATCCACATAAAAAGGCCGTAGGTACATAAAAACCTTGGTATTGATGTCACCTTTCATGAACATTTTCCAGAAACAAATTCGGTTCACGCATTACAGCGAACATTAGTTACAAACACAATATAATTTATTTTTAGAAGAAGAGATTCTTAGACCTGGAACACAAGCTCCAATTTCGTACAGCGGAAACACCATTTTCAGTGTAACTGTAACTTACTAGTTTGCCCTAATGGTAGTAGGTCGTGCATGTAAAGACTAAACAGAGAAAAGTCTGCTCCCAGATTTACATAAAAATGTGGCTATGTTTTCGTTAAAAACTGATTTTTATTTAATTTAACACAATCGCAATTCACAAATATAATTAATATCGTCCTGCATCCGCTAAGCATAACGCTGCAACTGTTAAATAACTTGGCATTGCATTGGGGAATATGTTATCGGATGTGGCCACGGTGGCGCTTCGCCCCAAGTGCGCATCTTTTGGTTCATGGCGCCGACATGTGTAATAAAGAATTGCATGCTTAAAGGAAAACCATCCGAATCTCTTGGGGTTTTTTTTTTTTTTTTTTTGTTAGCTTTGTATCCTTCATTTGCATGAAGAGTGGCTCTTCTCGTTCTTCATGCCCACGTGTGTACGAGAGCAAATTGTAGATGACAGCAGCATAACCATCTATTTCCATTTTTGCTTTGTGAGTTTTTCGACGAGATATAATAGTCTCCTCGGGATTGTGGGTTTGTACCCTTTGTGGGGATATTTTTTGTTCCGCCAGCACACGTACAAGGTATACACTTACTTTTTCGTTTGATTTCGCTATCATTCATATATAACGAAACCCAGGCAAAACGACTCGATTGTTGACGAATAACAAATGAGATACAAATCCTACTTTGCATTTTGGGTCATTTTAAAAGCGTCCATCCCAGATTTTAAGTGCAAATTTTAGCCCCTTATCCAAGTCCTTTTCATTTTGGTGTGAATTTCGGGCAAAGTTTTTTTTTTTGGGTAATGAAGAAAAAAGTGTATTTATTTATCCTTATATACGGTCAAGGATAATGCTTAATTCGTTAATGTCTAGGAATCCCCTTGCAATCATCGAATGAGTCAGTATTACACGAATTCGATGACAATCTCCGGCAGAAAGAAAAAAAAAATAAATTTCTTTAAGGACAGCCAGCGCCACAAAATTATTATTGAATTGGAATCCCTTCATAATAAGAATCGGACTTGAGGTCGGCCGTCGGTCATATATCTAGCGAGTAGCGGTATAGGCACTCCATTGTATCTAATCTTATTCGCATAAAAGAAACCCACAAAATATAAGGGTAGAACACGTACTCACAAATATGTACATCTAACTGCAAACATTTCTAATTTCCGTCCTGTTGGTCCAACTAATTCCAAACCACTTTCGGCAAGGAAATTACCTATACCTCTACATGTATACGAACAGGCCGAAATGAATCATATTCAATTCAATTCCATTCGCCTGTTGATATTTTCTCATCAGGTGCAAGAGAGTATACGGCCATTCTACGTGTATGCAAATGAAAGTAATCAGAGTTCACAATTTTCTTTACAAATACTTTGGAAAAGGTAAAAAGGCGGACAAATATTCAAATGGAGAGTATTCAAAAATACAATCCGCCCAAATGGGACTTTATTCTTTGAATAGAAATCAACGATATGCTGCCGGTGATTCGTGACGAAGAATGTTTAGCAACAAAATATTATTATTATTTATTAGTGATGTCTTCATATAAATTCAGGAGAGATGATTTGAATTTTTTGCAGCACCTATACATAACTACATAATTATATCAATAGAGATATGTTTTTGTATTTAGTTGGAATGAATTTTCGATATTGAACAATTTATGTAGAAAATAATAAATATTGAGGGTAACAGGTCCGCTTCCGGTATGTCTATCTTTAATATCTGAAATATATCTATATCTCTCTAGTAAATATATCGAAGTGAGCCCAACTAGTCATTTGCATTGTTATTTAGATTTGTACCTCGTTTATGTTTGGCATTCTTTATTGCAACGTATTACGGGAGATTAATCTTTATCTACAAATATAAAAATAAGTTGTATTGTGTTTGTAACTGATCTTTTCTCTAATGCGTAAACCGATTTTGTTTCTTTAAATTTCCATCAATACCAAGGTCTTTATGTAGGTACATACGGCCTGAGAGTGTTTCTGTGAAAACTAGTCGACATTTAAAAAAATTGGCGTGGTAACAAAAGTAAGCATTTTAAAAGCTATTATTCGACACTAATGGGAGCTAAAGTTGTAAAATTGTAGACATTGATGCGCATTGTCCAAACAAACCACGTAACCACGTGATGTGTCGGTGGGATTGGAAAACAGGCCATGGCACCACCCTTACAACAATTTCATTTAAAACACTTTGTATCTGAACATTGTCTGACTGAAGCATTTTACAAAACCTGGTGGGACTGGACAAAAGGGCATGACGCCTCCCATAACAAAAATAAATCCTTTGCAACGCTGTTCTTTGACAGTCATCGGAAGAAAAATATCTAAAGAATACATTTCCTGAATACGAGCAAAGCCGGGCGGGTACAGCTAGTATAATAAATCTTTTAGTTGGCGTTCAACTTTTCAAACAATTACTTAAAGGAGCCTAATGACAAATTAGTTTGTATAGTTCGAAATAGGTATAATTCCAACCGATGTATTATTTAAACAAACAAATCATAAAATAAAGCTCGGCAAAAATATTCCGTCTCAAATCAAACGAAAAATTGAGTTTCCCCTATTCAATAAATATTTCTTTCATATTTTTTATAAAAAAAAATATTGCCAAAGTTGAAGCCGCAGCTGAAGTTGACGTTTTTATGGTTTGCCACAAATACCCAATTTCGAATCGAAACATTCCCATAAATAAAGGAATAAATCAAATTCGCTTTCATTTACAATGCCAAATATTCAATTTCAATCCTCCCTCGAATGCTATGAAGTGTACTCATATCCCGCCCTGGGACTCCACATAATTTGGCCTATTCTACATTGTTTGTCCACTACTTCACTCGTATTCGTTTGGTTTTTTTCTATTAAATTAAAAAATACCTAAACCAAACAAAAAATAAGTAGGTAAATAGATTAAAGTGATACATAATCCATCCTGATGCATAACATTGCATTACATACTATACAACGTTTGATTGTTGCTGTGCAATTTATAAAATACCTGCCAAGAAAAAGGGGCAAAGAAAAAAGAACGTACAAAATCCAATTACCTTTCACTTGCCATCAACTCGAGTAAGTAGCAGAAATGGACACCAACTCAGCCATAAAAAGAAAGTCTTTTTATCTCTATTTTTATCATTTCATCTTACGCAGAGTGCACTTGCTAAAAAAAGGGTATAGCCATAATCCCTTGAGTATTGGTTTAATTATGAAAATGCCTCTTGAAAAGGGGATTTTTTAAATAGCACGCATCAATGATGGGGAAAACGTTCTCTCGCAATAAGCCCTCAATCGCCTTCTCCCAACTCTTTCACCTAAACCAAGGGGATTCGCATTGATATGATGAAATTTTTAAATTTACTTTATTCGAAATAATTTTATTTTGCATAGCTCGGTCCATTCATCAGTTGAACCAAAAAAAAGGAAATAACAAAAATGTACGAAGGTAAACGTGGATTAATCGTTTTAGGGCACATATACTTTCTGTCTGTCAGTTTTACGATTTTTTGTGCCTGCCAGCATCATATTTTTGTGCGTAATTTTAATGTTTGTTCAAAATTGGAAAGTTGTTGTTTTAACTATATTTGGAAAAGGATTTTCAAAGTCGGTCAACTTTATCCTATCTCAATTTGTTGAGTTATCTTTATCTCTCGTTGTCATATAAACCTCTGCTACCAGTATTTCGGAGAAGAAGATTTGTAAATCTGGTGCACATCTTTAATTATTTCGGAGCTAAATATTATACCGATTGAGATGTTTTGGTTTTCAAAATTTCTTGGTATAGATACGGGTTAAAATGTTTGCTAAGGAAAAGATTTCCAGACGCAGACCAATCGCAAACAGAAATCCTTCTTATTATTCGTTTGGGGGTGGAGAAATTCAGATAAATAAAATATTCGTTTCTCTTTATGGTCGGTGGAAGAATATTTTTGAACCCTCCAAACTCCGTTTAGATCACTAGCAATAATTCTAACAACTACACAGTGTCCAAACCGACAACGAAGAGGGAAATTCGTTAGTTAAAAATAAAACACAATATTGGCTATCAATTTCCTCTTATAACCTGGATATTTCCAATCACATATTTTAGAATCAATTTACGCAAAAGATGATCTAATTGGACCTGTGGAAACTGTCACAAGAACACCAATGTGGATTTTGTATGCCCGTGCGTCGTGTGAGTGATAATTATAATTTTAGAATGCAAATTAAAACCACCCCTAAGCACAACTGCAATCGAGAAAGCATTTTTTTCGCACTTGGTCAAATAAAATCTATTTTCAATTTGTTATATCTCACCCTCTGGATGGAGCAAAACGATGAATGTTAGCTCAAAACAATCGGTGAAGTATTTTCTAACAATTTAAAGCATTTTTTGAATTTACATAAACATAGATTTATAAGTATATTGACAAGTTGAGCGTTGTAAGGTTGAAATAGAAATTTTTCACCAACTTTTTTCAACGCTTTAGGAAGAATTTTGAAAATCGATGAATGAGGCATGTACTTCTTTTGAGTTATCTATTGCCATACAAACTTTCAACTTCATATGGCTAATGGTTCGTGAGACCCCTCTTATTTCCTGCGACCCCTTTACTCCTGAAAAATTCTTAATTTTCTATTTGGGCCACAATAGGTTACTCTGGTCACTGAATCGAAACTCCACCATTAAGGGATCCTTACCTTGTGGTTAGGTAAATCACTGGATTTAAACCCTCAGGTCTTCTTAAAAAAAAATACTTCAATTTATATATGAAAATCGGAATGGGAATATATGAAAATCGGAATGGGACTACACCCCCGTGTACACCCTTGTGTTATACCATACGCGAAAATCAATTACTTTATTTGGATACAAAGAAACACAAAGTTTCACTCGTAAAAACCGCATACCACCAACACAGCATTGATTAATTTTTGCTAAATAATTTATTAAGTCGAAGGGATTTAATTTAAGACTATGGAAAATATAAATATTATAAAGTGTGCACAGGGAATATTTGGCAAAAGAAGATGATTTTTTTAAGAAAATTCAGCTAAATTCGCTGCCAAATACAGAGTTACTTACCCATCCTCATCAATCGAAATGTGATTACTTATAAAAATATAGCGGAAATGAAACATTGGAAAGTCAGCTAATAGTAGATAAACCGCGGATTATATAAAGTTTAAGCCAAAAATCTGTATAGTAATATTTGCGATAGTAGAAAAACGTTCATTTTCGAATTTTATTGTAAAGATATTAAAAAAATTAAAAACTCCTTGGATATGGGTACTTTTTATCTAAATAAATATATGAATTAAAATAACAGCAAAAATTAAACACAACTACACTGGTCAATATCATCTTATCTACGCACCAAAAACCGAAATGAAAACACGTCCACCACTAACAAATCATCCCCGCAAACTGAAAAGCTCTTCTGGTGCATCTCGGAGAGAGCACTCGTTTATCATTGCCCGGACCAACGCACTGATGTGTTCTTACTTGATGAATCCTTCTCGTTGCCCTGATGTTGAGGGGTGGTTACTCCTATTGACTGTATTTTCCTTCATCACCCTTCAGGATTGCACATCACAACGCACAATGCAATACAATAAGGCGTTTGTGGTCAGTAGTAGTATTTCTCTGTATTGCATGTTGTGTGATTTTTAAAATTATTCAGAAATTCAGAAATTCTCCAGCTATAAAAACAGACTAAAAACTTGCCACCTCTTAAACTACAAAGTGGTCCTTCACGATTTTCAATCCCACTCTCTTATAATATTCCTTACTCGTCAATTTAAATTGCGCAGATACATGTTTTAATGAGCAACACAATGTGACTGTATCTTTTTCAGAGTTTTTCCACCTTTATGGCGTTAACACCAAGAATCCATTATCTACCTACAACGTCGCCTGTAACGCAATTACCCGAATGTCAATTTTGTACAGCCTTTTAGTATACTAACTCTATATATCCTCAAATATATGTAGACTTCAAGGTAGAGATCCAAGTTGAGGGGATCATTCCTTTAATACGTTTAGTTTGTCAAACCTGTCAATGTCGCAGTCCTCCATTCGAATCCAATATCCTTTCGTGCGTGTTGGACCTGGTCACCCCTAATTTATTCCACAGCACAACGCATAGGTTTAAAAGTTAAAGTCCTCGTCCTCTCCTTGCATTTTAAAACCACTCACTAATGAAGCCTGATACAAAGAAATTGAATTTAAAAATCGTTTGAAAAAAAAAACTGCTTACACAAACATCATTCACTCTTGGTTAAGAAGAGCCACCGCCACATATTTACCCACAAAAGCCTACCTCCCATACCCACCTTTACGTAATGCTTTTAACCGGGACATGTACCTAGTTAGTTCCCTTCTTGCTTCTCTTATTCTATCACCGAAAAATAAAAATCACGCTTTCATCAAATTGAATGAATGCAGATTACAGCATATCCATCCATATGTAGTCCTTTGAGGAGGAAAGAATGGGGGTCAGAAAACGAGCAACGGCTAGGCCAAGGCAGGACAGGCAAGCAACCACCAGATACCATCACTACCGCAGGATTTCAGAGTAGAACGAGATTATTATTTGCTTTAGAAATCCAGAAATCCACCCAACGAAGAGAGTTACAGAGATTTTACACACCGTTTACAGTGGCACGTTATGTATATTGTTCATTTAGTTGTCATGTTTGTCATGATTGACACACTATACGTCATTCTGGAGTGAATTTTTTGTTGGATGGACTTTTTAACTGTATTAAAAGTAAAACGGCATATACACATATTGTGTTTAAGGGACGTATATATGCAAACACTTGTGAGATGTAGCAGAATGAATCTCATATAGTCCTCATTGTTACCGATGGCATATTTCTGCCATTGCATGATTTTGCTTTCTTTCCGTGGGTCGTCGGTCGTCAGCATCATCATCATCACCATCATCACCATCGGCGGCGGCGAGCAACCATATCAAAACCCCACAATGGAACTTTGCATCATCCTTTTACGTTGAAATGTTTGCTCTTTTGTGCCACTTTGGTTTCGTTCGCCTTTTCATACATTTGCATGTGTCATTAAAATGCAAGCAGAGCTAGAAGCTGAATTTCCTTCATCTCTAACATATAGCCCTTTACTTCTGAATAAAAACATTGGCCGTCATAGTAAGAACTGATTTTGTATCTCGCTCAGACTTTGTTTGATTTTATTTTGCGCGATGAATGCATTATGATGCGAGTTGGGGAGATGCATCTGCAATATTCATATGGGGTCCAGGGGCGAATTTCCAATCATTGGCGCCCTCCTACAAGTCCCCACATTTGAGGAAACAAGTTTCAGCTTTTACTCTCTTCGCGACGACGAGTTAATCGGAAGTATATATTTATCAGTACCTCGAGCATTCCTTTTCACAACCGCCTCGATTCATGGTATGTGCACTGATCTGTTTCTGAAAGAGCCACCCACAGATTTGAAATTCGCCACAAGGAAATCCGGCACTGCGAACATGCCGATGATGGTGGCAAGAACAAGGGTTGCATTTAAATTCCGCTGCACATATTATTATGTATGAATCCGTAATTTTAAATAGATGAATAAATTTGCTTTAAAAAACCAGCCATTCAGCAGGGAATGAGAGCTATCCTGCTGTTCTGATATGTTTTTGTTTTCGTAGGCAAAAATTAAAATTTAATTTTTTAAAGCTATGGAGGTGAGAATTTAAAGATTATTCAGTCATGCTGCTGTGGAAATCACCAAAAAGGAGATTAAAGTTGAAATTTATTTGCCCATAAGAAACCTGGAGCAGCAGGATGAGGAGGCGGTTGATAGAATAGGTACATTGAATCATGTTAAAGGAACAAAGGCACACACAAAACATCTAGAGATGGATATCAATTACTTTTGTCTCGAGATCCATTAGTGAGGGCTTTTAAATAGCAAGCACTGCATGTCAAGTATCATCCATTGACGTCAAGATTATAGCCGACATCACATGTATTTTGTCGTCGAAGAATTACTCAATTCAATGGAAATCTACCTGCATTTTGGCACATATGAAATGTTATCGTTAATGAACAGACAGTCAGTTTCATTGTGTATATAATCTATATGCTATTAGGGGAAGTTGATTGAAATCAAAAGTGGAAAACCACATAATGTAAGCGACGATGAGCTTAATCTCAATTAAGGGAATAAAATAAAGGGTCCAACTGATTAACACCGAAATCGTAGTATCCATTTGATGAAATTAATTACACACACACATGGTTACATAATCCATTGTGAAATATATTGAATGCCTATAACCGCAGATTATCTTTCCTTTCTATGCACAATCTAATGCATGTAGCAATGCCAGAAGCAATATTGCAGGAGAGTAGTAAGTTCATTAACAATGCCCTGAACACAATAACACTTTTGTTGCAAGGGGGGTTGTAGGTGTATGATGGAGTGGAGACCCGCTGCGTTTAATCAGGTATTTGGTAGTACCTGGACACATCGACCGAAGCTAAAATGAAAATAGTGCTGAGTTATCTCTTCTTTTGTTTGGAGAGTGCAGTTGCTCTGCACACAACTTGACTAACGATACGATATCTTGAGATTGAAAATTGGATTGGATAGGGATAAAATCAGTGCAAACTTATATTCCGACCCTTCAGAGTCTGTTTTTTTTTTCCAATAATTTAGTTACTTTTCAGGCGTTATCACGTGCCTTATATGGACTCCGATACGTATGGAATCTTTGTCAGTGTAGTGGACCACTGACCAAAGGATTCCAACTTTAACCAACAAATAATACAAATTTTACGCCTGAAAATTTTTATATTGAACCTGAAAAAGATTCTACCTGGAAAAAACCCACAACAAAAACCCTGTGAGAAGCTAGGCCTAAGTTCAACAGATTGACATGGTACCCGCACGCTTTTTTTTTATTATTTCCTAGACAGATATTTGTCATAAATATTTCTTGCTCTGTAACGCTCCAAGAGCTCGTATTAAGGGTCATTTAAAAAATTTTGTAAATTTATTTATTTTCTCAAGCAAAGTTGTAAAAATGCGCCTTGGCGGTTTCAAAATTCTTTTTTACAAAATTTTGGTTTCAAAATTCTGTTTTTACAAAATTCTGGTCAAAATTCTATTTTTCTAAATTCTGCTTAACAAAATTCTTTAAATATAAAAAAGGCGTTTGGAAAATGTTTAAAAGAGCGCAGAGTTTTGAAAAGCAGAATTTTTGTGGGATAAGGCAGAATTTTTGCAAAGCAGTATTTCAACAGCTCCCGTTTTCAAATTACATGCATGTTTAAAATTTATGAAAACTGCAGCATTTTCGGTCTGAGTCAACTATTAGGCTTAAAAATATTCCAAATAACTCTTTATCTTTCAGGACAAATTTTAAACGCTTTTGACAAAATGTTGGTTATAAAAAGGCAGCAGTTGGCACAACACTAACAGGCCAACCTATTTAGCAACCTTCTATTCGTTTCTGTGCGGTTTCATTTTTGGGACGACAAAATTGTGCACGCCTCGATTGGCCATCATTTTCTGGCTTTACTCTTTGAACTTAAAAGACTTGAAATGCACTTCAATAAATTGTTTTTTTTTTTTAACTTTCAACTCTTGTGAAAATGTCAACTTCCGTTGAAGTCCACAATGCTGCTTGTTGCTCAGACCTTAATGGGTAGTCACACGCTTTTGTACCTGTTGATAAAGGATTTCAAAATACGTGCTTCTATGGGACTTTCTCCTCGGTACAATATATAGACACTTGTAACTGTCCTACATCTCTTTCCCAATGCGACACTATACACAATAAGAGTACCGTGTCATAACCACATTAGCGCGTGCCTATAAAGAAATCCTCCCCCCATAGCTTCAGTCTATTACTGACGTTTTGGTTCCTTCAATCGCAGGAAGGAATCCCTGCACTTCAGCTCCCACAGAACACCATAGAACAAATGCATACAGTTTACACACACATAATGATGATGGATGCTCCAATTTGAAAGGACTACAGATTAGGGACAGCACTGAAAGTACTAATTCTCATCTCATTGCCATCCCCAATGACCATTTCATAATAAAGTCAGAACAGAACTCAAATCCATCATGAAATAAAGCATGTCAGTTATGCAATGATTGGCATTGCCCGTTAAACGAGAAAACCGATTTGCTGAACATGGCTAACGTGATTTCTTCTTTTAAAAACAAATTTCATCTATCTTACTTACACGAATGTATACTGGCTCAAAGGCCCTCGTGTGCATCGTATAAGTATTTTGAATCATAAAACACTGCATCATATAGCACTGCTAAATCCCTTTCGTAGTGGTGACTTTCAGTTTATGAAATTGCGTGACACGTTACGTGAATTTGTAATCACGTTGTCAGTGTCACCACATACGAGTATATAGCAAACTGCTTCGAGGATTACCAAACAAAAATCAATATTGATGACAAGACACTGCCTGTCAAAACAACCGCCTTACCAATAAAGTTGAGATAATCTTTCACGGGAATATGTCTTAAATTACAACACCCTCAGGCGATGAATAGATTGTCAGTATCTACATTTCGAAATAATCCCCTATTAGCACATTAATCACGTTTAACAATACGTAATCGGTATGCAAATTTCAATTGAAGCACATCTTTAAAACCAGTTATGTCTGTTTTTGCACCTAAAATGTCAAAAAATAAAATCAACAACAAAAACAACAACAATATATTCATATATACTCGGAAGTAGGAGAAATATCTTTCGCTGTCTCCTGGTCCATCAAGCAGGGAAACTTACACACACAAGAGAAAAGATAAATAGCCTCGCCCTGAGAGAATTTATCGCTAAATTGATGTTATTCTAGAAATATAGGCAAAAGGTAATAGAAGAAGAAGAATCATACATAATAAATTGTATTCCTATCCCCTATGACGAACTTTGAGTGATTGATATATTGTGCACACGTAGGTACAAAGGGATGAGTAAGGTAAGGTGTCTTACGTGTAGTCGGGTACCCTTCAATGTTTACTTTTGTTTTATTTAAATTTTTATTTCTATTTGAAACTGAGGGAGGCAAATTAAAGTTTATCGTTTTTGAGGTACATATTTTTTCAACTCGATGACAGAACACAGAAGGAATTTCAGGAAAAAAAAATAAATCCTCCTTGTTAAACGTGAATAGAGAGAATAAAGGAAAACTTTATTTATTTATTTTTTTGCATTCTACCTTTGTAATTACAGTTAACGTCAGTTGCACCCCGACTTTTGTCATAATGACCAGACCTTTGACGAGCAATTCTCCTTTGCGCTTGCGGTTCCTTTCATCATGCTTTACACTAGTTGCCCCTGCGGCCGTTTGTTTATAAGGCTGTTTCTTGATGTGAAACCCCATAAACAAATTTTCAATTGAAAAGTTATTATTTTGGGAAAGTTTGCTCTTGTCTTTCTGTCACATAAAGGTAGATTTCCGGACTTTACGAAGGTAACAGAATAAATATCAGAATGAATGTGCCTATGTACAGTGAGCGTCAAAAGTATGTGAACACTAATGCTGTTTAAACATTTTTAAAGCATTATTTATAAAGAATATTTTGCTGTCGAAATGAAATATAGGGTGGGACATCTAGTGGTTTCTTTCTTTTTAAATCATAGGTTATTTTGGCACTGACAGCTGTTTCCCTGTTTCGTAATCTTGACAGAAAGTCAGTATCATACCTCGGCGGAACGAAATTAGTCGCTTTATGGCTTAACAACGTTGGGAAATATTGAAAACTTATTTCCAAAGTGAGTGCTCTGTAACTGTAGCCCTAATAGTGCCAAAATGAAGCACCCAGTCTGCGCCTGCTGTACGCAAGTTTGTGCAAAAAGTTCGTCAGACTGTTATGCCAACAATCCGGAAATGATTCAAGGCCAATATCATCCAAGCAGTCCGTGAGCTACAGCCAACAAGGTCTTGGAAAATTGGAGTGACAGAATGCGCTACTGCGAAGCCAGCCGAGGCAGCCACTTGAACGACGTTGTGTTCCATAATCAATGGGAACGTTTGCTCTTACTAACAAAGCTATAATACAAAATTTAATTTTGTTAATTTTATTGCATTTTTAAAAAGAAACTTGCATTTGGACCACTCTTTCTTTGTCTTTGAAATTTTATAAAAAAATTTTTTTTAAATATCTATAAACTATTTTTTGCTGCCGTAATGAAATATATTTTGTTATTGCTACTACGTTAACAAACTTTTTCCAGATTGTTGGTTTGAAAGATCTTCTTCATGCCCCTAAATAAAAACTCAAAAAATCATCGGCGTTCACTCACTTTTGATCCTCACTGTATACCTAAAAATGAGTTTCGTAGGCGAAAATACCTCCCCAATGATATATAGTTGCTACGAACCCATCCAACACTGACAGCTTCAATTACGGGTAATTTTATATGATAAAAAAAAAATTAAACAAAATTTATATTTTTTTTCTTACAAGCCCAGGATGACTTGGACTTAAAATAAAATAATCTTCGAGAAGAAAAAAAAAAAAAAAAAAAATCCGCAATGAGTATTATGAAAAGAGTAGACCAAGACCATAAATCAGCCCCAGGTCCCGCACTGAATTTATGTATGGATCTAAAATAGAATTCCCTATATTTTGGCCCATTTCATCCTATGCAATCCTCTGAGGCAATCTTCATGGTATACCGCTCATTTCTTAATGATACTAAAATCAATTTTTATCTCTTCTCTTCTGGGTCTGGTGCGGGTGGGAGGGCAGGGCAGCTATACACTTACATAAAATTAGCATTTGCCCACAGGATTAAGCGACTAAAGTGGATAGGTTTAATAATCGAAAATTTTCGAAATTGACTTTGTTAACTTATTTGCAGTCAACTCTCATTCGAAAGGTGAAATCCAATGTTAAACTATTACGAGTATATATAGAGCATCAACATGGGTGTTGAAACAAAATATTTTGCTTAACATCAAAGGCACACAGACACAAACTCTCCGCACTCTCTGCGGGGGATCCTTAAGTCGGGGTCATAGTTATAGTCGCCGTCGTCGGATATATTTTGTTTTGGTTGCATAATAGATACAACATTTCTGCTGCTTTAGGGGATGAAATCTTCTTTTTGGGGGTAAATGATGGTCTTACCAGTGAATGTGTTCCGGCTGTGGAAACGATAAAATTTTTCGTGCGACAAGACTTTGACTTCTTCGTCCTTTTTTTTCTATTTCGTTCATGTCCATCTGAAACTCCTACTCGCTGTTGTTATGTGTGTGTTTTTGTTTTTTTGGTTCCCTCTTTCTTTTTCATTCTGTTTTGCAAACTAGGACTTACGTTGCAAATGAATTTCTATTGTTATTTATCCCAAGGAATTCCTCCATTTGTGCCACTTTTCTTTAGTTTTTCATGTTTGGTTTTGGTTTTGGCAGCCGGTAGATGTGTTTGTAATGCAAAGCGAGTGATAGGATTTATTGTAAATCTCTAGAGATTCCGTCAGGGAGCTGAACTTGTAATAAATTTTGTTGGGATGTTTTGTTTTTAAATCACTTAGGACTGGTATGGGCTTTAAAGTTTTCACAACCCCATCCAGTGATGGAGCGAAACGAAGGGCTATATGGCAAAGAGTTAAGAACAGATGAAAACAGGGGTTGATTTAGAATCTAACAGCGAGTCACGTTTTCCATTTGTGTTGAGTGAGTGCCGAATGACCTTCTAAATTTCAAAGTACACCGAAATGTATTATTGGCCATATATTATTTGAATATATACGGATATAGAGATTACTGTCAGGTCTTGTGAAAATCAAATTTTATCAGTTCTACAATATAGCGAATACGATTTAACTTACTCAGTCGACTTGTGTCTGAATTAAACCTTTCTTTGGAAATTTATTTAACAGAGTATTTTTTCCACCTGCACGACACCACATCCACATCATTGAAGCAATTACTCTTGGATAGTGAACTTAAGGGAGTCCTTAGGAGGACGGAAATGGATTAAGAAATCTGATTCGGATACCGTGAACCATGATCCCTCCCACTTGACGGACATAAACCTCGCAAATTCACCCGCAAGCGAGCACTCATGCTGGAAGCACTGTTGTGCGGTTATACTGAAGAGGGATTTATGTGTTATAAAAACATTCCGAAAAAGTCTGCAAATAAAGGATATGCCTATACCTGTCGATGCTGCCTGCCCAGGCGAGCTTTCGCTGTAATACAATTACAATACTGCGAAATCAGTTCATTCAACTGCTTCTTAATTGAGAATCAATTCTGATGTGTATTTGCTGCGGGCGGTATATCATTTGGAAGACCTACTTATAAATGTATAATATATACTATAGAAGTTATCGGCGGTTATTTTATTGCATGAACAAATAGAGCGCAGCAGCAGGTTTGAAAAATTGATGGTCTCAATTAAAAAATAATGCCAAATCTAAAGCAATTTTCTGTTTTTTTGGTTTTTTTTTTCAAATGAGGACTTAGTTTTTTAGGCACTTACCATCCCTGAAGACAGAATACACATTGAACGAACTACTATCAGCAATCGGCGTAATAAATGTTATGCTAGTTTACGTGCAAGATAAATAGACTGCCCTTAAGTATTCACTAAAACGAAGCAAAGTGCTTCAAATTGGTTGAGTAACTAAAATTGCCTGAAAATACCCAAATATATGTCGAGTGTATTAACAATGAATAAACAGTAAAATAGGAATGGGGTCATGCTGCCCCCCCTGCTGGGGGTCACTGCTGGATTTAGAGTAAGCGCAAGGTTACGTATACACAAAGTTTCTTTGAATATTTAGAATTGAAATTTTGGGGATTTTTAATCTGGAAGATTTTGAATTTGTGATTTTTCAAACAGTGGAAATTTTTGTTTTTTTGGATTTTCCGCTTGAGTATTATGTGGGTATCCCCTTTGTGGAGTGTTAAGTCTTGAAATTAATAATTGAACTCTACAATATTTTTCTTCTGCAAAGTCTTTCCCAAAAATCTGCATTAAAATCCCATAAATTTTATACAAGGGTAACTTTAAGGAACTCTACTGAGTTTAATGTACAAGTATCGGAATTACAACCATAAGACCATGAATATTATTATTTATTGCCAAATATACGAGTATCTCTGACGATATTTGATCTAGTCAAACTGAAATTCCGTTCAAATATATTATTTCCTCGTACTGACTACTCGCATGTACATTTGACTTCCCATCATTCCATGTGCTTTGAATACAAGGGAGAGCACAAATGTTTGTATTTCGATGCAATTAGTTTTGAAATATCAGTTACGACTTTTGAGTTATGATGCACTCGCCATGTGCAACGAAACGGAAGCCTTGTACAATTATTGAATAGTAGATGAAGTGGAACGTTTGGGGAAAATTGAAACTAGTCCTTGCATCGTTGGTATATCGCATTCAAATGTTTTGGTAATATTTTAGTCGATCCTGACTCACCCAGTTGACTTATTCAATGAAAACTGCTTAGCTCTGTATAAATGGAATTAAAAAAACTATTTAAAATGTGTCTGAATATAACCCCTGAAAGTTAATATGTTCTAACTCTCTCTAACTTTACGGGATACAAACATAATACTCAACCGCAAAATCCAAAACACCCAAATATGTAATTCTAAATATATATAAAAAAACTTTGCATATACAAAGGGATTGCTTGTCCCCTCCATACCTATTTTACTGTTAATGCAACTGTACATATGAAATCATCATCACTTCTCGAATGTCTATATTCATTTCCTGTACACAGTCATCTACACAATCAAAAGTCAGTTTCAACATGTTAACCAATATGGCTATTTTTCAGAAGGGATTTTGTCCAACGCTCCGATTAAAATAAAACCAATTTCCATATACTTTGTCAACTTGATAAATTCCAGTGCCTGCCTAAAGCATTACCATGTCATTTTAATTAATATTGCAACACGAAAACAAAAATCGTGATAATAACGCACTAGTGAAAATCAAATAGCATCGGTCACTCTGGCGTATGAGTAATATATCGCTTTGAATTGGGTTTTATTAAAATTTCAATTATGAAAATGACTGCGAGGTAGTGGAACGGCTTTCATCCCCATTACGAACTTAAATAAGATGAACCATCCATCCAGATTATTACAGACACTGCAAGTCGACAAGTTACAGTTTAAATGACCGAAAATCTGAAAATCTGATATGCAATATATAATGATGTTGACGGTAGCTATACCTTTTCTGCAGCGTAGCTAGTTATCTGTTGACTCTTTTAACAGTAATTTTATTTTTTAATTAAATTGGTCCTCGCTAGGTACACTGCTTCATATTTTAATATTTGAAAAGCTGGCGGTAAATCTCGTAAATTAAGAGAGGGTTGTTTGCTACCTCGATACGTATCGTAGGTACGTGTACTTGTGCTGTAAAAACTGTGTGATGATGATGATACATCTGGCACTTAGTTGCGTTTTCACTCAGAGGAGCAGAATTGGTCCTTGTATGTGAAACACACTTCCTTTGAATGGCTGAATACTGGTTGGTGTCGTTTTGAGTATAGCTATAGTGGATGAGTGAAAAAAATTAATATTTCCTATCACTACTCGCTTTAAAAAAGACAAAAATGTGTTGTAGGTCTGTCTAAAAAATCAAATGCAAAAATACGGCAAAAGTATTCATAAAAAGCATAGCAATACTTGACAAATGAATTATTGTTGAGGAAAATATTGCAACACTTTGGTTGAAGATATAGCTACTTTGGAGAGAAAACAATTGCAACAACTTTAAACTAACCCATTAGTTGGAGGAATAGCTAAAATTTCGGTTTAAAATTGATAATATAAATTAACAAACAATTTGGTGGGAATTATAGCTAAAACAATACCACCAATCATCATCAGATGTGATTGATTTAAGTGATTGTTGTTGAATATTTTGAATTCTCACACTCCGTAAAAATTCGACTTGGGAAGACATTTCTGAACCTTTCATTTCGATTTGTAAATTGACCAAGTGACTACCACTTGCCCCAACTTTCAATAATAATTCATTAAAATTCGAATACAAATCTCTCAACGGTAATTGTCTATTGCAAACGTCGCGTCGTTGGTTCCTTACTCAACTAAATACTTAAGAGTTCATCAATAGCGTCGACAATGGTAGTCGACATTTATAGAGGAAGAATGGAGGAAAGTTGAGAAATGTAATTAGAGATGGGATCTTATTTAGAACATTTACACTGACGATAACTCTTTGAACTCAAACAGTATCATAGACTTTAATCAAAATTCTTAAAATTAACATGAAAGACTCAAAGTACATCAACCCTTTAAATTCCGCCCAAGTAAACATTAATTTGTTGAACGTCGAAATAGTCCATAACTTTTTTTCGATCAAATTGAGAAAGTATCTCAAATACACCTATTTAATCAGGGAGAAGAATTCTTCACCCTAAGTTAGCGTACAGAAATTGATTCTAAATTTCCATCATTCTACTACTGACCTCCATAAGTTAAAATGGTATTCAAAGAACGAATTTATCACGAGATGCGACTATGTTGTAGATAATCCTCCTAATAACAATTTGGTTTATAAATATTGTTTATTTGTGACTATAGCTTTTGCACGCGGCTTTCTTTGCACAGTCCTCAGGATTTGGTGCAGAGCGATTGCCTTACAAGCGATTAGTTTCCTCTATTTCATGGGGAATTTCCAGAATTTAAACCGCTTCACGCATTACAGAGAACATCAATTATAAACACAATAGAACCTATTTTTATACATATAGATATCGCGCAGGAAACCTTCTTAAGAAAGTACATAAGGAGCAGTTAGAGTAGAGAATTTCGTTTGAATATACTTGGAGTACGTTCCCTTGAGTTGGATGAAGCGATAATTATATCCAACGGTTTCAAATTTATACGACTACCGGTTCCTGAGTTATGAAAAACACTCCCTTAAAAGGGGTCATCGGCAATAACTCGGGATCCAAACAAAATTTCCAAAATCGGAGAAATGAATTTTCTTTATTTCTTATACAGAGTACACAAACCGAGGTTGAAGTCGGTCGGATAAAAAATACACAAGTTGTTACGAAAAAAATGTTGACCCCCCTTTTATCCCTTAAAGGAGATCGAAAAATGTTTCCTTATTTTTTGTATGCATTATAGAGATAATCCTCCGAATCTCCGTACAATATTTAAGCTTTCTAGAGCAAAGGGCTTGGGCCGGGCGTTGCTAAGTCAGTGAGTAAGTCGTAATTTCCATTTTTATATATCAGATTAATTAAATAATTATTTAGTTATTTATTTATTTACGGATTATTTATCTATTTATTTATTGAGCTGTTTATTTAGTTATTGAATTATTTTATTTATTTAAAACTGAAAAGTACCCCTAAGAATAATACTGGAAATATTTTCCAATTTTTACCTATAACACAATTTTCTTTGGCAAAGACAATTTCGGTTTTATAATGGCTATTCGCTTGTACATCGTCCCAAATCAACATCATCAAATTTGTGATGACAGCAGTTTCATTTGCTGTGGCGGCACAGTTGGTTGAACATTTTGCAAACATCGCCGACATCCTACCAACAACATCAGTCTCACCCTATTAAACTTTCACTTTGAATGAAATAAAATAATTTGAATGAAACAAATAATATATTTACCGAGTTCCGCAACTTTTATCCAATTACGGTGAATTAAAACAACCAATCACTTATTTAGTACTACTCCCATTATTTAGGCAACAACATTAAACTCAACGGAAATTAAATTGAGGAAATTTCACTTACCGCTGCTGTTTGAAGCGCGAGATTTGTTTTCTCCTGCTTTGGTGTATCTTCTTACTTGTTATAGTTGTTTGTCTATATTATGTACAATGGGGCGGGGTGTTTTATTTATTCCCCTAGATGAAAGAAAAGCGAAAAAAAGGAGTAAATTTTACATCAACACAAATGAAAGTAAAAGTATGAAATGCTACAAATGAAAGTTGCTAGCACTAGGCAAGGCGCGGAACAGGCAGGGGTGGTGGTGGTGGTGGTGGTGGTGGCAACCTCCCTACTCGACAGAGACACAGAGACAACTACCCATTATTAACATTGGTAAGGAGACTCAAGTGTTATCCACTTATGGTAATAAACAGCACTCTTTCTCTCTTTTGATTTTTATTCTATTGTGGCTGTGTATATACACCTTCCGTTTGAAGTGAACATTGTGATGGGAAAGGGGGGGGAGTAGGTGGGAATATTATACATCAAAAGGCAGGCAGGAACAACGGCAGACTTCAGACACAAATCGAATTAGCAACGTTGAGGGAGTACAAGGAAAAGTCACTGTAACGAATGACGACGTTAACGTTGGATATCAATTAAATTTGATAACCAGACCTATTAATAACAGGAATTACATAAATGAATTTAATACGCGTGTACGTTTGTTAAATCTGTATTTTGGTTGCACAAGAACTTTACAGGCAAGTTGATTATATAATTCTTTTTGTGAAATATCTCGAATGATGTCGAATTTGATGGGGTATGCCAAATTGACATAACCGAGCTTTACAAATGTAATATTGCTTAGATAGAACGACAAGTATTGTGCTGCTAAATTAAATTGGGGGTTATGGTTGCATGAAAATACATCACGTTGTTAAGAGCTTGGCGCATTTATGCAAGAAACGTGAGAATTTTGTATCGAAATAGTAATTCGCTGTTGAATAACAGCATTACTCAACTGAGTTTATTAAGACTTTGATGCTTCTCAATTCATCCGCCCTCTCTTCCCAGAAATACAAATCTCTCCTATATGGAGCTGCTGCGGCAACGATTTATTTATTTTTAAGGTCCCACTATCTTTCTATATTCCGCAAGTTTTAAAAAAGAAACTCTCACAAAATACAATCATACTTTTCAAGGAGAGCTCAAGCTCTTGCTCTCCAGACTTACCATGTATTTATTTTTTTATTAATCTCCATGCTATGATTGATTATTTTTATAGTGTAGATGAAATGGGCATTCCAATCAATCCAAATGAGAGACCCTTCGGAACATGCGTAGGTATATTCTACACAAAAGGATTCATTTCCTGACACCCTTGAAATATTTCGACTATACACAAGATTTCGCACAATCTTAAAATTTCCGGTTATTTAGGAAATACCTATTTCCTTGCGGAAGGGACAAAGCATACCAATTGTATTATATTTATAAAATCAAAGCGCCCCTAACGAAATCTCATAACTTTAAAGTTGACAATTGTATATTTACACTGGGTTAAAATCTGTGACATGTTAATACTGAATATGAAGGGTGAGAAAAATCAGCTTCCACAGATGTCATGCTCCTTTCAATTATTATATTCCTTTACTACCGTGCAGAGAAAAGTAAAGCAACGCGTGCTTGAGCCTCAACGAAAAAATAAGTATCCCCAAAGTAAGCAAAGCAATCTCTGAAACGTTTCAAAGTTTTCAAATTCTACACGATATTTGTTTTGTGCGGTAGAAGTCAGCACAATCATATGAAGGCACATCATTTTTTTTTTCGCTTCCCTTTTCCCAGATGTGTTTTGGCATTAAATCGTTTATAGCTTTATTCACTTAAAGTGTTGCCGAGACGATGTATGTCAATGTCATTCTCTCCTGTCTATAAACCCATTTATTATCTGTCGCACACCAGACGCACATATTGTAAATGTCGTTTGTTATTTTTCCCCCCAACGAGATGTGTGATATCAAAAAAAAAAAAGGGGTTCATTTTCGCAAGTGAAAAATGTCATAATTAGTGATGACCAGGATGAGTTTCATACACATCCTGGTGAGGAAAAAAAACAAGAGAAAATTGTCACTAATCCAAACTCAGTTATTAATTTTGCTTTGCAAACAACGCAATAAGTGAATAAAGTGGCAAGAATGGTAATTTGAATACATTTACTAACTACCCTTGTCCTATGTATATCTTCCGAAAGCCGCCACTATAGCGGAACGCATTAAACGTAACAACTATGCTCATTAAACTTCCACTTGAGTATGCTATGCAAAGTCCACTAATTAATGAACTTTGTGATGATCTCTGTGTTTTTTTTTTCGCCACAGTTCGTCCTTTTGAATTGTGTTTATGTGGGTAGTAATTGTTGTCTGGTGTTCTCTTTGCCGACTATGTGAATGGTCTTTTGAATGGCACACTCAACTCTGTTTTTCTTTATTATTAAAGATGGGAGGCCGACAATTCGTTTTTAATGAGAAGACCAATTGGTTTTAAGAACTTGTAGGTAGATATTATACCTACCTACTGCATGTAATGTGCAGTGGTTTTCCTCAGAGCTGTTTGTTCAATGGGCTGCTTGAATTCCAGAAATTAATATCCCATCACTGGTGAGATGGCAAAAATGCCTTGCTATAGGGCGTACTAATTTAAATTTAATTGAAAGCGTTACAAATTGTCCAGACTGAATACTTGTGCTGTGGGCTTGAATAGAGACTTGATTCTGATGATTCTCAGAGTTGAACCTACATAAAATGAGAAATCAATAAGCATCCCCAGTCATTTTACAAAATAATTGCAGTAGCTACTGGAAAACTCATCCACGAACGTTTCACCCACCATAAGCAGAAAATGGGTTGTAACAAGTTAGGTCCTAATCGAAGGGGACGATGTCCGAAATAGTTTACAACCTGTCAAAGGTTGAAGCAAGCTACCCAACCCAAAAATTATGGTGGCTCAACACTCTATAAGTTGACCTGAAAGACTGTCGTAGATGAGTTGCTTGGGCGCGAGATGGTCATTTTTAAGATGTATGAATTTATTCTATACACAAACGACCATTTGATTTAAAATTACATTATCAATGAAATCCGTCCTTTTTGTATGTCCGCAAAAATTCTATGAACTTCTGCACCGATTTACAAATTTCTTTTTTTATTATGTGTGAAATAAATGTGAGCAAGTTATAGGTGGCATTTTATTTTAAAAATAAAGCATTTTTCATTTTAACGTAGTTACGCAGACGGTATATAGGATATGGAAGTGGCTATGTAACATGTACGTAAGCGCTTGTAATAAGAATCGATTGCATAACTGATTTCATAATTTTGTCACAAAAAAATCCCTAAAATCGTAGGTAATTCGTGGGCGAAGAAATAACAAAACACCTGAATTCGTTACAGCACTTGCGAACAATAGACAAAGGAATACAAACAGCAAAGCCCTACCATCTATAAATACACCTCCAATTATTGAACTTAAGTTCAAAAACACAATTGGGGAAAAAAAATATATATAACAAAAAAACACCCTTCGATAGGGCTTGTAAGTATGAATAACACGTGCGTCATTGTGACAAAATCTCCGACTTGTCACCATATGTCCAGGTTTGACACTATACGGATGTAGATATTTTTTTTTTTTTCATTTTTTGCAACACACAAACACACAGCTTCCTCCTTGCCTAACACCCCCTATACGTAATTTAGATATATTCACAATATGATATCACACATTCGCCCCAAGGATGTGAAAATCAGAGAGGAAGTCATCACTGGAATCAAAAATCAAATAATAATACAATCAAATAGTATTCCCATTTCAATATTGTCAGCGCGTTGTATAGCTTTTATAGCATTCCCATCCCAATCTATATGTAGGCAGCGAAAGAAAGACACATAAGGTACTTGTAGAAGAAAAAAAAAAAATTAAATTTAAGCCGCCTCCTATTGATATGCACAAACACATTCCCTATAGGATTTCTTGGTGCAATCGCTCTTGTAGTTAGTACATCCTCAGGTTGAGGAGGTGTGGCTATGATATGCATAAAATAAATAAATAAAATTTTCAAATATAAAACATCAAAAGAGCTCGCTATTCTATACAAATATTGTATCTTATATGTTTTCTTGTCCTTAATTTTTATATGATTGACCGAGAAATAGAGCACAAATCCGAATCCATTGCTCTTTTTATTTGAAAGGAGTAATACGCATATTGTTCGTTGCATTATAAAAAATTCAAAGGAGCATCCCAATCCTATGCACCATAGATGTGCACCTTCGAGCGTTAGAATATGGTGCCTTATTGATTTCACTGCCAATGACAGATTGCAAAAGGATTCCTTTGTTCGGCATAACCGTGGCAAACTGCGATTTCTTTCCTTAAAAAAGTCAATACGAATGTCGAAACAGAAATTCTATACGCAGAGTTTTTTTTAATTAATATTGTTTTGTTGGCACACAAGAGATTTTCAATTAACTCTTTTAGAAATCATGCGAGAAAAAAAAACATACTATGGAAAACCACAGAGTGTGGCGATTTCGTTGATCATGTGTTAAATTGGTTTCAGTTGTCACCTTGGTTCGTTTGAATGATTTATTTTTAATTTTTTTTTAAATGCAACTTTGCGGGTCCATAAATGTCCTAGGCATCATCGCCTGTCGATAATTTGCTGATACTTTTGTCTAGAGCTAAAGGGGACACCGTTTGACTTAAATTGACATTTTGAATAAAATTCGTCCGCAAAAATCTCATGAACTATTGCACCGATTTGTAAATTTATTCTTTTATTATGCGTGAAATAAACATGAGCGGGTTATAGGCTACATTTTGTTTTAAAAATACTGCATTTTGAATTTAAATACAATTTGTTAGAACAAAATCGTTGGGCTCTCTTTTCAAAAATAATAATTCATGAACGCATTCCGAAGCAAAATTTGTGTTTCCAAAGATGTTAAAACAGACAGAGGTCCGCTGGTTATGACCCACTTTTGTGTCCTTTATATGTGTTAAAAGAAAAGAATTTAGTCCTCATTTAATTTTAAGAAAACTTTTGAGAAATTTGTGTTTTCCTCAGTCTCTTCGAGATGTAGTTTTATCAAAAATGGTATGATGGTGATGTAAACTACTGACTATATTTTTGCTATCGCATCTAAATCCATCAAGATTTTCAAGTTTTCTTCGAAAAGAACATTTTGTTTTGCAGGTTCTTTATTATTAATGCATCATTAAAGTTTCCATTAGTAGAATCTTATTGAAAGCGCAAATTTCCTTTCCAAGTTTATCGCAGAATTTTAATATGTTTTCTTCTTAAGCTCACATTACGAGTCACGCGGGTATGGATACCCTTTTCTCTCCATCTTCAACTTCCTACCAATATAAAAAAAATAGTTCTTAGAGTTTCAAGTTAAAAACAAAATGGGGATTGTGGAGTCCATTGAACTACTTACAATCATCTTCTTCTCAATGCAGTTACTTATCGAAATAATTCTAAATTAAGTAGGTACGTCCTACTCTAGTATAGGTTCACTGACCACCCAAAAAATCATTCCGTTTACCACCGAGTTCAATGACAACCCAAAATCCTTGGTAATGTTACGTTAATCGGATTAAAGCTTTCCAAATATTACTGGAAATATAGTTTGCTGCACGTATCGAGTATGTCTTCTTATAAAATGTAAAATGAGTACACCAATAGTTACAATTTATCGGTAACATCATGCAGTTCAACGACTAAAAGTGCATTGCAACTAAATCCCAAACATTCCACGTAAATATAAAAGTCCAAAGGACAAGCACCTGTCTGCATATAAGGGTGAACTCGGTAAATACTGCACAATGTTCATCAAATTTCTCAATCACTCAGCACAGGCCGTGTGATTTTATCAATCAAAGGCCATGCGATTTTATCAATCGAACCGAAATCAGCTTATATTCACAATAATGCCCATGTTTACCCATCGCTGACTTTATCAATATGTGTGCAGAGAGCGGACCGCCTATCCATCATATATTGGTGAAAATTGCATTGAACTAAGGCACTCTCCATAAAGTAAGATCTGTAAAATCAACACTCATCATCAGCTATCATCAAAGTCATCAGTTACGAGTGCATTGCCGGGTCAAAAGCATCTCGCTGCGTTGTTGTTTTAAATTGTCCTCTCAATTGTTTGTGAAGCGAATTCAGTTTGGTCAAACATCGCATTAAAAATTCCATTACACTTTTAATAAAATTTGTAACCGTAATTTTTTTTTTTTTAGAAATTTAGTCTGTATAACTTTGGAAAAAATTGTTATTAAGTTTTAAGAAAAGTTTTTAAAAAAAATTCAAAATAACGCGTGTTGGGGATTTTCACTCAACCGTTTTTAACAAAACGAAATTCAAATGGAAATTCGCAATATTTTCCATCCGGAAGAAGTTTACAATAATTCGGCATAGCAATGAAGATATCGATAAGGTCTCCTTTTCGTAACCATTCGTGTGTGCATTAAAATCTTTTCCACCGTTGTATTTCAAATAAGGACGAAGCATTAAACTTTATCCGAGGGTGGTGATAGTACTCCATCAAATTATTGTTTGTGTTTTTGTGAATTCGATCCGGAACTGTTGGTGTTTATTTAATTGTACAAACCAAAAACTTTCAAGTGAATTAAGGCAGAAATCAATTCCCCGTCCTTTTGCTTCTGCTTGTTTGAAGGGGTTGTGTTGTTTGTCTTTTTAAGGATACGGTAATTATTTTATCATTCTTTTGCCATTTTACAACCGAAGATTTCAATCAATGGAGTTGTTTTAGAAAAACAAATCAATTGATTTTAAGCTTGCTTCCTGCAGATATTATATCCAAAGGACAATAATTTACATTCTCCTTTCCAGAAGTGGGTATATAATATATATATGTGTATTTAAAAAATCCAATTAGAAAAGGACTGCGCTGCACTTTGTATAGAACGAATATAAAACTATTTAGAAGAACACAGTACATGTCTATCTTTGTGCAGGAGGCTGAGGGCTACGACCCCAGATTAAAATGTACAAACATTCATATTTGTTGCATATGCATAGAATCACGTTTCAAAATGCAACGAGACAGACTCGCTTTGAAATCTTGAAAATGGATTAAATCAAAATACCAGAAAACAGTGCACGAATGTGGAGTGTGCACCGTACACAGATGTGTGCTCGTATAAACGCGACATTCAATGTTCAACGTTAGTCTTTTGAGGATTCTGATCACGTTGTTCGCACTGTTTTGCTACGATACTCCTATTATTCCTTGTTTTTGGCTAACATATCCTTAATTATTCCTTGTTTGCAAACGCATGTATGATATGCGGCACCTTTTCCTTTTTTGTTGGCCAAAGATACAGCATAGAATCGTTTTGATTTTGAAAATATTTCAAAAGAATTAGTTTTGCTTTGATATCGCATTATTACAAATCTATCCAAGCAGTAGTATCTGCCAAATGTATTGTGTTATTGATTCATGCGAAAACTTTCGAAATATCTTTTACTACTAGGAATAATGGTTAGGGGATGAAGCATATACAGCATACTGGACGTCGCGAGGTTTTATAAATAAATCCGGTGAAATCGCTACTAAGGACTTTCTAGAGGATTAACTATCACTGTGTATTTGTAGCTACGAATACTCGAAACAGATGATTCTAGGTACATGACTAGATTTTGAACACGGAACTATAGATAGCAGCAATGCAATTCTTTTTGTAAACGCATTTCACAGAAACAGAATTGTCCATGTCCGTTTGTATTGTACTTTGACAAGTACTTCAGTAGAAAATATTTTCGCGAAGTGGAAAAATCGTGCACATGGAAAAAATCTAGTCGCATGGAGTCCTCCAAGTTTTGTTTAGGATTAGTTTTATTTTGTTTATAACAGAAGCGGTGAAAATTTATCCATTTTTCTTTGCGTAGAAAGAAAATACTGAATTCGCTATACATAATCTGCTGGTATGCTGTACATTGAAATCTCTCATAAGCGGACATTGATGATACCACAGAATTTGTCCGGTAGTAGGAGGTGCGTCCGCTTATGAGGAATAACTAAATTGACAACCTTTAACAAATACATAAACAGACATTATAATTCATGTTTAAAAGTACACACACATATTCTAAATCGATCTAGCCATGTCCGTCTGTCGCTCTGTTGAAAACACGATATAGCGTCCAAACGAATCGAACTTAGCCAATGAAATTTAGTGAGAGGATTCTTTTTACCGTGTCGTCGTCGTGGTTTTTATGGGACGTACCAGAAATACAACATTTTCAATAGCAATCTGATGATGGTAAAAAGGTCCTCTCACAAAATTTCAGTCGCTTAGTACGCTTAGTCTCCGATGACCCCTTCTTGGCGTTACAAAGTTAATATACATATCTTTACCTTCCTGTGGATAGTATAATAAGTAATGATGCAGTTGTATTTTGTCGCCGTATAGGAGAGAACGAAATTCTATTGCCATTATGAATATTGGTGTCCGTGTCCGGTTGTAAGAGGCGTGTTTGCACTGATTACGTCTTTCTGTAACCTTGATTTGGGAAGATAAAATTAGGATGGTTTGAAATTGCTGTATACCTAATATTTAACATGCAGCTAACGTGCTTTCAACGGCATTTGTAATATCTTCCACCTGTTTTTAAAAATTGTTTCGTTTCCGAAATAATTTCAGTAAACAATTCAGAAAGACGGGTGTGTAATGCTTTAAACGAATCTCTCTTTAATTCATGTTGACTTCGAGGTATACATGACCTCGAATGCCTGCTGGCCTGCTTTGGATTTTTGTTAAATCCTCGTCTGTTGGCAGTTTCCCATATGAACCACTATATCTCCTTCATTTGTATTGATTTGACCGTTTGTTGGTTTCTCTTTGTTAAACTTAACCCATGGCTCTGGTCTCACGATAACAAATAAAATGTTGTTACTAGTAACCCAAACGATCTATCCGGTATGTCCTTTTACATCCTCTGAAGAGTTAAAGAACTTTTATCTACTTCATTGTTTTTTTTTTTTTTTCATCTTCGTTTTCCTGTTATACAATGCTTGCAACCAAGTACGATAAGAAATAGATGAATTCGCTACTCTAACACAACTACATATATAAGCTGCCCCAAATTGAATCAGTATAAGAGGGTTATCTACATCCGCAACGAGAACATATGGCGTGGCATTACCCATCCAGCGTCTGCAACTATTGATTTGACTTAAAATGCCGATGCTTTACAAGTGCCGTTTTGTTTTTTCATTCTATATCGACAATGTGCTAAAGTAATGACGATTTTATCTAACCAAGCAGTGAGATGATGGCGACAACTGCGTTTCTTTTTCTTGAACAATTTTTCCAGACTTAGCTCGCCCGTGAGATATATTTATGGCTTTAATGCCAGCAAATAAATTGGTATACATCTTAAGTTGAGGAAAAACGTTTAGGGTTGGTGGTGTATTTCCCAAACTTTGATATCAGTCGTTGGTATTTTGCCAAAAAGAAGGCAACTGAGTTGGTCTGGCAAATTCAAGTTAATAAAGTCGTTTGAATTGAATTATTCAGCCACAAGTCAATCAGTGTCTTTCTTTAACTCCCTTTCAAAAATTCATCAGAACTCCGAAACAATTCATTTAAGGCACCATTTCTAGCCAAACAGCTTTGCCAAAGCTATAGTCATGCATTATAAGACATTCATCTGGCAATAAATCTTTAAAAATATGTAAACTTTTCGGGCAAAACAACAATAACCCTTTAAACCAAAGTGAAGCGCAATTAAATTATGATGCTCCTGCATCGGGAAACATTTGAGTTACTTTCATGGCGATGAAAATTCAATTTGAAGCCAGAATGTTTTCAATGCAACCCGAATACAAATTGGATTATCGACATAATAATGCATGCGGTGTTCGATGTAGGCTATGCGAAACAACGATGTTGGTAATTTCAATTTAGACCACTTTAAAGGAAGTGCAATGACGCTCGCTTGCAATCAACACGTATAAACTGAAATAATTAGCGCGAGCAATTTTTTTTTAATCAAATTACTTTGATTTATTTGCTGTGAAAAAATGAGAAGGACCCGAATTTAAAACAGTTAATTAAAGCAAATTTATATAGACGTGACTGTGGTCCTGATGTTTCAGAGTGTGTGTCCTTTCATAGGATCAAAAATCACTGCTTGTAGTTTTTTTTTAAACAAAAAAGAGGAACAAGAAAACAAAGGTTCAATTTCATCAAATTGGCAGATTTTTTAATATAATATTTTATATTTCAATAAGATCTAGAAGTTATTTCTATAATTTAAGAATTAAACCCTGAATTTTCAGCACTAACAAAACAGAATTATGAATTATACACCCCTATCATGGAATCCGCTGGGGGTACTGTACCGAGTGGGTACTGTGAATAAGTTTCACTGTATCGTTAAAAACGTTCAAATCGAATTTTTCCCCAACGGGGAACTGTTCACTTTGTGAATGCGACAAAACCAAAATATTCTTTTCCGTGAATGATTCCCCACGGCGGATTCCATGATAAGGGTGAATGAGTATATTAATGCTTACAATCAACGCAATTGTGAGTTTTTGCCAATCAAAAAAATGCCTGCATGTTATAAATGAATGTACACTTCGAATAAACGTAGTTCTTATAAATTCAACCCACAACATGATTGTTGTCATGAAACCGTTAATACCCATGAATCCTTTTTAAAAAAGAATATTGCTTGTTTTTTTTTTATTTCTTAAATATGTCCAATTTGTATAATTGATATAATAATACCTCAATTGATGAAAAATTTATCGAATTAACGACATGAAGAGCCTTATTACGTTCCACCAAAAGTATTATTGTAGGATTATTTTTTTTTCGTCATTTGCATTGGATACATTTGGCCAACCCCCAGATATTGACAAATTAATTTTTCATCGCCCATACCATTTGTTGAATTAATTTATTCCTCTACGAGTACGTGTTCTACGGGACAAACAAATAATTTTAATATCCTTAATTATTTTGAGTTTTATTTCCACACCATTTCCTATAGAGAGGAGAATTTTAAGACCATTTCGAAAATAGCAGAAAATCCGCAAGTGAGACACAGCTCAATGGTAGCTGATGGCATTTCAAAAAATCACTTTCAAGATATTTTCATTTTGTTTTCTCGCTGTGAAGATCGCGAAAAAAACCATTGTAAACGCTATTCTTCGACAGTCATGGAAGCCAAAGTTTTGCTTATGATTTTAAAAAATATATAATTTAGTTACGTATCGAATTCAATTAGTTGCCGTGTCAAGCAAGCTAAGTTTCAAGTGCACAAGTTACGCAATAAGTGCTGGATCCCGAAAAATGTCCGATTTGAATTTCTCATCATCCGAAACGCTTATCAAACTAGTCGGAAAGTGGGTTTGAATTATTGCAAAATGTGCATAATAAGGACTAAGGGGTTTTAGGAAAAACTGTTTCTCCATGGTTGCTCACTCGATAAATTGAATAACATATCGTTATCATTTTCAGTGTCCTGTGAGTGTTGTTGTGAGTTTTTTCGTGTAGGCTCTAAAAGCGAAGGATAAATCATGTAAGAATAAGTCCTGGAACTATATAAATGCACAGATTTTCTGCAAACTATAGCCTTAAGCAATTTAAGCATGTTGCTGTTGCTTACCGCTGACAATGTAGTACTGAAGCATCTCATTCTCATGCGCTTCATTGCTCTCGTTTACTTTCCTTAATTAAGTTTTCAACACAGTTAACAAAGTGTGGGTGTGGGCTTCTTGAGTTGTGCTTTGCGGTGTACATAGCTCGCTTTGTGCCCGACAGATTTTCAGAATCCCTACACTACAATGTGTTAATTTTTTTTTATTTTTTTTCCACCACCACCCTTCTGACTTCATGTGCACTTCATGCTGTATGATTTATACAGTGGATACTCAACTGTTGGAATATCAGCAGAATGTATAGTATACTGAGGACGAAATATTGTATTGTTTCTGTTCTTTGCGTCCTTGCATTTAAGATTTTTGTGGGCAACAAAGTCGTCCTTGATGGCGTCCTGACAATGGCGACAGACTTAAGATAAAAGTTGAAGACCGTGGCTGATAGTGAACAATGGCATATATTTAATTACACTTGTATGTATATTGTTCTGCCCTCGACGTTAGCAATTCAAGTTTGCCACTTAGTGCGGAGCTCTACAAGTGACAGCAAAAAAACAAGAATACATTCAAAATTAAAGCACGTAGTGCAACAGCAAAACACTGAAGGAGGAGCAAAAACGAAAGCGGCTTTGCTTTATTAACAAAAAAAAAAAAAAAAACAAATACCATCAACATTTTTAGTTTTAGACTAGGTACCATAAAGCTCATAACATAATCATGAACCTTATAAAATTAGTCTAAATTTTGATTTCGCATGGGAGGGTACGAAAACGTTGGTTCGCACGTCAGTGCCGCGTACATTTGTGCGACTCTAAGTGCAAACCGTAAGCCGATAAAGATATTATGGGTTGGGAACAACGCAGAAGCCGTGTACACCAAAATTTATGCAACACAGATAGGAAATTAAACCTATTAGCCGGTAGAATTCGCTAAAAGCTTCTAAACAAATTTGCAGTTCGAAGGTCATTATGGACCATCAGCGGACAGGAACCACGAAAAATGCCATTACCTCGATGGTGCTTAATTCCTCAGAAATGTAACTATTCCTAGAATTAATTAATTTACATATCTTTTAAGCCTTTTGTTATCCTTGGAGTGCGAATATGTTATAATCAAAAATTAAGCAGTGTTTTTATGAAATCCTACACTTTGATGAGGACCTGCGCTTAGTATGCCTACATGCAAAGCCGCAGAGTGGGAGCATATAGAGCGGGTGGAGATTCCTTTCGTATGGGATGTGAGGCTTTTGCATTTTCCGCCTCAAAGAGGGATATAGTTTCTAGCGTAAATACAAAGAGTTGCTTGCCTGCATGTGGCTTTCTAATACAATTTCCTTCTCCAAGGTTGCTTTTACATTCTATTTCAAATATCAACCACTTCAATTTATTGAGTACTGCATTTGAAGCCAGACGATTCCTTTATAAAATTATCCTTCTCTTGAACGCACACACATCCTGCGCAATATTTCCATAAAAATATATACCGGTCATAGGAAACTAGAGAGGTCTATGTGTATACATCTATCCAACCTCCATTATAGAAGAAATGTCTTCAACAATCAAGGTGGGAGTGGGGAAACACAATAGGTATAGAGCCCCTCGTACATACGGATTTGAAACATCAATTTATATTCTCATCAAGCTGAAGAGGATTCGCTTGGAGGCACATTAGTCTTCGTCTATTTTTGATTATTCTGGACGTTTCCTAAATAGCATGTGATTGACTCCGGTGGAGCGGTTCGGTGATGGCGGGTGACGACTTTACAAATGGAAACGAATATCTTCTTCATCTTTTTTTTTTCCTGTGTTGTCCTTTTGTGCTTGTCAGTGGATTTCTTTTAAACTTGGGGGGGTTAAATTTCTATGGCCAAATCAACACAAGTCAATTGAGAAAGCTCCTATCGGCGGTGATAAAATTTCAGGTAGAAAAATGAAAGAAATTAACATAATTTTGATTTGGTCTCTCATCGTAAAGCAATTTTGTCATCGTCATTAAAACGTACTTTATTTTTGCTGAAATGTCAACAATAATGAGTGATTTAGGTTACGCTTTTAATTTTTTTCAAATATTTCTAAAGTTTTCCCCCTGTGGTTGGGGTTTTGGATTTTTCCCAAGAAAAAAAGGCACAAGTCGTTCACGCAATATTTTAAAATCACCCTTTTGTGGGTGTTGCTTGTAGTATGGTGGTTTCTTTTTTAAATCATAGGTTATTTTGAAATATTTCAAACCAAATTCTGTCAAGGGCTTCCCCCAATTAATGAGAACCTCAGCCATGTCCTCACTTCCCCATACAAGAAACCTTTTCATTACGCATTCATAAGAAAGCCGCGACAGTAGCGAGAGATTTATTTCCTTCTCACTATGGAAGCGCTTTCTTGCCCTCTCACGTGCTCATCCTTATGTTTCAGTTTTAGCCAGGAGCGTGCTCCTTTAATCAAAAATTCCAAAAACGGATCTTATATTATTAGCATAACCATAAAGAACTCGGTATATTTCCTTAATGTGGATAGACATAGAATTATCAAAATAAGAAAACACTGTCACCTCACCAGTAATTGGAATGCTACTTGGCAGATCTGAATCTGAATCCGCTAAGCCCATAAATAATAATAAAAATGAAAAGGATATCCTTCTCGCTTTCCACTTTCTACACGTCTAACGGGATATGTCACTGTTTGAATACTAAACGACTGACTCGTCGTCTTCCCGCACATAAGTAATTGTAAGTTTCACGAAAAATATGTGTAGACTGTCTGTTTCAGGGTCCACCGGGCTCCGGTTGCACCCCCACCAGCTACCGAAATCACTTACGCGGAGTTAAGGATCAAACTATTATTATCCTCACAAAAGAAAAATCAAATCTCTCTTCACCCCTATTCAATCTTATTTTACATATTATCGTCGCAACGAAATTTGTTTTTCAGATTTTTCACTCCCCTGGAGTTTGCTACATTTTTCTTCCTTTTTTTTGTGAAGGGTAACAGCAACAATCCCTTCGCTTTAAAATGTGTCGCGACCCCACACCCCCATCTGATTTTCTTATCTTCTCTGAAATGGGGACGGGTCTTCCTTTTTTTTCTAATGCGTTTATAAATATTTATTAAGGACGAGAATTGCATATTAAAATGTAATTAAGGTGGAGTAAATGTAATTGGCATGCATTTACTCTTATTTTTAGCACTATTGCCGTAAGATTATAGTCTTAGTTGAAGAGAGTTGGTTTTTTTTTTTTTTGGTTCAGTTCATCTTAAACGCTGGTGATTTCTTAAATCCTTAGCTGGTTGGTATTCTATCCAGCGAAAGTGAGTGTATAACAGAAACGATTTTAATGGAGGTGATAGAATCGGGATACGGTTGTGGCAGCCGCAACGATACTTTTGCAAATTCGCAGTGAAAGCTATTTTGTTTTTTACGCACGAACAGTGTCAATTCCGGGATACATTCTCTTTTGTCTCTTTTTTTTTCTAACCCAAGGGGGGTTACAGCTTGCTGGCTGTAGGTTTGTTTATAGAAGGCCTACAGCAGGTCGAATGTAATGGGCTATTAAAAATGCAAAGGGAATCTTAAAATGTTAATTAATAGGCCGATGTCTTTGCTCTTGATTTAACAGCCACAAACATGAGTGGGTAAAATGTTGTAGCGGTATCTCCTATCTGCCCTGGCTCGTGTTAAGTGTGTTTTCATTGATTTTTTGACAGCCAATACATAGAAATGAGTTCAAACATACTGTGTCTTATTTTGGAATATTCTCCTTCTTAAAAAAAAAAAAATAAAGCTTATCCCGCCTGCCTGTGTTTTTGTGAGGATAAAGATTGAATGTTGCTAGGTCGTAAAGGTCGCAATGATTTTTAGATAAAAATGTTCGAACATTAAATGAGGGCTGGTGGCTCCAATCTTTGACAAATTGATAGAAGTGCTCACCGAGCCGGATGAGATTAAAAGACTTGAAAGAGGCAGTTTGACATGACTTTTTTTTTCTCTCAAATATTGTTGGGCTATAAAGCATTCAAAGAAATATTGTCTCTTTTGAAAATTTCAACTGCGTTAAATTTTATACGAGCTGATGTCTTGAAAGGAGTCTCAGCCGATAACATGTGTAAACAAAATCTACACAAAAACTTGTGGAATTAAATACGTTTTATAACACATTTCTTTTGATTTATCGTTTCATATGAATTCACGGAAAAAAAAATTATCTGTGCCAATTAAGTTTTTGATGCCCAGTATTTATTCCTACATATTTTGAGGATTCAAAAGTTAAATGAATTCTTTTCTATAATAAAAAAAAAATAACTTCACTTAAATGAATATTATCTTCCTTTTAGGTGAAATAAATTAATGAATATTAGGGAACTACAAACTTCGGCTTCCATGGCTATCGAAGATAAGCGTTTGCAATGTTTGTTTTTTTTTGTATGCTGCGTACCACGCCCCCTTGTTTAATATTAATCAATTTTTACAGAAACACTCGGCCAATACTCGTACCTAAGATAATTTAAAGATTTTCGAAAAATAAGACGCAATTGCTGCAAAACTTTTCGAGTTTTTGAAGTATACACAAACCAACTTAACATTTTTATATTATATAGAAATTATTAAAACTGGTTCAAGCTTAATTATTAACAATAATTTTTTTTCTGTTTCAGGTTTCGCATAAATCGCTCCTTCGTTTCGTTTCGTTACATTGCACTACTCTGGCAGGGTTTCGTATTATCCTTCGGGCTGGAAAGACTCATTAATCCTTAAAAATACTGCGTTTTCTCGGTTTAAAAAATATCAAGGTTGAATTTTAGTTTTATTTTGCATTGGAATATGCGTTGAGCTCGCGAATCGAATGCATAACGATGTTTAATATAACTTCAGTTCAACCTCGGTTGATATCGGATCGAGGGAAGTCGGAAAACAATTTCATGTGAAACGCGATTGCCGTAAAAATGGACTGCCTGTAGTGCTACGTGTTTCAAAAGTCGATTCTTTAAAATCCGCTCGCGTCGTAATTTGCAATGTTTATTGAAAATCACATCATTGTGCCAGTTTTTTGGTAATGAAAAAAAAAGAATAACCTCAGTAATGCCCTCGCGAGTGTTTTAAAAATACTTTAAAGCAATCTGAAGGTATGAACTCTATTAGACCGGGAGTGTCGGGTCGCGTTGCGTCGCATTGGTGTGCTTGGCTTCATGATTTGTTTGCTTTAAAAACAATAATTTTTCATCGTTATAAGAGGTATGTCAAAGTTATAATTACAATATTCCCATATTGACAAGCATAAGCCGTATAGAAAAAAATGCTCTTAGTGAAGAATGGAACCCCTTGCCCTATTACGTGTATGGCTTTTGTTTGCCTGCAGCAAATCACGTCCAAAATCTGGTCCAAAAACAACGATAACCAAATGATAAAGTAGACTTGACAATTATGTTAACATACTTCTCTTTCTTTCCCCAAACGTTTCATTATCCAACGCCGTAAATCCAAGGGATTCAATCCCCAGGGCACCTTCATTTTGTCACTGTATATAGCAATCGGAAAACAATTGGTGATTATTCTGTGTTCGGCAAGTCCTTGATTATATGTGTGTGCATTTGGCATCTTGTTGCGTTCCTCTATTTCCAAGTAAATTAAGAAAAAAATGTACAGCAGTTCGCGTAACTTAATTTAATACCGAGACTCTGTTCGTCGCAAAGATTTAATATTCAGAGGATATTTTACATAATGGGGTGTCGGTAGGTAGGTGTTTTTTTAAGGCAAAAACCGTAATTTATGCTGTTCCGCTTTAGAGCAATTAAATGGTCATTGAAGTTCTTTTTTTTAACTAGAATACGAATATTCATTCAAGCCACAGAAGCCGGTGATCCCCTTAATAGCCACACAGAAGTAGTTTCAATTGCATTGATTTAGTTTGTTTAGTCGTTAGTTTTGGTATTGTTTCCGTGTAGGTATATGCAGTTCCAATTTATGGCATTTCATGGTATAGCGGAAGTTCTGGTTAAGCCCCCCAAACGCAATAGTTCTTAGTGCAGCGATTATTGAGTTCGGTTATTCGGCAGGGAGATGTGTTAGTAGAGTGCATACACCAACTCGTCTCCAAGATTTGGTCAGAGGAAAGAAAGCCTTCAGCATTGTTTGGCCAATCCACAAGAAAGGAGACTCTCTGAACTGCGCCAACTATAGAGCCATCAGTCTTCTTAACATCGCTTCCAAGATCCTGTCTGGTCTGGCGTACTGTGTGAACGCCTGAAACCATTTGTCAAAGAAGAACTGATTGATACCGTGAGTCCACAACCGACCAAATATTAACACTACGGCAGATCCCGGTGAAAACTCAAGAAGTGCAAATCGATACCTTTTCATCGACTTTAAGGCCGCATATGACAGCATTTATAGAGACGACTTATATAAAGGCATGTCTAGTTTTGGCATCCCTGCCAAACTCGTCAGATTGTGCAGAATGACGATGGAGAACGCTCGCTGCTCCGTAACGATCGGAAACAATGTCACCGGTATATTTGAGTAGGTGATGTGACTTTTCCAACCACATTCTGAAGAAAATTGTGCAAAACTCAGGAACCAGCACAAGAGCCATAATTTTCCAAAAAGTCTGTGCTTTCGTTGAATGGGATAAGAATACAAAATAGTGGCTAGAATTTCAGTATGAATTGCAACCTCGACAAGAGGTGCAACAAGAAGAGCAAATAATGTTTGGCATTCGAAAGGACTTTAGAAATCTCCTTGGGAAAAAAAGATGAGGAATTTTTGCTGGATGTTAAAATAAACCTACGAATATAAAAACAATCAAGAAAACAAACAACTTAAACATATCCGAACTAAAGCCGACCGATATATAGGCTTTGAAAGGTTGTACATTTTTCAAAAGAAACACAGACCTAAGCCAAAAGATATCTCTTTATCGCATCAGTATAATGAAAACCATACAGTTACCAACCCACATAGCACTCTGTACAGCAGGATATATAGGAACACGTATCCCAAACGGGCCCTAATCTACACAGCTCACAACTGCTGCTGGGTGACAGAAATATATACACAAGTGTTTTTTTTTTTGGCCAAATTTAAGACTTTATTCTTTGTTCTTACCTATCCGGATTACGGAATAACTAAAAGCCTATATAGCAGATGTTCCGTGGAGAGGACTTCTTTTTTACTTTTTCCAAAAATCAATCGATTGTCGCTTGGTCGGTCGCCCACTGTCAAAGAAAAAACTGAAGTACTGGCAATGACTTTATCACACGCTGGTGTGCGACAAATTTAATTTGGATTTGATATCAGTTAAGGGATTCTTTTTCCTGATTTTGTTTTTGTTCTTTTTAGGGAGGGGGGTTATATAATGCCACGCATATCCATCGCAACAGTGTTTATTTATCTGCGAATAGTTTTGTGCTTAACGTTACGAATGTGTTTGACTATGAACCTATTCGTACCAGTGTACCGTAGTTTTATCATTTATGTATGCCCTTCATACGGTACAAGTATTTAATTTATTTTTTCTCGATTCGATTAGAGCAAAAGCGCACTTGTCATTAATTATGCCAAAGTGATAGAGAAAAAAATTAAATTGAAAAGTGAATCATTATTTTGGAGAAATTGAATTTTTCACTTAATAGATTCATGCAAACTGCTTGGAATATTCAAATCGTTGGTACACTTAATTAATCGATATTTATCTGTTATTAATGGAAATGAGGTATATTTGTCAGTGATGATAAGGGAAGATGTGTATAGGCGCCCATAGGGTGTATAAGGCGTACACAGATACCAGGCGGATGGACTGAAATAAATTGAATAAATTAGTGTACAGCGCAATGTAATTAGTCGAGAGACGGGAGTTCTTTTGAGGTTGGTTCTGTGGCCTTGATTAGTGCTGCAGGCGTGGAAAAATTTTCCTAGACGCACTGAATAAATTTTCATTCATCATCAACCCCAGGAGCATACGCAAACTGAACTAAGAGTGAAGAAAATTTTGCTTGTCATGAACGTTTTCTATCACATAGTTTGCATATACAGCTCTTAAAGGTATCAGCGTAGGTACAAGTCTGATATGATGGGGTGAACTTATTACTCCGTGAGTAACATCTTTAGATCGACAAGTAGGTGTAGGTACATTTGTAGCTTTGTTTTACCTTCCAGTTTATTACAAATACTCCTACTTAGTGCTTTAATTTCAATTTCAAGGGTTTGTAGAAATTTAAATATGATGCGACTAATAGGTACTTGGAAACTGTTAAATTATTCATATCGAAATTGCACTCGCTACTGAATAACTTGCCATCGTTAATAGATTTTGTATAGCTACCTGTGGAAATGTATAGTCAAGCTTGTGGAATAAATGTGTCGTGTGTCTATCGTTACAACAAAAAGTGTTTAATAAAATATGAGATACTCATGAGTCATGACAATCCCAAAACAAATTCGTATGGATGATGAAGGCATAACCATTTTTAAATGCATTTCTTAGAAAAATTGATTTTTAACCTTTCCATTACATTTATCGACTTTATTTGTTAATATTGACAACATTGTCTGAGGAGTCATCAATTTGGCGAGAGAGAGAGAGAGGACATTCAAAAAGTATATGCCAAATGGAGAGGGCTGTTCTCTACATGAGGTTCATTATTATAATTGAATAGAACTTTCCCAACTCTTATTCGCAGGGGCTTTTTCCCTTGATTGTAGGATGTCCAGAAGTACACAGGGTTATGTTTTAGTAGAAACGTTTGAGAGTTTTCCCAAGACGCAGTGAGCTCTTTTTGATTGCCTTTGGATACAAAGTTTTTCTGATAAAAATTTAGGGTCTCAACAATAAGAGGATAGTGGGTAGCATTCAAAAATAGAATTTATTAAAAAAATTTTAGTTTTCCAAAATCATCGCATTCTTTTAAAATTCCAGTAGGTAGATTAAAACAAATATGACACTTTTGTGAATTGTTCATGTTGGAAAGGAAACAAATTTTATTTAAATTAATTTAATTACATAAAATGTACTTATATTTATTTTTTTTTTTCAGAAAAAAATCAACGTCAAATTGGGGTAAGTGAAATATTCAATAATAAGTTTTTTAGAATCTTTTTTTATATGTATATGAATTGATATGTTAGTGTAAACACAATATGTTCAACATTGCTTCGATATATTTTTCAATGCCAACCCAATATAGTGGGCGATCCCCGAAATAACACATTGGTTCCATCGTTCTCTGTTGTAAAGATATCTGCTTCCTTGATGGGACCCGGAGGCAGGGACCCACGCCCTCTTGGACCGACTGGAATACCGCTCCAGTGCAGTAGCTGCAGTTTAGCATTATTCCATTAGGGGACTTATCTTCGGGACCGTCGCTTTAAGAAATTCGACCTCACTTTTATTCTTTTCTTACACTTGATGAGTTTGGCCCAGTTTGTGTAGGACGGCGGTTTTGCCGAAGGGTGTTCCTCCAAGAATTTTAGGACTTCTCCAGCTAGGGTCGCTTTGAGCGTCAACGAATTTTTTCCCTTCGTCGTGGTTATTGTCACAAATGCCGTAGGGCATAATGGTCCTTGACGACCTCATTGAACGGAGTGAGCACCGTATCAGCATTCTTCGCCTTTTTGGAGGTCATCGGAGTTTCTAACATTGAAGTTGGCCTAGTTCATTTGGACGTAATGTCCTTCTTGGCAGCAGATTTAGAGGTTCCTCCCGAACCAATAGGACTTCTTGTTCTTGTAAACAGGTGTACTCGTCATCTTTGTGTCCTAATTTGAAATTTGTTTTGCTTCTGTTTGATTTGTTTTGAAGTTCCGTAAATAATTCCCATGAGTAAGTGGCGGAATAATGCTATTCCGCATTTGGGCTCGACGACACAAGCATAATTTTCCCTGAACTCTTAGTCGAAAGTAAACCCGTTGGTAGCGAATTGGAACTTCAGTGTGGCGCTTGCCTTAGAAAATTCAATTCAGAAATCCCTGCACTTTCTAAAGCAAATAACTGAATCACGCAAATTTGTCCGGGTCCATGGATAAGTGAAATAGGACAGCGGAAATCATGTAGTCAACCTTTCACTTCATCAAAATATAATCAACGTCGAAAACAGTGCTGAACAACGGCAAAGCATGGAGGCAATGCGACAGTTGCACATCATTAACAAATCATTTGATGTCCTGTGTCTATTTACTTCTATTACCTATATGCATTGAAAGTAATTACCCACACAAAGGGTACGTGTAATTCAACAAAGAATAACCCCAGATAGCACATCGCGTTTGGCTTTCATTCGCATTTCAAATCAGTTTCCAAAATCTCAGATCTCGAATTATACATACATACATTCACTGCCATTCATTTCTATTCAGGCTGAGTCGCGGTTTCAATGTAGCGAATTTTCACTTGTGTTCCATTATGTGTAATTGGCCATTGCATTCAAACTCTAATTATAACATGGCCAGCGGCAGATTGGGAAAGATAAGACCATACCCGAGAGTACGCGCATCATTGAAGTCAACGTAGATATATCTAAAATTACAATTTTGTAAGCATATGCATTTTACAATAAACGCTGGTGGGTGGGGGGACTCCTTGTTACACTGAATGAAATTCCTATAATAGTTAAGGGGACTGGCCTTACATGTATTCCGCCAATCATAGTTGAGCGACGTTGAAGCAAATTAAAATGCTGTATCTCATTCCATTTATACCAGAAGCAGCAATAATTTGTCAATCACTGGATGAACAAGAGAAAAAGGACTTCCAGGAGTCTGTTTCATCGACGTAGTTTATGGTTATTGTTTACGGTAATACAGTATTCTACCACTTTGAATCCATAAGAGTGTCAGAGATAGGATCCACATAGCCCATAGCATTCAGATGTGAAAACTTTCAATCTAAAGTGAAATGCACTTGACACACTCAATGAGTCTGTAAATAATTAAAATCGTTAAAGATTACCCCATAATGTTTCCCAATCAGTCAGATGAGGCAGTAAATATTAAATGAGGTGAAAAAGCTCCATTTATATAGTAGGTACATAGAAACGGGCGTCAATCATACGAAAAATAAACCCAAATCTGGTACTCTATGTCTATACTCTAGCTACTTCTATTCGTATACCTGTATGCGTATCCTGTAGATTATCCAGAATAAAATCTTCCTCTTATGTATGTATTTTTAATATTTTCTCGCATAAACCAAAGACGAAGATCAAATAAGTTTAATTCTGTTGATATGCTGCGTTAGCGTGAGGGTTCTTTCGACTTGGATTTTCCAAACGAGTTGATATTCATTTAGCAAAATTTGGCAAAGCTGTAACTCAGAGGGAGGGCTTTTTTTGTAATTTGTTTTCGTCACAGGTCAATTTGTATAGAGATTGTGGAAGGTTTGCATTTCACACATAGTGTGTATGTGTGTTTTGTGGGTGTTCCATCGTAATCGTAACTAAACGTAGTAGAAAGCTGCATACGTATGTAACACTGACGTCAGAATAATGGTCTCAATGGCTACTACCACCTTAAGAATAAAAAGAAGTAGAAAAACTACGAAGGGACTATATGAATCGAGTACTCCAACCTCTTGTTAATATTTTATCGTGAAGCCGAAAATGAAACCTGAAAGCCGAAAAGAAACCTAGATAATCCTAAAGGCTATATAAATTTCGTCGACTAAGAAAGATTTGATTATATAGGAATTTAGTTAAGTAGAGATATCAAAGACTTAACACGGCTTGAATTTGTTACCAGTCTTCTAATGGTATTGATCCAATACTCGTTCCAGTTTCCGATTTCATAGAATGTCCTTTATTCAAACGTTTTTTCTAGTCTACAATAGTACGCGTAATCGAAGTCGTCGTAGCTCATCAATCCATTTCCGATGTTCACTATCGTTTACTAGCTTGTTTTGGAAGGTTACCCTTTTCGCAGGTATCTAAAGTCAACATGTTTTAATGGTTTTTAAATGTTGTCGAAGGCGTCATTGACTGCATACTTAAAGTCCTTCTATCTTTTTATTAAATCAAAAACTGAGAAAAATATGCGTCCTAAAAATAACCTATAAAAACTCTGTATGCCATTTCAATTTTATATTGTTTCACTTTGAAAATGATAATATTTATTTTTTTTTACTGCAAAATCGTATTTGCCTATTATCAGTACTTTAATATTCGAAATATAATTTCGCTTAGTGCATATTCAATCGGATTAAGATAATTCCTACACTGGTAGCTATTACCTACAATATGTGTGCTAGTGGGTGGTCAATATATTGATTTTCACATTTAAACTGGTATACGTTGTCCTCGTCCACCTCAACTTGCACCGTGCTGGTTGGTAATTGCATTAAACGTTAAAAGGACGAAACAAATTTGTGTGTATGAATATTAAAATATGAAATTTTTAGACCTAGATATATGGGAGACAAGGACATGGAATATTAAGTTAAATAACAGAAAAGTTAGAATCAAGTCAGCATTGTAACAAGTAGCTTTTGTTGGCCAGTTTGTTGTGCGGCATAGATCCAACAAGCCCAGCAGATGGGCTGAGCAATCATTCAATTAAAACTTTTTCTTCCTTGCCATACATTACTTCATTTATTAGCTATTTTTGACGCATATCAAAGTCAATTTTGCTGCAAATACGTCTTGATAACTATCTTAATAAATAAGTGATTTAATAGTTCATGTATGGCAGAGGGTCGTCATTGCCGGTTGGTTCAGTTATCTGAGAGATAAAATAGTTTAATGCAATTATGTGCTTGCGAATTGATAATGCCTTCAGTTGGTTATGTTTGGAGTGAGTAGGGGAGAGTGGGGTTAGAAGTATAAGTGGTGAGAAGTAGATAGCCAAACAAAAACAAACAGTTGCTTTTCAGTAACTTTTTTTTCAATCAGAAGAAGTACAGTGTTGAGTGTATTTTTTAAGTGAAAAAATGGGCGTGGCACCTTCCATTAAAAAAATACAAAATCTTACGTCTCAAAAACCACTGAACTTATTGAGCTAAAATTTACAGGCGATCTTAGGTATTGGCGCGGGAGTGTTCTTGTGAAACTCTGTAAAAATTTGACAGAGGGGCGTGGTACCTCCAATACAAAAATATACTCAGTATATTTCAAAAACCATTGATCCGATTGAGCCAAAACTTTTAGACAATCTTAGCTATTGGCGCGGAAGTGTTCTTGTGAAAATTGGTCGAAATTGGACAAAAACGTTATACAAACGGTATTCTTCGACAGTAACAATACAGCTAATTTATGCAAGTTTTGGCAAACGATTTTAATGGAGATTTTTTTTGTGCAAGTCTATACTCTTCTGTTAACAGAAAGATACTTCTCACGCTTGTCGAAACGATTTTTTAACAATATCAACGATTTTTATAAGCCAAATCTACTGTCGTGTCGATAAAAAAAACGTTGTATACGTATTTTGCATAACGCTAAGACGTTGTAACGTATTTTGCATACCGCTCTTGGTTACATGCAAAAAAAAACGGCGCAGGGACATAAGTCCATGAGAAATAAGTCCATAATGGCCTTATGACCCACTTCGGTGGGACATAATTCCATATTTTGATTATGGACTTATGTCTCACCGAAGTGGGTTATAAGTCCATAGAAATCGTCTATGGAATTATGTCCCATCTAACATGTTCTCGTGAAATTCCACTTTTATTTATTCTCAGACGCAAAATTGTATTTTATTTTGTTTTTCTTTAAATATGAGAAAAAGGAAATAAGGCTTTCTCAACTTTTCATATTGCATATCACCAAAGACATCACAAATAAACTGTCATTACGGTGGGTTTTCTTTTTTACCCTAAAGAACTTTCAATTAGCTTTAAATGCACTTCTTGCCCAGTTTTAAATATCTGCAAGGCAAGCAGACTATTTTAAATGGTATAGGTTCTGGCACACTGCACAAGTGTTCAATAGGAGCGATCAATTTGGTCAGGTAAATAAACCAAAGGCGTAGCCAGGAAACGATTGCGAAGGGGAGGATCGACTTTTAATGAACCTAAATGCGTAGCCAAAAAAAAAAAAATAATTTTCATACCCCAAATCGATCCTCCCTTGCCCAATATTTTTTTTTGGCTACGCCTTTAGATTCTTCCCTCGGAAAATTGTATCCCCATATGGTTTCAGGAATTACCACCTACAATAGTCTGCTTGCCTTGCAGATATTTAAAACTTTGCAAGAAGTGTATTACTGCATTTATGCCTAATTGAAGATACCTTAGGAAAAAAAGGAAACCCACCATAATAACGTTTTATTTGTGATGTCTTGAGTGATATGCATTATCTTGAGTGAATTAGAAAAATGAAAAAGTGTCCCCAAACTGTTGTGCAATCAGTGACCGATTATTAATTAAAACGGTATAAACAAGTTTTTCTTATGGAAAAATAGCATTTGGTCTTATGTCTCAAAATAATTTGGCTTTATCTTGCTTTGCAGAATGTTACAATTTGGTCTTATGTCGATTTCCAAAGCGTCTAAAAGCCAAATTTAAAAATTTGGCCTTACGTCACGGCACCTATTTATGCTACCAATAAAATGGTGGACTTATGTCCCATTTTTGAAAAATAAATTATGGACTTATATCCCACTTTGGTGAGACATAAGTCCATAATGGCCTTATGACCCACTTCGGTGGGACAAAATTCCATATTTTGATTATGGACTTATGTCCATGTTATGTCCCTGCGCACACCAAACGGCTCCTGCTTTACGCAAGTGTTTTTTCGTAAGATTGCCATGCTAACTGCTAACACCAGTATTTCCTACCGATGCGATGCTCTTCCGAAATTTAGATACAAATTATACTCCCTAAACAATGAAGTATGTATATACGTTTTGGCGCCATCGTTAACTTTAGAGTCTATATAAGTTCACAGTTCAAACCAGCAGATGGCTTTAATTTAATTCTCTACCTTGCACCCAAAGAAAAATATGCAACTGCGCTATATAAATATAAATATATCTCAGTTTAGTTGACTGCAATAAATCTTGCGTTAAGTACAAACCCAATAATAAAAAGGTACCTACATATCTACTCTTGAACAAATTTATCATCCATCTCGAAATACATATATATCGACTAAACTCACTCAGGCATTTGTCCTTGTTTGCTCTGTCCTCCATTATCAGAAAAACTGTGTTTTGGGTTTTCTTTTCCCCCAAATCTTTGCGTTCTCCTACGTGACCTGACTATCGCGCACGGACCAAAGTTTGATCGATTTTATAAGGTATTATTCCCGACTCAAATAGTATTGGTATAGCCACCGACCATAATTCTTCGCATTTCCTTAAAAATCCGTTCAACCATTCAATCTATCGCCCCAGCACGCTGCTGAGTGAAATCCCATTGAATTTGCTGAGGTATTCAGTTAATCCGAATGAGAAGGTGAAAAGAGCATTTGGCGAGTTGGCTGGTGTGTACCGAAATGCTTAACATAAACTTCATGCTAATATTTGGTTCTGATTTTCATGGAAGACGACCCAATGTCTTGTTAAACCTTGGGATTAAAGCCCCTTACCCCCGCAACATATAGGTACCTATAGAGTCGCCTGTCTTCTCTAGGGGAAGTGAAAAGATTCCTTCTTCGTTCGTAAAATGGCAATTGATGCACGAAAGAGGTTTATAAATATGTAACGATAAACCGCCCGATTGCAAAGAGAAGCTGGCCCACTATACACATACTCGTACTGCGACTGCGAACATATGTTGTGAGAACGAAGTCATTAATTACCGAAACATTTATACATCATAAATATACAAAAGGGAAAAGGAAAAGGATCCAAAAATCATTCGATGGTATGTAACTTGTATGGCTGCACGCTTGTCCTATATTCAAAGTAGCTTCCGCACTACTCGCCTCTCGAGTGAACAATATTTTCGATCGAAAGTTCATTATGCGACGCTAAACTATTCACCTTCAGATCGGCATATGAGCGAGCTCACAGAAATACCCTTTTAATTCAGTTGCCTCATTCTATGCCGAATGCTCTAAAGCCTATATATGCGTGTACAGTCTGCTACATCATCTCTTGGAAAGATAAAATAGAAAATAAGACGAAAGCTGCATCCTTAATGGAAGAGTAAGATAATACTTTCAATGTTGTTGTGTATTGTTTTTTGCTTTTTTTTACTTGTACCTAAAGCGAACAGCTATTTGCGATTAGGGTTGCAAAATAAAAGACTTTGAATTTTGGGGTAGCGCGGACGTGTACCTATATGGATTTCACTTTAGGCTTGTAAATGAATCTTTTATTCAATTAGAGATGAGTATCAAATGAGTGCAGCTTTAAATACCATTGTGTTTGAGAATTACCAAAGTGTTCTTGTTTCTAATGGCGTTGATGTTAACGATTGGATTGGTTTTGACGGGAGCTTAGAGTCCATATAAATGGGTAAAAGATTGATTCTCCCTCTCGTTGTCTCAAATTAGGCCCATACCTTCGATGTTCGTTCCTAAAAGTATTGTTGTCAGTTATTACAGAAAATAGCTGCCATTGGCAACTGGCAAATTGGGGTAATGTTGGAGAAAAGTATCATGTTGCATAGAATACCTTTTTCGACATCATCATAATTTTAATTATCCTACCTATCCATTACAAGGCTCGTGACCCACACTCGCTCTCATGCTCTCCGAAATTCTGTCAAATTATCCATTAAATACAACAAACGTGCCAGCCAGCAAACAAAAATTAATGAATGACAAAAGGACTCTAGGTGTGGGCTTAAACTTATGACATGAATGATTGAAAATCCACTTAAGTTTAGTGTCGCACATTTTTTTTTTATAATCGCTTACTTAAGCTGGATTTTGGAGTAATCCTATTATGAATGTACCTTCAATAATTGTGAATTCGGAGAAATATGATGTGCCTATTATTGGTCATCAAGGTAGTGCGACGGTAGTCAGTAGTAGGAGTGTCATCAACATACCTGAACTTGAGCATTGTTTGGAGATTTTTTCATACTCCAACGTCTGTCTGTTATGCTCTTAATGGAGTTTATTGTTTTCAACCCATTACCACAAAAGGCACGTGCTTCGGTTCTGACAGTGTTTTGCAATTTTCGTCTCGCATGTCACGTATTACAAAAGAAACCAGAGTCATGTTGGACCCAAAACGGTGGGCGCACACGCACACAAACACATTTCTAGTCAATATACGAGAGCTACATGTGACTATTGACTTTTTCCAGTCTCTGCGTCTCAGCTTTTTTTTTTTCTTCTTTTGTTTACATATTCAATTGTGGGTAAAACAAAATCATGCACCATCCACCCGCACTATGAAAAGTAATAAATTCTCGTTCCCATAAGCCGATTTCGCCTCCTTTTCTGCCTCCTTATCGTGTACACCAGAGCAGGGAATGCATTGTTGTCTTCAACTGGTAATACCTACTTAGCTATCATTTTCCCAAACTAAAAATCCATTTCAAAGGTTAAAACTACAAAAAAAAAAGTACTAAAACACAAAACAGCCTCCTGATACATAATAAGTGCAGAAAAACAAAAACACGACAAGTTCTATACTAGGAGCGGAGTATGTCTTCTTGAATTCAATGCACCTAAAATTTGTGAATGAAAACAAAAGGAACAGTTCATAAATTAAACAGAATGGAAAGAACAACATTTCTGTGGTTCGTTTTGTAGGCAATTTTAGCCTACTGCGGTTCGGATGAACTACGACTATTCGTTCAATTAAGTACTCCACCGCAATATAAAACAATGTAAGGGCCATACCATAGCAATAAGGACATAGTTTGGTATCTGTTTGATTTGTACATGTACCATCAGGATTGTTGGTAACGGCTGATAGCTAAGACCATCTTTGTTATAAAACGATATACATTTGCTACATTTCGACTTCAATGTTATTTATCCATATACCCGGGTGGGTATTGTGTCTGACCTCCATACAATTGCATACAACTTGAGAGAAATGATTTACATGTAAAGCTTAAAGTTGTACCCATAATTGGCATACATAACATATTTCAACATTAATGTGGTTTTCTGCGAAAGAATTAGATACGTACGTAGTAACGTTGAAGCGACTTTAATAAAATATTTGACATCTTTGATTAGAATACAAAAAAAATAGAAAGATTTGAAAGAAAAGTTTTTATTGAACACGCAACTTTGTTGACGGCATGAAATTTATGTAATCAAAGTAACTAAAGTGAGTAATTTCCAAAAAGTAGCATGGCAATGTACGAAAAAGCCTAAAACCATCGTACAGCCTTAAAAAACATTGAAAAACAGTTTCGTTGAAATTGGTCCAGTAGTTTTCACGCTTTGAGGTAACAAAGAAAATTCCTACAGTTTTTTATATACAGAGATAGAATTATCTCAGCAAAGTAAAAGAAGCAATATCATATCACTATCACGCACGTCTTCATTTTGATGGCGCTTCAGTCCGAGGCAGACCTGTGCACCTCTTCTTCACCTCTACTTAACCAGCGACAATCAGCATGAAAGACTGCAAACATTTACTATAAAATGGCGTAAACTGGTATATTTGGTATAATGTCTTCGATATTTGGTGTGTATTTTAGATAATAACGCCAGTACTAACAAAAAAAAATTATAAATTTGGAAATTACTTCAGGACTACTATAGTTCATGACATACCATTCCACTATAATAGAACAATCTGCAAGCATTTCGGGGCATTCAAGGTTCGCTTTTCGCTAAAGAAGTATTTGAAAAATAAAAAATCTTTGTAGAGACTGGACTGATGGAACTACTCCCAGTTCAGTAAGCGATTTTAACAAAATTAACTGACTTATCTCTTAAACGGGAGGCCAGGCACAGGCCATTGTAAAGGGTAAGGGATACTTGGTCCTTTATGAACGAACTTCGATAAAAGCAACAAAATCAAACTTCATTCATTTGGGAGAGAATTAAATGTTTTGAAGTAGGTTTGTTAATACAGCGATCAGCAGGGTAAAACTTATAGATAGATAGATACATTATTAGCAAAAACAAAAATGAGCATATTAATCAGCACAAATGGAATTTCCTGCCAACTATACCTATCATTGTTAAGTCGCACAAAGGATATCTAATCCTTTCGTAAAGCATTTTAAATTATATAGAATTTAATTTGTGTACCGTATCGAAAAGGGGGTAGTACTACATCTGCTTTCAATTCAATGAAAATAATTCCATTCGTTGAAACAATTAGCACATTGCTATCTAAAATTCACTCTTAAGTGGTTCCTTTGACTTGGCGAAACATTATACAAATTTCTGGATACAACTTTTGTTTTAATTAATTAACAAGACTAACGAGTAAATAGTACCACGTAGTCGCCGCCGGCAGCCGGCCGATGCGATGTGGCGGGGGAAAGGAAATAACACGAATTCGTGAATTGCCAATGACTTTGGCTTTTTTTTTCTAGGGCACGCATATGGGAATGTGTGTTGTGGACTAGAAGATGGAAACTTTTATCGACCTTTAACAGAGGAAACATAATCCGCTAACCAAACTACAACAAAATGAACTATCCTCCTCAACCGGAGTAATGTGTTTGTATATATACATATATGTGGGTGAACTTAATTCCCGTATCTGGTTATAATTATTTTTGCCGAATGTTTTATATATGTACCTACCTACTATATGAGTTAAGTGTAGTAAGTAAAAACGGATCGCTTGCTGCTGCTTACCCTCAACACTTTGTCTTCGCACTGATGATGGTATCTGCAGTCTGCACACTGACACTGATGATGGGGCGGGGGGGAATGGGTAGACAAAGGGTGGGCGGCGGCGGCGTGAAAGTATCTGCTACGAGTTATAGTGTATGTACTATGAAACGAATAATTGAAGCGCAAACAAAATCATTAGCACACAAGCATAATACGGCGCTCAGCGGAAGAGGAAAATGTGGCATTAAAAGTTAAACTTGAAAGAAAGTAAAAGCTACGAAAGTGTATACAAGTACATTCCCCAAAACCGAGGTATGATATTGCAAAGGAAGCATGAAAAGGATCTGCTAACAATGTAAGGTTATATCAGTAATGATGATGATAATGGTTATGATAAACCTGAAGACGATTCTCCTCTTGACTCATTAATTAACATCATTTGGCGCAAAAAAAAAAAAAAATAATAATAAGCAGAGTGTTATACAAAAGGGGTTTATGGCTATTAGGGGAACGATAATTATATGGGATGTGATTATGATTTCACAGCAGATGGAAACGAGATGATTTTACCCGGATTTTGCTAAGCTACCTCAATTTTTGCTTTTTATTTATAAAAAAATTACTCCAGGTAAAAATGTAAAAATATCACCAGCCACAATAGAGAAAGGGTCTGTGACAGAAGATGCACACAAGAAAGCGCTGCAGCGCAAAACAAGCGCAGCGAGCGAGCCAGAAGAAAAGGAGGAAAAGAATATCCTGTGTTGAAAGAACAGCTTCCCAGCTCAAGAAGATCGAAGAGTTTTGCAATCGTAACAACATCCGGAGGATCTATAAAAAAGCCAAGCAACTGGAAAGCAGGCTCTTCGAGATAGCAAAGGAAACCTAGTCGCAGAGAAAAGTAGATGTGTTTCAGCAGCTACTTAATGTGCATCATGTAGAGATATCACTCTCTCAAGGCAAAAAGAGAACCCACGTCCAGTCAATGAAGAACCAGTTCCACCACCTTGTATAGAAGAAGCTGACTTAGCTATAAAAAGCTTAACAACAACACGGCCGCAGTTTCTGATGGCTTACCAGCGGAGGAGCTCTTTAAATGCAGTGGTGATGTTTTGGTGGGCAGCATGCACCGAATCATCAACCAAGTAGGGGTGGAAGAAAACATGGCCGATGACTCGACTATCAGCTCCATAATTATGCCTCACAAAAGAGGCGATCCTATGTCTTGCAAGAACTTTCGGGGCATATCCCACGTACTGCGTGAACGTCTTAAACAATTTTGCAATAGACTAATCGGCACGTACCAGTGTGGCTTCCGGACTGGCAGATCGACTATAGACCAAAAGACCAACGAATTTCAAGTCCAAACTCACCACCACCTAACCATCGACTTCAAAGGCCGTCAGGAGCTCTATATGGCGATGTCCGAATTCGTAATTCCAGCAAAACTGATTCAGCTGTTTCGCGTGACGCTGGAAAATACGCACTGCAACTTGCAGTTTGGAAGTAGTTCCTCCGAGCTATTTCAAACATGCATCGGATTTCGGTAAGGGACGCGCTATTATGCGACTTCTTCACTCTTGTACTGGAGCAAGATAGTGCGCAGGGCAGGTGTCAACACAGAAGGCACTATCTTCAACAGGTCCGTTCAGCAGCTGGCGTATGCGGATGATATTGATATCATCGGTCGTACCCATCAGCGTGCCGTAATGGAAGCATTTTGGATTGCATGCGCTAAATTTAAACCGCTGTTTTTGTTCCAAGCGCAGCGCTGAATGATGACGAGATTTTAAAGTTTCAATTTGCGTGTTTTCTTTTTAAAAACTTAATTTAACTTAACTTGTTTTATATACCCATTTTTGTATATGATTTCCAAAATGTCGGTAGGCCAGTTAGATATACTACATATGTGTCTATTACTATCAAAAAGGCTCATCTCGCATTCTTTTTTTTAAGTTAGAAATGTCATTCGCTTCTCCATACAAATGTCTGTAGACCTATTTGTGTCTGAAATAACAAACGGTCTTATTTCACACTGATTTAGCTAACCGAAAACATGTATTACTTTGAAACTGGTACCATTTCCATGATGACGTATCAATCAAACAGTAACATTTCCCACAAAATAAATTATTCGTACCAAAAGGTTAAATATCCTTCGAAAAATTAGTTACTTCGAATCAAAATGGTTCATTTCCATTTTTACGGTACTGAGCAGAAAAGTGGCTTTTCTTTTAAAATTGTGATTTGTGAGAGTTGCAGAAAGAGGACACGGATTTTCAAGTGTAAAAAATCTGAAATTACTTTTACTGAAATGCAAATGTTGAAGTTCCTAATTTTTCGATTGATTTTTTTTTACTTTTTATTTGTTTTGTGTTGCAATTTTATTTATTTATTTATTTTATAAATATCAATATACAATTATAAATTGTTACTAATATAAATAAGAGCAATTAGCAGCAAAGGCTTTCGAGCTCTTGGATGATAATTATTAATTCTATAAAAAAATTAGGAATTTTTTTGAATATTTCGTTTACTTTTAAGATATTGGTTCTTTCAGGTTCTCTCAAGAGTTCGATGAGGTTAGGGTTGTGGATGATTTGGTGGTGGTGACTCGATAAAAAACAGGAGGTTAGTATGTGCGTCATGGTTATGGAGTTGAAACAGTTGGGGCAGGTAGGTGGAGGTTCCCTTTTAAGTAGGTGTTGGTGGGTGTAGGCGGTATGACCAAGCCGTAGGCGGGTGAATGTTTTTAGCTCGGATTTCGTTACATCTGTTGTAATAATTTTTCAAAAAGGTACTTTTCCCAAAGTTTAGTTTCAAAACGTTACTTTTCCAGCTGTACCATTCAAAAGGGAACATTTCCAAAGTTTTAGTAGCTACAAATAACTAGATAAGTTTAATTGTATATTTTTGTTTCAAAAATGGGTCTGCGAAAGCCTTTTACAAATTATATTATTACTGTTCGTGGATCGGTTTAGACGTCATACGTTTTCCGCGTTTTTCTCAGTTCCACTTAACATGCCAATGAGCCCTTTTTTGTGTCTATTAGTAACACATATACAAAACTTTGATGAATACAAAAAATTTGTACGACAAACAACAGTCGAGCATATGGTTTAAATAATACCCCCGGTACCTTTAAAGCAGCAACAGACGTTATACGATTAACCAAGAAGGTTGCCTCAAGTCTGAGAAAAGTCTTAATGCCTTCTCCATGTGTGGTTAGCGAAAATTAATTAAGCGCCAACAGTCACGAAAACATATATTTACCTTTCCTTAGATTTGATGTGATTTGCAAAACTGCTTGAAAAGTCTCGGAGAGATTATAACACCAGCATGGTACGTCGGGTTGTCCTGCTCCTGGATTAAATGTGTCGTCTGTCGTCCCATTATACCGCACACCGATACAGGCAGTATCCCTCTCCCTCGTATGTGGTGGCAGCCGCAAATCGTGGGGATAACTTTCAATTAATTGGCTGAATGCCTTGCCTCATTAAGGATTGTGTGCGATGACTACTTAATGGTATATTTAATACATATAGAAATATCCATTCTCTCATTGAATCCCTGTGGTTTAATATCCTTTCAACTTATTGCCTTGTTAAGGGTTTTATTACCAGGGATCATGCTATTAATTCTGATCCCTTTTTGCTGGTTTGGCTCTCTCCCATACACATATCATTATATGGGGACAATATGGTGTCGTATCATAAAATGTGTGATAAATTCAACGAGTACCTACCTACATTTCCAAATTAAACACACCACCAAAAATTGCTTGTCCGGGGAACCCGCTATTGATTTTCTAAAATGCAAAAAATATTTTTTTGTTTGCTTAAGTCCAAAAATAATATCAAATACAAAAACTTTGAAGGAATCTAAAAAAAATTGTTAATATCAACATGAAACCCATGGCTTTGGCAAAACTGATATTTTTCCATCGACGTGTAGATAAAGTATGCTTCCAAAAAAATTCCTATACCATCGAAAATTGCAAGCACTCATGCCATAGATTCGCTTTTTGTGGGCAATAGTTTTTGCGAATTTTAATTTAGTTAAGAGATTAAAGGCAGCTATTTGGAAACTATGTAAATGTAAAACAAAAACAACCACTGAACACAGTATTCTGGGAAAACGATTTTACAGGACAAAAATTGTAATCGAATAAAAAGTTTCGGGATTGATTTATAAGTAAATTAAATTTAAGTTCGATAACTATGAAAGTGTAAAAAGCAAAAGTGGCCGGCAAAAAGGTTTTGTTTTTCTCAACTTTCAAATGAGTCAGTTTGTAGTACATAGTAACATCCCTATTCAAGGGCTCAAACGCTACCTTTTGCCGTAAATAAATGCAGCTTGTTATTTTATTTTAACTGCTCCGTTTCGCCATATCCTCGATAAAATTTCAAATGCAGTATACCCATTACCTTAATCCACATGCACATGCACAAGTGGTAGCAAGTTCACCTGTTAAAAAAAAGCACACCCTCGCAAATATGCTTCTTCCCAGGCTGACACATTTATTGCCTGTACAGAACCACATGCGTTGAAAAAAAATGTCCTGCAAGTATACCTACTGACTTTTTGTTAAATCCGATTTAAGCAGAGTAAAAATGAAATTCAACAACTCAACATCAAAAGAGAGATAACAAAACAAATTGTCACCATAACGAGTGCGAAAGGTTAATTCCAGTGACCTACATCAGATATTTGCAGATAAAACGGAAGAAATTCAAAATGCAACAAGGATGTGCACTAGTGGACAAAATACAGATTCAGGCGTACGCACATGTGGTTTTCCGATTGCGATTGGCCATTATGTTCACCCATATAGGTACAACAGTTTCAACGGCTATACATCCACATAAACTCTTAACTCATTAATTCTTATGAAAATGAAAGCGAAATTGAGCGAAAAAAATCGTCTCCTTAAAAATAGACCCATTCAAGAGTTCCTTTCAAGAAATTAAAACACTATATATATGGCATCAATAAAAAGTTCTATAAATCAGTCTAGTATTTTTGTGAAAGCAAAAAAAATCCCATTTCGGAAGCAGAATTACCACAAAAAGCCAAAAGAACTATCAAACGTGAAGAGCCAGCCTCATGAAATCGTACGATAAATATTTAATTCATATGATAGAGAAACATTATACGGCATCGTTATTGGGCCCTAACCTTTACCAATAGAAAAACCATGAATATCAATTCGAAAATCGATCCCTCTTATGGCTGAAAGTTGTGTTATTAACTGTGGCTAAGGGACAAAAGGGCGCTCGCAAATTACCCTCTCCTGGTCAAAGTTATTTAAAGAAAAAAAAAGAAAGAAATCAGCAGGAAGCGTCTATTGCGTTCCTATACATCCATCTTTATAATGTAAACACGCATGAAGATGAAGAATTACGCTCTCAAAAGAGCAAGCAAATGGTAGCATAAATAGATACATGATACGTTGCTGATTCAAGTAGTGTTTGTTATATTTCATAATAGTGCAAAATAGCAAAATTAAAAAATCTATTTCAAATTCATTTAAATCAGTGATAAAGAGACACAACATTTTTTGGTTTTCCAGGAATCGTGTTGTCTAGATTCTGTAAATTTTACAAACTTTGGCTCCCATGACTGCCGAAGAATAGCGTTTGCAACGTTTTCTTCTCTTTTTGTATGGGAGGTGCCACGCCCCTTTGTCCAATTTTAACCAAACATCACAGCAAAACTCCTGGGGCACTACCTAAGATTTTGAAATAAAATTTGAACTGAATAGATTTGGTGATTTTCGAGATATAGGACTTGGAATATTTTTTTGTATGGGAGGTGCCACGCCCCTTTGTCCAATTTTGACCAATCTTAAAGGAACACTTCTTGGCCAATACCTAAGATTCGGTGGTTTTTGAAATATAAGATTTTGAATGTTTTTTTTTGTGTGTGGGAGGCGCCACGCCCCAATAACTCATGAACCAATACACATACAAAAACCGTATATATTTACATAAAAACCTTGGTATTGACGTCACCTTTCATGGAAATTTTCCAGAAACAAAATCGGTTCACGCATTACAGAGAACATCAGTTACAAACGCAATACAAATATAGATGTAGTATAACCATAGGTATATCTGAGGTGCAAGGAGATCTTCAATTTCTATTCTATTTTATATTCGGTTACATTCTCAGCGGATCATAAAGTAGGGAAGACTACATTAATGGGAATTTTACAAACTTGAGGTCGGTGTGAGCAAATATTCCTCAATTTTTCAGCATACGTCTTGCTAAATTGGGGTCAAAATTCCATTCTGTGTTTTAAGTAAACCTACCCAAGTAAATCAAATTACACAATTGACCTATCCGTATAGGTCACGGAGTCTATTATTCAAAGATATTTTTATAGTCATATTTCCTCTAGACCTATTGTGCATTTAAAGACATTATTTACCTCCGCAAATTCAATTCGCTTACCTTATTCAATGTGTTCCCAAAATCTCATCAGTTTTATTGCAATTTAGCATATTTGTCGAGATTTTAGTGATTTTTTATTATACTCTTAAAAAAACATTTCATATAAACTGGCGCCTAATGCTCACAAAACACAGTAAAGAGATGTATTGAGAGATGATAAAATTCAATCAAATCGCCCAATGCCTGCTACTAGACACTATATACTTGGATTTCCTTCTCCACACTACAGAGAAACAAAAACGATTTCCTTTCATATATAACGATGTGAATAACACGCAATCCTTTGCGCTATCAAAATCGACCATAAAAGTGGAGTCAAAAAAAAAAAAAACACCCATAAAGAGAAAAGTGGTTTCCATACCACATGCATACGAATTCGCCATGTCACAAGGGTACTAACGCTGAAAAGGAACCCCAACAACAACAGAAAAAAAATGGACAATAATCGAAAGCTATAACGACATAAAAAGGACATTTGCCGACGGCGGTGCGCGGATGGTACGAGAGTGTAGTCGTAGTGTAGTCCCAAGATCAAGCATCGAGGTCTGTAATAACATGAGTAGGTCTAGGTGGTGTCAAAAAAAATCCATGTTCACGTGCATATTTCGGTTTTGTTACATTATACTATTATTCATAAATAATTCTCGGAAATACTTCGTGTGATGTGCAATCGCGGTAGACATCCTTCCAACCACCCCACCCCCTCCCACCCTTCACTGGATCAGAAGTTTACCCTTTTGAAAATTGCGTTTAATTTGTGGCTTCCACCTCGTATCTGTGACACATTAAATATTAATCACTACCAGGAGGAGGTGAAAAAGAAAAATCTGCGGTGGAGTAAGATAGTTATGATAACGTTTATGGATAATTTCATGGAATTTGGTTGAATACTGTTTTTCTTTTTGTCGTGTCGTGTCGTGTCGTGACACTATGATGGGTTTCCCTCTTCAAGGGGCAAACGTTTTGTATATTATGTACATACAAGTGCAATACAAAGTGAATATATTATGAGTAGAAGTTTACGTTTGGCGTTGAGAAACCCATGCGTGTAGACTGGCTGAGGTTTAATTTAAATGGGGTGTAGAGCCTTTTGTCTTCCATCCCACTTGAGAATTGCTGATTCACAAAGGATTCTCGGCACTCCATTCAAACGGATGAAGACAGTAATAATTATGGCACAAATATAACGGTGGAATAAATTACGATTCAATTTGCATAAGAGATTTGTTCATTTGTGGGAATTTTCTTTGTTTGTTTAAGAATTGATAGGTAGTCTCTAAAGATGAAGAAAAAAAAGCCCGGTACGGTCTTCATTGAAGTAGATTTATTTCTAGTTTCCATAGTTGCGTAGTTTTCATATCGAAAATGCATTCAAAGACAAATTGAATTATTAATGAACTGGCCACATGAAAATGAAAATGATTTTTATCCTTTATGTGCAAATTGCCTACAATTACATCCTTTTAGGTATTCCTTTGAACAAAATTTCAGAAATATCATTCGAATAGTTTATGAATAAATGATGAGCTTAACGTTTGATGGTTTGACTTTTGATCTATGCATAGAAAAAAGAGCTGCTAAAAATGGCATGTAGATAGTAATCTAATCTGATATAACAACATAAAGTATGGGGGTTGACTTTCATTGAAATGCCGAATTATTTTAGAAACTTGCCGACTATATAGAAATCGAACGTCATCGAATTTCACCCCATAGAAAATGTTTTTTGTATGGATGGTGCCACGCTCCTTAGTCAAATTCTTACCAATCTTAACAGGTACACTCCGATACCTAAGACTACCTGTAAATTTGATCTTAATCGAGTCGGTGGTCTTCGAGATATCGAAATGTGCGCCTACAGCGCCAACTGCTGAGAATTTTCCTACTTTTCTTTTCTCCTAAACCTTCGCGTAGCAATTGCGAACAGACCCGCAGAAGGAGGTACGCAATTTGGTCCAGTCGTTTTAAAATTTTAAGGTGTTCAATCGGCAATTTCACAGATGCCGACCGTCCTTTTTAAAGTCGAACCGAAACTCGGTAAATTTTAAGGATTTCAGTCGGCAAATTCATAGATGTATGAAAATCCAAACTCATTATTATTATCTAGCTTCCTTGATTTGCCAACTCTTGAAAAGTGAGATGGGTTTCTCCCCCTCTCGCTACGCCCCTGTCTATAATTTGATACATTCCGTTTTAGTATGGAAATTTGTCAATACGTATTTTTGTTGCGTCTGGAAATTGCTTACGGGCGTGTAAACTGACTGGGACGTCTGTCTGTTTTTAATCAGTATAGACCCTCGCTCCCTGCCCTTAGAAACTGTTTGTATTATGCATATGCTAAGAGGTTTAAAGGGAAGCTTTACATACTTAGCTATTATGTTTATTCCTTAGGCATTGCGTTTAAAAATGACTGCACAATTGTTAAAACTTTATCAGGGGTTTCTGCCTTTATTTTCAACTCCAGAATTTGCATATCTAGCATTGGGGGAATTTTTGAGGATAACGGCAGCATTCGCTTTTCATCTGGCTTATCATTTTCAAGGTCTTTTTCTATATGTTAAATCAACCAAAGCCACAAATCAAATCATTCTCTTGCAACAGGTACTCGATGGATTTTTAACATTGGTTGAATTGAAATTTTATTTTTCTGTATTTTTTCAAGTCAGATTGAAAAATGCGACTCGACAGCTCAATATATCTTTGGTCTTCGAAGATACCACCTTCTTCTTACCGGATCTGTAACATCATGGTTGACAGACTTTTACAGTACCTTACCATATTAATGCTGCATTAATTTGTGCATCTTATCCCCGCTGGACTACTGAGCAAAAGCTTTTAGATTCGATCCCCGGAAAACGCATGTTTGTGCATTGTTTTATGTCTCAACTTGAGAGACTTGACCTTGAGACTCTCAAGGATTATTTCCACCTCGCCTGCCGCCACCTCAAGTTTGACAAAAATTCAAAGGGTATAACTGTCCTGAAAAATTGTAGGTCCCTTCCATTCGATCCCATAGGATCCCTAGACGACCTAGGGATATACCACGACCACCTATTTTCTTTATCTGATACTCGCTTAAAAGTTTGATACATCAATCATTAATCTCTATTTCCTAGGACCGAGCGAAGGTAGAAGAGCCTGAGTGTATAAACAAAAGAAGAAACTTTTTTTTTTCTTTGTGTGTTTCATTAAGAGCCAGCAGGTAAATGTTTGCATTTCATAGCTGGAAAGAATTTTAAAGAAATGTTGGTTGAAATTTTAACCGTCAGAGTCAACGAAATGACTTATTTAGCTTTAGGTGTAGAATAACATATAAATGTTCCAAAGGAAATGCGAGCGCTTTCAGGAAGGCCACACATCCACCTGGTTATTTATACTTTCTGTACATTATATAGTCTTACTTTAGATATTTCGCAAATTAGTGTTCAAAAATTAGTGTGTTTTCCAAAAAAGATCTATATGGGATTAGGTTGGTCTAATACGTTGTTGGGCTTGGGCATTTTTTCTGTAGGTTTATGGAAATAACTTTCTGCCATGAAAAAGTAATTGAAATGCTAATGAACTGTGACAGTCATGTTAAGGTTACACAGAATGATTTTATGTGCTTATGTTGCACGTTCTGTTTTTATACGCTACGTATAGCCATGAAACGTGGTCCACAGGTAAATGTCTTTAAGAATTTCGTAAAGTAACCGTGTATGACGTTGAATAACAAAGAACGTTAAAAATTATGTGATGTGCAGACATGTAGCCTGCTCGTTATAATGGATCTCACGCTATATTACTCTGTATCTGAGAAGTCAAAGGATAATGACAATAAATTTACAGATTGCAATGCTGTATTTCAGAATTTTTCGATTACTCCGCTAATAGCGTCCTTGAAGAAGTTCAAACGAAATTTGTGTGCCATGTGTCGCTCATCTCACAGGCTACACGAAATTCTATTGCCATCCATATAATCTGCACAAAGTCATTCACTTCAATTTCGAAAAGATTACAAAATTTTCAACTGGAATGGAAATCGTTTTCAAAACAATTTTCTTATTCAAACTTTTCTGTATTTTTGGAAGGATGAAACATTTTTTTTTATATGTGCTTAAGTGGAGGCAACTGACAAAGTTACTTGAACATGACATTGTTGAAGCAAACCGCACTTCGGTTGCCCAATTTCGTAGCGATACTTTTTACCATCCCAATCCTATAAGTTAAAAAATGGCTCCTCCACCAATAGTCCTTACTGTAGTAGTCACTTTTAACCTTCAACTTATTTTATATATATATGTACCTAAACAAAATATCGCCACTGTTGGTTCGAAAAACCTGAACAGTTACAATGATTACCACCAGGATATTAATTGAGATGTTAAATAAGGAGGTACATCTTTAGAGAAACTGAGTTAATGACATGTGGTCATGTGGACATTCGAATAAATTGAAACGTCACATCGTAATTATTATGGGGGGGTTTGTGCGATTAACCAATTAATTCAAAGTAAGTGCCAATTAAACCTTTCCCTTATTTTTTTTTTGTGTCTGATCGAGAATGTGGTTACTGCTGGAATCGTTGCCATTTGTAAACATAATTTTACGGCCAGTAGACTTGTGCTGCTTTGATCCGAAGAGCTCTTTTCATCATTCGTGAGTTGGGGTCATATCAAATGAAAAGTAATTTGAACCGTAAAGGGAACCGAAATTCAGCCTGCATAATAAGACCTTCCACTATTTTAGACGCGCAAGCATACGAAGCATCAACATTTCCTTTTGCTTTTATATAGTAGCTATGTGAATAATATTTTCAAATTCAATTTATTCCACATTCGGAAGTGTGCTTCAACAAACTGTGCATATGAATAATATGTGTCGTATAGTAGTTCTTTCCTGTGATTTTTTTTTTCATCATAAACACATCTAACCATTCTACCGATTCACATTCAGAATTCATATTTCCTGGCAAAAGTCCAAAAATACGCTTTACTTCATTCAGCAGTTGATTGAGTCGTTGCATGTAACGGCAAAACTGAACCAAAAAAAAAAAACATTTCAAATTCACAGTCAGAGTCAGATGCAGAAATTCAAATTCGGACTCGGAATAAGCATCGTAACCGCATGGTCACAGGACACAGGCTGATTGTTAAATTCTTTACAATTGGGTTGGTTTTGTGGGAAATTTATCAAGAATATTGCATATTTCTTGGCGGGCGAGTAATGATTCAAATACATTATTAAATATAAATAAATGAATCAGATGGAAATGAGTAAAACTTGAGCCCAAACTATGTCATAAATCTTCTATTACCTGTACTTGATAATTGAGGGTTTTTGCATGCAACGAGGCATCAGAAGAGCTGCCCTTTTTGCACCATAATCCAATAAATTGATGCGAAACATAACTGCTTCGTTGAATTTGTATGGATAGACAAAGCAACAAATGATTTCCGCCACAACAATGGAATCATATATCCACTGTCATCCACCGCAAAAAGTGCGATTGTAATTGAATGTAAAAAAAACGTCAAATCTCGAATTCATATTAATTTTTTAGAAAATGTTTAAAATTCGCGACAAATTAAAAAAGTTAAAGAAATGAATTCGATGATTTTTTTAGGCTGATATAAAAAAAGAGTACATGTAGGGGAGAGTGGGGTGAGGCCTATTACTGGCCTGTAAAGTATTCTCACTTTGAGAAATGGAAATAAACTTTGATTTGGAAAATAACTAAGTAGGTCCTTATGTTCAAAGGTAGCAGGTGGGAGAGCTTTGAACTTGGCTCGGGTACTTTTGAAAGGCAGTAGGACTGAGAGGATATACGAAAGTCGTTGATGATTAAAGAATAAGGTAATACCAAGTTAAAATTTTGGTTTACACTTAATTTTTTTTTTAGATTAGGGTTTTTTTTAAAAAATTTCAAATGTACCACGTGTTTAAAGGTGCCCCACTCCAAGCCAAGTTAAGCTAAGTAGAGAGGATTTTTCGTCATATTCATGTTCATGCAAAAAAAATGTCTTCAAATTACTAAAGACGATAGGGATCTTCTATATACAGTGAGTGTCAAAAATGAGTCAACACCAATGCTGGTAAGAAACACTAGGCAATACAATTCCTTGAATTAAATGAATTTAAAATTGATTTTTTTTTTATTTTTCTATTTTGCGCTACGATGTCACGCAAAGTCTTTAGATTTTCATCTGAAATATTGTGAGAATTCTCCTAAAGCAAATTATTACTATTAAAACTTGTTTTACTTACATACTCTTAACCGCTATTCTCCCTTTATCTTACTCACCTGTCGACCTTTCCGCACCCATTAACCAAACCTACCCCACTCATGATGTGGTTTTACAATGGACATAGCAACTCTGGTGTCTTCCACAAAAGTCACCTAACCTAACCAAAACTTATATAAAAGAGAGAACACAAATTTCGTATGTAAATAACTATACATGAAATAAAATTTCATCGAAACAGTGTCCTGTTTCCACCGCATAGTTCAATGTCTTCCGTTTACCCTCAATAACTTGCATATAATATTATGGCTTGTGTATACCCAATGTCATCAATCCCTACCTCTCATCTCACCGGAAAAAGCCAATTCCGTCTTGTATAACAAAAACACAGAAGAAAAGAGGCTAATGGTTAAAGTAAGGAAAAATACATTTTCCATTCGATTTCCCTGCCTCAAATTATTATCGAAGCATCCTTTGCTCCTGCTCTCAGGTCGTCGCAAATTGCGAATCAAATTTTACTGAAAATTCCAAGAATTAACTTTGGGAAACTCACTGAAAGGAAAATTCGTAAGAAATCTATGTGGTGCGGTAGGATTCACTCGCACTCTATCACTTTTAAGAAAGTTTTTGAAATGTCCTACGTGTCTTTGCGTATATACCCTTAAGCTTTCTAAAGATATGAGGGAGTATTTTTTCCCAACGTGTGGTGCCTGTGGGTGGTGGGTTTAACCACTTTTCCAGATTCCATAAACTAGCTGTATAACCAAATCAATTAAAGGATATATGAAAAGATAAACAAAGTTTATTTTTTGCCAACAGCATATCCTTTATCACTTTATAATCGCATGTGTATTTTAAATTGACAAAAAAAAAAGGTACACATCCGTAGATTTATGCCCGTACGTGTGCAAATGATAAAAAATTTCAAGTAAAGTAAAGATTACAAGTGAAATGGGAATTGGGATACTTACCTATTTATTAATAGCCCACAGTAAAGCAATGCTGATTGTGAAGGCTTCCTTACAATTTCTGGAATTGGAATGAATAATAAAAAAGTTTAATTTTTGTATTTTTAAACAAGTTAAGTTGGAAATATATTTTAAAGAACTGGAACAATATTTACCCAAATATTTACATCACTCGTAAAGTTTTACAGAGTACGGTACGGTTAGCCTAAAAATAAATAAAAAAAAAAGTTAGACAAAAGAAACATAATATCTATGAGTTAGTCTATAACTAGGTGTACAACGGAATAGTTTTACACATGCTTTAAATACTTAATGAATAAAATTATAAAGATGAATTATTCTCTGACTTCTTCGTTTGGTCGTTTTGATTTTGCGTTTGATTCATAAAAATATAAATATATAGTAGAAAACCCGCGATACCCACATAATACCCAAGCGCAAAATCTCAAAACCCAAAACTCCCACTGTTTGAAAAATTGATTACCCCAAGCACAAAATTACCAGCTCAAATCCACCAAATCAAAATGTCCCAATTAAAAATGTTTTCAAACTTGCATGTACAGTGAGTGTCAAAAGTGAGTCCCCACCAATGCTATTTTTTATTTGTCTTTGCATTTTAGAAACAATTTTTTTTTTGATTCTGTCGATATTAAGTTCGTTCTGTTATTGTTATTTTGTTGTAAAACTTTTCAACTATTGTTGGTTTTTTAGAGTTTTTTAGGAAAACTTTAAAGTGTGTCATGGATGTTCAATCACTTTTGGATCTCACTGTAAGTATCAAGTCTTAGCAGGGGACATGATATCTACCGCTTTTAGACCCAATCGCACATTTTGATTTATCCAGAAGAGTTGTGTCTATATCCTTTTGTTTCTTAAATGTCCAATAATAATAATTCAACCAACATAATTCTAAACGTAAGCTTAAGGCATAGGGGTTTGTTAGTACGACTGCCATAAAAGACCAGTTAGATAGTTATAATTTATAAAAATGCAAACAAAAAATAACCCTTACCCGAACGTGCTGCTTCACCATTAATTTGTGTTTATAATTACAGTTCCTGACTATGAATAATAAACGAAGACACTTACTCCCACAATCTATATATACACTCAGATGGTTCAGTAAACATTTTTAAAATTTAGTGCCTACATCGTCGAACAATATAGATAGCAATAGGATTTATCTATTACCCAATTCCATGCAAAATGATTTCGATTAAATTAAAGTGAATTAAGCAAGTTAACCGAGAGCATGGTAATATTTGTATAGGTTGTGGTCTTTTATCTAATGGAACACGAATTTTTACTGCCTGAATCCCAAAACTCTAGATAAACAATTAACGAAGCTATTGATTCTTGCGTTGACATTTGGTGGTAAAGATATTTGATCGAAAATCACTTAAAGGAACAGAAAAATATTTTAAGTCTCATAAAATTCGAACTCAAAAAGGGGCAAAAGGGGGGTCAACATTTTTTTTTGGGAAAATTGAAAATTGATCGACTTGAAACTTGGTTTATGTAGTCCATACAAGAAATTGAAAAAATCAATTTCTCCGATTTTGAAAATTTTGCTTGGAGCCCGAGTAATAAGCCATGCGAAAAGGGGGATTCAGTTGTAAGCTGTCAAATATTCCTACCAACTGTCCAAATATCTTCTCCTTCTTTCGACTATACTTTCACTTCGTAGGTAGACACGAAGAAAACATTTGAAAAAATAAAAACTCACAAAAGTGCGTAGGAACTTGTTGTTCAGTTCGCTTCTGCTAAATGACGCTTTGAGTTCTATAATATGTATTTTGTGATTTATATTAAAGCTTGCGACTTACAAACCTTGAAAATGCATAATAAAAATCATTATTTATGTAAGTTAAATCTTGTATTCGTTGCTATATCTCGTTGTATTTGTTGAATAGACTTTTGAATGTGCCCACTACAGTACTCAGCCAGCATATCACGAGGATTTGGTGCTTCTTGTGAAAATCTGTTTCAAAGTAAAACCAGACCCAAACTTGTTTTATTTCATGGCATATGATGGATGGTAGGTTGATGTGTGCGTACAGCAAACGGATTATTTGTCGGCCGTCACTATAGCGACATCAATGGTCTAGTCAGTAACGCATAAGCATAAACACATAAACGAACTGGAAACTGTCTGTAATCAAGAAAGGAGGACATTGTCATGTCTGTAAACAAGAAAGAAGGACATTAAATCATTCTAAGGTAGCCGATGTAATACCAACTCAGTACAAAGCGGCGAAAATGCCAGCTACGCTCTTCAATCGAACACACATCTCCGTCTGATTGCAAACTGCATGAGAAAACCGTATCGTTCTATATATTTCTGACTCTAAGGTAGTACAATTTCGATGGAAACCAGCTGCGGCAACAATTTCAAGTCTCCTTGAGTACCATTTCAAAGTACATCCTCCTTTATAAATTTTATGGGATAACTTCGAAATTCGATGTAGTTCGGGTGGGTCTGGTCACTACATGAATAATTCAGTTTCTCCTACTCGCATATAGATACATTATCTGTTTCTGACAGCTTTAAAATATTTGTATAATCGTTGTCTCGCTGAGTATGTATTTTACGCTTCTTGTTAAAAAAAAAATATCCATGGATCAATTAAAACAAAACAAAAAAAGTTTAAATCTTTACGGAAAATCCGGTGTTGCATAAAAAAAGAATTATCCAACTTTGGAAGGGAAACAGAAAACAACAGCAAGGGTGGCGACCTTACAACAAAACTGCTAACCGAAATTTCGCCCAAGCATCTGTGTATTATCATCATTCATGAACTTAAGGCGACGATAAAGAAACAAACAAATTTAAAAATAAATCCCTTTCGTTTGAACTAAACTGAACCATACCGACTTTTGCTATAATATGTATACATACCTACTTGTGCTCTTTATCCTGCCGAAGGGGCCCAAAAAAAAAAAAAAGATGAATTATTTGAAAGATTATTATTTGTTTTACACACAGGGTGCTTCAAGCCTCTAATCTGATTTAGTTTTGTGTTCCATTTGTATCATATTTCTCAGAGCATAAAATTCTCAAATAATAAGTCGAATTTAAAGCATAATTTTAGGGGCAGTAATTTTGTTCTAATTTTATAAATATTCATAATGTTCGCCACACATGCCATCCCATTAAAGTCGTGTCGGGCGAGACAGGTTGATTTGAAGTGAGTAGAACAGAGAAGGGTACCCTTCTTTCTCAACTATTCTAAAAATCTACCCGTCTCGCTCGACACGATTTTTATGGGAAGGCATTTGTGACCCAGCACCAGCACTAAGGCGGAAAAATACAGTTCTCTGTAAATCCATCATAAAGGATGCCGGAATAACAAATGTCCACTGTAACAAACGAACATTTTGAGTCCTCTGACATCTGTTGTCTGACGCTGACTTTCGAAAGTTTTTGAATGTACAATTTCAATTTGCAAGAATGATGATGGTTAATTGACTTAAACATCCTTCAAACTAAATACATCACTATTGGGTATGTTGAATGTACAACTGTATTGCATTTTCTACATTACAGAAACACCCTATGCATAGTCATGCTTCAGTTCCGTTTGATTCTACCCGCATAATAAAGTGGGGACAAAAAATACAACAATTTGATAAAATTTCCAAATAATTTTTTAGTATCGTCTGTTGGTCTGGTCTGCAAAACAAATGGTCACGAATGTAAAAGGAACGAAAAAGGAATAATTATATAATTTTATGACTTTATAGAAAACCAGCTTTTGACCGCTGCTTTGTTCGCGTAGCCCTCAGGATTTGATACACAGAAATTCATTTACAGTCAGTTAGTTCCCTCATTTATACATGCAGGAAATATTCCTAAAAAGTATCTAAAAAGTAGTTAGTATCGCTGAAAAGTGCATGGAGAAAACAGTTCAAAGATTATATGAACAATTTGTAAGTAAAGCGCTAGCATCTCAGCGCAGATCATAATATAGCAGACTGCAGTTCAAATTTTCCCATACACATTTTGATCCTTATTTACCTGAATTTCCAAAATCGCAGAAATCGATTTTCTTTATTTCTTATATAGAGTAAACAAACCGACTTTGAAGTCGATGGGATAAAAATGTTCCCAAACAAACTTTGACCCCCCCCAGTGAGTCTGAGTATTAATTTACATTTTTATATACAAGATGAGTCAACATTTTATACAAGCCTTTTGATTTACCTACATTTTAAGAGCTCGTATTATTTATTTCTTGAGTTAAGTATAAAAAAGAAGAAAACAATAAGAAAAATTAAAAGACTCTATTTCTGCCAACTTGATCCTCCAACATTTACCATAAAAATAAAAACAATATGCCGTTTGAAGACTGCCGTTTCAATTGAATATTATTTAAGTTCATATTCCTAAAAAAAAAAAAAAACAAACCAATAAGGCTTCGAAAGCCCCACGAGTTGTATTCTCGACCGCTGTGATTTTTCGTTATTGGCCCTTTGCATTTAATTAGCAACACGTGTAAGACATTTCAACTCAATACCAATAGCCAAGTGCGTATTTTATTTTTTTCTATTTTTCACACTCCCTCCCGTGTAAATGGCCTCCGTCCACCAATTCATTCTTTAGATATCGTTTCTTTAATTTCCCTCCAAAAAAATATTAAAATTTAAACTGTGCAATTATTTCGCCGCCGGCGTTTGAGTGGGTGCTCAGTACGACGATGGTGTATGTATAGAACACTAACCAACACCTAAATCGACTTTGGAATAATTTATTTTTATTACAGTTCATTTACCATCGTGACCGTTTCGGATTTATTTTTGCATATTTATTTGCAATGTAAATGGCTGCATTTTTCAGTGCGGGTAATAAAAAAAAAGGCAAAAAAATTCGGATAGGGATAGGTAGATCCAACGCTTGGACATGCATTTTTTATTTTAATTGGTATAGATTTTAGATGCAAAGCAGTTCGTCATCCGGAAAATACTACATGTGTTTCAATTTGAAAAATTCTATTTCAGATTTCACAATATTTGTTCTACATAAACACTTAAAATTTACATTATTGATTCCCCTATTCGACTTCTCTATGCTCTATGAAAAATGAACATCTTCTTTATATAAAAAGGAAATTACGACTCACTTACTGACTTACTAAGCCCTTTGCTCCAGAAAGCTGAAATTTTTCAAATACATATTTCGAAATTCAACACTTAAAGGGCTAAAAGGGGGGTCAAGAGTTTGTCTTATTTTTCATCCGATTGCTTTTAAACTTGGTTTATGTACTCTATATAAGAAACGAAGAAAATAGGTTTCTCCGATTTTGGAAGTTCAACCCTTAAAGGGGTTTAAAAGGGGGGTAACATTTTGTGTGGAAAAATTTGCATTTTTTATTGGTTAATTCTGTCCCTTATATAGTGTTTGGTTTAAGTAAGAAAATGAATTTCCTCTTCTATTGACCGATTCACAATCGTACAAGCCAATTTCAAAGATCCCATTTAAAGTAATGCGTCTGGCACGCATTGCTCTAATTGATAACTTGATTTTTCTTTTTGTGATGATGATGACAATTTGGCGATAGCCCTTCCCCAGCTCAGAAACCTCTTTTGCTTGGCCGGACATTTAAGAAATCACCCACAGGCCTTATCATATCTATCTTCCAGATATTAAGAGAATTTGAAAAAAAAGACATCCTCTTTCCTTACTCGTTTCTAAATCATTCAGCCAAATTGCACATATATACTGTGACGACGGGTATAACTGTCTGCGGCTCCTTTGTTTTCCAAAATCTTAATCTCTCTGAAAATGTTCTCCCTAATCCTGCAAAACAATAAGCCACACAAAAAAATGCTCACATACACACTAATCTGTATATCCCTTTTGAGAATATTATACGGCAGCAGAGAAAACATAAAACTTTGCTAATTAGTCAATACATTTCAGCGAATATAATAATTTTAAGTTTGAAAGGCGTCTACGCCTATCTAAAAATGATAATTAATACACGGGAGAGAAATGTGTCCTTGCTCCTTAAATACTCGGCGTTAAATTATTTAACTGACAGTTCAAATGCTAGCACAACATGAAAAGGCAGTTCATCAATGTGAAGGACTCTTTCGTGTGCAGAAGCTTTGACTTTAACTTATCAATCGATTGCATCTTTAATACTGTATAGCAGAATGGCAATTCATAAAAGTTGACTTCATTTGCATAATTAGCACGAGCGCTGTTTGCACGTTTACAATGGAAATTGCGAGCCCGAGCACTATTATTATGTAAGGCTAATGACACCGGAGAGGTCGGGGAGGTTTCATTTTTGCATTTATTATAAAATTAAAATTACTACCAGAGGGTTAGATAAACTTGAGCAGGTTGCTACTTCCTACGATTTTAAACGGCTTTTGGTGGATAAAGATAAAATTTAAATTATCAAACTGTCATTTAGGACTCTAGGCTTGGCTTCTCAAAACCTGTGAGTTCTCAATTTTGAGGACTAAGCGAATTTCTAGATTTTTTTTAAAATCCACGAACTTTAAGTAGATTGCTAGCAAACTTTCGTCAAGGCGAATAAAGTAAATAGTTGGCGCAACAGGCGTGTAGACACCCTAGGCAAAGCTTTTCATAGTTTCTGTTTAAGACGATTGATTTTCAGTATAACATCCAGCAGAGCTATCTTGTAGTATTTAGTCTGGGTAACAAATATTAAAAAAAAAAAACTCATCGTAGGCTTGCAACAGGTGTCGTTGACCTTGTATCGAAAAACCCCCCAAGTTCATAGATTTTTAAGTCATGCCTGCGTAATATTTTTAAGACGGATGGCTGCTGTCGTTTATTGTGTGCGAAGTTATATTCTCGGAAAAGAAACCTCCGATAATTAATTGGTATACAAATTTTGCAATATTTTTTAACTTACTATAGCCTGAAACGCGACTAAAGCTTTTTTTTTTTTTCAATTTACTTTTCATATGAGTAATCCAAGGGAATGGATGATTGATAGATGTTATTGTGTATCCCCTGTAATATAATGTAGAAATTTCGCCTTTTGAATGGCATTCGTCCATAAAATAAACACACTAGCAAGTCCTTATTGAGCCAACGAGATATTTTAATTCAAACAACGTACACGTTTTTTGTCAAAAGTAGTATCGATCATTTGCTAAAATATAAACTGATTTATGTGGAAGGGTTATCCGAAATGGCACGGAATTGTGTTACTGAAATGCAGTCCGGTATATGTGCAAGAAAATTCGGGCCATGTACTGGGATAAATTTCAGTCCGATTTATATGGAAGAGTAATGAAACGCGTCTATGAAATTCAAACCTATTTATCTGAAAAAGTTGTGAATCGCATCGCTGAAACTCAGACCGATTTATCCGGAAGATTTGTGAATCGCATCGCTGAAATTCAGACCGAATTATCCGGAAGAGTTGTGAATCGCATCGCTGAAATTCAGACCGATTTTACGTACAAGAATTGGGATATCATTTTTCCAGAATTCAGTATATAATATGCGGAAAGAGGCTTAATTGTAGGAAAATCGCATTTGCTTAAATTCAGCTGTCTAAAATTGGGCCTCATTTCTAAGGAAATGTATTGCAAAAATTTAAGCCGATGTATGAGGGAATCTATCCAGCTACCAGTCAAAAATTCTTATTGATTTCCCACTCAAAAATTACAACCACTTGATAGCTTGGCTTAAACTTTTTTTCAAACTTGTGTGAATAAATGCCATCAATTTTCAAAAAAGCGAATCTAGGATATGTGCAAATTTTCCGTCAAAATATAGACTCATTGTTGTCAATGCACATAGCTTAGAATAGCCACCTTCCAGTGGGTTGGTTTCGTAATCTTTACTCCGGTTTGCATAGGATTGCTTCAATGGCTCTACCTTTCGAGGTGGTATAGGTACTCCTTTGCTGTAACAACACCTTGTCGTTGTAATTTTCGTCTCCAATCACAGACATAAAGACTCTGGATTGCACAAGAGGTTTTTCCCCCTTTAAATTTCATCAAAAGTATTTCTTTGATGCTTTTACATGTCTTCACATTTTTGAGGTGTATATACATAAATCCGATATTTTACAATCCGTTTGATTTTATGTGGTTATTAATTTTTTTCGTATTCACAAAGTCGTCATCTTAAAGCGAGCAGCAGCTTTGCAAGAATAATTATTATTATTCTCACCGAATCAGAGGGACCGAAAGAAAAAAGTACATTTAAAATGACGAAAGCTCAGAACACCCCAGACGTAGTACTTAATTTTTTCGTAGAAATAATTCCACAAATTGGGTGCTTGTATGAGGTGCACCAAGGAACGAGGGACATTCTTTGAATTTGGGGTTAAAAAGAAAGCCAGGCAAAATTTTAGTAGGAATTTTTTTAAATTCCCTAAATTGTAGGGTGAAAGCCATAAACGAAGCTTCCAACAGCTCTCTATAGCATGTGTTTGTTTGAACTCCCTCGAACATTCGTTAGGAGCTGAGGATTAAAATAAATTCACAGTAACAACACGAAGCAATTGCATGGCTTTCTAGCTAATTAATTACAGAAGCCATCTATCCGAAAAAGAAAACGCTGCTGTTTCAGAAACTCATTGTTGCCATGTTGTGCCTGGACCTTCTTGCTTTCCTCCGACGTAATTGCGTTAAAATGAGACTTCCATGAGACAGACGTGAATAATGCCTTTAGGCGTTTAATTTGCGTCAACGCTTCTCGGTCTCCTTCCACTTAGCATTTTACCTTTGCAGGCAACTCGGAGACATACACAAATATCTGGCTTCTATATAGTTATTCAGATTTGAGAATCGAGAATGATGCAGTTGACATGCCTGCATATTAAAGTCAATGAGATGCCACTGCGACTTCAAATTTGCCCTTACACAATACTGAAACTGAATTCTGATGTAAGCTGTATGCTGTGTCGTTGACTCTTGTCTGGTTATTCACGCGGATGGACCCCTTGTCAGGAAGAAAAGAATAGTGATTTCGCTGCTTTTCACTCCGAACCAAGTGAAGTTTCAAGACGAATGAAAGGGCTACACGATACCGTAGCTTATGGAGGTCATTTTGTGGCAAAAATACACCAGAAAGTCATCAATATTAATTTTATTTTATTTTTTTTTTAATTATGAATTTATTTAGTGCACGCTTTATAAATCGTAACAAATGGAAAGACGTGCGCGGTGGCGGATTAGCAATGAAGTATGGGTTCTATATTTACAAGCAGAATAACCATCGCCAAACATCTGGATGTAAAATTTATTGTAATCGCATTCGAGTTCTGTATGGAAAGCAGCCCAGGAATCTCATTCGTTTGGCTAAGCAAACGCATTTATCTAATTTATGTATCTGTGGAGAGTTGGCATCAGAGATATATATTTTTTTATATTTCTATTATCACCCGAAAGCATGTGACTTGAGCAAGCTCCCTCGAGCTATGCGAAGAGGAATCCATTCATTCAAAAGGTATAATACCGAAACAACATAGTTCGACACATCATGTGCCAATTAGCAAAGTGTTAAATGCAGAAAACACCTGCGGCGCACATCCTTGCTCTCTTCTATGAACAAAGAGTAGATGCTTTATGTTGTACAATGTACATACGAATATAGACAACCCGACCCGACCGACGACGTCCTGTGCATCATCGGCTGTGATTTTATATCCCACTAGAGCACGGCTCTTTACAAAAGCCTACTTGTAGTCTATTGTGTTGTGCTCGGTGTTTAATTACTGTTTGATTAGGTTATCTTATAGCTAACGTGTTTTAGGGGGACATTAGGGAACGTTGTGGAGCCCAGGGGAAAGAATTATTCATCAGGTGTAATGGAAAATCGTTTCATAATGGTTTCTCCAGAGGCGAGCGATGTTGCTGAGGTACTGTGTGTCAACTCGTTTTACCAGGATGTGACTAGGACACTAGGTTTGTCTCATGTGTCACTGTGTAATGAGGGAAGCTATTAAGATATGTTTCTTACGACTTTAAGCGGTTGGGTTGAATTTAAATACGTGTGGGTGTGGGTCAAGATCTAACTTGTAGTGCTTTGCATGATATTTTAATGCTACGGATTAGAATTTGATCGGATCTACCAAATGTAGCTAAACCAATACCGAATAATTTATATCGCACCTTCAATTTACCTTTGTCCGTCTTTTCACAATAGAGTTTTTGTGTTTAACATTTCAGTATCAAAAAAAGAGGTGTTCGAAGAACTCTTTACTTGTATGGTATTAAAACACCAGTACCCGGTACCACAGTGAAAATAGTCAAAAATACTCTAAATGATACACTCCAATCTCAATCGCAGTAGGGGCGTCACACATCCCCCTAAAAAATCAACATTCAAAATCTTTTATCTCAAAAACCACCGAATCGATTTATTTGAGTAACCATCCTAGTTGCCGTCGGTCAGTCGTATTCGGTGTAAATGAACCCCTAGGGCCTGTACCACGATACAACAAGAATTGTGGAATGGGAGCATAAATGGCTACTGTTTACCAACACTTGTTGTATCGTGGTCGCGCCTGGTTAAATTAAGAAACATTCTCAGGACAGGCAAAGATTGAGCAAATTATATTCTAACCTAATCGAAACAAAATATTATAATCTGATCCTTGTGTTATTTGTCGCTAATCTTTTTATTTTTCTTTTTTCAGATTTGAAGAACAATTGTGCTGACGTTGCTGGTGAGTCGATTCATACTATTTTATATAAACACATACATATATCCACATTTTTCTCTTGTGCAACAGGTGTTAGGCGCTCTTAAATCGATACCGATGAATACCCACCCATCGACGTAGTTATGTTTTCTGTTTCCATCCGAATATGAACAACTAACTACTTATGTATATCTGCATCGCATTTTTTTTGTAGATTGACAATTTTTGCATTTTTCTCACCCGATTATAATAATTTTGTTTATGGAATACTTAAAGGGTGTTTTAAAAACTGCTCTCGGTGTAGGTTTCCTAATGTATTTTCATTCTGCATCATTAGTTTCACTTCAGTTGAGTCACTTGTTGCTTCGAATTTGATTGTCCGGATAAAAAGAGTTAATTTTATGCGAAATATATCAAGTAATAGAAGGACAAGCTTGGGTTTTTGGCATAGATGTTGATTTTTGAATATATCAGTGTTTACTTGACCGATGATGTTAGAGATAGAGATGAAGATAATCACCCCTATTCCCGTTGGCGTTTGTCGTAGACGACTCATGTTTCGTGTCGTTGTAAAACGGTGTTCAGATTTTATTTCCTTTCATTTGTCTCAAAAAAAAAGTTAAAAACACCGTCTAAAAAACGAAGTGAAATACGAGTCGTTTACGACAAACGCCAAGGGGAATTTTGGGGTGAATGTTTAAAAATATGAGGCGACGATTGTTTTCATCTATTTACCGCTTAGCATTGGCTATTTAATTACTCTTTTTGGAAGCACATTTTAGTTGGAGATTCATTTCAATTGATCTTTGGGGAATTTATGCTGTTTGCATTGATTGAGGTAATGAAAATAGAAAATTGCACAGGGGGACGTTAGGTTTTCTTCACCTATAAATTTGATTGTGAAATTATAAAATTTTAAACAGTGCCTTAACATTACATGCTTGCGTTAAGGACTTCTTTCTTATTTGTGAATAAACTCCACCTGTTGGATTCTGTCCCTGTAATTTGGATGTCTTTGCGACTCGTTTCTTTAAATTGAAAATAAGTAAATATTTTCGATGGATATAAATTTTTGAGATTTGAAGGAAAAATCGTTCATTATAAGTGAATTATTCTCAATGAAAATTGAGTTATCTCTATTCATACAGTGAGGGTCAAAAATAAGTAAACACTAATGCGGTTTTCGTTGGTTTGTCGTTGGATTTTGGTAACAATTTTCTTTATTTTTTATATACATATCTTGAAAGTATTTTTGCTGTTCAAAGATTCAGATTATTGGAACTAAAAAGAGCATCGACGTTCACTAACTTTTCACTCTCACTGTATGGTATTTATAAAAGATTGTTTTTGAAATAATTAACTCATAAAGACTGTCAATACCCAACTGTTGATTGTCTGTTTTTGTTCAGATCATGTTTTGAAAGCGTTGCAAGCGTTTTCGACATGGCCAACAAGTTATTAATGCTTACTAAACTGTGTCAGTGACAGTGTTGTGATAGTGTTATTATAGTGTATAGTGAATTAGTGAATGAAATTTTCATTTATTGCCGTGGTTCGAAAGCCGTCGCGAATGCCATCGATGTAAGGCAACAGTGTGAGTGAAAATTAACTGCATAATGACCCTAACTTTTTGAAAAAAAAAAAAAAAAAAAATATATATATATATTTACAAAAAAGCGCTAGCACACCAACAATATTAATGCCCGAAGTCTCACATATAATATTCAAACATTTATAAACATTTACTTCTCTTCCGCAACATCAATTTTAGAGTAGGTATACTTAGAGCCAACAAAATTGTAGCAAAATTAGCATTAGAAAACAGAAGCAACTACAATACAAATATTTAAAAAAAATTTGTTAAACTATAAGAAAAATTATCACTTACCTTGGTCTAATATTTTAGGGAAAAAAAAAACAACCATATAGACTTCACAAAAATTCCAAAAACATAGATTTAAACTTAAATTTTAATCGGCGGCTAACTTGTATCTTTTTTAACGCAAAATTTGGCTATTATATTTTTTTTTTAAACGGTGAAAAGTGAAACAAGAATAAAACTGCAAAATGTCTAAACTGTTAACAAAACTTTGACCAAACCGTGGACAATTATTTGGTTGATCTTAGATTTAGAAACACAACTTTAATTAAAAAAAAAAAAACACACAAAACACTTGGTAAACTTTGGAAAATTGTTTCAGGATACAATCTTGTGAAGGAGCTGTTATCCCTCAGTATATTATAATAGCCAGTCTAATGCGATGTTTATTAGTCGACGATTGGCCACGGTTTGATAAATCCAATGCAAACTCTATCACTTTTATGCTTTTGCCGGGGGAGATTTTTTTTTTTGTAACTGTAAATTAAAAACGCACAACCTTTCTCGCGTATACGAGATTATCAGTGTGTGCAAAGCTTGCTTGCAGAATAGGTACTCCTGCTACTACAAATGGGTTCTTTATGTTTTCGGAATATTTGATGTATTGTTGCTTTTGTAAGGATGCTCTTCCTTGCAGTACAGCACTGGATTATTGATGTGATTATGAGGGTATTGATGAATTGCTTGATGTGTATGCGTCTGTCTGTGTTTTGGATATAGGGGTCTGTACTCCCACTTGTATATTACTTAAGGCAATACAAGCAAACAGGATGCTAGTTATTAATATTGTCAACGACCATTTAGATATAATAAAACACACACATGGAAATTTGCATGAAACGCACTACGACAGGTGAACCGGAATGTTAGCGAAATCACTCCAGAGTTGGGGGGGATGAGGATCTAAGTTATATAACAATAGATAGCACGCCAAATAGGGATCACTATTGCCCGTTGCACAGCGGCACTCACACAACTGATTCACTTACACGCAGTAGAGTACACACCTAGGATGGAAAGTCCAGCATCCCTTTCCCGGGAATTCACTACGTATACGCACGTCAGACGAAAAAGGACGAGAGCACCAAAGTCGCGAGGCAACCGTTGCCTTTCTGTATATATTTACCACCGTCTGATTCCGAGAAATCACTTTTCTCGAATGATACGATGGTGATGATGCCTTAACTATTAGAGCTTTGCAGGCATTTACAGGGAGAACGGAGCTTCTCTTTACACTTTCTTTGGTATACTTTGAGGCGCAAGCGTATTTCTTAATCGTCGGCGAATGGTGAATACATGCTTCATTATACTTAAAGCACTATTAATGGGCGGAAGGAGGGCTGTAGTGGGGTGGATATTGTTCCAGGACTAACGGCGGGTGGGATAAGCACATCGTCGTTGACATATTCAGTGATTGGAAATGGGTCCTGGTTACTTTACAAATTTGCCATAATGAGAGAGAGGAATAATTTAAAGCTTTAAATAAAGATGATTGTTGGGTTTTGGGTAATTCATTATATCTGAGACTGAGACTATACTGGGGACTATACTGCTGAGTGAATTGTTTTTCGGTTATGTGCCTTCTAGAAATTTCTTTACGAAGGTAATCAAACAGTTATTTTTTTCTATTATGCTTTAAAGCTATTCAGTTTGTTTGTAAGCTGAGCAGCAGCACACTGGACCATGCTGAAATAATTGTCCATCTGACGTATTAAGAATTTAGGTCCTGGAAACATGCATGAACTAAATATATGTTATACATTGGATTACCCTCTACTAACTCCCTATCCTTTGTGAGTACTTCTATTGACATTGTTCTTGATATATCCTTTGGACATAGAGTTAGTATAGGTGGCGACGACTTTATCAAATCACGGTACATAGCAGCTGTGTAAGTGGATACCACCATAGAGCTTCCAATTATGGCATGCGTTATCCACATGCTCTTTCAATCAAATCTAAAAACAGAAATCAAATCAAAAGGGATAGAAGAAAAATACGGAAATATAACATAAAACAACACCACCTATACCTACCACCACAGGATCATCCTCAAGCAAGCAGCAACCGGCATCGAAACTATTAACTTGTAGAGCCAAGCATAATTTGAATGTTATATTGTATGATTGAATGTCCTTTCATTTGCTCTTATTGTAGTCGGCTATCTATACACTTGAAATCCATTTCTCTGTCACAAGTCATGCTGTTAGGTATATCTCTTCCTTTTGCCGCTGCCATATTCCTTTCTATACAACTGATTTCCATTCATATAAATTTTACCCTTGATACGGGTGGTATAGCACTCTCAATGGTTTATCATCATTCAACTCTGTGAATTCAAGAAATTTACTCCCCGGGGTCTCATCATTTTGTCACTATGAGTCGAAGTATGCAATTGCCAGTTGCTCTATGTGTACGACATGTTCATGATTAAATGTGTAGTATGGTGCGTGCGCGTCTGCATTTTTGTTACTTTTCTCCATATGAGATATGGCATGCAGCCAATGATATCCAGAAAATAGAATTAAATTACATAAATGCAGTGATATCACATTGCGAGTTTTAATAGGGACCTTGTTTGGCTCCTTTCTTTCCCTGTAGTGAGTATAGTTTTCTCATTTATCAATATGCAACGAATAGTGGGTGTATGACTCTGGTATGGATAGGTACAAAGCGACCTTGGTGACAGCAGGCGATGTCTCGAAGAAAGCGAATCTTTTATGGAGATGATTACCCATGCGAGTTGGAAACTGAAAGTAACTACAGGGTGGATAAGAAGTATGTTACTGTCGATTGATATATACAAAAGGAGATCTCGGAAGGGAAAGTCCGATTTTGAGGACTGTACGAATTTACATTAACTTGTATTTTGAATCAACAACAGATTTGGCAATTCAATAATGTTAATTGGACGCCTAAATATCTAATAGTTTGAGACTGTTTAAACCGACAGTGAATGATATAACTACATCGTGAGAGAGCCCTAAACATTAGATCAAATTTTGTTCCAATATTTGCGGATTGAGTGCACCCTAGAGCTAGAGCCCCTTGTGTCATGTCTCTGTTAATTTTTTTTGAGAGAAAATCGCGCGAAATACAGATCAACACTTGCTAAGAGGCTGAGTTGTCAGTTGCCACATCGAAGGTAATTATTCCAGATCCAGACCTACGATTCATACCACCAGAGGATGTTAAATAATTTTGTTAACAGTAATAACTGTAATACAATTTTTAGAGTGTCATTATAGTACCTACTGTAGGGGAAGATTTAAGGAAGAGCTTTATGGGCTGACCTGGCTGAGATGGCTGCGGCACGTGGAGCGTATGGAGTGGACAGCCCGACGAGTCTTTAAGGCCACCCCTGAGGAACACACAATTGGCGGGTGACCTTAACCAAGTTGGTGGTGCGTAACTGGAGGGAGATAGCTATGGACCGAGCTGGTTGAAGGGGCTTGTTGGTTGAGGCTGTGATCCACCAGGACCCCAAAGGAAGTAAGTATTCATACTGTATTACAATTTTTACGGGTCTATAAAGATATTTAAATTTTTCGTCCCTGAATCCCAGTGAATCATCTGGAGCCGGCGGCTCGCCGCTAGCAATTGAACGATTAGGGCACTTTTCTTCTCTTTTAGATTTATACAGTATTCGTTGCCTTCATACGGTGACTTGCCTTTTGTGTACCTACTTCATTTCATGTTGCTTTCTCTACAATGGTTATTGGTTTTCTGGATGATTCTCATGAATTTTCATCGAAGTTTGACTTTGTACACTTGCGGATATTTGTATGTATTTCTTTTGAACGAATATTATGCATATATGCATCTGCTTCTTCTTACAGTATTATTTCGGATTGGGTAAGGTTAGGTGGCTGTACTAAAAACGGGACACACTTAGACGTAATTTGTGAGAGAAGGGGTAAAGTGGCCAGAAAATGTATGGGCCGGGCTTTACAGATAAAACCTTTATTGCTATCTGCGAATTTCTTTTAAAAAGAAGTATCTCCGTGTATCTTACTTCGGAAGAAGGTCATAATTATGACTGAAAAAGACAACTCAATTGGTTAAAAAATGTTTGAATTTAACACCTCCTAGTGGCGGTTTGGTTTCGGGTAGGGACGGACTGACAGTCCATTTGACAGTCCATCACTAATGAAGGAAACTGGTGCATGGCAGAAAAGGGTAGTTGAATCAATCCGTTCTTCTGCTTGACCAAAAGTCAGTGGAGGGATTGTTTACTGGAAAATGATGGAGGGTAACCGTGGCAATCTGCCTCCCGTTTATTTCCTTTGATAACCCGTCTACGAAACAAAGAATGGTGCAGACGAGCTTGATTGAAGCAAACTGTCCTACTGCATGGAACCGAAAAAAATTGTTAGACTTTGTCCGGGAGAGCAAATTCGAAGGGTGACCGAAACAGTCTAACCACCCATTATGTCTGATTGATTACTACTCGAAGAGCTGGTTAAGAATATATATTTCAATAATGACATCCTCATTCAAACGACCCAGTATGCGAATTAAGGAGTTTGTGATTCATCACATGGATCATTTTCCTCCCATGTTTATCATCAAAAAAGTTAGCGTGACTGTCTGGCTTTTGACAAATTTTACATTTTAATTTGCATATTCACATCCACATTCATTCAATATCCATCTTCACAAATTTACATTTCTTTTCTCGAATACTATACTGCAAGAAAAATATTTTATTTTTATTGTGAAAAGTCGAGAGGATTTACCATGAGTGTGGGAAGTTGATTGTATTTCATACGTAGGTATTCATTTGACTCGTGGACATGCAATGTCCGCCTCGACAATGTATCTATAACAGCCAAGTCGTTGGACTCAGATACATGTACAAAATAGAATCTATAAATTGTGAAGGTTTTTCTATTCGAAAATGCAGACTCTGTGTGGTTTATTAGGTGATTTATGATTTCTCTCTCTTACATTACATAAAAATATTTTTTTCTGAGAATTAACCGTATTTTTTTGTCAACACAACAGCACGATATCTAATTGCACCCACCACCAGTCAGCATAATATATTTTCCAAACCGCGCTCCTGATTGTCAATAATCGGATATACGCTCAGCTCGAAAATGTCATTTTTCTTCGCCATATGAGGATGGGAAACATAGACATGCATTCCCTTCAAATTCATATTGCTACTTATGGTGCAAGTTTTTAGTTGGCACATGGAACGGAAGTCAGGGAAATTGGGTACTCTCATTCTGAATTAAAACTGGAAACTTGGAATTTTTTTTTAACTTAGAAATCAGAAGTCATAAAATGACTGCTTAGCGGCAAAATGAAATTTTGTTTGCCTGTTGTTGACAGATGTAACAAAAATCATAAAAGATGCACATACTAGTTTGATTCTTGTAAGGAGTTTTACATAGATCGGAAATTGGCTTTACAGTGAAGAGGTACGATGTTGCATTTATAGCTTCAAAGCGGGTTCCTATTCATGTGAACAAGCAGTTTTCATTTGATACTGCTTTCTTCTGGATATGCATCGCTGTTTAAAAGTGAAATTAATATTTTTTTAATATTCTGTACTACACTATATATTGTTGTAAGTAGTTTTTGAAAAGTGATGTCCGCGCGTATTATGTTAGTGACTTTTAACAATATCTAACTGAAAACTCTGTGTGATATTTGGCGTTAAGCCAAATTGGCATGTTGGAAAAAAGCGGAGTGTAACGAAAGTTGAAACGCGATTAAAAACAATACTAGAAAGGAGAAACCCAACACTGAGGTGAATTTCCAGTCTTTCTATATCTGTTACGATATGCTAATATTCCCTTTTCGCTATGATTTGAGAATTGTATTTTATTTGTTCATATTGAAAATCCTTGTAGTCATTATTCTGCTCCCAAAATTTGGCTTATTCGTTCCACAGTTTTTTTTTTAAAGTTCAATACTCCAGTTGCTTACAAATGGTTAGCAGATTATCAAAGAAAAGGGAGAAAGATAGGATAAGGGTTGGTTCAGTGGATATTTTGGATTTCTAACTTATTTACTTAGGTGGCGCTACGCAACACGCCTCTCCTTTCTTTCCTCAAAGTCTTACAAATTTGTCTTTAGTAGATTTTTTTTTATTTTCATTCTAAATCTAGTACAAACATAAAAAAAAATTACGAATCATACATTTCAATTTGGATACTCACTTGAACAACCATGTTGTTACAAAATATTACATTTCCTTTTCTTGAATATTATATTAAGAAAATATAACTTGAGGGAGGAAAGTTGATTGAATTTCATACACATGCATTTGGCTCGTGCGGATATGCAATGTCCACTTGGTACATGTCATGTCAGTACCATAATATCGACCCAGATAGATTTTGTATTGCAAAGTGTAAACTCGGTTTGGATTATTTGGCAAACAAAACCATAGAAACATTTCATTTCACGTTTCTTTCGTCCCACTCAAATAGAAACCGTTTTCAGAGAATTACTTGGATATTGTTATCACTCTTCATATGGCGACCTGAAATTGCATTTTGTGTATTCACGAATACAAATACAAATCGAGTTTAGGGGTTTAAATTTTCTTAATTTTTTTACTTTAATTTAGGTGTAATGCCTTTACTCTTTAATTGTGGATCACGTACATTTTCCGGTTATCCACACAACAATTAAAATTTAAAGTAAAAAATCATTTTACTCGGTTTATTTCACTCTGGTACCTTAGAGGCTGCACTTAATAAATAACATTAGATTTATTATGATTTTCCATCTTAAATTCTCCGCTGGCTTAGTGTGCTTGCAGATAGTAAGACTTAAATAAATAAATAGGTGGCGCGACAATTCCTTTCTAGAATTTTATATTACAACCCTCAATAATTACAACTCCCTTATACTAAAAACAATATTCCACATCAGAATACTGAATAATGTAGAAATTAAATATAAATTTTGTAAAATGTCTATGTTTCAAGGTGTTGTAAAGCTTTAACTTATAATCGTGGACTAAAGTAACGAACATTGCTCAATAATGTCCATGATCGGTACCCAGTCCAACAATTACAATTTAAAAATAATCCAATATTGATACAACCGATTTAAAAAAGGTTGTAATGCATTTAAACATCTGAAAAAGGGATAACCTTAACCATATTTATGAAGAATTCAAATCAGTGATCGCCAGAAGTGAGTCAACACCAATGCTGTTTTGATTTGTCTTTCGAGTTTAGAAACAATTGTTTTGTTTAGAAACAATTGTTTTGTTTTTCTATCTATGTATCTATTTTATGCTTTCGAAATGAAATTGTGTTTTCTTATTGTTATTTCGTCATCAAATTTTTTACAGATTGTTGGTTTTTTAAGACATGTTTTAATGCATTAAAGAAAACTTAAAAGACCATCGGTGTTCACTCACTTTTAAATATCATTCGAATCATTTCTTCGTATTTATGTACCAACAAATTTATTGCAATAAAAAAAATGTATGTACATATTTGTTGTATGTCCTTTATAATCTATTACACATCCACAGTGATATTTGTTGTGTAACCACAAATTCTCACTATTGAGGTGCTATAAATTAAAAGGAAATATAAGTCGGGTGCGCATTTGTATCTTACACTTCCCCATAGCTCAAATTGTTTGTAATGGCTTTATTTTATATAAATAATTGTAGAACGTTCTTATTTTGCTTAAATCCAAATAAAATAATTGCAATTCAGTTCTATTTAAAAAAAAACGTTACTTCATCTTTAGAATTTACTGAATTAAGTGCCTTACAAAAATTTCCAGGTGTGGCGAGTTACCTTTTATCTCATCTTATCTCTTTATATATATAAAAATAATTTGTATTGTTTTTGTTACTGATGTTCTCTGTAATGCTGACCCGATTTTTTTCTAAAAATTTCCCACGAAAGGTGACATCAATACCAAGGTTTTTATGTATATAATGTACAGTCTTTGTATGTGGATTATTCAGAATAAATATCTCGAAAACCTTTAAACCGATTGAGCTTAAATTTTCAGATAATCTTTGATATTGGCCAGAGAAGGTTCTTATGTGAAGTTAGGTCAAAATTTGTAAAAGGGGCGTGACAGCTCTCATACAAAAATAAATTGGTTGCAAACGCTATTTCTCAACACTTATGGGAGCTAAAGTTGTAAAATTAAAGGCAATCTGTTTACTTTTTAAAATAAGGTAGTTTATTTTTTTTAATTATGCTACGGTATACCGACTTTTTCTCTGTCTGAAATCTCCTCTTCATTATTCTAGTGCGTGGTCCAATGAGTTTACCAAATCGAGAGGGACATTCTGTAATTAGACCTGATGTGTTGTGGAAAACATATCTTCACGAAGTTTATTTCATGAGCGAGAGCACAAAGTGTTTCCATATTGCCATCCTAGGGGTAAAAGTTCGCCTTCGCATCGTTTAACTACGATGGTATTGACAACAATGTATAGCAAATCGTCTATCAGTTTTGTGAAAATTAAATTTTGCTCTGATGCTGTGAGGTGTTATGTTCCATCTGCAAGTGACAACCATCAATTCGAATGGATAACATTTGCTTCTCCACTACTTTCGATTGTTTTAACAATGCTAACCTATGCAAGGGTACAACATTGTATCATTCTTGTCTGGCAAGAAAGTCTACAAAGCATACCCTGCAATTGTGACCCTTCTTCCCGGATGAATCACACCGAGAAACTTGCATTTGTTTTGAAAGTTTCAACCACCGCACATCCCTTGCAAGTTAGCAATTTTTCCTTGTCATGAGTGTGGATCTGACTATGACAATGGTAATCTGCTGGCAGTCCCTTTGGGGTAGGAATCTAAATGTATGGTAAGGTAGAGGTCCTATAATCGCGTTACTATTCAGACGGCCCTATTCCAGCAATTGAAGCTTTCTCCGGCATAATAATCAAAAGACATTGAAAACGACGAAAACTTATTTAAATAAATAAATAGTTGGCACAATAGGCGTGTAGACACCCTAACCCAAGATTCTCACAACCATTCGTTTGTGTGAGTTTTTTATTTTTGGGACGAATGGAATGTTATGCCAAGTACGAACTGCTGAAAAGCACTTTCAGGACAATATTATGCTCTCGGATGTTTGTCAGACGTTCGCGAGAGGTGCCACAGTGGAAAAAACCTTAAGAAGTACATAATTTGTGTTTTTTTCCGGTGATAGAACCTGGGACACACACCCACGAAACCTCGCATAGCACAGTAGTCCAGCACACTAGCCACTGAGCCAAAGGGCCCACGGAAAACGTATTTATTGTTACTACCGTTCCTCATCTTACTCTCCGGGATTGAGCAATGAGACAGGTTACCGATTCGTTTTTAGTAATTTCTAAACAGACATAATGTTCATGCGAATGTTGTTTTTAATAATTTATTTACCTAAGTTCAGGCCTAACAATTGCCACTTCTGTTTTTCTGGGGGTTGAACCGGAGCCAGAAGTCTTTGAAAAAGGAACTTTGTGCCTTTTTTTGCCACGTAAACGAATAAGTTAATAATAACTGTGGGGACACACATAGTAATGGAGCATATACAATTTAATTAACCATTTAAATAATTAAAAACAAACTAATCATATTAACCATTATCGAGCCCTTTGTTCCGAAAATGCCACTTGCACTTGAATTACAAAAAACTTTGGGGTAGGTACTTTAAAATTGAAAATTTTCTTTATAATATTAAGATACAATGTTCATGCTGTGACCATCCACCCTCCTGTGTTTGTATAAGAAGGGGTTTGGGTAAATCGAAATACGTATATCCCTTAGCCATACCATCCAAAACCAAAAGGAAAATAAACAAAAAAAAAAAAAAACCGTGAGGTTAGAGGAAAATAATAATGTAAAAGATACGCATCTCTATTAAAATTAAAACATCCGTTGATGGAATCCAAATGCTGCCTAGCAACAATTAGGAAACATTTTCGTCTATTAATTAAGTCGCCATGTAGACAGGGAATTGCTCTGAGATAATCGGTAGTGGAGTCCAAAATGGCAGCCTATTTTTTTGGTTGTTTCCAATTAGAAAATGTTTGCAACGAGGGTCGATTCCAATTATAATTGAAATCCGAATACATCAATTTAGTTCATACTTAAGAAAATATTACAAAAGTCGATATAGGGCTCTTAGAGATACATATCGTGACGTTAAGTTTCAACCGATTTGACCTCTTATCATTCATTGGCTAACCTGCTGAGCGTAAACATTTCTTGGTCCCAATTGATTTGAGAATTTTGCTATTCAAATGATGAGTGCTGAATAAACACATATGTATGAATTTATTAATCTGTATACCAACTCTGAGTATACCTGTACTATACAAATACAAATGCAATTTCAGCATGAAAATACATAAAAATATGTACCTTGTTCAGTTGATAAGATTTTTATTATCTGCTCACCTGCTTTCCGTATTCAAAGTACTCAAACATACTTCAAATACCAAAACAAGTTCATCGCACACAATGAAATTGAAATTCCTGTTTGTATCGGAAGTTTTAATTTGATAGATAAAATCGCCTCTATCCCATTTTCGAGTGGAGATTTCCATCTATTTCATCTATTCAGTTCGCTTCTTTGTCCGGCACTTCAGTTGTGAGTGTGAGTGGATGCAGATTCCATTATCTACTGCATCACAAAATGCACGATGTGTGCAAAAGGACGTGGCAGGGCTTATGAAGTCCCCGATTTAATTTTATTAACTCGCGATTGTATGTCTGTTTGGCGCTATGGGTAAGTCTGAATTTTAGTCAAATGCAGCATTAACGATATAACATCAAAATTGAATTAGTTATAGAACCATTCTGCAATTTTAGTATAGGCTGGCATGAGTCAGTTAGTTAGGTCCATTAGTTAGTATCACGTTTGATGTTACATTAAAACTGCAGCGGTGCAGCATCTATTTGTATTCATCGAAACTATGTTTAGTTAAGTAACTGTATGGAAATAATTCGTGTAAATAGGGAATTAATTTTATAAGGTGCGAGTTTGTGCTTTATTGATGGAAAGCTTGCACTGCAAGGCCGCTTTCCCGCAACAAATTGAGTTATATTGCTTTTAACGGCAAGCTAGGTAATGGTACCATGGTAAATGTTTTAGAATCGAATCAGTACCTTTTAAGGGCTAATAGGGTTTGAAAACCATGACCATGACTAAAGTATAAAATTCCAGAATGTGTTTACAGGAAAAACGATGGCCGAAGTGCACAAAATCAAGAGCAACAAGGCAAGAGTATTTTTATATCGAGCCAGAAGAAGGGAGAAAATTTAATTCCTTCAATGAAGTAGTCGTAGAACATAAATTGTATATCCCTCGTCATCAGAATCAACTCACATCACAAGAAGGATAATGATAAATTCAACTTTGTGTCGGACCAGAACTCAACTTCAAGCAAAATACGATTGCTTAGATATTATCAAGTGTTAATTGTATGTTAGGGGCACCTATTATTTAGTATTTGTTGATGTATCAGTGTATTACAAATATGCCTGCTCCTTGTGTGCCATATTGTCTGTTGGCATGGGCTCATGATACTGAGATTAACCACAGGTGACATCATTGGTTTTCATAGAACCCGCAGAATCCACGCGGTCGACGAATTATTTTTTTTTTAATTCATCACCAGAAGGGTGGGCGCTGGTGCTGGACGGGGTCCCAGGTATACGATCCCTGGAAAAACACAAATTAAGGTCGCATCCGCCAAAGATCCAAAAGTATAACTGTCCTGAAAAAGCTTCTCAATTCAATCATTCGGACTCGGCGTAAAATTGTAGGTCCCTTCCATTCGTCCTAAAAATAAAAAAAATGCACTCCTCCAAATTTGCTGATTATCTATACCCATCATTCACTGCACAAATCATTCGCATTTAAATCTAATTATAAAATAAGGCAAGTGTTTGTCGACATTACTGTCCTTTGTTGCCTTACAATAAGAACGTAATTTGTTTACCAATAAATTATAATTTGAAATTCCGTAAATGGTGGTGCGGCACTACCCACCAAGAAGCACGTACATACAGATTCAATCAGTTCGTTAATTGTCCACATAAAATCGAAAAAAAATTTAAATGACAGCACTGCAAGAAAGGAAAACCAACACAAAATATTATATTTTAAATATTTATTTATTCTGTCAATAATAGTTTACACACGTACAACATTTTAAATATTTTAGTTTTCATTTCATTTAATGTCAACTTTGATACAAAATTTCCAAAATTTCTTTCCATTTAGGTAGATATATAATTTTGTAAATGTCTGTATATGGGTTTAAGCGTATTTTCAAATACTCGTAATACGCACTTTTTAATGTCTTTAGTCAATACAGAGTTAAATAATTTTTTAAAATAGTTTTCATTTGAAGGAACTGTCATTAAAATTGTGCGAAACAATATATAAATTTATATTTTTTTTTCTCTAACTGGGGAGAGGATCAAAATACTGCTTTCAAAATTCTGCCGTTTCACACAAAAATTGTACTTTTCAAAATTCTATTTTTCTTTTTTAGTTCTGCTCTACAAAATTCTGCTTTTCAATTTGAAAGCAATAAAAATCTGCTGATTCTGCTGTTTTCAATTAACGAATGAATATAAACCAACAAAAATTTTTCAATTTTTTTTATTATCTTTTATGGGGTTTGCACAATGCACATGCCCATGTCCAAGTTAATTTACCAAAATAACGCTTTTAATTTGAAAAAAAACAAATACGCATTTAAAATTAATTTTTAAAATATTTATTTTTATTATTGAGTTTTAAATTTTATTTAAGTAACCCGTTTGGTCTAAAATATTTGTTTTATTCTTATCTAACTTTTACTTTGAAAATTATAAATTTTTTTAAATTTACTAATATGCATTGTTTTATTTTATTTAATATTCATTGTTTTTGTTAAAAACTACTTAATTAATATAAATTTAAAAATACATATATAATATAAATTTAAAAATAATAAATTATTGTTTTTTATTTATATATACACATTTATATTTTTTTTTTATTTAAAATGAAATGACTTCAGATTATTATGATTTTTATCTAATCATTGATTTTGTTTGTATTCGAGAAAAACTAAATTTCAATAAAAAACTTAATTCTTTAGTTTATTTAAAATTTAAATAACTTAGTTTATAATAAATAAATATAAATATTTCTCTATTTATTAACATACCACAGTGAATGATGGGTTTTTTGAACACTTTCGACCATAGGTAGGTACTTCCTTTTTTTTTTTTTGATTCTAGGTACTTATTTGACTAACATTTCACAGCGGCCGTTATCTGCAGAGACACTTTTGAATTCACACCTATATTGATTCTATATAATTTTTTTTCAATGATGAATATTCATTTAATTCATATCTTAAAATGACACCAACGAATTTAGACCATATCTTCTCCCTTTGCCAAGGTAATCTCATGAATTTCGTCTGCAACTACCATCACCTTAACTTTATGCGATGGCCGATTACGCCGCATTCTTTCTTGAATTATTCTTTTCATGCTCATGAATCTTTTAAGAAATGGAATGACAAAAGGCCTTTGATTATTATCAGAGTCATCAGACGTTGATATCAAATATTCCTCAGAGTCGGAATCCGATTCGAAGTCAATAATTCTGGGTGAGCGGAAAACCATCAGTTTTGGAGTGGTGGGCTTTGGCACCGCCATCGTCATCGGTATCGCCGTGGAGGCGTAGGCAAAGCTAGTGGTGGCCTCTTCAGCAATTTCATTAATGTTTACCATGAAATTCATACTGCACAATGGGTCAATTATTGTTATTATAGAATAATTCGGATAGAAACGCACTTGCAGCAGTTTAAATATCTGGCTGTATTTAACTTGTTTTTTAATTCACTTTTTCGCTGCACTTTGCACCTATTCCGGAACTCCACCTCGAATAGATAAAGGATAAAAAACACTGTGGGAAATGATACATGTCCACTGTTTATGAATTAAAATAGAAATAGGTCACTCATAAATTTGCAATGCAATCTATATTGGTGTTAGTGTTGCAGGACAAAATGCTCTCTCATCATGTGAAAATTTAAGTGACATCCTCTCAGAGTTGAAATGGCTACGGAATAGTACTATTTTATTATTTTTTTTCTGGCAAAACTACCTTCTTAAATTTCATACATTAATACTGTCATTCGAATAGGTAGTTAGTGTGAGTTCTCGCATGTCCTTATAGGTATAGGTAGTGTCTCTATTTTTTGATCTCCAATAAATATATGTAGTAGCAAATGCGCTTAAGGTTTCGCAATAGGCAATATTTTACCACGTTCTGGTTACTTTTTATCTCTGAATGGACAAAATATTCAATTATTCTCAAAAACTCACTAAGCTAGGTGCCAACTATTTATAGATACAATTTCAGTCCCACTGTATTTATGTCGCAAAACCCACAATAAAAACATTTTTTTGTTCATATTCTAATTGAAGAAAATATATATTTTATTCTATTACCCTTTGGGAAACAGTACAATGCAAACACTGATTTGAACTGTGATAGTGTAGTGACATCGGTCATCTACGTCATCCACATCATCTCTGAAACATTGTCACTGTATATGTGTTGGGGCTGCGTTGCTGTGCAACTAACTCATGCATAGTGGGGGGCTTGGCTAAATGTATAGAAGGTTAGCGAAGTGAAATGAATTGCAGTGACGTGAATTTGCACACAAACACGAATTGCAAATTGATACTGGATACTAGATGTGATACACAATTCATTCATTCATTCATAACATAATCCACCCATTTTGATAATAAATATGAATTTATTTAATTTCGAAGCAGGCCAGGTTAGGTACCATAGATGATTATTGCCTTCCATTTTACAACAATCAAAAAGCCGGTATTTACCTACGTGCAAAACATTTATTTTAGAATCTTTTTCTATGTGTGTTTGTGCTTAATGGCGTAACGTAGGGGTTGGACATTTGCGTGCGCACAACTTTTCTTTTCGATTGAACTTTCTCCCCAACCCCATAAGAAAACCCCATTGACACTATACATACTGCAAATGTGTGCAGTTAATTGCTGCTAGTTTATTTTTAGAATTCCCAGGGGCTAACAATGCATATGCGTATAACTGCATAGAGAAACAAGTTGCAAGTGCCGAGAGAACGCACTCATTTAAAACTTGCTGATTGACGTAAGAAAGTGAACTTTTCCCGAGGGTAGATTAACTGGAACCTCTCGCCAAGTAAAGAATTTGGCAAAACTTTTGGAGGGGAGGACGACATAAACTCTTAGACCAATCAGAATTGAACACGTGGCCCTAATGCATAGCAATTTTTACTTTGTTTTATTGTTTCTCATATGGATTTATCAATAGAACAACTAACTTAAACGCAAAGAAGGAACGTACCTCTGCCCTTTCTCTTTTCGTCGAGTGTAAGCCTTTCATTGTTTTCCTAATTCCATAAAATTCTAATGCATTACATACCTATATATACTGGACACTAGTTTTGCCAGATATTCACAATATGTTGGTATTATGTAGCGGGCTAAATACTGCCCCCCATTTTGAGGATATGGTGTGAGAAAATTCGTTTTTCTGGTAGGGGAAATATTTTTTCTGGGAATCAACCGGCTATTGTATAGGTTGCATATTTTTTATATAGTGGTTAGGAAAGGCGAAATGGAAGGTATAGGAATGTGAAAGGAAGTGGGAGGCTTTTTCTAGAAACTGTAGGTATATATTCTGTGGATTTTTAAAGGTGGATTTGTTTTAGGTAAGAAGCTTAATTAGAGAAAAACTGATTTTAGAATTTCTCACATTTAGATACAAACGTACAGTGTACATTAAAAGTGTGTAAACACCAAAACTCTTTTACGTTTCTAGGGTCTTAAAAAATTTCTTAAAATCCAACAAAACATATATATTTCATTTCGGCAGTATAAAATGCTGCTGAATTTTTTCCAAACTACATTGGTGCTTACTCACTTTTAACGTTCACTGTAGCAAGAGTTAGATAATGTATCGTTTTCGGTTAAAATTGTAAGTTCTAGATTATTTTCAATTCTTAGAACTTAAAAGTGCCTGATGCCCAGTGTCCTTCGGTCTGTGTGTTTTCAGAAGTTACAACCTAAACCGATGACTATAGATTTGCTTTAAAGTTTGAGAATTTTAGGGCTCATAATTCTAAAAATATTTTCAATACAAATAGCACTTCCCATATAGAGGTCCTATAAAATAAAGATTTGAAAAAAAAAAGAAAACCTCTTCCTCCAAACAATTTAAATGGAATTGACATGTCCTGGTGTAGGTACTGTACTCTACTCCGTTTTTCCCGTAGGTATGTATTTCAGCTTTGGCATGCTATCTATTTTTTTAGGCCATGAAGAATTAATTTTTTTCCTGTCCCTGTAAAAAAAATTGCCTCTAACTACGAGTTAATAATAATAAATTTTCTACAAATTGAAAATGCACTATACGTGTATAGTGGCCTTACATGGTTCGGTTTTCGATGGCCTTGTAGCCTGCCAACTGAATAAAATGTCCTTGCAATCAAATTAGCTACTAATTGGCAATTAAATTATGTATAAATTTTTAGCTTCTAACATGACACTCTTTTGTACCATCCTTGGAGCTATATAAAAGCCAACAGTATGGCAAAAGGTCAACATAAAGAATTTCTTCCTAGTACTTCTCACATCATCATGTCGTTGGTTATTTTCGCTTTTATTTCATATGCTACAGCTTTTCTTGCTGAAATCCAAAATCTTGTACATTTAAATATCCATTGTCTGTGTAACAGTTTAAATCACATTTGTATTTCTCGTCTTGGCTATTTGCAGCAGGGGTCAATACTCAATATCCCACAGAGCGTAATTATATGGAGCTAATGTATCCATACACATATAGCCGTATTTGCATATGTTCCTGAAATGATATGTCGTTCGTATCTTGTCAGCTCGAAAGTTCACGTTGGGATACGCCAATTTCGTTGGCAAAAATAAACTAATGCAAATCTGAAAATATGCCAAGGCCAACTACAGGAGCCTAAAATAAATGCAAAAATAATCTGAAGTAAATATAGCTTGACTTACAAAACAAACAGATCGCATTACAATGACATGTACGCCTTTTGTTATTTTTATTGCTGAATCCTTCAACTGCATTGTCCAAGAATATGACATTTCTTTTATTCAGTTGCGTAATTTGCTTATCTGGATAAGATTTTCTTGATTTTCAAAGCTTATGTAACCTACGATTGTAATTTTACTATATTTATACCACAAATAAGCTTTGAATGTGGGATGTGGGCGTTACAAAGATACCTGCCAGTGACAGCTTCTGGGATACAGTATTAGGATCCGTTTCGTATGAACAAAACTCTGTATTTCAAAATTATGTACATATTTAAACAAATTTTTTATAAATACAGAATTCTTGTATACTATTATTTTTATATTTTGGATGCTGACTTCCTAAAGAATAGATTTTTAAAAACAGAGTACATCGAATACTTGTAGAATTTTTATACTGCAATCAAACCTTTACTTTTAGAGGTTGCCTACAAAAAAGCAGACAGAACTTTCAAAAACAAACAAAAAAATGAATACGCGGAATTTTGTCGATACAGTATTGCGAAATGCAGAATTATGTCCCGCTCCCAATTACGAGACCTCTGAAAAATCAGTTGACTGAAATCAAATGATACTCCAATTTTAACTAATCTAAGAATCTATCAGCCTTTTTAAAAATAATGTAGACCTACAAAAACATAAACATTGTGCATGTTCCATTTGTAAAAAATGGAATGACTCTGTTGTGAAATGCGTTGCAGCTAAAAAACGCCGCATGCAGTACCCTACTTTTTTTTGTGTATTTACCTATAAACAATAATTGTCATTATCTTGAATTTACCATAACGACCTATGCGCCACTCATTATTCTTAAAATTCGCCTGCTTTTGCCGTTGTTCTAATGCATAGCAAGTGCATTGGGAAAAATCAATCGCTCTCTTTGCTGTTGACCGCGATCAACTTAACATCTTCTGGAAAAGGGATCTTCTTCTTCTTCTTTTTTACACAATAAATAAAAATGTATAAAGGAGTTTGATATTCGTTTTTTTCTATTGTCATTACATCATTTCGCGCGATGTCATTTCAGACTCTCTAACACTAATACTAACGGCGTCACAATGGGACTGTACCGCAATGAAACGATATTTTTCAAACTTGTCTATATAAAGTGATAAGACCATTGCATTTATCAATGCACCGTGAAATTAAAATTTTCACAGAGATATTGGAATTCAATTAAAATAAAGATGCAAAGAAAAATATGCACGTAATAGAAATAGATTATTAAGAAACATTGTCGTTCATATCATTCACGAAAGAAATTTGTTGGCGAACAGTAGTCGAAGATATTCGCGCTACGAAACAAATACACTCAGAGAAAAATCGAAAGCTAAAATCTAGTATGATCAGGCTTGTTTTTTTTTTTAGATTTTTTTATTCTTACGTGCTAAATCTTAATATGACACCCATAATTCTTGATGTAATAATATATATAAAACAAATTTTAATTCTTCATTTAGTAACAAAAAAAAACTTGATTTGAGATTGCATAAATGTAATATTATGTTCCTAAATTAAGTTCGCCAAAATCTTGAGTTAGCCGAAATAATCTTAAAATTTTACATTTAAAGACAAATTAAGCAATCTTAATTCAAGAATATTCATGATTGGAACAATCCGCAACAATACTTGAAGTGCATGCATGCACATGAAATTATGTATCGATATCTATCTACTGTTTGCTCATCTGGTTTTGCGTCGCGTCGTAGCTGTACTCGATGTTGCTTTCGTCATTACTTCGTCGGTTTTAAAAGCATAAGTGAGTTTAAAGCGATTTTTTTAAAGAGCTTGGTATTGACTGAAAATCAAAATATAAATAAGAAATTGATTATTATTTTAATTTTCCTTAGTGATAACCAAATTTGTGAAAATAAAGATGATCACAGAAAAAATATCTAATTTCTTCAGTCCAAGTGGCGCAAAAATGTTGCATAAATTTCAACGAATGCTCAAATAAAGTAAAAAAAAAAACATTTAAATGCTCTTTTCTATAACTTGCAATTCGTCACAGAGAAAAAAGAAAAACTACCCAAAATTACCGTGCAAGTGGCGAGGAGTGTATGTTAGGCTAATTGAATTTCGACATAGACAGCATAAAAAAATGGGGTTCGGTTCGATCAATAGTGGAATCCGAGGCTGTCTGCCATTATTAACTCAAAACTGATTCCATTTCAACCCTTCCTAATCTGGACTCAAGCGTCTTTATTCCTCTTTTTGTTTTTAACGAAAAATAGAATGCGCTGGCCGCATTCCTCTTCCGAGCCGTCAATAATTCAACCCTTCTTCACCTTACAAATTTCCGGTCGTATTCTGATGTTTAGAGATTGTACTTTCATTAGCCGTACAACGCACGAAAATGGTATTGCCTAACTCTGTCATTCCTCCACAATACAAATTAAAAAATATTTACCCATCAGGGGGTATCGGAATCTCTTGTTTTCTTTATCCCCATTTATCGCAAAATAACCATAGGTATTTATAAAAAAAAATCCTATATCGCCTTTAATAAATTTAAACTTTTGGCCAAGTCTTGAAAGTATGTTTATTTTTTCCCCTGTCAGTCTACCAATGAAAGTATTTACAAAAATAAAAACTCATTAAAATAGAGGCGTAAATATTGGACACTCGATAGAAAATTCTCGCCACAAATTCTCGAAAATAGTTGCCTCTACAAGCACTTACCAGAGTTCAATTTTGTTCTCACTTTGAATAAATTAATAAAACTTTGAAAAACACTTTAAAAATTGAGTCACATTAACGACTTTGTAACCTTATATCACTGGAAGAACACATTTATTAGAATCACCATTCGAATCGAATTGTATCTAAATTTTTTTTAAATCACACTGTCGACGATCTATACGCAAATCATCAAAAGTTAACATTTTGTTGTCACAGTAAAAGAACTTTCGGCAAACTGAATCTTTGTGTTGATGCAACCGTGACAGAATATAGATTGCCAATGGTATTTATACTGACCGTGAAATATATCGAAACCTCAGCATGTTGATGTGATGATGTGGAATGTAACTACCTACCAGCGTATGCAGAATTCAATATAAGCAATCATCCATCGCATACCCAGTGAATTTATTCGTATAGGAGTATACATAAGGGAGGTAATATTAACATTGTTCCTCTTCAATACCTTATGGACAAGGGAATTGTGTGGAGAATTGGCTAGGTGGAATGTTTTTTTTTTTTTTTTTTAAGATTTTACATATTGGAGCACTGAAACTTAAACACCATTTTTGACGACATGCGGTTGGAGAAACTGTGGCCGATGGCTGTATAATGCTCGTGTCACCAGGCAAACCCTCTAAGCACTGCGAATGTGTGTATCCTGTAACAGAAAGATGTTGATGTGTTTAGCGATCTGTATTAGAATGAATGTCCCGATTTTTATCTCTTCTTGATGGTCAAGAGATAAAAATCAGGACAATTTATCAGTTGATTAATGAAAACGCTTCCGTTTTGGCGCAAGTATTGGTAGCATTGTTTAAGGAAATAGTTTAACACTAACTTAAAATTAGGTATTAATTTGGAACTATAGATATTTTGCTTTGCATCCTGACTATCCTCAACAGTCTTTGTGGATTGCACACCAATTTATCAACGTTTAGCCGAATCCTATAGAGTTAGATTTTGAGAGCGAACACTATTCCTGTAAGGAGTTCTATTTAAAAGTAGATTAACTTTTTATACATTCACCCCTATCGCGAATAATATTTCCCCCGGAATGTTTCCCATTCAGCAATTTGATTTACATTGCTGACAAGGGAAAAAATTCCATCGGAATTTATTCGCGATACCCCTAATTTTCTTTTTACTTTAAAAAATACGCGCACTACTCAGAGTGCGAGCGGTGGTGCCCTACTGCACTGTAAAAAAATTGTAATAAAAATAAGGAATATTTGATATTATAAAGGTTAGGGATGGAAATTAGTATGTTTATATGTGTAAGCAGAGTTTTCTCCTCTCTCCATGATATGATGTTTTATAAAAATTAAAGTAGCCGATCAATTTGCAATCACGTTGTGTACACTGTTGATTTTAAAAGGGACAATAAATCATCCTTTTAGGTACTTACCTATGAAAATGTATTTCTCAATATAAACAATCCAAATCAGCAAAAATAGAAACATAACTCACATATTATTTTGCAACATCAAATATACTTTATTGATTTACTATATTTGGTATAAGACTATTTTATAAGTGAAAATATAGATGTTCCATCTCTAATATATACTTATTAGTATTCCCTGTTCATGTCATTTCAGTCATAAAGTTTTTCCTACCGGTTTTTTATTATAAGATTTACCATTAAAAATTCATGAAAATTAAATTTTTTTTTTTTTTGAAAATCATTTTAGTTTTTATTCAAAATCATTGGGTTTTGATTTTGGTTGGCAAACACAAATTTTGCAAGGTGCAATCAATTAAAAACAAAAACAGACATTTTTGAAAATTCTTAGGTGTATAGTTTTTTTTCTACTTCTTGGTATGACGAAAATATTCTCAAAAAAAAATTTGTGAAAGTTCTTAGGTACATTTTATGATTTTTCTATTTAATTTCGAGGTACAATAGTTTCAAATTAAGAAAGAAACTTTTAGTTACAGTAGTTTAAAATTATTAATTTAATTGCTTTTAAATGAATTAAAATAAAAAATAGTTAAATGGTATATTTTATAGATATGTAGATATATAAAAAAATATGTTTTTGTGATTTGTTATATGATTTTCTTAATTAAAAACATTTAATGCCAGTAACAATTCGAAATTGCATCACAAACTTTAGCGTACATCTTTATTACAATCCCTCACTTATAGCTAGGATAAAATATGTTTGAATTCCATAACACCAACAAAATTGAAAATAGGCAAATAAAACAGATTACTAAATGCAACTTATAGCTGGATTTTTCATTTTGAATAGCTTAAGAACTGTGTGATTGATCCCAAGCTTGAAGAGCGTAGTACACATTAGCCGAGTCCACATAGCATGCACTACATAACCTCTCCATCCAATACTGGAAACGAAATTTGTCCTTCTTTACAGCCAGATATTGCTCATACAATTGGCTAGCGAGCGTGTAGCCCAAGGCTTCTAGCCGGGCGCCCAAGACCTCCTCAATTCCCGGTAGGGTTCTCACTGATTTTCCTTCCATAGGCCCCATGGCAAACTGCATATGTTTGTTGAATATATGCCTTACCTCGAAACTATGAGCACTTTCTTTAGATTTATCTTCCATTGCAATTTTTAATTTTTTTTTTATGCGCGCACTGAGTGTTTTTGCAGGTTTTTTTTTAAATACTAATATATTTTTTATTGTATTATTATTGTACTACTTTTTAGGAAATATTTCTCTGTAAATGTTACTTAGGTAGGTACCGAGAAAAAGGGACACTTCTTCCGGTTAGAGAAACGACTATTGCTGAACGCGACAACGCACCGATGAAGACTGATGGTGAGCTTCGAATGATAGATGGAAAGTTGAAATGCGCAATTATATCTATATACTACTGACATTGACAAAAACGGGCATGCATCTATACGATACAACTCCCACTTCCGAGTTCATCCTACACGTGGCGTGGCGTATACAGAGGGACATAGTCCTGTTGCATATTGTATTCAAACATACCTACACAACGATATTTTCAGGGTTAAAATAAAAGTGGAGGCGGAATGCATATTGATAACAGAACTACATCGCATGCACAGCAGTAATGCTTATGCAGCCTCACTAACCCCTCGAATTTGTTTTCATGTATGCGCACAGATTGGAAGGTGCAGGGGGTGGAATGTACGCTAATCCTTGTTCACAATTTTTTCAATTTATTTTTTCATCTCAACCAAGTGTACCGATTTGTTTGCATTATATTGAGAAATCATCTTCGAGGTAATGAAATGTCCGGCTGTGGGTAGTATTGATTACCAAGAATGAGAATAATGCAAATCTATGGCACAATATACGCCTTCTTTGCAACCAAGGAACACAGCACACAAGGGTCGCGCTTATCGTATCTATTCGCATTGCCCAGGTAAACGACCAAAACAAGACTAAAGCGCATCGCAACTCCTGCTTTTTACATTGTATCGTCGTCATTTCCGAGAATATGTATATAGTTAATTAATTTAGGCACGCAGAGGGATATACCGCGCGCCGCCGGCCGATGCTGTGTAGGAGTAAGGGATTAGTAGTAGGCACGGGTAGGGGGTGGTTCTGATTTGTCGTTTCTTGGTAATTTTCTGGCTGTGGCTGTAAATGGCAATAAATACGAGTATAACAATGACTATGTCTGATCTATGTGTTAAGCCGGCAAATGAGTTTTGATAGAACCTACAGTTAAGCTTTCCTATAGCGAATCCGCACGGGATGTGCTGCCAGCTGCCAGCAGCCAGCATTTTGACTGATTCAACAAAATCTAGCAAAATGACACACTATTTATCGGCCAAATTTCATTATGAATAAAGGCCTAAAAACCTATGCAATTTAATGTGAAATCACCTAAACAGTTGGATTGAAAGATCGGCCAAAAAAAAATAATTGTCGCTGATTAACATAATATGTAAGTTTTTGTCCCAAATTCTAAAAAATTAAAAATGTTAATTTTTGAACAATTTTTCATTTGGCAGAAAAATTGCAATTTATCGAAAAACAAAATGCATCTGTAATTTTCCATAGTTGCTACAAAAGCGTTCCCTAAAATTGTACAGTTAAAGTTTCCGTAAACATCCAAGAGTATAACTGGCCTCATAAAACTCGGCATAAAACTGTAGATCCTTCCATTCGTCCCAAAAAATTAAACCCACGAAAACGAATGGTCGGGAGAACCTTTTTTTTTTTTAATTAAACGAAAAAATTGCTAAACAATTTTGTAAAGAGAGAGCTTAATTGCATATAAGTTCGTTATAGTGAAGTTGGACTGTATTTCCTTTTGGATAAATCTATTCCAAGAAATTTTGAATGTAAATGTTGCCACATGTATAGATACTGTGTTAAAAAAATCCATTTCAGGTACGGAGGTACTTACTTGCCTATAGACATTATGACCATCCAACTAGAAACCAAAGAAAAACGCTAGTAAATTTTTAAATGTCAACGCTTCTTTATTAAATTTTATTTTCTATACCTATCTCTATAACATTTATATAGTTTGCAGCAGAAATAAAATAAAATATCTGCCGGTATAAAACATCATTTAAAATTCTTCATTTGAATTTTTAAACATCAACGCTTCTTTATAAATTTTTATTTTCTATATCTCTATAACATTTATATAGTTTGCAGCAGAAATTAAATAAAATATCTGCCGGTAAAAAACATCATTTAAAATTCTTCATTTGAATTTTTAAACATCAACGCTTCTTTATTAATTTTTAATTTTTATATCTCTATAACATTTATATAATTTGCAGTATAAATTAAATAAGATATCTGCCACTATAACATCATTTACAATGTGAGATTTATAATACCCAAGTATAAATTTCGATAATCATTATTTGTGTTTTTTAAACATATTTAATAAACTTAATATTATTTAATATATATTTAAATGTATAATTTTTTTTTATTTAAAATTAATTCAGGTCAAAATGTTTATATTTTTTCTAAAAAGTTTAAGTTTGCAATTTACAATAAAAAAAAACTTTACTTCCTATGAATACATTCCCACGATTTAAGAGCATAAAAAACGTAATTAGCTTCTTTGGCCGTAGCACCGCATGTTTGATGCATCCACAGCTCGAAAAAATATTTATTCTTGCTCAGATTCAGATATTCTTTATAGACCTGAAAAGCATAAATAAATCCGTGCTCTACAAGCCGCTCGCCTAAGGTCTCTTCAATTCCTGGTAAAGCCCTTATAGATTTGTGTCCCATTGGAGAACCAATAAACTCCATGTGTTTTTCAATTATATACTCAAGCCTGTAAGACCTATTTGGTCCAGCCATGATAAATCTTCTTCTTTAAAGCAGCACACTAACACAGAAAATTCAAGATTGTTTTTTGATTTGCCGATCGGCGTCGTATCACTTTTTTTTTATTTGAACTGCAATGGTACTTTAGTGATACACAACTTTTAATGTTTATTGCGGAAAAAAACTTGTCTAACACAATAGGTGCATTTGCTGAACTAGTAGACAGACCGAATAAGACTGATGGTCTATCCTGAATGTTGGTAGTGCAAGTGCGCAATAATAAACACTTAAGTTGGTATGATGGTGACATTGAAACTGTTGCGTGCATATTGCATACACAATACGCACACACACACGCAATATTTTCAGGGTTAAAATAAAACAGTATAATATTCTATATGGTGGGGTTAGGGTTGAGCAGGGCCAATACCCAACATTTTACTTGCAGGAATATGTTTAACAAACTATAGCTCCGCTTTAAAAGAATGAAACAAAAAACACTAGCGAATTTTGTATTCGAAAATGCATTTACTGTTGTCACATGTTTTGTATGCATATTAAAGAAATCGCGGTCTGGAATATTCTGATGGAGATGAATTCGCTGAAATAAAAAAAACAAGGCATATACAAAACATACCTACTGTTTACAAGAATACAGAAACAAAGAGTAAATTATAATATTTTCACGAAATATTGGAAGTGCGCTTTAGATAGTTGTATACAGAGGTGGGAGGGAAGGTTCAGCTATCACTTAATAGGAAATTGATATGCTAAACATTTAATTGAAAAGCGTAACGAATTATGAAACACTCATAGTGTAGTGTCGTTTCACTAGTACTTGTGAGAGAGTATTAGATCGAATCGAATATTGGAACTTGTTATAGCGTTGAGTTCCTGTGGAGTGAGGTCTTCAATGGTGTGTTTACATTCTATGAAACTGATTATATACTGCAACATAATAGGTTTCATTTGAAAAAGCAAGTTTACCTCCATCAATTACTCTGGTGTTAGTGTGCTGTGGATCATACTGAGCGAGAGAGTTTCATGTTCGATTCCCGAAAAAAAAAAAAATTACATACTCCGTTCTTTGAAATATGTCCATTTATAATAGGTGTCCGCTTATGAGAAGTGTCCGTAAGGAGAGAGTAGACTGTACATATTTTAGGTTTTTCTACTGCGCCTCTCGTGAACGTCTGAGTCTGACAAACATCCGCGGATATAATTCTCCTCGGAAAACTTCTCAGTTCAGTCATTTGGACTCTGCAAAAAATTGTAGGTCCCTTCCATTCGTCCCAAAAATACAATTTCACACAAACGGATGATTGTGAGAAGTGACGCCTGTTGTTGGAAAAGAAAAATCTTCTAGGTACTTACCAAAATTTATACCTTTACTGTCGAGAAAAAAAAATTAACCAGCCAGTAGCTATCTTAATTTTAAATAAAAAAAAAGCTCCACTTTATTTTGCAACATCAAATATCCTTTATTTTTCATATAACATTGTGTAGGAATTAAATTACATTCATATATGTTCCATCTCAAATTTATTTAACAATTATTCTCTGTTCATATCATTTTTATTTATTCAATTGGTCCTTTTTTTTTGTCTTTTTGTATACATATTTGACCACAAGCCTTTCTCTGTGAATACAGTTTTTTTGTGAAAAAATAGTATGCTATTTAAAACAGTCAGATAGATTTATATTTTAAATATGTAAAAAATGTATATACACATTTTCTATAAAAATTTATTTATATATTTATTATTTTATCAAAATTTGTAAATTTCAGGTTCACAATTTATGGACACTATCAATCACAAGCCATACCATTCTCTTTAACAATTCCTTGATATATATTTATATACTTTTAATAATTTTAGTTTGAAAAAAAAAGGTTAATAATAATAATAAAAATATTTTATTTGGAATTTCACATTATTTCGTTTACTCCCTATGAATATAATCCCAAGTTTCTAGCGCAAAAAATGCATCACCCGATTCTCTGGTATTAGCTGCGCACATTCTGTACATCCAATACTGGAATAGAAGTTTGTCCTTTCCCAGAAACAAAAACTCATGATAAATTTCATGGGCGAAATTAATCCCTTGATCGCGTAATCGTTCGCCTAGGGTATCCCCAATACCGGGTATGGCTTTCACAGATTTATCTCCCATGGGATTATTTACGAACAATATGTATTTATTAAATCCGTTTTCGACTTCGTAGGTACGGTCAGCCATTATAATGTTTTTTTTTTTTTTTTTTGTTACTAATACACAATAAATGTATTTTTTCAATTAATCCAAACTGATGTTCCCAACTGTTATAGCTGAACTAGACAACACACAAGGAGAGACTGATGCAAAACCCGAACAATGCGCACTTATATCTTAACTGGCGACATTGAAAACGTATGGATAGTAGATACTCAGCTCCACTGTCAAGTTCATTCTACACGTGTCATACAAACAAACATTATCCTGTTGCATATAATGCACACAACGCACACAAACACACCCCTACATTCAGGGTTAAAGAAAAGCTATGCAGGTGGCAGGCGCCATTCACAGCCATTGACAACCCCCAGCCTCAACTTTTGTGGCAGTCATTTTTCCCACACACTAATAGCCCTTTTAAAAGAAAGAAATACAAAATATAGGCAAACGTAAATGTATGCAAGTTTCACACCCACCTACCAGCTTGAATCCCATATTCTACGCCTCGACGGTTTTTGCCATTTTGCAAAGAAAGACCAGATTTTGCATGTATTTGTACAGCATTTCCTGGAATCAAGCTGTAAAAAGCTCTAGGATTTTTTTTTGTTTCTTTTTTGTTAATGAGTGCAAATCTGAAATACTACACTATTTTTGTAAATGTATAGCTCCAATGTAAGTTAACGTCAACAAGTAGGCGTACCTCTACAATTGCTTTGCTGGTTAAATACTTTGAAGTGTCGAAGAGACTGATGCGATCTGCTTATTTCTGAGATACATATAAATGGATAGTATAACCAAATATTATTATATGTAACAAAAAAAGGCATCAAGCACACCTTTTGACCACGCTTCTTCCACGTGAACAATAGGTACCTACTGAACTGTGATGAAACATGTACTATTATATTTTGAGGTACAGATATGCGATTTTATGAAAATTGCATTTTTCGAAAGCTGATGTTCTCCAATCTAACTCAAGTACAAGGTTTAGCCTTGGGAAAACATTCAGAGAGAAAGTGGCATCAGTTTTGCCAAAATCAAATATGAACACTAGATGCCAATGATTTTCTGGTGTTTTCTCTTGATATTGTTTTCGAAACTTTGACGGAGTCTATGGCTACACCTACACCAACAAAAAAAAACGAAATCCTATTGAGAACTGTCTGGTAACCCGGAAAATATTTGAAAAATAACGAATCTTAATTCAATTGGATTTGACGAGTGCTAAACTCAACGGTAGTAAACTTTTACAAATCAAATGGTTGGTCAAAGTCCCTACAACCAAAATTTCGTTCTATTTACGTTGATGGTGATTGCTGAATCCCTGGATATAACCAGATGATGTTGAAACAATCACTTGAAGGGCGGCCAATCTCAGTTATTTCTCTGTCCATTGTGAGCCTTGCATAGAAAATAAATTTTTTTATCTCTTTGTATTTAATCGATTTTATTTTCCCACAATTCGGCGAAGTACCACTTCAGTGTTTGCATATTTGTTCAATTTATTCCCACATACTCATGTCTTTATACAATCTGATTTCCAACTGACATTGAAACCGATTCCATACCCACCCCGATCATCCTTTTACATTGAACTAGTAGCTATTGCAAATGTCGACCTTTTTCTTTCTTTTTTTTGCCAAAGAGTTAATTTCTTGCTTGAATATTAAATAAGTCTACCTGTCATTTTTTTGTTCGGCTTATATTTTGAATGAAGTCTTGCTAATTGATTCAAATTGAGTAAGTTTGAAGTGGGATTCACTTACACAGTTGGTAGAATCTGAATGTCGGTAGCATGAAGGAATATAAGAGTGTGGCAATGGCTTCCCCAATGTTCTTGAACACGTATTCCATTTTCTGCCTTGTTTCAAAATCGCTTTTAATCTTTCAATTTCATTGAATCACTCTTCCAATTGTTGTCTGTTTACATTGTATGCCGGGATTTTGGACGAGCTCTTTCGATCTCTTTCGATATTTCGTTTTATTTTAAAGTATCAGGTATAAGCAGGAGCACAATGTGCAAAATTGATTGGCCAGACCGCACAGGGTTGGGTGGAAATAAAAATGGAAATGGAAACGTCCACTGTGTTGAAAATGTAATTTTTATACTCGGTGCATTGTGATTTACTTGCAGTGCTTTTAAGCACGTTTCGTCAAGGAAGAAATTATTTTCCAATATATTTCAAGTGAATTTCAATTTCGAGTATAACTATATGAGTACCTACTAGGTTAGCGGGGTTTTTTTTGGTGTTGAAAAGTGTATTTGGCGTTGTTGTATTCCAAAGAAGAGACACCCGTTTGGTTCTGTAGTCACTTAAAAAGTAAGTTTTGTTTTATTCAATACAAAGTTGGCACACACTAAACTTCTGATAATTTAGGTATATAGTATATCTGTACAATTTGGTCGGACGAAGACATGACCGATGAATGGAACATCGTGGATCGTGTGCGGTGTGCCCCATATACAAGAAGAGAGACACTCTAAACTGCGTCAGTTACAGAGGAATAAGCCTCCTGAATCTCCCATATAAGATCTAGTCGGCTATACTATGTGAACGCCTTTCGCCAAGGAAATAGTATACAAGACCGTAATCATTCCGGTCCTGCTGCATGGTGCAGAAGCATGGGCTCTGTCGAAATCCGGGGATGTTTTGAGGGAAACAATAAACGCACAATTTCGAGGCAAGAATTTCGACTTATTAAGGCAGAAGAGTTAGTTAATTGAATCCATTCTACCAGAATCGCGGGAAGAAGTAGTGAACTCCACTGAAACGTGATAGAAAACCAGAGCTGCTAAGACATCTACTCGCGAGCATGTTAAATTTCGCTAAATAAAAAAAAAGAATTGTGCGACGAAATATTAAACTCAAAATGTTCAGTCTGGATCAAACGAAATCACGTCAAAACAGGCAGTCATTCAACTTGGGATATTATTTTCCCCCATACATAAGTTTGACCTTTAATATCCTTTTGATAAACCATACACCCACAACCACACAAATAGAGCAATCTAGCTGCAACCGTCGAAAGTGCTTCAAATTGATCCAACGCTATTGTTATAAGTAGATACAAGAAAACAAAAAAGGCAATGGTGATAAATACAATTGCTTGTCTATCCAATATTATGTTCACAGATTACAAAGGAATTTCTCCCTCGACCTCTCGATTGTTATACACAACCCAAAAACAAACAACATTGAGCCCTCAGACATCGGCAAGTATTGAGGCAAATTGTTGGTCGGAAATGGCTTACATTGGCTTACAATGGAAATTGCCCTGTGGCGATATAAGGACTTATCTTACTTGCTTGACCTCTGTATATTAACTTCTCACGGGAAGTATTCAATACTCCATATCTGATGGTTTGCGCCTCTTACATGTATGGCTTCGAAGTTGTACTGAGATCTACCTATAAAAGCAAGCAATCCACTTAATTGTTATGGGAATCAAATCGAAAAGAACAAAACAAACAAAAATTTATTGATTTTTTTTTATTTTATATATTGATCAATATGGGATGACCAGAGTCATGCATTTGATTCAGATATTATCGTAAAGCGGACTTTAACACTTTTCGAACAACAAATCCTTAAAATATTTACCGACGCTTATTAAATTCCAAGCATAATTTTTCAGATTTAATTTTTTTTTAGGACGCCTTTCCGCTTTCCTTTTTTCCTTTGAGTATTTAACTTTAAAAAACAATAGATAGCCAAGTATGCAAAAAAAAAAAAAAACAATTTCAAACACAACCACGGCTAGCCGTTGTTCGACAGTATTCCCAGTTATGATATTGAGTCCAACAAATGATGTACATAATTTCTTTGACAACACGCTCCTATTTTCCAGTAAATTTGATCCCAAGCACTTTATTACATGCTTGTCTTGTTTAACATCATCATTATTGACCCTAAATGCCACTTCACTTCCTCTTTATTTGCTCTTGAATCGGTGACAAGCAACTACCGTACTCAGGTCCTTTAGCAGGCGAATTCACTACACATCTTTGTAAGGGATGAACACAGACTATGATGGTTATTATACGTATACCCAGCAGTGATTGCAATATGTACACAAATGGACATGGAAAAAAAAAGTGAAACATAATAATCATGCTCATACCCAACCATACTTTTGGGTGGCATAATCCCACATGTTTTTCTCTTAGGCATTTTGTTCTTAAGACACTTAAAGGACCCATTTCAACACCATTACTTAATTTAGTTAGTTTAGTTTTGGTTTCTTGATAAATTGCCCAAAATGAATCGACATCAATTTAGTTTTGTTCTCTGATGGAAACCAGGATGTAGGACGGCCGCCGTACATTAAAAATATTTTTTTTCTCATTTATTTGTGACCATTGTCCCAGGTTCGATCCCCGGAAAAACAAAAATTATCTCCTAAGATTTTTTCGTCTGACAAAAATCCGAGAGCAAAACTGTCCTGAAAAAAGCTTCTCAATTGAGCCATTTAAACTCGGCATCAAATTGTTGATCCCAAAAATATAAACTCACACAAACGAATGGTTGCGAGAAGCTAGGTCTGGTGCTCATGTCCAAACGCCTGTTGCGCAAACTATTTATTTATTTGAATTTAAATATCCGCCGATTGACATATTGAGGCTGGAACCTTATGTAATAGAACCGACTCATATCACAGACTCATCACAAAAATGCATCGATCATATTTTTGTAAGGTTAGACACAAACACACACACTGCTGAAGTACTAGATCACAAAATTACCGATCACTGTATGACTAACTTAAATATAGCTAAACTCCAACCGAATAGTTTTAATAAATATTTGCCTTTTAGGGCGACCAAGGAAATAAATTTTAATAATCTAATACGTTGTTTGATGTTTGAGTTTTGGGAGCCTGGTGTATACAGAAAATGATCCCTCGGTAGCATACGATATTTTTCTTAATATTTTAATAAATCATATTGCAAGTTGCACAGAAATACTGAATCAGAAGAAGTGCAATTTAAAACGCCTTAGGCCGTGGATAAGTAGAGAACTACTAAAAAAATAAATGAAAAAAATTAGATTCAGAAAAAATGTTTTTTCATCATCCACTTAATGCGAAGTTAAAAAAATATTATTTAAAGATAAATGAAGATGTTAAAAAACAGGTGCAGTGCAGTAAAGATAAATACTATGCTGATAAACTTTCAAACTGTAGAGGGAATGTGAAAGAAGAATGGAAAGTAGTGAATAATATCCTTAACAGTCAAACTGAGAAAAACGAGATACTTACAATTGAAGTTGAAGGTGCAACAATATCTGATCCAATTTCTATTGCTAATCATTTTAACGAATTCTTTGTGTCCGTGGCAACTCAATCAAAGCAGCTCCCTAAACAAAGTAATTATACTTGTAATTTATATGCAGATGTAGTTGATGACACATCTCCAAGCGATAGTTTTGTTTTTAAACCGTTTACCCCATTTGAAATTCATAAGCAAATCATATTGCTTGATAACAAAAACTCCAGCACTTCTGACGGTATCACAAACTGTCTTCTAAAACGTATTTCACTGTTTATTGTTGATGTTTTAAGCCATTTATTTAATTTGAGTGTCAATTGTGGTAACTTTCACTCGTCTCTAAAAGCGGCTGACGTTATTCCCCTGTTTAAAAAAGGTGCTAGAAGTTTAATGTCGCAATACAGGCCTATCTCTATACTTCCAACATTTTCTAAATTATTTGGAAAACTTGTAAAAGTGCGCATAAATTCTTTTCTTAATAAAAATAACTTTTTTAGTGATGATCAATTTGGTTTTCGAGAGAGGAGATCCACTGAGAACGCCATACTTGAATTGAGTAGTGAAATTAATAATGGTTTTAATAATAATAGTACTAGTATAGCGGATACAAGCTGCCGAAATGAAATTTCTCCGTGGTATTACTGGTGTGACCCGTCGAGATCGCATCAGAAATACCAGAATACGTGAGGAACTGAGCAGCTACTTCTCCGGACGGAGCGATCCATGCTTCGGTGGTTTGGTCATGTTAAACGCATGTCCCTGACCAGGATTCCACGACGTGCTAAGGAATCCGTACCATCGGGTAGGCGTCCTCTAGGTAGACCAAGGATGAGATGGTTAGATCAAGTCCATAATTTCTCCAATACCCGTATGGGGATTGCCCTTGATGATTTAGAGTCGATGGCGGAGGATCGGGAGCTATGGAGGGTCCACTTGAGCAACCTACACCCGCGACCCACTTAATGGACAAGCGGACCATTGAAAATGATGGTGATGATGATGGGATTGAACTGTTTGCATACACGTAACAATATAAAAAATACCTAATAATAAGCGTATCGAAAACATTCAATTATGTATGTGTATAGCAAAGCAACTGCTTGAACTCATTTATCCCTTATTATGCACATCACATCACTATCGATTGATGTCATCCACAGACAATAAGAACAACCACAAAGACAAACAACTCTTAGAACAGTAGCAGCAAAGCAACGCGCCAGCGACCGATGTGCGTCGTCATGGTAAGATAAACACGTCAAGAACTTTTATAGCAAATTGGCGGTTAATTGGACATATCTATTACCACAGATGAAACGAATGCTTTTTCTTACAGAGACGCGTTCCCTTGTATTTGTTGTATTTATATTATCAGTCGTTATCCGAATAAATATGTCTGGCTATAAACAGATGGACACAAATATGCATCTGTTCGACGATACGTTTTTTCAAAGGCTTACTGCTCTTTCGGAGCAGTTTAAAATTTACTGCGTATAAACTCCCACTGTCCTTTGGTGGGGTTGCGTAATTATTCAAATTTTTGTAAAAAGTTTGTTGACATATCCAAATAGGTTCATTGCAAACAAACATTACAATCAGATTTGGAAATTTGCTTTAAACCGACACGTTAATTTGGTACAAATTTGGCATAACATAACATTTTTGTATTAGCATTTTATATCATCCCTTGTTGATGCCTGCGACATTGATAACAAAAGAGGGTAGCGAACTGAATAACCACCCACCCTCGTAGGCAGGCACACATACGGATAAGGTAGAAATGAAATAAACTCACAGCAATGTCCATGCGAATTGAATTAAATTTGTTGTCCCTTTCATGGGATGAGTATTGCTTCTTGACAATACGGCATCATTGTCCGTCCTGCTATACATTTTTTGTTATGTTGGTTGATATTCAATATTACTACGTGTATTTATCCTCACTGACAAATTTGTAAACCTAAGACCCACCAAAGACACCTGACAGCAAGAGTTGAAGACATTGTGCTGCCGCAAACTTGTGATAGGTATGTGGTGGTATCCTACACATTCGTACATTTTTGACCTGAAGTTGTGTGTAGACAAAACCCTATCGTCATATTACATGTGTAAATATGCTAGTACACGGCATGTATCAAGCCACATACGTATGTAGCTAGGTCTCAAGCGCTCCGACAATCTTGTATCACAAAACAAGAGCCACTATAAGTACTTTAGTTGGTGTCATTACGGGGCACTGTATTATTGGGAGACTTGATCTCAGGCTTTGCCTCCCTTCCAACGATTTCTGTAGGAGCTGTATGGACCAGGAGGAGCACCACGTTCTTTACACGTGCCTAGCCCTCTCACACTTCTTCGAAAATCTACGTGCTGCCCACACTGCTTTATTCTTAGCTCCTGCTGGTTCAACAGTTAGTTGAGAGATCATTTGATCCTGGTGGTCTCACAATGGGCCTTCTTTTGGCCTAAGTGTGGCAGCAGGTCCTGCGTGCGTATCATAAAAAGTATACCAATTCCTAGATAGAATAATTATGATTACCATTTGGCTATGACAAATTCAAAAACAATTCAAAGGAAAAGTTGTTGTGTCCCTCCTCCCTCCTCCCTCCTCCCTCCTCCACATCCATTAAATGCAATCAAGTAACTTTTTATGAATTTATAAATCTCACAATTTTTCATATTTACGTTCAAAATTAACTCATGCGATTTATTGTATGCCCTATTAAATCAGGACATGTATTTCTCTATCACATGAAATTTTTTCTTATCCACTCATATAAATGCGTTGTTATTCGCACTTTATGCCGCACAAATACACACAAGATATAAAACCTTTGCCGAATTTCACCGAGCACTCTTCTATTCTACCTATATATGCTTTTGCAAAATAAGTCTTGTCACTGGCGAGGGAATAAACTCCTATTGACAATATTGTATAGCGAAATGCATTGTGCGTGTATACACTGCTTACTCCACTCCTCCAATACACATTAAGCCGGGTCATTCTCATTTTTCCCTATTACCTCACAATACATATACCAAAAGGGATCATATAGAACTCCTTGTTGTTGGCTTTATAGATGTCCTCTTTCGATTAACGTTATCAGTTGCAATTTTGTCGTTGCAAGCGAATCACTCCTTTACGCAGTTATATTCTAAATTAGTACAAGTCGCTGGAGTGTATTTTAAAAATGTTGCCGTTTCTGATATACATGTGATAATAATTGATGCTGATCTATTAAGTATAATAATAATAAATAATATTATAAATATTAATTATAATAATAAATCACGACCGAAATTATTTCTGGACCAAAAATATTTCTCTTTTTTAGATTTTGAAAGACCACACATTCTTTCTGGCTGTATAATTGTAGGTAGGCTAAAAGCCTGAGTAGATTTTGCTCCGAAATTTGGTTTATAACCTGTTCTAATGAACGTAATATTAATTTTCTCGCTAATTTCGCGAATTTCGAAAACTTTCTATCAATTTTCGAAAGAATTAAAATTAGATTTAAAATGAATAAAATCTTCAATAAATTTGATACTTATCGTATCAGCTGTGCCACTTTTTATATTAATTTATTATAATAAATTTCCAAAGTGTTTATAAAATTTAAAGTTACAGAAACTATTTTCCAAAACAAAGACATTCCTCGAAATATGTGAATATTGGCTAAAACAAAAATAGCAAAAAACGAAAATTATTGTGAAGTGATAATAAAAAGCCTTGTGCCGTGTTTTAAATCAAAATCAAAAAAAAAAAAATATCCCTTATGGTGCTTTGTCTAATTTTACTTTGGATCGAAATGCGAAATCGAAAGCCCCGACAAAAGTGCTAATTAATCATTTTATTTAAAATACTTAGGACTATTCCTAAGTCCATAATGTGTTTGACTTAACTGTGTTCTTGTTTTTGCGGCGGATTTTGTAAAGTCCATCATTCAAGTTATACATTCGAAGTATAGTTGTTGAAAGTGATTTTCTCTTTCTGATTGTTTGCATAAATTTATTTCTAGAGGTGAGTGGAACATTTTTATTCTCGTCGTATTATTTAATATTTACAGATAAACATTTATTTATTTTCGTATTGAAACATGTTTTACGTGATTTTATAAAATTATTTATTTTTGTATCTATAGATCAAAATCTCATAGAACTAAAATCGTTTTGCATTAAAAAGACTAATTCTATCCTTTGCTATTGTTCGATTAAAAACACATAGAGTATTCATATCCGAGAATTGTTTCTTTAATTACGTTTAACAAGTCGCTTAACCGACTTTGAGTGGGTTGGGGTCGAAATTCTGGCGAGGTCAAAATTTTGCTTTCAAAATTCTGTTTTACAAAATTCAGCTTTTTAAAATTCTACAAAAAAAAAAAAAGGTTTGGAATATGTTAAAAAGCGCGCGCTTTATTGACAAAATTGGAAAATATTTGTTTTCTTTAAATTCGGAAATTGGAAAAAAAACATAATTATCAGAATTTATTTGTTTAAAATATTGCCTGTCAGAATTTTAAAAAGCAGAATTTTGTAAGACAGAACAGAAAAAAAAAAACAGAATTTTGAAAAGCAGAATTTTTGTGTTAAAAGTCAGAATTTTGCAAAGCAGAACTTCGACCCTCTCCCACTTTCAGTATCACACGCCATTTTTGTGGGTTGGGGTTGAAATACAGTATGGTCAAAATTATGTTTTCAAAATACAGTATTTCCAAATACTGTATTTCAAAAATTCTATTTGAACAAAATTCTGTATGAACAAAACTCTGTTTTTCAAAATTCTGTATGAGCAAAATACTTTATGAACAAAATTCTGTATTTCAGAATGCTGTATATCAAAATTCTGTATTTTGAAAAAATAGTTTTGATGTAAAAAATTGCGCACAAAATCATTTTTTTAAAATACAGAATTCTTGTTGTAATACATTTTTTTATATTTTACTGTCTCCGTGAATGTCAGCATAGATTTATGAAAACAAATTGAGACGAATACCTTTAGAATTTTGCTACTGCAATCAAAGCTTTACCTTTAGCGGTTGTCTTAAAAAAATGGAATTTTGCTACTTCAATACATTTTTTTATTTTATGTTCATATTATTTCTTTGAAGTATTAAGTTTACTCTGAGACAAGGGGCGCACCCACCCACGTGGTAAGGCAGTGGCGCAGCGATGGAATGAGGGTAAACTGGTATGAAACTGAAATGAATTTTGCATTTACAGCATTTTAGAAATACAGAATTTTGTTCATACAGTATTTTAAAAAAATAAGTATATAGAATTTTGTCGATACAGAATTTTGAAATGTAGAATTATGACCCGCTCTCCATTTTTGTATCTCTTATATCCTCTAAGTCGTTCTTTTTGGACGTATTAACTCTCAACGAGATAAAGACCTATAATTTTCTATATGAAATAAGGTACAGAACTCTAACGCTGACTTTTTCTTTCCTCTTTTCGAAATATTTACGAGTTCGCATCCAGCGTCAAGGAACTACCCAAAGGCATCCTAACAGCTTTGTTGCCTTAAATTTGAAAATGGACATTATTAAGGCGTTTATTCACTGTCCCACCTCTGATGGCGAAGAAAAATGCCGTCGGCTTTTTTAACAATTACAATGACAAAATACCCTTTGAAATGGACGACAAAAACGATTAACTGACCAACGAAAATCCATTTTTATGTATTCATAATCCTTATCCGACCCATCGGCTTTTAATTCCACTTAATAGGGTGGTGTATGGTATGTATGTAGCAGTAGTCACTGGTGTTGACCACTTAGACTCACCTGGATAAGTGATTTCTGAGGAGGAACAAGATAGAAGCTGTATACATAATTCTCTGTCGAAAGTGACTTAAAATTCTGGCAAGTGCATCAGTCTGACAAGTGCATCTCAGAAGAGGGACGAATGCCCGGTGGATAAATTGATCAGATTGTATAAGCTGTGTCATTAATAGTCCAGATGGCAAACAGCTTATCCTATGAGCGACATATTTGAATCTGCGGTCATTTAGGGTTCTCCAGATGAAGTAAGAGTGCTTAATACGAGATGGTGGCCTTTAAGACCTTTGCGCGCTTACAGTTGCATCCCCTAATTGGATAACTGGAACCAGAATATCCAACCAGCTCTGCTGATGGCCACCTAGGTTTTGAGAGGATTGCGTGCGAGATTAACTATACCCAACCGTTAAAAAAAAACAACAACGGTCGAAGAGAAACCAAGGGAAAAGTACCGTGTACCGAGGACATTGAATATTTCGCTTACAGGCGAGGATTCAGCGGATTCTCCTAACTGTTCACTACAGTAATGGCCGTGAAAAAAAGATGATAAATATAGTCAGTCTATATTTGGTTGCGGATTTCTTATAAGCAGCAGACTTGGGCAAGAAGACGCAACATCAGCCTGACATAGTGACATGGGTTCGAAGACATATAAAATGCAAAAAGACGATGCTACTAATGACTACTTTTAGGAGCTCCTTAATCAAATTATCCTTTGTAGTTTTATTACCAAATTTATTGTAGTACAATCGAAAAGTTTACCCTTCACATCTTGAAACGGACTATATACCTAATGGTACTTGACTCTACTGTGAAAGAATCGCGGATTACAAGACCGTATTTTTCTTAGTCTGGTCGGAAGCTATAGCTGTTCACTTTTGCAGTGCTTGCCAATACATCATGGCTCGAGAATTTATGCGCTTGCATTCGATAGTAGGAATAGGCATCATACTATTTTCCGCTGCAACGACTTGGCCAATCAATCGATATCTACAATCTTTGAATACGAATCTCTTTCTAACCTGTGTGGTCTTTATAGATAAATATCAGCTAAAAACATAATAGCAGTACCCCTACATCCTTCCAACGAAATTGACTTCAAAGCTATTTTATGAATGGAAAACAACCAAAGTGGAGCACTGGCCATCAATTACTTTTACTCAATTTGAAGTGTGCAGATATATGAAATGGAGTTGGGGTTGGCTTTACAACCCTAATTTTGTCCACCATTCATTTTAAACTACAGACATTTCTAAAATCTAATCAAAACGCATTTGTTGAAGTGGATGGCGGCGTGGTCATATATATATATTTTTTTAAATATTATTCAATCATCCTATGGGGCTTGTTTTCCTGGACAGACAACGTCTGTTGTGTTGACATTTGAATGACTGTGTGGCATTATTGACTGTCGTCCATGGAGTATTAAAATTTGTATGCCGCGCGCCGGCCGCATAATTGAATTATGTACATAGCCAGATGAGCTATACTGTTGCGAACAGTGGGTGATGGCGCATTTTGCAAACAACCCTTTTACGATAACAAAACAGTACTTAATAAGTTTATAAGGGGATTGACAAAGGGGTATTTGGTTGGTAGCAATAAGATTTTCATTTAATCACTCTAGCACCACTAGCACATTGTGCTCAGCCAACGCAAAGCTATTTGATGCTCGGATAGGTTCATGAATCTAGCATTAAAATTTATATAATTATATCCAATCATCCCTTAACCACATTTGGGGTCGGGGTCAGTAAATTTCATTACTCAAAATTCAGTTAATGAAAATTGCATTCTAGCGGGTGCCCCTTAGAATGGTAATTGCTGAGTACTGGCTGATACGTCGGTTTGTTGGGTGGATACAGGTCATATGCAGGCTTTTTGATAAAAAGGATATCGTGAAGCATGTTAGTCGTTAGTTAGTTGTTGGTCGGATACAGGACACAGACAAGCACCCGTTTTCATAAAAAAAAATATCGTGAAGCAGGTTAGTTGATAAAATCATCTTCACTATAAAATCGGAGCGGTACTACTGTGTATTTATTTTTAGATCTTTTTGACATTCGAAGGAGAGATTTCGCTCTAAACCCGGAAAAGCATGGAAGACTTAATTAAAAATTAAAGGCTTAGGCTGGCCAGTTTTCAAAACCAATTCAGACTTCATTAAATAGTTGAAATAGATAATTTGTTGGAGCAACAGGCGTGTAGACACTCTAGGCCTAGCTTTTCATAAACATTCATTTGTATTTGTTTTTTTTTTTTTACTAATGTAAGAGAACTGCAATTTTATGCCGAGTGCGAGCGGCTAAATTGAATTGAATTGAAAAGCTTTTTCAGGACATTTTTACTGTCTGATGTTTGTCAGGCGTTTGAGAGAGGTACCGCAATGGAAAAAACCTTAAGATGTACATAATTTGTGTTTTTTTCCGGTGATCGAACCTGGGCTGGGACCCCTCGCACAGTAGTCCATCGGACTAACCATTTATTTTATTGATTTTCCCATAATAGCCTTTACTTATATTGCTCCTGTACGAAACCGAAAAACTTTAGGAATAAAAGAAAGCGAACAAACCCTTTTTAAGTGTTCAAAGAGAATAATTAATCAATTTTTGCTTATTATATAGAGAGCCCCGAACATTTATTTCTAGCACATGTCGACTTCGCACGGTTTTTTTTTCGCAGTTACAGCAATATACTCGTACGGTAATTTTAATAAAAATTTAATTGAAAAATGCGATATTAATTTGCTTTCAATTTCTATGTAGTTGTGGTTTTGCGGTCAGCTAAATTTCTTTTGTGGGTCTCGAGGACATCGAGCAGAGTGACAACGGTCGCACGCCTGACTACCCCCTCTGACTAGATACCAAAAGTAGCTGTAGGACTACTTAATTTATAAATAGTACACCCTTTGAAAGAGGGGAAACACGAAAAACAAATCCAAGGATCAATATGTCTGTTAATCCTCTTCCATTTGGATTATACGATTTTTCGAAATAAATCAGGTGAATAAATTTCGTCAAAATATACCTACATACCAACCTTCAATCAATCGCGAGTCAATTTTATGCTTGAATTCGTAGGCAAGTGCATTCCATTTACAAACTCCAGACAGAAGGGCTCTTATGCATCAGCGTGATGTGGAAATCCTTAAATAGATTTCAAGAGGCGTTCATGCAGGTTAGGAAGGCTTATAACATAAATTAGAAATATGTACGAGGAGTGTGTTTCGTACAATTAAAAAAAAAACCCACATAAACTTGGTATTTCGCTGAGAGCAATATTATTATTAGCATTTTTTGCATTTTTGAAACAACAGGGGTTACCAAGTTGTATAACCCTTATTAACATCGGTTTCGCGTTGAAGGTTGATGCGAGTATGTTCCAAGCGATAATTGATTCCCCATCGTGACGGCTGGCGTTTGTCGTTTGTTGTCTCGCAAATTGACTTTAAATTGATGTAGGATTTTCTATTTAAATTTGCTGATATTCGCTTTAATCGATGATGTCTGGATAAACATCTACCTATGTCTATGTCGTCAACATAAAGTGTCCCTTTAATTTTATTTTAATAATCCAGCAGAGAAGGCAATATACCTGCAACTTGAGAGATGTACATAAACAGTGTGTACAGTGTGTGTGTGTTAAGACTTTTTGTACATGCGGATTTGTATTTTACATTTTTTATACATAGTTCAATATGAAATAGAGAACATAGCGCAGCAGTTAACAGTCAATCAGCCTAACCACTGAGCCTAGGCAAATATTATCTTAACCATAATAACTTGAAAGAGACAAGCAGTTGGACTAATTTCTGTCGTAATCAAGCCTGGTGTAACCAGGGTAGGGTGGGGTTACACCACTGACATAATTATCTATGGACTGCTAGTAGATCACTTGGTTCCAACTTGTGTTCCAACAAGGAGCGGAATAAATTGGAAAATCGCAGTCTTTTAAAGTGACATCGTTTTACTTGGCCGAGTTTCAGACCAGTTACGGACTCAGCGGTGACTAGACACCACAGGCACGAGGAAACGCATCACCAATCAAAATCTCTAGTTCGTTCAGTGTCTTAATGTTTTTCAACCTCCCCCACCAGCAACTGGTTGGTCTGTTCTTCGACAAACCCGAAATACAAATCAACAGACGACTGGTTACAAACAGTTTTTTTTTATTTGTGAATCGCAAACGAGTTTTTAACTAGAAGCATCGTGTGCTAGTTGATTACACAGGGTATGACTCGAAGCAAACTATAGTTGCCAATTCACATCGCTCATCAGTTTTTTATACCCGGTACCACACTGCGGTGAGGGTATATATTATTCACTTTGACATTCCATTTGTAACGCAGATAAGGAGGCGTTGTAGGCATGACAAACTATATATATTATTGATCAGCATCACTTTCTTAGTCGATCTAGCGATGTTATCCACCGAACTGAGGCTAAGTTCGAAGATGAGCAAGATCGGATGAAAACTAGATACTACTACCTGCCATACAAAAATATCGGATTTATATAGGTTTTTGATATTGAAAATTAAATTTAAATAGCTACAGTGGCCGGCATAAGTATTTTGACAAAACTAAAGTTAATTCTGCTCATAATTTGAACTTACTTCATGTAAATTTTGGCATCAATGGAAAGGTTATTTAAATTCCGTTTGAATTATACAAAACTTTCCTTAACCCAGTAAGTACCCATTGGAAATTTCGATCTTTTGTAAAAGTCTACTTTTTCGACTTTTTTTCTCGGTCCAAAAAAAAAATGTTTTGATGCACTATTAGAATCGTTTGGAGAAACTTTTTGCATCAAAACATTTTTTTTTGATACCGAGGAAAAAAGTCAGAAAAGTAGACCTTCACAAAAATTCTAAATTCAAAAATTTTTAAATGGGTACTTAATGGGTTAAGGAAAGTTTTTTATAATTCAAACGGAATTTAAATGACCTTTCCATTGATGCCAAAATTTACATGAAGTAAGTTCAAATTATGAGCAGAATTAACTTTAGTTTTGTCAAAATACTTCTGCCGGCCACTGTACAGTAAATATAGCAAGTTTAAACTTTGCACATATTGTTTTAATAATATTTAAAAAATTTTGACAAAAAATGAGCTTGGTCGAATAAAAACTACCCATACGTCCCATACAAATATATAATTTTTTAATACTAAAATATTTTTTTATTTTTACAATACCGGGTATTTGAGCTTCGGCATACTCGAAGATAATTGTCTTACTGTTTTCTTCAGTTAAAAAAAAATATATAAAAAGATAAAAAATAGTTCCAAAAAATTTACAAAACTTTTCATTAAGGTATTCATTTTCAATGCACACCTTATCCATTAAGTGGGTCGCGGGTGTAGGTTGCTCAAGTGAACCTTCCATTGTCTGCCATCGAATAATAAATAAAATAAAATGTGTAAGTGTTTCACTTTTACTGAACCCCACTGTTGCATCACTAGTTGATATTTTATAAAGCGAGCAATCGGCTAAGAACTTTATAGCAGACTGAAGATTGCTTTTAAGCTCCTGCCAGAATATTTGCTAAATAAAAGAAAACTTTGAAGCAAATCTTCTTACCACCCATAAATGATGTCCACAACATTACAGAGAGAATGATTAAAACCTTAAAACTTTTAAATGCAGAGCTTCACTGCAATATGAGCAAAGTATTGAACCTTGCTGTGAAACCCGTTGGTATATTAGCTTATAGCTTTTGCATTGATTCAGTCGAGTCCATCTAACGCTTGCTTAATGCCCATGTTCACAGGGACAGTTTAAACTGGTTTAACTTGATCGCATTCAAAGTAAAAAACTAATCTTTCAGTTAACAGTTTTTAGAAGCGCAGAACAATGTCCCATATTTTGCTCCTTGTAATTTCTTTTCAAGGAATTGATTAATTTTCTTAACTTTTCCTATTTTACCATCTTTTTTTATAATTACCCTCATCTTTGACTCCATAACGCTTACTTACTTTTCTTATATTTGATTTTGAGTTTTCCAAAAGCCCACGCATGAGGTTACCTTTAAAATGTATACAAGGAATAAGTTCGAAATTCAACCCTTAAAGGGGTAAAAAGGGGGGTCAAAGTTTGTATGGGAAAAATTTTATTTTTCATCCGATCGACTTTAAACTCTATTCATGTAATCTCTACTCATATAAAAAATGAAGAAAATTTATTTCTTCGATTTTGGAAATTTTGTTTGGGGCCCGAGTTATTGGCGATGATCTTTTTCATAACCTTTTTTCATAACTCACGAATTGTTCGTCGTAGCTATTTGAAACATTGTAAAGTATTTAATCATAAAAAAAACTTGAAACCATTTTTAGGCAATATACATCCCCTTGCATTTTTACCTAAGAGTTTAAACGACGGAATGCAGGCATTTAGGGTAACCACGATATAAGCCCCACATAAGGTCTAAAAAAAAGCACTGTGAAACTGAAAATTGTTGATTTTATAGCAAAACCAGAGTTTGAACCTCTCACTGTGAAAGTGGGCATAAATGTATCGGAGGGATCGAAGCGACATATTGCATCTGCATTGTTGGATTGGTTTGTATTTATATTGGATGCAAGTCGCCTGGCCAGTCGTCCACTTCGCATTTCCATAGAATATTGCAATGACCGAGAACCTTGCAAAGCATGGCATTCAACTAAAATCGTTGAGATGTGTTCTTTCGCTTCTTTTGATTTTCTTGAGGTGGATATACAGGATTTTATAGCTGCCACACTTACTTACCGGCGCAGAAGTTTTTCACCCCTGGCACTTGGCTATGCTTTAAAGTTCAAAGTAGTTCCTATTTCATTGCTTTCCAAACGCAAGCCTGGAAGCCCCAATACCCCATTCCACCTATCCAATTCATTACAATGAATGGTCGCGGATGTAGGTTTCGAAAGCAGAAGGAAAATGCGGCTAAAAATCTCGAAATCAGCGACGGTTTGCTATATTCCTTTAAGTGTAGACTCAGATCCATTCCAAGTAAACTTAATTATATTGTCCTTAAGCTTTTGATGCCACCTAGAGCTTAGGTACATTTAAAGTCGTTATGGGATTTTATATTATCATTGAGTTTATATACATAGAGGAACCACGAGAGCTTGGAACAACCTCAGTAGATGGCACCACGTACACTACATCGAGATCGAAAATGTGTGTGGAACATGGTGGAACCCATTGACAACAACACAAAAGGACTTGCAGTGCGAAAGCATACAAAGAGCATGTGCATAATGAATATCCAATATCTCTATGTTATGTAATGCACCATTAACCTTGTGCGGCGGGTGAGGGGTTTTATCAAAGTTAAAAAAGGGAATTGTATTTGCGTTGTGTTTACTTGTCGATGTTTGGTGGTTCTTATTTGATTACAAGTGCTGTGGGTTAAGCATTTATTTTATCTCAATTAGTATCTAGATCCATAAAAAAAGTGTCAGTGGAAAAAATAATGATGAAAAAGATTTTTATTTAAAATTTTTTTATAAATCTCCGGTAATGTATTTAATTGAGATTGGATTTTTTTTACCCTCTATATCAACAATTCGAAGGTGGCACCATTCAAAAATAAAGTTTTTACCAGGAATATCTCAAGGCATTCTTGATTTGTTTTAAAAAAAAAAGCACTTCCCTCTCAACAATAGACAACAAATGTGTGCTGTTGAAATGGATTGGAATATAATAATACATATAATGGCTTTATAGATCATGGCAATTTTTGTCGGAAAAATGTCAACGCTACACATGCACTTCTTGTTATGTTGAGAGGGTTAAATTGCAATTGGAAACAAATTACATATATATGTAGTCATTTTTATAGGAAACGTAAATGGAGTGCTCTTAAGCAATATTATTAAGGACTGCATAGGCATAGCTAAGGTAACATCTTTATACTTTGAAGTTAATGCAGTAAGCACCGACCAAGGAAGCAACGACAGAAGTGCGTACAGAATTTTAGGAGGGACAATTAAACAGCCTTATTTTAATCTGAGACACAAATTTTCTTACTACATGATGTACCACACTTTATTAAGAGCGTAAGAGACAGATCTTTAGAGGCTGGCATTCTGACTCCGGATCGAGTTTCTTGGAAAATACCTACTCGAAAAATTATTTAATTCTGCACTGTAAAACATTTGTAGGTACAAGCTTACAAAAGAACACTTGCGACCAAATGCTCAGAAGCTTTATGTAAAATTGGTACCTAACACAAATATTTGGTTGCAAGGCAGCAATGGCAATTTTCGCGGTTGTTGCCAATAACTTCTTTACAGAAGCTGAAAAAAATGTGGCAATCAGCACAACAACTTTCAACTTCTCACACCCCAGTGAGAGGCAAGGCCGCAAGGGGAAGGGAACTCACTTAAAACAAGAATTACTAAGATACCTAGTTCACCAAAAAAAAAGTTAAAGAAAAAAGTTAATCTCGAAATTTCCTAGAAAATCCATTTATTAATTTTTCCGTGCTTAAAACTTTCTCTGTTCAACTTCTCAGTCAACTCCAAAACATGACCCACTGAATTCCTACGAATTACTGGGGTTAAATGTTTCAGTTTTGTTCTGTTTATTGTTTTTACAGATCCATTTTCCTGATAGGTATATCTGATGTATTACAACGATTGATTGATGAAAAGAAAATTTTGAAAGAATGGACCTGCAGCGCTCGTTGATGGTGATGGCATCACCAAGGTCATTTTCAAAAAAGTGGGGATTAATGCCGACGCTGCACCGGCCGGCACAAAATCGCATTGATTGATGCATTGCCGCCTTGTGAACCGCGTCCCATATTTGTCAATTTGGCTCAAAAAATGTGCCTCGTCGCTAAAGATGAATTGTCAGCCAAAATTAGGACTACTCGGATTTGTGTCACTGTCAGAAGCCAATTCAACGATGTTATATTCCATACATAATGACATACCTACTACCTACATGTACCTATGTGCCTATTTAAATTAAAAAAGAATAATTTCGTTAATACACATTACACACTGCTTGTCTTATTCCATTTCAATATCGACGCATCATGATTGAAAAACCCTTTACATACCTATCTAAATCGAATTATGTAATCTTTTATCTTCGATTGCCTCAGAAAATATTTTTCCAGTGACATATCCTTATCCAAACTGGTTTTTTACGGTACGTCTAGCGCCAGCCGGCTCTGCTGCTCGTGCTATAAACTATATCTATATATGTACATGTAATTTGTGCTCATGTTTATGATATGAATTATGATTATGAGTATGAGTATACAGCAGAGTGGAAGTGTGGTTGCGTTAAGTCACATTCCAAATTATCCACAATCCAGAATCCACATGGTTGGATATGAAAATAGGCATATCCTTAGGGGTAAGTAGCACAGCTTCAGGGGCAAATAGAGACGCTATCTGGCGAGGAGTTCACCAACTATTTTCATTTCGTTGAGATGGTTCCTCTATGTATATAAACTCAATGGTATTATTTGAAGGTCTGGAGCACATAAACATCGGATTATCTTTTCGCTGGAGTCCAGACAACCCAATTTGACGACAAAATTCACAAACATATTTCCTTTATTTAATTTAAAAATAGAAGTAATTAATATTGACAGTTTGTGCGCTAAAATTCCAATTCACTTCAATTTTTTAAATGACGATGACGACAAAAATTCTGGAAAATTCACCTAAACTCCGAAAATATACCTAATCCGAACAAATAAATATCCCGAAAAATGTGTTGCATGCTAATAGGCGCAGAAGGTTATTATCTATGCTAAGTGTGTTGAAGAACCCAAGCAAAAAATTGGTGAATATAGATTTGGAAAAAAATCACATAAACATAGGTAGGTACAATATTATGACGTTCAAGAGTCTTATGTCACAAAGAAGAGAAATATATTCTACATAAGCTGTATTTTTTTTCGTCAATGGCTCAGTGATAAGCCTATAGGATATTTTTTTATCATATTGCTCTGGGAGGAGGATAATTTATTGACAGCTGGAAATTCGTTTTCCACCATGAAATGTCAGAAAATTATCCGAGGATAATTATTTAGCCCAATTGAAACACGGCCTAATTCTGATCTTAGTAAAATATTAAAATGTACGACGAAGAAAATAAATTCTACTGTTGGATAGTTTTAAATTTTTGACATTTCTTTTGCTTGCGATTTGCTAAAGGAAATAAAACATAGAATTTTCATTGATAACCTAAATAAACTAGAGACATCTCTTTTTTAATATTTGAAGTTTTGTGAATTTTTCTTTCCAACACTCTCATATATGTATGTCAGAAAATGCATCGAATTATTATTATTTATTGACATTTCTTTAATTTTAAACACTACAGAAATCAAAACCTTGGCAAAAGAAAACGTAATAGATTTTTATTAAATCAATAATCATTTATGATTGCTTAATATATTGTTACCATTCATGTAAATACGAAAATTATCAACCTCTTCGTTAGTGTCAAAAAATAAAAATAAAAAATTGACACACGACCATTATGTACCTTCCGTACAAATGAGTACCTTCAGTTGCTTTGGGAAAACTTTTCTTAGCGCTATAGCCTCCTGAACGGATCCATTTAAATCAATGGCCGCCTCCGCGCTGTAAGATGTATTTGTTGTGCCGGCTTCTGCATCTGCACAACGAACGACCGACGGTCGACGGCCATTATTTACATTGAAGATTTCTCTATACTCGTCTCACTTTGTTGCACATACCGAGATCAAGCAGGAGCGAAACGACGCACCCATAATGGCAAACGATGCAGAAAAGTTTGCAGCCAAGCCATAGAAACAGCAGTTCTACCAATTCGATACACAATTTTCGCTGAGTAGTACACTACAACTACACCGATACTGGACATAGTCGCATCAGTCATTCATTTAATTCTTGTGAAATAAAAAAAAAAATTGGAAAATTTTCAATTGGAAAACCAATCGAATACTTCGTGTTAAACATACTGCTGGGAATTGTTTATAAAAATAATTAATTAAATTGTATACTGTACTCGTTCGAAGACAATTGACTTTTCTATAAGTGCATATATAATGTTTTTCAAAGAAGTGCATATTTTTTCCCAAGAAAAAAGTGCAAAGTGAATAGGAAAAAAATATTGAAACTATCGCAAGTCGACTCGAATTGAATCGAGGTAAGAATTATTAAAAATATTTCGTTTGATTTCATTTTGTCTGATTTTTCATATTTTTTTTTTTGCAAAATTCAAAATTCTTTGTTTTTCCTAGAAAATAGTTGGGAGAAAAAGAAAAACGGTTATTTTGTTCCTTTTGTTTTTATTCAGCCTACATTCGCATATGCATTTTGATTTCAGACGCTGCACTGAGGATGTTTTTTTTTTTTTTTTGTCTTTTCCTTTTGTTTTTTCATCTTTTCTCAGTATGAAGTTGTTAGCGACATCCTTTTCCCACTTTGTACTTTCGATTACGGTGTTGCAAATATCGTTTGCCTTTTTCTGTTTGATCTGAGGAGTGAGGATTGTTTTTGATGTGCGGTGCAGATTGTTCGTGTGAATTTTGTTTTTTGTTTTTTTTTTTTCTCAGAACATTGAACATTTTGCATTTTCACTAAATTACGCGTTCAAAGAAAAGTTTAGTTCATAGGACATTGTCAGCCGTATTTATAAACGTGGCGTAGAGCCTGCTTAACTTTACGCACCCTCTAAAATGCCCTTACGCAGGAAAACGTTATTTATAAACATTTTTCGAACTTAAGCAACGTAGTTTTAAGGCCGCGTAACTTAAACACAAAAATTTGCGTTTAGAGGCTGCGTAGAGCTTGCGTAAATTGTTGTTTCTTTGGAAATGTCATTTTCGGGGTGGAATCGTGAATAGAGTGATCACAAAAATTTGCATTTATTTCGAGTATTCTTTTAAATCGACCTGCGTTTTAGTTTTTCACGTTGTAGTCTGAAAAATAGAATTATATTTTCTATTTGAAAAGAATAAAAATGCTTAAATGCAAATCGTGGTGAATTATTGCAGCAATTTGTTTCATTCGCATTTGTTTTGATACGCATATCCTTTAGAAACTTCCATTTCAGCTCTAAATATTGGTGTTCCTAGTCTGTGATAGAACATTTTAAGAAATAATCTAGTTTTGTGTGTGTGTGCCATGTAATAATGTTTACAAAATACCAAATAAATGGTCATCCGGTATATTGATACCTATTTGTTTTTTTTTTTTATCTTCATAGGGCCATCAGGATCAGCAGCATAGAGCTCAGTTGCTTTCAGGCACGGATTTTTTGAGTGAAAGTTTGCATTAGGTGCCTACATATTTGATTTCTTCATTTCAAATATTTTTGTTTACACAGAAAATATTTTTGTTTACACAAAAAATTTGTCAGAAAACAGCTGATGTCCGTTTCAGTGCAAGAAAGTACTAGTTTTTTGTATTTTTTGTAATAGTTTCTCATATATTTCCAATTATCTGGACACCAACCCTGTTTAGTAAAGCAACAGCGGAAAAATGTTTATAAATAACAATTTCAGCAAAGTAGCGTAGAAGCTGCGTAAATTCTTACGCGATGTTTAACTAAACAAGCTCTCAGAGGTATTTTAAGGAAATCTAATAAATACGGCTGTGTGTATGTAGCCCTTGGCATAAACATACATATTTGGCCATTATAAATGATGCATATATTTGGCATGCATATTGCATTATGCCCTCAGCCCTACTGCATAGGGTTGTTGTTGCTGCACACCTATAATAATGTTGTAGGTGTACGATTCATATGAAATTTGTCCTGCGCCGGTTGTTTTTTTTCTTTGCGACTCTCACTTCATCCATTTTTCATTGAGGGAGTCTCGTCCTATCAACCTGGTCGGAAGGTGTTTGGAAATTTTTCCTCCAAGGCTATGATGAATACACATTTTTATACAATACGCATGCACTCGTGCCGAATGTTTAGATTTAGGACGTTTTTCTGATGAGACACTGGATTCTGGAATTGCTTCAATTTATCTCAAGTGTAGTTAGTTATATTAACCTACAAAAGTGACTGTCACTGTTGTTTGTATCACATTTAACTGTTAAAATTCGAATCATTCGCAGTGCAGGTGAATTTGGGTGAAGTCCTTTTGAACACGTATCAGTGGCCGCGTTCAATGTGCTTAGGTACCTAAATATTTAGGTGACAGTTTATCATTGAACGGAAAATTGCCTAGTACCTAAGCTAAATGTCAAATGCCTTACATGTGTTAAGAATTGAGCATTCACTTGCTGTTTTGACATCAACTGATCAACACATTGACTACCTACTAAAGAAAAATATAACATTATTGAAGTGCAAAATGAATGATTCTATTGATTCTTTCCTAAAAGCAGCTTTACAAATTGTCGGGTAAAAACCCCATCTAAAAGACACATTTTATTTAATTATTATCACACTTGTGTACGTGTTTATTTTATTATTCGTAGTCAATTTGCCGTAAGTTTCCTGGGTATCATCGATGTCATACAAAACACCGTCAATTGTAACTTGAAATTTCATTTTTATTTTTATTTTTCCAACTATAATAATAAAACACATACAAATCTCAGCAAAGTTCAACAATGGAGTGAAAAATTCTTCGATTTCAATCAGCTGTTTATGACATTTCTCAAACCCACTAAGAACTCAGGCAGAAATTCTTGCCTAACTTTCCAGTCACCACAGCTGACCGACCTCACGAAATTTGCCTAGATTTGCAGTCAAATCGACCAATCAGAGGCTGTTGACTAGCTAGGCAAAAGCGTATTGAACGCGGCCAGTATGTTTGCCCACTTTTCTGTGGATGCACGGCCTAAATTATACACAATCCACAGTGTACTGCTGTCACTGTCACTAGAGTCTTACACAAAAGTGTTTGTAGATACAAGTGGTTCGGTTGCGACATCCAGAAATTAAACGTTTTATCTACCGTATAACCGAAAGTCCAATTGTTTATGATAAATTCGGTTTAAAGGACCATTCACATGGGAGCGAACGAACGAACGAATTGATGAAATGCGAATAAACTACTTTTTATGCATTTATAAACAGAAAATTCCAAATTTTATTATTCCAAGATATCCTCCTCTTATGCCCAGTTGTACAGTCAGAGTTTAAACTGAAGTTTAACTAAACCTGACCGAGAGTTTAAACTTTTGGTTTAACTCGTTTAGTTTCACAGTACAAAATAATTTGACAGTTAACTAAACGCAGTTGTGGAAGCGCAGAACAATTTCCCTTAAGGGGATATTTTTCTACCAGCGCAATTTTGACCAAGTAAATGGTTATTGCTTTTCTCTACTTTATCTATTTTACCATTTGTAAATAAAAGAAAATGTGTGCAATATTATTACATTGTGTATTTTGGTATTAACGAAGTGAATTGATTTATTTTCGACACATGTTTGAACTGTCATCTACTTTCACCAATTAATTATTGCAGTAATTATTATTTCTTTTTTTTTTCAATAATAATACATATCTAGTTGTTGAAATGTATGTGGCATTCAGACGGATGCGATCACAGGTACTGCTTCTTTGTAAATCGCTGGGTTTTTACCACATCCAATCACCCGTCGCCAGTAAAATATTGAAAGGATTTTATGAGCCTCTAATTAGGGTCATTGTCTGGTAATAGGTAGGCGCAAAGTTTTTTGCTGGTGTTTCTACGAAAATCTGCGCTATCTTGTTCTGGTTTTACTTTTTTTTTAAACAAAAAATGTAGGTAATCCAGATCTGTATACAAAAATGGTATGAACTCCGAAACCTTTGAACTGAACAGACATTGTCCCGAGAAGTGTGTTCAAAATCGGACAAACAAATTGCATTGTAAAAAGAATAGAGTGGGTAGTGTCTTGTTTCAGCCAAAACAAAATGTGAAAGATTTGAGTATGTATAGATATATGTTGTTCGCGAAGAATCTAAAGAAATCACTAGTAGCATTACAAAAAAATAATCGTCATTTCCACACAAATAAAAAAGAAATAATTTGTATTGAAAAAACCTCAATACAATTTACGCTTGTCTACATTATGTTTGGGCTAAGATCTACCTGATGTTCACTTGGAAAAATGCGTTTTCATTGAAAAGTACATTATATTGGTTGAAAATCTATTGAAATTTTCTGATGACAGTGGGTTTACCGCAGTAATGCTGGAACTAATCATAGCTCTACTTTTCACTCATATAAATTCAAGAAGTGCAGCACCCAAATAATTTCTCATTTCTGTTCTCTCTCTCTATCTCTCTGTATGAAATAGCAGCTGTCAAAATAAACCTCAAAATGCGAAACGAAAGTTTAAACGGCAGAATGCAGGCGTTTAACTTAAACCGAGAGTTGAACTCCACTTTGGGTTTAAACGAAAACAGTGAAACCGAAAATTTGTTGAACGAAGGTTTAAACCAAAACGAGAGTTTAAACTCTGACTGTACAACTGGGCATTAGAATAAGGTTAAGTTCAAACGAATTTTTTATTCGCTACTTTGTGGAACGCGATTTAAATGATGTGGATTGTGAATAAACTGACAATTCGCGCCAGGGTGTTTTCGTTCGCGGCAAAAAATTTGGATTTCGAAATTTCGTTATTAGGACTATTTTTAAACTTGGTTTCTTAGTATATTTTGATGGAAAAATTAATTATCCTCCTCTCGGAATAGTAAAATGTGAAATTTTCTGTTCATTAAGGCCCGAAACACACATGCGATTTCAATCGCGCGTCTTTTTAGTCGCAAAAAATGAAGCACACACATTTCAATAAGAATGCGCGCACATAAAATCCAAAATTATGTGCGCGCATTCACATTGAAATGCGTGTGTTTCATTTTTTGCGACTAAACAGTCGCGCGATTGAAATCGCATGTGTGTTTCGGACCTAATGCATCAAAAATGGTTTGTTCGAATTTTAGTAATTCATTCTGTGAGTGGTGGGCATATAGATAAGATATATCACGTGGTATGAGGTGTCGAATTACCAAATTCCGTGAACAAGCAATGCGTCACGGAATTCAGTGGATTTTACATGCAAAACTTCAATTCGAACCCAGATGCACCTTGATTCAGATCCTTCCTCTGAAGCATCTGCTTTTAAAGGCCGTTTGCTGATACGACTCATAACGATTTCTGATGATAGGTTCCGCGTATTCTGGAGCTCACATTTCCTAATTACATAAATACTGTTTCGATGGAAGATATACATATAGAGATTGTGGTGTACTTTTTTCCAACTCGTTTTAGAGGTGTTGCCACCAGTTCTTTATCCCGGTTTTGCATTTTCAGCTATTGTGTCAGTCTCTGTTGTTTGTGATGTGCGGTGCAGATTGTCAGAGTGTATTTGTTTTTTTTTATCTCTGAAATGAGAGAGTATTCAATTTTCAATAAATAGTCACGCATTTTACTCGATTGCTCTTTTGGCATGTTTCTGCGACGCTGGGTAGGTACTTTTTAGTGGTATAGAACTTTGAAATGGAATAAAACAAAGATGGTTTTTTAAATTGACATGAAATTTACTTTATTCGAAAGATAATCTTCTGGCATTATAAAGGGTGGTTTAGTTTTAATGGTCGATGTTGATTTTGAATAAAACATAATAAAAAATTCTGATTATTGACGAATCGACTGAGGTGAAAATGTGCCTCATCACTGAAGCGAAGATGATTTTCTTCGAAAATTGATCATCCACTGTTGCCATTTCTTGCCACCATTCTGACCATTGACGACGCTTGAAATGGTCAAGAGGCTTTAGTTCTTGAGTCAATTGCATCTTGTAAGCGCTTAAATGCAAATCTTTATGCATAATGTTCATCAACGACGAGCGTGAGAGGTGCAATTGTTGGGCACGACGACGAGTTGAAGTGGACGGCTCTTCAGCCACACTTTCACGAACAGCAGCAATATTTTCTGCAGTACGAGCTGTACGAGCATGCACTGGTGTTTTCACGTCTCCTACAGTCCCGGTTTTCTCAAATTTTTGCACGATTTTTCCGATTGTACGCACATTTGGACGATTAAATTGACCGAAAAATCACGAAGTGCACGATATGCATTTTGATTTGAACGCCCATTTTTATAATAAGCTTGAACAACTTTAACGCGTTGCTCGATTGTGTATCTTTCCATGGTTCAAATTGAGTTAGTCTGAAATTGATTGATTGATTGATTTATTTAGCATTTTACAAGGCTAATGATTACAATTTTACATTAATTCTTAAAAACTATTGACTTAAATTTACGTATATCACAAAGATTTATTTAAAATTTCATTTTAACAAATTCGACTGCTCTTCTTTTAAACATTCGTACATTGGATTCATTTTTTACATTAAAAGGTAGTTGATTGAAAAGATTAAATCCTTTAAAAACTAATGAGTTCTGGGCTCTGGCTGTTAAATAACGAGGTAGCGAAAAGTCATTACCATTTCTTAAGAAATAAGGCTGGGTTTTACCAACATATTGCACATATCTGGATAAATACCCAGGCATTGGATTATATTTTATTTTAAAAACAAACATTAACATATTCAGACAAATTCGTTGTTTAACATTTAACCACATTAACGAATTCAACATATAACTAATCGCAGTGAACCTATTACATTTTAAGATACAACGCATTGCCTTATTTTGCAGAAGTTGCAATCTGGAGACTAAACTTTCACTACATAAAAACAAAACAGTCGAGCAATATTCAAAGTGAGGTTTTACAATTACATTGTAGGTATATCTTAATTGCAGTAAGCGTTGTTACATCCCTTCGTAATCTTTTCATGAACCCGATTTTCTTGGCAATTTTTTTTACATATATAGTTAACATGGCTTTCAAAAGTCAGCCTTGTGTCAATAATAACACCAAGATATTTTATCATGTCGACACGTTCAATAATATTATTTTCGATATTTAAATTTAAAACATTTGTACTACGGGTATTATTCAAAATCATACATTTTGTTTTACTTATATTAAGTTTCAGCTTGTTTTGGCATAGCCACTTATAGACATTACATATTTAAATCACTTTGTACTTTACGATGACACTCCAGCACGTCTTCACCTTCAATACAAAGCAGCGCATCATCCGCAAACAAAATAAGTTGGCAATTATTTAAAACACGAACCATGTCATTAATATAAACAATGGATAGGAGCGCACCCAGTAAGGATCCTTGCGGGACAGCAAGTGACACTTAACGAATTAGACAGTTTTGTATTCACTTTAACTCGTTGAGATCTATTTGTTAGATATGAGTTAGGCCCGAAACACACATGCGATTTCAATCGCGCGACTATTCAGTCGCAAAAAATTAAACACACATATTTCAATATGAATGCGCACACATAAAATCCAAAATTATGTGCGCGCATTCACATTGAAATGCGTGTGTTTCATTTTTTGCGACTAAACAGTCGCGCGATTGAAATCGCATGTGTGTTTCGGGCCTTAAACCACTGTAGCTCAGAGTTCATGACACCATATTTTTTAAGTTTATGCAATAGAATTTGACGATCTATTGTTTCGAAAGCTCGTTTGAGATCGAGAAAAACACTATATATACACTTCTTATTAGCAATGTGCTCCTTCCAAGTTGTGAGGACGAAATTTAATGCACTTTCACATGAATGGGCTTTTCTGAACCCAGACTGTGATTCAATTATAAAACCGTTAACCTCCAAATACTCTTCAAGTTGTTTATACACTATTTTCTCCACAATTTTTTCATATATTGGTAAAGCGTTTACAGGTCGGAACTCATCACATTTAATTGAATTTTTTACTTTTTCAACTGGACTAACAGTTGTTTCTTTCCAGGTATCAGGAAATATGCCCTCTTGAAAGGATTTGTTTATTATTGTTTGCAGTTTAGGTCCTATTAATTCAAAGTTGTCATTGTATATTCTTGGACAGAGAAGGGTGTAGTCTCTTTTGTTTTTTAACTCAATAATAGCGTCGCGAACATCTATTAACGAAACTTGAAGACAGAGTCCGTGTTACTAATATAATCGACGAAAGGCAACGAGGGTATTGATTTATTTAATTCAGTTACACTGACCACGAAAAACTTATTAAACTCATCCGCTATAACCTTGCTATCACTCACACTTGTTCCATTGAATTCTATAGACTGTATATCACTTTCATCTTTTTTCAATACATACTTTTTTAAATTACGCCATATTTCTTTTTGATTATTTGCATTGTCAACTTTTCTTTTAATATATTTACGTTTACATTTAACAATCTCCTTTTTATATTTATTTCTTGCAATTGTATATTCATTCCAGTCTTCTTCACTATTACTTATGATTGCTTTTGATCGCTTAATTATTTTTTGTTTTCTTAATGATTTTAAAAAACAGGTGAACCAAACATTTTCACTAAATTTTTTATTAATTTGTACTATAAACTATGGAATCCGTACCATCGGGTAGGCGTCCTCTAGGTAGACCAAGGATGAGATGGTTAGATCAAGTCCATAATCTCTCCTATACCCGTATGGGGATTGCCCTTGATGATTTAGAGTCGATGGCGGAGGATCGAGAGCTATGGAGGGTCCACTTGAGCAACCTACTCCCGCGACCCACTTAATGGACAAGCGGACCATTGAAAATGAATGAATGAATGAATTGTACTATAAACTTTGAACTTGTTTTATATAAATCGTCAACGAATGAATTAGCTAACATATTTGTACACATTATTTCACTATTAATTGTACTTTGATTTAATTGCAATTCACTTATAAACATACTTTTATTATATTTAAGTTACTTTATACACTCCACCTTACTTTCAAGTTTATTTTTTATGATCATCTCAATGACTACTGTTTCATGATCGCTTATTTTCAAATTACTCTCAACTGATACTTTCAGGCCTTTGTTATTGGTAACAACATAGTCCACAAGAGTTCTAGTGCTTTTTGTGATCCTTGTATAATCACATACCAGTTGATGACATGCATTATCCGTAATAATTTTAGCAATTTGCTTTCTGTAGGTGTCATCTAATGAGAGCCAATTAATATTGAAATCTCCAGCAATAATTAAGTTCTTATGTAAATCACAAGCATCTTCCAATAAGTTTGCAAATTCAATGCAATACGATCTGGTGGATGAGCTAGGGGGGATCTATAAACACCAGCAATCACGAAGTTAAAATCACCGATACACAAACAACTTCTTAACCACCACAATTCGCCGGCTTTAATATATCTACTTTCTTTCAGTATCCGAATAGATTTATTTACATACATTATAACACCACCGGTATGACTAGCTTCAGTGTTACATCTAATAACTTTGTATTTACTAATATTAATTTCGCGATCCTTTATGTCATCAGTCACGTGTGTTTCGGTTAGCACTAATATATCACATTTTTCATTTACTACCAATTGCTTTAATTCGTCGTAATTTGATCGTAGACCACAGATATTTAAACATACAATCTTAATGACTGTTGGTTGCTAATAAGCAGTTCTGTTTCTCATAAACTCCACTTTTTTTTTTGAACACTTCACATAAATGGCTTCTGCAGTCATGTAATATGTCGAGGCTTAACCCTAAATTTTTATTTGCATTAATACAAATACAGACTTTATATTCATGATTGCCTCCACATTTGGCACATACCACTTTATTGGCACAAACCCTTGCTTCGTGGTTAAAGCCCCAACATTTATAACAACGCTTTATTGGGACAAATTCATAGACAAAACATCTATCCCATCCAACACTTATTTTACCACATTCGATCAGTTTCTTATAATCATAACTCTTAACTTCGATTATTGCCTTATATTTTTTAATATTTCCTCTCATTGCACTAAACAGCTTGACACATTTGACACTTTCAAGATTATTTTGTTTAGAAATGGCATTTTCAATAGAAACTTTATCCCACTCCGTATTTATACCACATACAATCAAATGAGGATTTTTTAGCTCGGGGATATTAACGTCATATCGATCACGTTTCTTGATTCACTATCCTCACAGTTAATTAAGACAACACCATCTCTCTTTTTATACCCTCCACAGGAAGGTATATTCACTTTGCCATTACGTTTGTAACGCCAAGAAGGATTCACCGGAGACCGTATAAAGTATATATATTCTGAATCAGGATCACATTCTGAATCGATTTAGCTATGTCCGTCTGTCTGTCTGTCTGTCTGTCTGTCTGTTGAAAGCACGATAGCGTCCAAACGAATTGACCTGGGCGATTGAAATTTGGTGAGAGGACTTCTTTTTACCGTCGTCAGGTTGGTATTGAAAATGGGCTATGTCGGTCAAGTAGTTCTGGTACCTCCCATACAAAACCATTAGTAGACCCATGTGTCTCTCCGCCTGTTGAAATCACGATAGCGTCCAAACGAATCGACGTAGGCGACTGAAATTGAATGACAGGTCTTATTTTTACGGTTGTCAGGTTGGTATTAAAAATGATCCATGTCGGTCAAGTAGTTCTGCTACCTCCCATACAAAGCCAATATTCGACTCATGTATCTCTCTGTCTGTTGAAAACACCTTAGCGTCCAAACGAATCGACTTAGGTGAATGAAATTTTATGAAAGGACTTTTTTTAACCGTCGTCAGGTGGGTATTCAAAATTGTCTATGTCGGTAAAGTAGTTCTGGCACCTCCCATACAAAACCACTATTAGACCCACGTCCCTCTCTGTCTGTTGAAATCACGATAGCGTCCGAACGAATCGACTTAGGCAACTGAAATTTTATGAGAGGTCTTATATTTATGGTCTTCAAGTTTGTGTTAAAAATGGTCCATGTCGGTCAAGTAGTTCTGTTACCTCCCATACAAAGCCAATATTTGACCCATATATCTCTGTCTGTTGAAAGCACGATAGCTAGCGTCCAAACGAATCGACTTAGGTGAATGAAATTTTGTGAGAGGACTTTTTTTAACCGTCGTCAGGTTGGTATTGAAAATTGTCTATGTCGGTAAAGTAGTTCTGCTACCTACCATACAAAACTAATATTAGACACATACTAACTCGCATGGCAAACATTTTGCATGACTTTTATGCAGTGGAGGGTATCAAAGCATCGGCCAGGCCGATGATAACACTTTTACTTGTTTTATAACACATTTAACTTTGGCCGATAAAGAGGCTGGATTGACACTCTCTTTTATTTCATCCTTTGTTTTGCTATTTTCTTGCACTGATTTGGGTTTTACCACTACTGGCAGACCCATCTTAATAGAGTCGGCATAAGAAGGTTGCTTCTCGCTTACTCTAACTCTTTTCTGTTCATTTAACACGCTCACTTTATCTTTGTTTATCTTTTCCACATTAATTAGAATATTTTGAATGGCCTCGTTTTGTTTCTGCATTTTCTCGTTGTTATTATTTGCATCAATATTGCGTATTTCTTTTGCTAAATCTTGTTTAATTTCAACTACTTCACGATTGTCCGCTGACATCTTTTTAACGTCATCCACAATCTGTTTACTTTGCTTTTTAAAATAATCACTAAAATCACAAATCTTTTTTTGTTTCGTTAACAATTTTTACACAAGTTTCCTGGGCATTCAACCTTTCCTCATATCTTGCTTCAATTGCAATTAACAAATTTTTTATTTCATTTTAATTTTTTTTTTGGCGATTCTTCGAATTCATTTTTATACTCTTTCAGCAGATTTCCATTTCTATTAACAACACCTTGCATCTCCTTTAATTCCAAGTCAACATTGTGTATGTATGTAAAACAATTACCACACATAAACTTGACCATTGGGTTTGTCGAGACCGCAACACGCTACCGTAAGATGAAAAACTTTGCCACACACACCCGAGCAATTAATACCCGACTCACCGCGGATGGCGTTTTTGAATTTATTACACAGCATTTTCGTAATTATAATATCAGAATTTAATCCACATTTGCACTTCAAGTGTCTAAATTGTGTTTTCTGATAATTAAATTAATTTAATACCACTAATCACTGAGTTTAGTTTAAATAAAATCGGAGCCTTTGCATACACGTCTACACTTCTACACTTCCATTGAGAAATGTCAAATGAAATGCAGAAAAAAACTTGACGTTTAGGTGTGGTTCACATTCAACATCGGCCCTTAAGATTTAACCACCCTTTACTTTGAATATGACTTTTGGCATATGACCGCCACAGCTGGCTCGGACGTAGTATAATCTGGAGGTCAAATTTTCGTTGACTTTCCAACATTTGTAGCCGTATATCGGCAAAAACGCGGCGAATGTTGTCAATCGTTTCGCGATTATCGGCGCAGACTATCGACTTCACATATCCCCACAGAAAATAGTAAAGCGCACCATCATGGAGGCCAATTAACAGGCCAGCAACGTGAAATTATGCGGTTACCAAGCGTTTCATTCAATAAATCAATTGTGGTACGAGCTATGGGACATGCTGCGCTGTCTTGTTGAAACCACAGCTCCTGCACATCATGGTTGTTGAATTGATGAACGAAAAAGTCAGTAATCATGGCTCTATAGCGGTCACCATTGACTGTAACGTTCTGGCCAGCATCGTTTTTAAAGAAGTACGGACCAATTATTCCACCAACCCATGAAGCACACCAAACAGTCAGTTTTTGTGGATGTAAAAGTGTCTCAACATACACTTAAGATTATCATCATTCCAAATAGGGCAGTTTTTTTTTATTGACGTATCTATTCAACAAAAAGTATGAGCAAAAGTAAAATGGACATAGTGCGCGATACGTATTCCGAACAGAAACATGATTTTCCAAATAAATTTGCACAGTGGTCAGTCTATTCATGTAGAAATCCCAAACCAAACTAAAAATAAATCACTTGACAGCTGACAAAATGACCGTCAGTTAAAATAGTGTTGCCAACTTAAAGTTCTATACCTCTAAAAAAAGAAACACCCTTTACTTACCTGTATATTTCAACGAATTCAGATTAAAATTGCCATCTATTTGCCACTATCAAAAATTGCATCCCCTGAAAAAGCAACAACTTTCATTGCATGCATCATGCATCAGCAGGAGATAACTTATTTTAAGTAAAAAATTTATTTTATTTAAATAATAGTAATACAACTACAACAACAATGAACACAAATCCTAGTGCAAACTTTGGCGCAATTGACCCGTCATCGGAGGCTGCAGCAACAGCGACACCAGTAGTAGAAGACGTTGATCCCATAGAGATGGCCGCAAATAATGTTGTCGTCGAACATGCAGTAGTTCCTGGTGCTATCGATGTTGTAGAAGCAATGGATACCCAGGAGGGAGATGTCTCGGCACCGCAGGAAGATCCACCAACACCGCCGCAGACTCCACCGGCAAGCCCACCTACCCAACCAGAAGAGATAGAGCTCGACCAAGTGAACAAGGAGCAGATGCAGCTGGAAAAGCCACAGGAAGAGGAGACCGAAACACGACAAGTGGATGACGATGCCAATATGCAGATTTCTTCCCCGATAATAGATTCTTCAATTGCAAACGAAATTATGGACACGACCACAACTCCCCTCCAAGCTGAGGACGACGAACTTCCGAGCTCTACCACTGGCCCGAAGTTGGAAGATGAAGTGCGTTCCGAGGCGACTTTCTCCTACGAAGTCCGTAATATATCAAAGCTAAAAGATACCGAATTGTCCCCGCCGACATATGTCCGTAATTTGCCATGGCGTATTATGGTTATGGTCCGCAACAATCGCAATCAACCAGAAACCAAATCTTTAGGCTTCTTCCTGCAATGCAATGGGGAAAGTGACTCCACTACGTGGTCATGCAACGCTTCGGCGGAGCTGCGCTTGAAGAGCTACAAGCCCGGCCAAGAGACGTTTGTTCAAAAAATTAAACATCTCTTCTATAGCAAGGAAAACGATTGGGGCTTCTCCCTCTTCATATCACTGAATGATATTTTCAATGCCGAGAAGGGTTACGTACAAAACGATTGCATTGTTCTCGAAGTGCATGTTGTGGCAGAGGCTCCGCATGGGGTATTTTGGGACTCGAAGAAGCACACCGGCTATGTTGGGCTGAAGAATCAGGGAGCCACATGTTACATGAATTCCCTATTGCAGACACTTTATTTCACGAACCAGTTGCGCAAAGCCGTCTACAAAATGCCCACAGAGGCCGACGATAGCTCAAAGAGCGTCGGACTGGCTCTACAGAGAGTGTTCCATGACTTGCAGTTCGCCGATAAACCAGTCGGTACAAAGAAACTCACCAAAAGCTTTGGATGGGAGACATTGGACTCATTCATGCAGCATGACGTCCAGGAGTTTCTTCGTGTTCTGCTCGACAAGCTCGAGTCGAAAATGAAGGGCACCTGCGTCGAGGGTACAGTTCCTCGGCTTTTTGAAGGCAAAATGTCGTCGTACATTAAGTGCAAGAATGTGGATTGCAACAGCACTCGGTGTGAAACCTTCTATGATATTCAACTAAACATCAAGGGAAAGAAGAATATCTACGATTCGTTCCAGGATTATATTGCCGCTGAGACCCTCGAAGGGGACAACAAATATGACGCTGGCATTCACGGTCTGCAAGAGGCCGAAAAGGGTGTAGTTTTCACCTCGTTTCCACCAGTCCTGCATCTGCATTTGATGCGGTTCCAATATGATCCATTCACTGACAACTCGGTCAAATTCAACGACCGCTTCGAGTTCTACGAGGAAATCAATCTGGACAACTATTTGGCAGTAAAGGAGTCGACTCCGGCTACCTACAAACTTCATGCTGTATTAGTTCACTCGGGAGACAATCATGGCGGACACTACGTGGTCTATATCAACACCAACGCCGATGGCAAGTGGTGCAAATTTGACGATGATGTCGTCTCGAGCTGCAACAAATACGAAGCCATTGAGCAGAACTATGGCGGAGTAGATGACGAGATTGCCAATGCGAAGAACTGTAGCAATGCCTACATGTTGGTTTACATTCGCGTATCTGAGTTGCCACGTGTTTTGCAAGACATCACCGAACAGGATATTCCCTCTGACTTAGTTGAGCGTCTAAACGAGGAGAAGCGCATGGAACAAATCCGGCGCAAAGATCGTGCCGAGGCAGGCCTACATGTTGCCGTACATGTTGTACTCGAAGAGTACTTTGAAGCCCATCAGGGACCGGAGCTTTTCGATTTGGAAAAAACTTCAGCACGTGTATTCAAGATGAAGAAAACCCAATCGGTTGGAGAATTGGTACAAACCCTAGTACAAGCATTTAATGTTTCCGAGGATAGAATTCGGATTTGGCCACTTGCCCAACGTTCGCAAGCTCAACGCTTTACCTACTTCAACCTAGCAGAAGAGTACAATCGACCCTTGAGCTCTGTCGTTGACATGCAGGGTCCATGGGTGATTTTCCTAGAGCTCGCTAGTCCCACGACCACAGGCCCCTTGCCAGTCTTTGAACGCAAACGCGATATATTGCTTTTCTTTAAATATTATGACCCAGCCAATAAGCGTCTGCACTACTTAAACTGTGGCCAATATGCTCTGTCTACGCGGGTGTGCGATCTAATTCCACAGGTGAACTCGCTACTCGGATTCGATCCATCCACCGAGTTGACTGTCTACGAAGAATGCGGTCACAATCCGATGCAACGTCTCACCAATCATGGAGACACTTTGGACCGCATTTTGATCTTGACAAATCACGACAGTCTCCATGGTAACATTTTGATTTTTGAAAAGAAGCACGTTGACGAGAAGCTCGAGTTGCCAACTGTCGAGGACTACTTTCGTGATCTCTTGTCACGTATTGAATTGACTTTTTGCGACAAGAGCAATCCCAATGATCCAGGGTGAGTGTTTTCTTTTACTTTTTCAATAGACTTTTGCTATCACCTTGCTTACTGCAGCTTTGCTCTGGAGCTCTCCAATCGCAACACATATGACCAAATGGCACAGGCTGTCGCTCAAAGAATCAACACCGATCCCAATCACATTCAGTTCTTTAAATGCATTGGGTGAGCATTAGGAAGACTTGTTTTTTTTTTTTTTGTCAAATAAATGGTTTATTTTTACTTGTTTTCTTATAGAAACTACAAGGACACTCCCGGAAATGCATTGCGCGGGTTATATGATTGTACCATTAAAGACCTATTATGCTTCAGCAAGCCAAGACCTCCAAAAAAGCTCTTCTATCAGAGGCTCTCTATGAATATTCACGAATTGGAAAATAAAAAACAATTCAAATGTGTTTGGGTGCGCGACTTTTGTTGTGTTCTTGAGGTGTTCTGTTTACTAATTAAATTTTTTTTAGGTTTCAAATAATTTCAAAGATGAACGCGAACTGATATTGTACCCGAATAAAAATGGCACCGTTAAAACTCTTCTCGAAGAAGCATCTAAACAGATACAATTTTCTGATGACAGTACCAGGAAACTTCGCATGCTCGAAATCGCTGGTCATAAGATACTACCCAGGACAAGGGAGGATACTCTACTTGAATGTAAGTTTAAAGGGCGGAGCATATTTTCATACGAATAATTTTTATAATAATAATTTCTTTAGGCTTACAGGATACGATGGCAAATCAACCGCATCACAAAGTTTTTCGTATCGAGGAGGTACCCCATGACGAATTGCTGTTGATGGATAGTGAGATACTCCTTCCAATATCGCACTTCAGCAAGGATATCTACAACTCGTTTGGCGTACCGTTCTATATTAAGGCCCGTCAGGGTGATTCATATGGTGTGTTGAAGGAGCGCATTCAAAAGAAGTTGAATGTTCCAGAAAAGGAATGGGAGAAGGTGGGATTGACTCTTATAAATGATTCTTTATGTAAATATTATTAAATTTTTTATTTTAGTATAAATTTGCGACCGTGATTTTGGGACGCACCGAATACATTTCCGACGATAGTCTTATCGTCAATTTGGAGGCATTTAAAAACAACAATACAGGTAGGCATTAGTGTAACGCAAGTTTATCGTAAGAAACGTGTTTATTCGACAGATAATCTTAGACATAAAAATTTGAGCGTGAAAATATTTTACGAGACATTTTACATGCGATTAAATGCAGAAATCGGGCTCGATTCCTTATAATCACAAAAAAAAAATATGACTCCTGTAAAATTCAACAGGTCACTTACGATGAACTTGCGGTTAGTGCTTTAAGATGAAAAGTGGTTTCATTCACCTCTATTCCCGTTGACGTTTGTTATATACGACTCATGTTTCGTGTCGTTGTAAACTGATGTTCACATTGGTTGTTTTATGTGTTCACCATCATTTCAATTCATTTGTCTGTTGTCTCAAAAAAATTGAAAATGCCGACTAAAAGACGAAGTGAAGTACGAGTCGTTTACGACAAACGCCAACGGGAATAGGGGCAATTAACTAACAGTTGCTATAATCCATAGTCGCTGATTAAAATCATGTTTTGTAGTCCAAAAGTGACAGTCATTCAGCAATGTATAACAAATGATCTCAGAATCAGCAAAATTTGTCGTTCGATCGATATTTAGTTGCTTTGATGTGTGACCTCTAATTTAATTCAAAGTGAAATAATTGTGAGCGATAATTTTGCGTGTTTCCTATTGCCAATCGCTTACTGATTGTTGCCTCAGTATGAGAGCCGACTAAGGCTGAAATAAGTCGTTAATTTTAGCGAGGTATCCGTCGGAACGAAAAATTCTTCAATTCGAGTTATTCTTCCGAACAGTTTTTTTGGAACTTTGTTCTGACAAATATGTAACGCACACTGGCGTTTTTGATATTTTTGACAGCTTCATACGAATTATCGTCCGACATACTTGACAGGAATTTGTTTACGATTTGCAGTAAAGTCTTGATATGAATGAAAGCAATAAAGAAAAAAAACACATTTTAGCAAAGTAGTAATTGGTTGTATTTGTTGCTGAAAATTGTGTTTCCAGGGTGAAACTATTAGCCAAATAGGAAAACCCCGATGTAGCACGAAACAACATCACGTCATCATTGCGTCGTTGCGTTTTAATTATTCCTTTCCGAAGACTAATATCCGCGATTGTAATTTGAGCCTCCAAAGGAGTATTACCTCCCTGGGCCCGATTGTTTGGCATCATTTGAAGCTACAAGTGTCATTGTCTAGATTCCATCTCTTTTGATGGGCATTTGCCTCTGCCTTTTACCATTAATGGTGTAACAAACAAAAAAAAAAACCCTAAACAACAAAAGGAAATCATTCCATAAATAATTATTCAAATTTTTCCTTAGGTGGAGGTCCGTTACCATTCTTTGGATTGGAGCATGTAAATAAATCCCAGAAGCGGACACGCTACAATTACATGGAGAAGGCTATTAAAATCTACAATTAGCTTCAAAAAGTTTCAATTTGACGCTCTCTTCGAAAGACATTCACAATTAAGAATTTCTTTTTATACGAGGAGCAGAAACATAAATGAAGGAATTTACTGCAGTCCAAAAATTTGAAAACTTATATATATGTGTGTGCGTGTGTGTGTGTGCGTGTATGTATGTGTGGGTGTATGTATGTAAGTAAAACTAAGGTGAAAAAACGTTGTTTCTTTCCAATACGCATGCCTATTATTTTCTTTTAAATTAATATTGTTTTCATTTTGTATACCCCGACCGGCTTTGGGTGTACGACGATCATCACAATTTAATTTGCTTTATTTATTCGTTTGCTTGTCAAACCAAGAACTATGTTGAAGAAAGAAAGAAACAAAAAACAAAAAAACTATATTTAAAGACTGAAAAACAAAATAAAATATATTGGTGGCTCAAACTTAACGCACTCCCAGCTATATTTTACTAAATAATGTATAAATGTTGTGAAATGAGCTAACTAATGAAATAACACATGACCTTAATATATATATAACCGCATGAAGCAAAAAGAAAGTTTACGTTTTTGAAGGAAAGATTTTTTTTTTATTGCGTTGGTACCGACGAATTTGTTCTGGAGAGTGCAAGTATGGGCTACACCATTCTTTTTTTTACTTAAATTTATTTTTTGACTTATTATTCATTCCTTAATATTATTATTTTACTTTTCATAATCATTATTATATCAATTGGAATAATCAAGAATAAAAATATTATATTGATGTGTATACAAGAATTACATTACTAATTATACACCGAATTTAGGGTTTAATTTTTTTTTTGATTAACCGATTAAATTCTCCCATGCGTGGGTATATACGAAGTCCAAATAAAAAATTAATCGAGGCACTTAAGAAGAGAAAAGCAGATATTTTATTTGTAAACGCGTTCCGAACTACAAAACTGTGTGCAAAATGTTTCTGCGAAAATAAAACATCAAAATCTCCACACCGGTACCAGTATTGTCCAAACTGTCGTACTTGTTGGAATCGAGATGTGAATGCTGGGATTAATATAATATACCTTGGCGAATGCATAATACAGCAGATGGATAAACATTTAAATTTTTCTAGAATCTAAGTATCATTATTTCTAGTATTACGAAAACTATGTATACTTGTCTGTTTTTAATAATAAAAACGGATTAACTTTATTTGCCATTTTTCGTTTTGTTCCTTTTAATGATTTATTCTAAATTTTGTTTTTGTAAAATCATGTGTACAACACTAGAGATATAATATTGTATTTATATTTGGGTGGACTTTTTTTTTTTTTTGAAGACGGATAGTATTGTTAATCCAATCAAGTAGTTATGTTAATTTTAAAATTCTGTTTATTACCTACTGTGGATTGGGGGATGATAAAAAAAAAGAAAATTATATATGAACGGGCTTCAAAAGTCATCATGAAGGAATGAAATAATTTTGTGATTTATTGAATTTAGATATTCATTTTATTATTGTATGCTATCTACCTATATTATATCTTCTGAAATAGAGATGAATGATTTGAATAAAAAATAAAACATATATGTATGTCTAATATAAATGTGAGGATGCATGTACACATGTCTTTTCTAGCCCAGCTTTCGGGAAGATATGTTTACATGGATTAAAGTATTAATTATATATGTTTTACTTTCCTACGCCAGTGTTTTTTCGCTAGTATGATGGCTGTTCAGAGAAGATGCGACGATCCTGGAGGTACCAATCACTTTCCATGTCAACTTTAAACATGTGGGGCCAAGCGATTGTAGGGAAATCATTCTTTTCCTGAGGTTGGAAAGCACGATGGATTGATTGCTTTTTACGGCGGATTTGTCCTTTTGTACTTTCAAAAGCGATACCTAGGTGACGGATTATTGCGGATAAAAAGTATATTATACATAATTCTGTATAGGGGCATCAGCATGGATCCAAAGATTTTTAAGGGCGTTCGCATTCATAACTAGGCTCTTAAAGAAATAAAAGTTCTGAATTTAGTCAGCTTATTAAACTCCGCTTCCATTTGTTACATTTTCTATTGAATTGTTGGCATTCGAATTTTATGGCATTTTAATGTGACTTTGACCCAGCTTTAAGGTGCTAGTACACGATATGTAGCACGCCTCATATATATGTCGCACTGACGTCATTTTGACGTCAGCGAATGGTCCCAGTGGGTACATGCCGTGTGCAAGCTCTCTTTGTGCACTCTCTGCTGACGTCAGAGCCACATATATATGATGCGTGCTACATATCGTGTACTGGCACCTTTACACATTACATTCCAATTAATTGTCCGTTGTCCGCCCGCGGTCATTCGACAAAAAAATATTTTTCGTCGTAAAAATCATGTCGTACAAACCTGGCTCAGGTACCAGGAGCCCAGCAATTGTAGTAGATGTACTTTTCCCACTCGGTTTCAGAACATTTCGCGCCAAACCTGTTCCAAGTTCCAACTATCATACCTGTTCCAAGCCAAGAGCGAAGAAAAACCAGATATTCGGCCCTAGCGAGGAATCCGTCGGAACGGAAAATTCTCCGATATCATACGAATCAGAGGATTTTTGCTGCGAGGTATAATTCGGAACAGCTTTTCGGAACTTTCTTCCGATAAATATGCAACGCACACTGGCGTTTTGCGTTTCAGTGCGATCAAGTGCGTTTTAACTGATATTTTTGACAGCTTCATACGATTTTTCTCCGATATGCTCCGACAGGAATTGGTTGCGGAATTTGTTTACGATTTGCAGTGAAGTGTTGATAAATTAAAGCAATAAAGAAAAAAACATTTTAGCAAAGTAATTGGTTGTATTTGTTGCTTAAATGTATGTTTCAAGGACAAACACAAATGGAAAAACAAGCACTAAATAAGAAAACCCCGATGTACCACGAAACAACATCACGTCAAATCAATGCGTCGTCGCACTTCATTTATTCTTTCCGAAGGCGGATACCTCGAATGTAATTTTAGTAAACGTATGGAACATTGGTTCTTATTACATGTAATTTTTAGATTTGTCCCCCGAAAAATGGCTCAACTGACTGAACCAACATGGAGACGACGTTTAAGGTATTTTTTAAAGGTCTGTAGTCTCTACTTTTGTTTTAGAAAATCTATTCATTAATATAAATCGATTTTATGAATATTTTTTCTGTGTTGACGTTTAAAAAAATCCTTAAACTGCGTAGTTTGGAATATGTAGGAAACTCCTCAATGAGCCTCAATAATGAACTCATTTTAACCTTTATTTAAACTGTCTTTATCCATATCAGTAGGTAACCCTTCTTACCAGCGCCAGCGGACTATTTAGGTCATACCTTCGCACACATCTGTCAACCTCATCCCGATCGTGGGATCGTGGGTTTTAAAACACCACCATTTCCTTGTCCTTATTTTTTTTAATTAAAGGGTGTTCTCAGGCCCGAATACCGGTCCATTCGTTTCATGAGGCAGCAGAACCTTCACACAATTCATCGCCCTAGTTTATTGGCTCAGCATCCAGTTGGGAACACTCTGCATATAGTTGTTTCTGCTTTTCTATTTTACCGAAAAACTAAATGTAAATTTCTTATTCGATATTTTATTACGACATTATTTACAAAAATTGACAACAATAGGTATAAAAAATATTTAAAGTCAAATTAAATACAACGCGTTGATTTGTACTGACCATTATACAAAATAAATAATTTTTTAAAGATTAATATTCGTTATAGTAATAATATAACTATTGTAGTAACATAAAAAGAAAAAAAAGCGAAATGAAAACGTCGCGACAAAAAAATCGACTATTCCGTAACGAGAAATATTTATATACCAAAAAAAAGTTAAACATACGTTTTAGTCTCTATAACAATTTTTGCAAAACAAAAACAAAAGAAATAGTATGTCAATAACCGCCAAGCCAAAAACGAATGGTCCACCAATGGTCTTTGCCAAGACAAATCGCGGACGAATTAGGGGAATAAATTCTGAAATTAAATATAAGAAATTATGGTTTTAATAAAACAACAAAAAATATAACTCTTTTAACAATTGAAAGTAGCAGAGTTTTGATTTTCCATTTAAATCAATTTACTTATTAGACCCTATAATCATTGACATTTTATATATGAACTGCTCTGCTAGTGGGAATCTTCACGTTGTTTACAACATATCTAACAACTAGCTCTCGTGGTTCGGGGCGGAATAAATTGGAAACTCGCTGTTTTTTGAAGTGAGTAAAGATGGGCGCAATAGCGCAGTGGTTAGTGCGCTGGACTATTGTGTGAGGGATCCCAGGTTCGATCCCCGGAAAAACACAAATTGCATCTTAAGGTTTTTTCTACTGCGCCACCTCTCGCGAACGTCTGACAAACATCCGAGAGTATGACTGTCCTGAAAAAACTTCTCAATTCAACCGTTCGGACTCGGCATAAAATTGTAGGTCCTTTCCATTCGTCCCAAAATTAGAAACGAATGGTTGCGAGAAGCTAGGCCTAGGGTGTCTTCCGCCTGTTGCGCCATCTATTTATTTTCTTTTTATCTATTGTAAAAACTGACTCAACTATTTAAAATTTCTGGTAAATTTATTCACGCCGTTTTTTGCATCTGTTTTTAACAGCCACACGCCAATTTCTCTGCGATGGTCTCCGACTCTGACATCTGTTCATCGTTGAAATATATTTTAGTTCATAGAATGGTAGAGACACCTATACCATTTTGAAAAGGATTGCGGCCCCTGATGTGCTGGTTTTTAATTATACTGTGCTGCCAAAACTGATTCATCGGAAATACACTTAAAATTTAATTGAGATGATGGGATATTGCCAAGACAGCGAAATCGACAGCAGCATGGAACACTTGAAAACACTTATTCAGTTGAGCAGACATGGAGCTTTTTTCCAAGCATCAAAAAATCTATCTACTGCAGGCGTAAGGAGTCGTGTTCATAATTCTGTAAGTCACTCGTTATGCACACAAATACAATAAACCAATAGAAACGGAAAATGTGAATCATTCAACGTTTGTATACTTACTATAGCTTTTAGCCTCACACCGTTCTCCTACGAAACCGTCGGCACATTCACACGATAATAGACTCTCGTTTAGGATCGGGTAGAGAAAACATCGTCCACCATTCAAACAAAATTCCAATCGAAACGATTCCACACATTCTATAGAAACAATCTGGCTGATAACTATGTAGTGAGCATCACCCATTGGTTCCTCGCTAGAGGCGATAGCGATGCTCTGTTCACCATCATCCTTACTACCACCCTCATCATCATCATCATCATCATCGTCGTCGTCGTCGTCAATGTCGTCATCCACATTCCCAGGAGTATACTTGTCCTTAAAATTTTGCTTAGTTTGCTCATTGAGTAGATCCGACCTTTGCGATCGATTTAATTTTAAAATTTCTTCCTCTTTGTCCGATTCCTCCTCGCCGCCGGTATCATAGTGCAAATGATGGTGTCTATTGTAGGAGATGGTGGTTTGATCATCGCCAGTTGTTGTTGTTGTTGACAGTGCTGACGGAGGAGGGGGTGGCGCTTCCATCGGATCGTTTTGTTGAAATTGAGTAGATTTCTGCATTGACAGTTCTACGGCGCGATAAAAATGAATGGGTTTCTTTTGGAAGAGTGTGCGACTGGAGCAGCAATCTGCAAACAACATAGGATAGGTAAACATTGGATGGAGGGGGAGTGGTAATAGCATTTATTGTCTCAACCTAAACTAGGAATTATCGTTGACAGCATTAGAATGATTTTGATTCTATACATTTTGGCACGAGTTAAATAAAAAAAAAATGAAAAACCGAAAAGAAAACATGGAAATGTTTCCAAGTACGCGCGCACGTGGGGACTAGTACTACGGCCAATTTAGCATCATAAACGCGAGGTGAAATGTCTTCTTGTTTTTTAGACAATTTCTATTTAATCGAAGAAAAATCGCGAGAAAATTTGTTGTTTATTAAAACCCGATATTTGTCATTTTAACACGGCTGATGGTAATTTCACGCAGAGGAAAACATCGATCGCGAACGGGTTTGCGCGGTCAACATCGACTGTCGAATTGTCAACAAGTTGTTAGGTAGGAAGTGTTAACTGTTTAAAGGTACACTCTATAGAGAGCGCAATGGTTTGTTGTTACCATGCAGAGCCGCACATGGAATTGAGGGGGATGGGCATGACAGTATGACATTTCTATGATGCAGCTGGACACATAAACAAGAATAAGAGCAGTCTTCAATTTTAAACATGCAATACATAATGTTATTCTTTTTTTGGGACTCTCTTGGTTACAGCTATGATTTTAAATTGATTGACATGCGCTGTGAAGTAAATCGAGTGTTATCGCGAGGTGTATTGTATATAACAAAAATTATCATATCATATTTTGGGCCAACTTTTCTCTACACAAAAATTCTGATGGAATGCCAAAAGGCAGGAAATGGATGTGTACTCGTATACAAAAATGTGTATTTTGATTCAGCGGGATGCAGGTTTTTGGCCTATAATTATTATTAAATTAATAAGCGAGCTGTTTTGAAGATGCTTACATCTGTCTGCTGTAAACACACGTCAGATAAGATGCGATTTTTTTTCTTGACCTTTCAATTTGTTCTGAAATATTTTGATTATGATCTACTAAAATATTACGAAAGCCAGTCCCATCGGACGTTTTTTCAGATCGGGTTAAAGTCCTCCACTATTGCAGAAGACTCACTCGCGTAATAGCTCTGCAATGTCTTTCGATTATTTTTTCTTCCATCAGCGAACCTAAAAACACAAAAAAAAATACTACGAGACTGAAGATTCGGATCTGTGCAAAATATTGGTAGGTATGTGAAAAATCAAAATTGCATACATTCAACTTGAATTCAGTGATTTCTTTATTTCTTAGGAAGAGAACATCGACTGGACGACAATTCAGATTGACGACCAACCTATATGAAACACAATGCATCATAAAATCAGGTGAGTTTCATGTTTAGTTTGAAGCCTGTCTTAAAGTTTCGTCAAACAGAACGCGCGGAGATTATTTTACGTGGTGAATTCAACTGTTAGCAGAGGCCTCGGTTCACCTCGAACTTTAGAGCCGCCTAAGTAATTAAGTAAGAATTCAACGGGGCGTTGAAAACGCCTTCTGTTCTACGGAGCACTAGGCGCAATGCACACGGAGCAACTGAAAAAAAAAAACTAAACCGGTTGGCAACTCGGGTTACAGACCAGTTACGAGAGGTGATTTGACTCCACACACGAAAAAACGCATCAGTCATCACCAATCAAAATCTCTAGTTCGTTCAGTGTCGTCATGTTTTTCAACCCCCCCACCAGCAACAAGTTGGTCTTTTGTTCGCTCGTCTTCGACAAATTACAAACTGAAATCAATAGGCAACCCGACATGAAAATCAACAGACGACTGGTTACAAACTGTTTTTTGTGAGTCGCAAACAAGTTGTCAACCAGCAGCGTCGTGTGCGTTGTCGCATTTGATTACACTGGGTATGACTCGAAGCAAACGAGTTGCCAATTCGCAGTTTTTTTTTTCAGTTGCTCCGTGTGCATTGGGCCTTACTCTAGCTATGGCGTAGTGCAAAAAAGTAAAGTGTTGACTAAAATAAATAAAGTCCATCGGATTTGCACCTATTTCCCTACCCTTCTTATTTCTAAACAAAAAAACTGTCCATCCAACATTTTACGAACTGACAATGCCCAAATTGTCCGTACAATATTATCAATTGTGACCTGCAAAATCTATCGATTGCTAGTCAGGCCCATAGCTGCAATAATTCCATACGGATTTTTGAAACCCTTTCAGCGAGGCTCCTGTCCAACCTACCGAGGTTAAAGCTAAGCTATACTAGGACGTCATCAGCGATTTTTGTTTTTTGACATTTGTAATAGTAGCTTGGTGCCATGAAATAAAGTCTTATGCAAAAAGGTCCAAAACGTAATTTAAGACTTTTTTGGACTTTATTGCACTTTTGAAATTGCAATAAAATCCAAAACGAGTTTTGGACTTTATTTCAATTTTGAAAGTGCAATAAAGTCATTGGACATTATTGCACTCAGCTATTTAAAAGAAAGTCGAGCGGGGGGGTTGCAGGGGGCAGCATGCCCCCCATACATATTCTACTATTTATGCATTGTGGATTTTATTTCCACTTCGATTTGGACCTTATTGCAGTTTTGAAAAAAAAAAAACTACGTTTTGGACCTTTTTGCATAAGACTTTATTTCATGGCACCAAGCTACTATTACAAATGTCAAAAAACAAAAATCGCTGATGACGTCCAATTTTGTTCTTATGCGGATTACGGAGTAGACAAAATCTGACGTTATTGTGACGTCAGCCAGCATGTCAAAAACTTACCCGAATTGACCTATGTGCTAGGTCAGATATTTGAAACATCTTATCTACCCCTGTTAAGACTCTTCTTTTTTGATTTGCAGAACGCTGCTCAGCTCACACACACTAATACTAACTCAATGTTTACAAAATATGATTGCCATTGACTTTCGTGTTTCCCATGTCTCAGGTGTGAGTCTCATAGGCTGACTAATATTTTTTCATTAACATCGGGATTTTATCCTTTTTTTTTTTTTTTCTCCCTCTCAGTCATACAAAAAGTCGGAAAACTCAATAATTATTGCCATCTATAATAAAAACTCGTGTACACTGAATCGTTCTCATTTCCCCCGAAATCTTAAACGATCTATTTTTAGTGAATTCTAGTTTGCTTGCTATACTCTTTGATGTGGCTGCTGTTTTTGAATGTTGCTGCTTTGGATCCTGCTGCCACTAGTTGCAGATTGTAGATATGTTGTTTTTTTTTTTTCCTCTTTTTGAATTTTTTTTTTATAATTTATTACCAGGAAAAAGAGGAATGAAATGTAAATAGTCTCGTCATGGAAATCGAAAATGTATGCACACACGAGTACAGCATCTATACATATTAAAAAAATAAAAAAATTATATATATCTGTTCCCCAAAAATGTATACCCCGCGCCCTCCCCTTTATTTTATGAAATAGGTATTGTAGTAGAGGGGAAGAAGTAGGAAAAATGAGAAAAAAAAAATAAAACAGATCAACAATCTGTAGGAGAAGGAAAATCCGAACGAAACGGCACCTTTTCAGTATTTTGTCGGTCGATCGGTTGTTCGGCAACAGCGGTATCAGATCTCAAGGGGCTTGTGGTTAATGCTTCATTTCTATCATATAATCCTGCCCGAATGACACATTAATGTAAACGTAGAAATTTGCCAACCATTCAATTGTCAAAAAACTTAATGTCATATATTTTATAGGCGGCTGTGATTTTATTTTATTTTTTCGCTAACCTAACCACCTTGTGAAAATGTTTTTTTTTTCTCTTCTTAAAAGTTGAACTTTTTTAATGTGCTTTGCGTAATTTTTTATTTTTTTATTTTGATAAAATGACGATCCTCCTAGGATAGGTGTTGTAGGTATCCGGCGACAATGATGCACCCGTAATTTTATTATTATTTTTTTTTTCTTTCTTATAAATACATACAACATACTATAGTTCTTATAACATAAAAAAAAACCTCTTATAGAACAAAAATGAAAACAACTATTTGATATATAGAGATGTGAGTGTGCTTTGACGAAATGAGAGAAAATAAAGGAAATAAATGAATTGTCGTGCGAATAATTCTAAAATAATCATGCCACACAAATCCGGGAGAGTCGAAATTTAAAGAACTTGTAATTATAACATTACTCACACATAAACGTAAACTGAGTGTATTTTACAAAGCTAGTTCTGTTTTTTTCTTTAAAAAAAAAAAATAAATAAATTGATTAATAGCAAAAATATTAAATCTTTTACTAAATTCAATTTAATTTAAAGTCAGCTGCAAACTCAAAAGTTATAGGGTTAAAAATATCAAACGTGCATTGCGTGAATTATTTATTACCGTCCTACTGTTAAATATAAAACAATACTGATTTAAATACGTCAAATATTTACGATATGTGTGTGCATGTAAATGAAGGGTATTTATGTCTTTTTAGGTTATTAATGATTGTGTTTTAGTCATCACAATGTGTTAAGAATTAGCTCTATTCACAAAAAATAAAAAATTGTTTTTAAGTTATTCGTGCGTATAGCACTATTGCCTGTGAAATGTGCAGTACTTATTTTATATTTTGTGCATGTGCGTGACTAGGAAGTGAAGTAAAATATAAATAAAAATTAAAAAATATTAAAAAATCTCCTACAGTCGAAACAAGTTGAAATACCAAATGGGATTAATGGCGATTAGCAGCATGAATCTATTGGATATGGATATCACACTTGTTCCTACAGTAATGTGGTGAGTTATTGTTTATTCTACATACATAATGTCTTGCATATGCCAATGAACTACATTTTGCAATAGATGCAGTTTGTTTAGAAAAACTCTAAAATTAACTTATTGTGACAGTTCGCTGCTTTTCAAATGTCGTCACTTTTAGTAAATTGGAAATTCGGGCGAACCAACAACAACACCAATCGTTTTTCATCGCCGTGTATTGATCACACCAAAATCCTTCCCAATTGTTGGCCTTATTGTTTCTTTTCAAACAAACTCTTGTACAAACTTTTTTTTTTTTTATTTTTGTAAAAACTTCTGTCTCGCCTAGATTTGACTCATATAAAGGGTGTTCCTTTTTAGAGGTATACAAATTCAATATGAAGTAAATCACTTGGAACTAATGTTAATTTCTATGATATTAGCTTTATTTAGTATAACTTTATGCCATTACTGCTTAAAAATGGCTCCCGGGGATATGCGCGCCTCCGCTAGTTTGAATGGATCGCAATCGTAAAATCCAATTTTTGACAAATTTATCGAGAAACTGGGGCCGTATATCAGAAATAACAGGATGTTGACTTTCAAATCGTCCAACGTCTCTGGTTTATCGGCATGGACTTGTGACTTTACATACCCCCAACAGAAAGTGATAGAAAGGTGTGCGATCATATGATCGTGGAGGCCAGTTCGCAGGTCCATTACACGAAATTATGCGCTCAGCAAATGTTTCCCGCAACAATTTTATGGTGTCGCGAGCCGTGTGATGCATTGCGCCATCTCTTTGAAACCAAAGCTCTGTCACGTCAATGCGATTCAACTGAGGAACGAATGAGACAGAAATCATGTTTCTATAGCGCTCTCCATTGACGGTAACATTCTGGCCGGCATCGTCCTTCAAGAAATATGGGCCGATGATTCCACCAGACCATCACCAAACAGTGAGTTTTAATGGATGTAGGGTGTCTCTGGGTATATTCTACCATGTGTCATGTGTACATGCGAAGTTCCTAACTCACTCTATTTGACAGCATGCCAGGGAAGAACAGTTCGATGGTTGGCGCCATTCCTGATCATAGGTATTTTTCACATTTTCATGCCAATTTTTGAAATAACTATGAGGACAACTGACATTCCCGAAGCCTTTTTTTCGCATAACAGGGAAGAAAAGGGTTTTGTATATAAATATCATCTACTTTGGGCCATATACCTTTCTTAAACATTTTTTAAAAACCAACGTTCGTTCTTGCCAGTGCCCGAACTATACTACAAACATTCAAATGAAACCCAATTTAATACAGTAACCTGTAAGGCCCGGTGGGACGACAACGACAACCTATATATGACAGAGTAGAATTCACTTTCGTGTTATGTAGTTACAAAAGTGCTGCAAATGAAATTAATATTGCAGCTATTTTATGTAATGTGTGCTGTCATTGACATAACTATCGAAAGCGAAAGTCCCCTGGGCTGGGCACTGCTCCCACAAATGTTCACAAAATGAGGCTAGGAGAATTTGCAAAAATTCCAAAATATTTTTTCTTATTTTCCACAAGTGTACTAGTGTTGCCAGAACGTGCTGGCTGAACGTACAAATATCTCTCCGGCAATTTTCAAATCAATTGCATGTGTTATTACTTATACCAGGTAAGACAACCTCTTGCGGGACTGTTGGTAGTAGGTAAATGATCAAAATAAAAGGACACCTTAAAAATTAATTAACGAATTGTCATCAGCTTTTCAAAACTTGAAACTACTTATAGGTTAAACGCTGAAAGATTAAAAGTTTTCATTTATGTGTATTGCCATCCGTTTGCGGGGTTACCAGATTGGCAAGCTTCCAACTTCTCATTTTGTTGTTCAATTTGAGAATGGGCTATTGACTTTTGTGTTCGGCTTTTGTTTAGGGGCATATATTTTCGATACCTTCATTTGACAATTACCTGACTGTTGTGAAAATGCCTATTCGAGGCCTTCTGTTTTCTGTGGAGCTGTCCCGCAATTATTATACTTTACTTGTTGCAAAAGTATTTGTTTTTTAGTTTTTTAGTCACCTTACAAAAATTACCTGTCAAACACATGAATATATCCCACAACACATATTCTACGTGAAATTTCATCCAAATGAGTTGCTTCTAATACAGAACAACACATTTAATGGTGGCAACTCTACATAACCACGTTTATATGGCAGGTTAAGTCCAAGTTTGACTAAGCACTTGAAAAGCTTAAAAGAATACAAAAAACAAAAGCTCGGCTAGTTCTCTGCAGCAAAAAAACATAACTTGTGAAAAAAGTCCTAGGGGTTAAAATTTTCGTTTTCGGAAGGGCGTTTGACGCGTTTGGGTGTTATTTCGTTTTTGTGACACGCAATAACTCACAAAATAATTAGTGGAAATGCATATATATACATGAATGCATGATGTATATATGAGGGGGCACTCTGACCCCTACAACCCCCCTACTTGGGGTCTCTGTTAAGTTTGGAGTAAAGGCGAGTTTGGTTATATGAAATGTTTCTTTTTAAACATGTTTCGCATGTACCGCATAGAAACCTTGCATTTACCCAATTCCGCACATATCCCAAATCGAACAGTGACCCCAATCAGGGGGGGGCAGAATGATTGTAGGTAAAGACTGATGTATAAGTCTATAAAATGCCAAGGCCATCCTTTTCAAATGCCTATACAATTTTGGGCGTTATTCATTTTTTTGATTATTATTTATAAGTAGATTTAGTTGTCATTTCCTTGGCCTAGCCTATTTTGAGAAGTCAAACGACGGCGTTCCATTCATCAGGCATACTTTTCTACCACCAAATCTTCGACATTAGTGGACTTGTGGTCATCTTCCGCTGGCCTAAATAAGTCGACAGAAAAATTGTTAAATCATTTTTAGATCTTGTTTATTTTGATATGGACCGGCAGTGGTCTTGATTCCCCATCGTCCAGGGGTGTAGTCACGTTATCCGTGAACGAGCAATACTTGAGGGATTATAGATAGTCATCAGATATTTTAAATTACAGTGGCCTCTACTCCAAAAATGCGCATCGCCCCGATATGTGGTGGGTGGGCTGATCAGTAGACGACCACCACATCTGATCTTGACATATGATTTTCCAATCAACAAGTCACTGTGAATCATACCTCAAGATGAATCATTGGTTCAAAGACTATCGTCGAAAGAATTAGTTTTTTGCCCAGGGCCTGGCTTATTCACGTAATTTAAAATTAATGCCAGGGTCATAAGCCCAAGCGGTCTGTTGACAACGGCTCGCAAAAATTAAAAAAAAAAAACCCCAAACAATTTTAAATACACTTGCATCAAATACACGACATTAGGTCGATTAAATTATTTTATTCTCGGCTTCAAATTAGCTTTAATTTCGATCCTGCATATAAACTTGGTATCATCGAAGGTATCATCTTTTGTCATGAATAAGGAAACCAAGTCCCAATGTCATTGAGCTTTTTCTGCTTAGGGTACAATGGGGTTACTTGTCCAACGTTGGTTACATTTTTATTATTTTTTTTAAATTAAAACTAATTCTTAATTTTTCAACCTAAGGTACTAGCTGAATAAATTTTCGGCTATTTTCGCCAAGTTTCGAATTAAAAATCGAGACTTTTTTTATGAATTTTAATGCAAGATGCAACATTTTTTAGTGTTCATTTCTATTAACGATTTTCAAGCGCACAAATGAAAGATACCTACATTTACTTTTTTTTGTACACTCGAAATTTTATCAGAAATCATCATTACATCTCATGCCCCTAAATCACATTACATTATTCTCAACTAACCCCTTTTTACGCTACAGAGAGTGAGAGCATCGAGAGTAACAAAATATTACAGTGCACAAAATCGCTTCCATTTGGGTGTGTTTTCTATCGTCATATACATTGGCTCTCCATCGTTGAACTGATAAAATAAGTATACGCAGTCCCTCCCAAGAAAAAATATTAGAACAGAAAAAAAAAAGACAACAACAAATAACCCCACCCGAGACTTAAAAAAAAGCACTTCTCCATTACGAAGGACTCTACTCGCGCTCAGTGTATTTGATTCCTTCTATGATGTGCCTAGCAAACTTTCAAAAATACCCTCAGCATGTAGTCTTCTCTGCGCTATGAGTCGGTACGGTAGATCTTTTACTTGCTCTAACTATTCTGGCCACGATAACGACGACGACGACCACGAAGGTATACCTCCCTTATTTGTTTTGCGTTATGTGCTCTAAGTTTTAACAGAACAATTTAAGGGTGAAAAGCCGACTTTTTGTTGTTTGTTACAAGTAAATGTGTTACGTTTTTTTTTTGTTGTGGTGACAGAATGATGAGATGTCCTTTTTTTTATTGCTGTAAATCAGCCGTTGACGATGGCGCGGTACTCATCATCATACACAAAAACAAGGACATTTAACTTAGGATTTTGCAAATAAAAAAAAAAATATTCAAACATTCGCATAAAAAAAAAAGAAGAGTTACAGTTAGTAGTCCATATGCAGGAATACTATATAAAAATTGTGTTAGATGATAATGATGAGATTTGCGTATATTCCTCTGATCTCATTCACATTCTTTGTCATTGTAGAATCGCCGTCCTTTATAGTATTGTAATGCGCTAATCGTCGTGACAACATTTCGTGTGTTTAATAATACCTATATATACGTTATAGTAAAAATGTATAATTGTACGGGCGGATGGAATGTCGCCCAATTATTAACCCAAAGGGGAGTGAATTTCGAAACGTCTTGCTTTAATTACTGTATTATCTTACCACCAACCGTCTCGTAGTTTCCAGAAACTATCTTTTACGTTACAGTGCGCGGAATTAAAAACAATATTGGGTGCGGGTGTGTATTTAATGTATAAATTCGAATGTGTACGATACAAATACGGAAATACTCAAATAACCCTACCACCTTTGTTATGGTTCGAAAACGCATCGTTTTTTAATTTTATACAATAAGCTACGCATAATCTATATGAAATGTACCCAACCCATGCAACTACTGCAAGATAATGTACCACACGACGAAGTAACACATCAGCAGCAAAATGCATCAACAGAACCAACCGACACCACGCAACTATCGTAATAACAATAATTATTGTAGCAGCAGTCAATCATTAGGTATAATAGGTTGTCCTTAATCAATTATAAAAAAAAAAAACAATTGGAAATTTAAAATTTTAATTTTTGTCATTTTTGTATTTGATGGTTTTGTTTTTGTGGTAGCAGTGGCAGAATAGAATGCAAGAACAAAAAAAATCATTCTTTGCTTTGTTGGGAGCAGATACAGAACTTGATACATGACCACATCTATAGAGGTTGTCCCATACGGTTCAAACAAACAACACTATAGATACGTGCAGAAGGGATGTATGCTGCCGCCCCCCAAGAGAATTCAATTTAAAATGTATTTAGTCCTATTAATACTACAGTGTATATCATATTTTGAATATTACAACTGCTCAGACACAATAGTAGATGCTGAACAGAGAGAGAGAGGGTTGGGTTTGACCCAGATAGTCCTTCGGAATGTTGTGTTCGTTCATAGATATTCGATAGATTATGCTATCCTTCACTTACATACCTACACGAGTATATGATATGTCTTTGTAATTTGAATACCGTTTTGGTACTTAAAATACGTGTTTCCCGCTTAGCAAAGATTAAGCGATTAAAATCACCAACATTTCTTTAGACGTGTTGGTTCGCAAAACATTCAATTTGAGGCAAATTTGTCAAAGGTTGTGAGTTCATAATTGCGTCTGTTTCTTCTAAAAAAGGTCATTAAACTTCAATGTTTTAAGTAACCAAGAACACAATTTCTATTCTGTACCCTAGGACTATCCCAATGTGAACTACAAATTTAAGGATTAGAGCCGGGACGTTTTTCTTATCCCACTAAACCCATTCAATGAATCCTTTCTAATACTATCATCTCCATGAAATAATTTATTTCCAAGAAAACATTGAATGGTACTTTATTGTGTGTGTTGTTGTATCCTGTCCTCAGCCCCGGAAAAATTGGGATTTTCTTCTCATCATTGCTGCCTTTGATTCCCTTCCATTGTTATCGGGGAGATAATGTTGTAAAACCAAATTTTATATGTAAACCTATAAATATAAGGAGCAGATAACCCGATATTCCTTTATTTTTTTTTTTTCTCTACATAAATCATTTGGTTGGGTGAGTTTTAAAAAGCTTGCGAAGGAGCGAATCTTTGAAAAAAATCCTTTTTACTCCATCGAATATCGAACATCTTACCTTGGGGCCTACACACATAAAAAAGAACAAATTATTGTGGACAGCCTTTTGCACGTGCTGAGGTGAGATGATGGCTGATTTGGGTTCATCGTATAGGTAAATTAAGGTCATTGTTTTTACATTATACACATGCATACATAATCTTGGAAATACGTTCATATAAAATGTGAGGTCGTGGTTACAGCAAAAGTAAAAGCGTTTTTTTTTTTTGCGCCAATTGACTGAAAAATTTTTAAATTTAGAATATGAAATCATCAGGACAACCAAGCAGCCATCAAATCCTTGGGTTCGATTTCTATAATTTCTCTAGTAGCCCTCGACCGCTGAGGCGTAAAATGCGGTAAAATGCAACCGAAAACAAATTGTTTTGCTTTTTTGGAGCACTTAAACTTAATAGTTGAACTCAATCCTGGTCTTAAAATGTTGCTTATGAATTATAAAGGTAATCTCTAAATTTTCTAGAAAATGAATTTATCAATTTTTCCGTACGTAAAACTTTTTCTCTTCAACTTCCCAGTCAATTCAACAACAGGTTCCACTGAATTCCTATGATATGCTATGGTTAAATGTTTCAGTTTTGTTTATGTTTCGTCTCTTTGCGAATGGACTTTTCTGATGGCTATAACCGACGCTCTACAGAGATGGCCGTTCATCATTCACCTAATTAGGGTTGCCCGAAATTGTAAGACCGATTAAGGCCCAATGCACACGGAGCAACTGAAAAAAAAAACTGATCAGCGATGCGAATTGGCAACTAGTTTGCTTCGAGTCATACCCAGTGTTTGCGATTCACAAAAACCAGTTTGTAACGAGTCGTCTGTTGATTTGCACGTCGGGTTGCCTTGATTTCAGTTTCTGTATTGTCAAAGATGAGCGACCAACAGACCAACCTGTTGCTGTTGAAAAACTGAACGAACTAGAGATTTTGATTGGTGATGAGTTTCCTCGTGTGTGGAGTCAAGTCACTGCTGAGTGCTGACTCTGTAACTGGTCTGTAATCCCCTGAGAAGTGTCTGTACTTCATCACATGAGATTGTGACAGTCTACATGCATCTTTGACGGATAATGTTGATGAACTTTGAACCAACACATTTTTACATTCTCAAATTTAAATCGAATGAAATTTATCAGTTTCATGGTTTTTGTATAAATTTGTTGTACGCACTTTTGTTGCCGTAAGGATTCATCAATTTTCCATTTTAAATCGAAAAGAAGACCGCGCTTCTCATAAATATACGTTTTGAATTTCGATTTTGATGCGATACTGTGAGTATGTACTTGTACAGTGAGTGAACACACCAATGCTGTTTTCACTTTCCTTTGAAGTTTTGATATAATTTTTTAAGAATATTTATAAAGTATATTTTTCTGTAGACATGAAATATCTTTAATTTATTGTAATTTCGTAATCAAACATTTTACAGGTTATTGTTTTTGTAGACCTGTTTCCAGACCTTAAAGAAAACTCAAAGAAGCATCGGTGTTTGCTCACTTTTGACACTCACAGTATTATGTATATTTGGCAATTTTTAGCATGTTCGAGATGTTATCAGGTGCGGTTATCCTTTAAAACCAATCTTTTTTTTTATTTTATTTTCTTTGTACTTGCTTCCATTATAGCATGTATCTCATAAAATCCAGTGCATGAATAAAAGATGCCCGCCGGCTTATGGAGGACGATTTTTAATTTATTGTTTTGCATTTGTGATTGTTCGCATTGTTCTCATTTTTTCTGTAGGCGGCAGAACATTTCTATATTTTGTATTCTATTTCATATCGATGTGAATCTGAATATTACAGGCTAACCTTTAAATTGGTGGGACCAGTGAAATCTCCTTAATAATTATATGTTATTACAGCGTCCTTTTGGACATGTAGGATGTAATTTTCTCTCTAGGATATTAAACTATTCAATTCTCAAAATCTCACATATCGTTTAGCTTAAATAAATAAATTGTGTGTGTATCTTTTTGATGCGATATTCGCAAATTCATGGTAATTCCAAGTTTGGCCAGTGTGTTGTCCTTCAACAGAATCATATTCGTTATATACAAAAACACTAATATATGTACGGGTATGCTTGTGGTGTATAGATTGGTAGATTATGTCACGTGCCATGCACAAGAATGATTCTGGCCTCGAAGCGTGATAATATTTCAATGAATCAATTTAAGAGATTAATGAATATGTATGCACATTGTCAATTGTCATACCGATACTTAAAGACAGCATTTTGACAAAATTTGTTTAGGACCTAGACTCTAGGTAAACCGCTGCGTAAGTAGCATTAGAATTTTCTTCAGATTTTTACCTCTATTCTTTAATTTCTCAGACACATGACATTATGCTTTATTTATTTGTCCTCCTTCCTTTCAACAGCGAAACTACATCACTCAACATCCCTCAACAAGTAGGATAAAGGTTGGATTTCTGTTTTTTATTGTTGTCAATACCATATGAGGTGTTTTTGTATAGAACTTTCTTCCCATTCATCAGTTACGCACTAATTATGTGCCGACCTTTTTATATTATAAAAAAAAAAAAGGAAAGTGAACCTTGTACAAACGGTATTATTATTGATAGTCTCGTGTATTTTTTTCCCTTTCTCGTCCTTATTCGTCTCAATGTGCCTATGTCGTCATAGTTATATTATAATTATTGATATATTCTGTAGTGGCGTCGCTGTAGCCATCAGCATACAACACTCATACGTGTATGTATATATATTTCTGTATATATACAGATGTACATATTAAAAGTGTCATCCATTCATCCATAGAAATAAAATCGATGAAAGTAGCTTAAAGGACATACACCCGACCAAAGTTAAAGGCAGACCACCAGTATTACTTCATGTATCAATAAAACGAGGCCATTCATTTTATCTTTTCATTCTAGTGAACACCAACTAAACCAAAAAAAAAAAATATATATATATGTATGTTGTCACTTTCATTGTTGTTAGAGGTGTTATAACGTACCTACTTGGAAGCTGGCTATTTTCCACCGATGATGAATCGCTGTAATTGCCTCTATCAATATCATTGTGGTCAGTTTGAGCATCTTCTATATCTATGTACCTACTCGAAAATGCTTTTAAAGTGTCCAGTATTTAGTACTGCGAATAGCTCTTACAATTTAATTGATTAGTCTATGACGTTGAGGTATTACAACCCTGCTTCCGTCAACTAATTGTAAACTTGGAAATGCTTTCAGATACTACCCTACTAGGTCAGTATACCTACTCAGTGATGGGCATCAATGCTTAAAATGAGATAGAGGTAAAACAGCTTCGTTCTGTAATTAGGAACTTTAAAGTGCTTTTAAAAGTACATAACTATCATTACTGCACTTTAGTGTTGATATGTGGTGAAAAATGTACCTTTTGTGGGGGGAATGTAATTTTGTGGGAAATTTTATTGAATTGAAAAACGTATTGACATACATTTTAGCCTCAGATGCATACATTCAATATCTACGTTTTAATGTATGTATGGTTTTTTTTTTGTGTAGATGGTGCCACGCCCCTTTATCTAATTTTTACCAATCTTCAAAGGAATACTTTTGGGCCAATATCTAAGATTGTCTGCAAATTTTAACTCAATCGATTCGGCGGTTTTCGGGATAGGAAATTTTAAAAATTTGTTCAAACGTGAGTAGATCTGGGACCTGTGTGCCGATATACACATTTTTTTGTTTTTAATAATTTTTAATGGTTAATAATAGTTGGGATGCTTGCAGATTCTATAAGTTTACCTCCTAAACCATCTATTAATTTTATAATGACACCGATAATGACCATTTTATAAAGTGATTTACGCGTTTAAAATACAGTTTTACTCACTAGCACTTATTTTACAATATATAAATTCCCATCAGTCATCATCTATACTAACCCTGCGAGCATCACTTGTGCTATAGCTTTGTATTAGGTAAAAAACCCCACCCCCTCAGTCATACTATTTTGCGGTTTGTGATTGAATAGTGACAAAGACAACAGAGGTGTACAAAAAAAAAATATAAAAATTCATGTGCATCGGACTAGATTTTTCTTGTCTTCCTTAAGCGCCACTTGACGCCGCCCAGAGCAAAAAAGCTTGCACATGCCCGCAAGGTGATGCATTGTAAGAGACACGAAAGCATTCATACACGTTTTTGTGTATAGTAGAATAAATTTGGCACTTTGCCACTTGATTTTGTGTACTTGACAAAGGGATTTTATTTTTATTTTTTTTTATGTTGTTGTATTTTACATGGAGCGAAAGGATTGAAAATGTTCTTTTGTGGTGAAAGCCGTTTTGAAAAACAATATTGTTTTAAAATTTGTATGTGGTTTTACTACCGGGATGCTGAGCAGATTTGTCAAGAGAGTTGTCAAAATTTTGTTTTTATATATTTTTTACAGGCAGCATCCTCTCCCAATTTCCTATCTCTCCATCAGCAATAGTGGTTGATGACTAATTAACAAAAACCGATTAAAAAATCAAATCGATTGGATGGTGTCTGAATTGTGTGGGCTTTTATTTGTCGTTTGACAGACTTTGAGATTGTCGACACTAGCTATCTACTCTTTCTTTGGATTTATTATAGTCCAACATTTTAATTACCTTGGAATGAACTATCTGCATGTTGATGAACCATTAGATTTTTTCGGAATGGTCACTATTGATTTAGTGAATGAAAGTATAGAGGAATATTCGTCCAGAGCTCTGCAAAATTTCAGTTAGTTGGAGGAAGCTGTTTCATTTTTCTGTACGGTTGCAAGAAGCGTCAGGTTTTTGGTTATAACAAACTTAACTAAATCAACTTTTGTAACAATTTTGTTAAAAAAAGCTGACGTAAAAATCTTACAAACATTATTACAAAAAATTGTCAGTAACGCCCACGCCACCGGATCCAAGCCATGGTTCCGCCAAATCTTTAACAACCCTCGTTCCTTTAAAATTAAAAAAAAATTCCTAAAGTACGAAAGGGGATCAGTTAAGTCCGCCTTACTTTATAAATACTTTTTTTGTTAATGAAATGTTGATTTTGTATGAAACGCGGCAAAAAAAAAAAACTCGACTACCTAAAAGAAGAATTCAAAGGAAATATTATTGGACGAATTTTAGACGAACACATGGTCCCAAAGTCACCCAAATTCCCCCAATCGGTCAAAGGTTAAAACAGTTACTTTGACAAAAAATAATCTATAATCGAACGTTTAACTACCTCGAAATAAATTTTATTAGGCTACGATAGGATGATGATGAGACACGTTGTAATTCTGTGAGTGACATGTCCATCTACCCGTTTATTTTATAATTATAAGTGTGAATAACTTGTTATTATAACGTATACTCTGATAATTAACTTTGCGGGGGCGTACAAAATTCGTCTATCTGTAGGATGAAAAATGGTGTCCATTATAGAATAATAAAAACGCCTATAGCCATGCTAGGGATACCAATGCCTTTGTTCCTCCTACGACCCGGTTGCTTGGTTGTTTCTTGTTTAGGAATAACATTTTGAGTCGTAAAAAGGTAGTCCCTTTATCAGGCATCTATAAAGAAAAGTTGGAGAAATATTTTCGCTCATAAGACACGAATCAGAACTTATTTTATAATCTTCCAGTTGTATCTAAAGAAAAGGGTTTACTGAAGCCAATTTATTGGTCATTCTCATTGTACATACTTCATGGATGAACCACCTGGCGTCCCTACAACCCACAATTAAAATAAGGTAAATAATTAATGAAATTTTACTTCAAAATAAATCCATTTCAATAGGTTACATTTATTCTAAAAGCTTTAGCGAGTCGATAGGATTTAGTGAACTTTTCTGAAATAGAGAAAATATTTCTTATTTATTTTTTTATACATTTTGTGCTGTATAGTTAATTTACAGCCCACGCATGTGTATTATTTTATATCCTGACGCAATAGTTGGAGGCCTAGTTTGAGGTCGTAATTCCTGCATTTTAGTTTAATTGAATTAAGATTCATCATCGCAGCAGCGCCCAACCAGCGAACAGTGCTATCCCTTTGGGGGGCGGCGGCATTCAACATGTGTTGCGTATGCTTCGCATACGTAATCCGACTCTTTAATTGAAATCCCAGGGAATGTGATGTGTGTACTGTGTGGTCCACTCCTACTTTTGCTGCGAAATGATTAGGCTTTATTGTTATTTTCTTGCTTTTGTTGTGTTTTAATGTATATGCCAATGACGATGATGTTTCATAATGACGATGATGTAATATTAAACTTAATATAATTCAATAACATAGAGGATTCGTTATGTCACACGTAAAGGGTGTGTGTATAGTGTATGTATTGCACGCCTGCAAAAGCTCTTTCAACAGGACACAGTATAGGTATCCCCTGTGGACCCATTGCGGTGATAATATTTTCAATTCAATTTACTACCTGTTTCCATGCATATCATCACAGTCATTTTGATTTGAATTAAAGTGTCGTGGTCGTTGATGTGGCGGAAGCCGCCACATGTCACATCAGTAATAGAATTGAAACACGAAACAGATTCCTGCGGATCTTTATAAGTGTTCTTTGATAAGCCGCAATTGTCAGTTTGTTGTTTCTGCGGATACAAGCTGAGGACAATGAATGTGCTCTAACAAAAAACGCCGCATAATCTTCTGTTAATCTTACCGGGACTAGGGTTGTTACAAGTTCACGTGCTGCATGTGTTTTAATCAATGGATATATCCACGAATTTGAATTTGAATTCATTTGATCAAATAGTTTAAAGGAAAGTGCATTAAATTCTGATAAAACTCCAGCGATATACAAATTTAGTCTGCATACTCGGAATGTACCTTTCCCACTAATGTTTGTCCATATTTAATAAACTTGCATTCCTGCGTGTTGGAACGATAGAGAACAAAGTGCCTGGCTTGCTGGTGACAACGCTAATCATAACCGTAGTGTAAACATTTCAAATGAAGTAGCTTTTGACACGCAAATCTGCCATATCGCTTAAAGACATCACTAGCATTAATCTTTTACGCCAAAGTCGTATTTGTTGCGTGTATAGCAAAAAAAAGCTACACTAATTATTATTATCCACAGTATTAGCAGAAACTAGTGTTGGAAGTGGCTCGTGGTTTTAATCATCATTGAATTATAATTATGTTTCTTAATGTTGAGGATATTGGTTTTGCTTTTGAAGATTCGTGGACTTGACCATGAGCATAGGTCATGTCAAGGTTGAGAGAAATTTACGTTGGCTATAGAAACTAATTAAAATACCAAAAGTGTAAGTATGGAAAGCGGAAAACAAGAAAATTCTGTTAAATTTGATTTAAAAATAATCCTCAAAATTATACATGCGGACACAAAATTCTTTAGTCTTTTTGCAAAATACTTCTTAAAACTGTTTCCAACTTTTTACTGCCAAAGCGGAAATTTCCAAATTTTCAGACATTCTTGAGCGTTGTTGGAATAATCTTGAAAACTGTTTTAAACATTTAATGTAAAAGGCAACATTTCAGACATAAAATTATTAAATGTTTTTGGAATATTTCTCAAAACAGTCTGAAACATTTAAGTACTAAAGCAAAAATCTACAAAATTTATTTGATTGCCACAATCAAACATGAGATCCTATAAAGTTCTTTGGACATCTCTTAAACCTGTTTCAAACATTTCAAAATTTATTCGATTACTACAATCAAACATGAGATCTTAAATGTGTGTGTTTGGTAGAAAAGTCTTTCAAAAATTTACCATAAAAGTGAAACAGAAATTTCAAATTCTCCTTTAAAAGAACTGTAAAATGTACATATGTCTAAAAAAATTCAATTTGTTTAGATTTTTTTCAAAGTTTTGAAGATTCATTGGTTGAAAAAAGTCCTTGCTTATAAATTTAAATACAAATAAATACAAAAGATGGACGTGTGCTTACAACCTACAATCAAAATTTTCGCCAGCTAATTGTCTCTTTCCTTCTTCGCAGATGTGCGCTTTAGTGTACTGTCAGCTGTGAAAAGCTAGAAGGATGCATGAATAAGGTATTCTGTAAATCCCGCCATACGATTTTTACTAATTTCTTAAATTCAAATCTCGAATGGATATTTTAAATACTTTTTACCATTCGCATTAATTACATTCGCTTTTGTAATATTTCTTACTTTCATCAATCACGTCTAATGTATATACTTGCACCATTTATATATAACCAGAGATTAAATAAATTTTATATAAAAAACATGATTAAGTACAATACAATTTTCTTAATTTATTGGGGTGGATAGTCCGTTCGTTATTTCTTGCTCACCTGATGGATAAATCAATTTTCAACCGGTCCCTATTCCCAAAAGCCGCACTGAGAAGATTCTACTAAGTGACATTTAGTTTATTTTCTTTAATCAGCCATTTAAAGTAAAAGTTGAGCATTTTTTTTGGTGTAAACAGCCAATTTCACAGCGTGGTAGATAAGGGTTTATACATGTATGCGTTGGTTAGCTTATGTTTTTACATCGGCAGCATCACCACACAAGAAACTTATCTGTGTGTGATGTAATTATTTATTTCAGCCTTAAACAGCACTTCATTCTGAAGTATGCCATCACCATTTGTCGCCCGCCACGTATACTTAGGAGGATACGGGACTGCGCAAATTTTCGCTTTGCCAACAAAAAAAAAAAAAAGTAAGATGGCAAAAAAGTGTATCCAGGTTTACGGATATGCTAAGAGTGATGCTGCCAGACGGTGATGTTTACTTCCATTAAAACTTTCTCGCACTCAGCGATGCGGTCCACTTGAATTTGTATGTGAATTTTCTTAGATGGACTTTTCGCTTATACTCGTTGAAATGGATTTCATTAGAAAAAAAAAAATTATTCTATGTGGTATCTATTTTCGCATAAGAAAATTTAAAGGTTCTAGGATTTTTTTTATTATATAAAAATTATTAAGATCTACACGAATACCGTGAAATTCAATCTCTTTATAAGAAAATTTAATTATTTCTTCAATGGGCTGTGCTGGAAGGTCTTAACTGAAGGTGCATAGTTTTTGTTCTTTCTCTGGTCTGGTAATTGAAATTCTTATTTCTATTTTCGTTCCGTGGTGGAATTTACTCCACTTTTTCGCTTCTTGCTGAGGTGCTAAGGCGGGGAATTCAAATTGTATTATGTTGCGTTCTGTCTTGCACAGGGAACATAATATATTCTATTTCCGTTGGCAGTTTCTTGCTGCCACTTAATTCCAAGTTAAAGATATTCTTTTACAATGAAAGCACCACAGCAATTACTGACTTGTGAAGCAACTGATTTTCGATGATTAATGCCTTCGATTGTATTAATGTCCATCTTATAGAAGGGGAATTGAATGAGGCTATCGGCCCTTAATCAAGACACCTTTATGTGGGGTCCTTCTGTCGCATCGAAAGCAAGTATGTGGGTACATTTTATCTGTTCCTTTTATACTACTTACCTCACCCAACCCATTGAGATGCCAATTGATTTTTTTAATTACATCACACTTACTCGTATGAGATAAAAATACTGATAAAAATTTAATAGAATTAATGTACCTCCGCGTATGTGCGAATATTAAAAATAAATTCCAATAATCCCCCATGAGGTTGCGTGGTTAAGCACCGCAATATTGACCGATATATTCGAATATAATTGCTGCAAAATTGCATTGAATTGAAGGGCTACCGCCAAGTGCACTTTTTTTTTAACTTTGAATGGATTCTTTTTATAGCTGAATAGATTTAAAAAACAGTTGCTGCCGTAGTTAAATCCATCTATTGTCCATCATTGTCTGGGCGTTGCAACTACTGTGAAATCATTATAAAAGCATTTGCTTGACTTCATTAATCCTACTATAGACAGACGCCGAGTTTCCAATTAAACACTTCCCTGTTTTGTTGACAATCAATTTCATTGCAAATTCAGCATTGTTGTTTTCAAAGAGTTTAATTTTCGATATAAATTGACAAGGGATTCTGTTTAAACTTTGCATTAATTTACGCTTATTTTGATATTCGAATGGATAGTCAATTCCAATGAATGTCTCTATGAAATAATAAGGACATTCAGTTGGTCACACTCTGGCGTATGAGTAATAAAATTCAACTCGATATTTAAAATTCGAATCATTTGTTTGTTTACACTTACTTTTAGTGGCATTTGAGTAGACTTTGGGACAGTCGCAAATGACGCAGAATAGTAAAAAAATGATTGCATGAAGAGGATGAGAACGGGACAGGTTCTTGCAAATATTATATGAACAAAATCTGTAAATAATTATATTACATTATCCTTGAGAATATTATCTTCCTGGAGTGTTATTTACACAATTTCAAACAAGGATGGCCTTCGGCACCTAAGTATAGCGCAGTAGTGGGTGTTTCAGATCCAGATCCAGACTGAAGAAGATTACAGGGACGATTACTTGGTTGGTGGTGGTGGGAGTACGGTGTCTGTCCGTTGTGCTCTCATTTCCATATGTTGGGGTTAACTTGATTAAAATATGCACGGATTTACATTATGATAATTTTGTGTTTGTGTATAGTCGTCTGTCGCAAACACGATATTGCGATGTAGCAGGAATGGCGACTCACTGGCAGATATGACGAGTTATTTTTTAAACATATTTAACATTAGTCGGATAAATTATAGTAAGTGGTAACAAAGTTCGTTTAATTGCAATTAATTTGTAGTACATTGGCCAGATCAGCTTTCAGAGCTGGGCATCATCGACCACCCAATTAATGCCAACTGGTTTAACTGTCAGTGTAAACATACAGTACAGAGGGTTGTATTTGTTTTGTGTTGTTAGGCGAAACATACTTATCATGATATATACTTTTGTTGCAAAAGCTTGGAACAGACACCATATTTAGGCAGATGAAATTGTGTTTCACTGAGCAATTTCGCCTACACGCTGAGTAAAGGGGTGAGCGAAAAATATTCTGGCGACGCCTTATAGGTATACATTATCTACACCCCACCCAAACCATGCGTTTATACACACATCCCTGTTTAAATGGGTCATATACCCTGAGTTGTCGACAGTCAATTAAATTCGTTTACTCGAAGAGATGTTGTTGACACAGGAAAAGGCCCTTTTCTCGGTGTATCCGTGTATGCATGCTTTAAATATTTTGGTAATTCGATTATTAACACCTGTTAATTAATTGATTTCTCAGAACTTAGTTGAGATCCTTACACACAGAAGGGATTAATTAAATTTAAACACGAGATATGAGGCGCGACATTCAATTTGGGGCAGTTGCACTAAATTGAAATCTATTTATAGAATTCATAGTTCTATATATTTAAAAAAGCCTTAAAGTGGACTTTGCTTTGTCAAAATAATTAGCGAAGAAATTTGGATAAATGAATAAATTTAAAGGATTGGTACTGGGTAGCTGTTAGAAGCTTGCATCTTTGCCGTTCAAAAGAAGAACTTTTCAAACAATTAATTTCAAATGAAAAATGTATTTCCTTTGAAACAATAAGAGGGATAAAGTTATAATTTGTCTGAAATAAAGACGGAATTAAGTAGTGCTGTTTAAAGTTGTATCTGTGAGTCTCTAAATTGTCGATTCATTGGAAAGCATTGTTCGCAAAAGCATTTGTGCATAATTAAGCTACTCTGGCAGCGAAAAGGATAATAGTGGAGTATTAGATGGCAGTCAACTATTTATAAGGAACAGTATTCACATTTATGAGTGTGGTGCGACTGATACATTTCCATTTATTTTTTAAACAATTACTTTTATTTATTTTTCAGGGGAACAGTATGAACTCCAGCTCAATACAGCTCAGAAAACCCCGATTGTCGAAACTCACAGTAGTATCGAAAAGAGTAGTAGTACCAAAAGTGTCGTCAGTTCCAGTTTTAGTAGCGTCAATACCAGTGGTCATCAAGAACATTCAATATCAGATCCCACATCAACGCCACCTGAATCGAAGCGAATACCACCGCAACAGCGCCTTGATTCAAAACATCTGCCATCAATATCAGGAGAAAGCTGTGCAGTCAGCTTACAGCAGAAGAAACAGCGACAATTTCAATCGCATCGACAGAAAAACATCAGCTCCAACGGCAGTCCATTATTTCAAGCAGTTTACCATAGAAAAGACACAGAATCGCCGGTGTCTTTGTCTAACCGACGTTACAGTAATAATCATCGGCACCGAGACCAGAATCATAAACGCCGAGGTTCGGACTCAACAGCCACCTTACAGCCACAACAATCCGACCAACAGTTTTGCAAATGCAAATGGTGCGGTGGCCGAAAATCGAAACGTGATCCCGAGTCAAAAACAAAATGTGAGCCAACTATATGCAATCATAGCAAAAGGAAAAGACAAAGAACTTGTAAAAGAAACAAGCCCCACCTGCAGTCCTGTGAGAAGGACGACGGGATCTATCAGACGACTGGCACATCGTCTACCCCATTTGCTGCTGGAAAAGTTAACATTGAATACGATTTTAAAAATTCGAAAAACGAAAGAGACGAAAAAGACGCCACTGATCGAGGCAAGGCGAGCAAGAAAAACGACGTCGACGACGACGAACAAAAGTCAGACGGTGAAGGTGAAGACGACGACGACGACGATAAAGAAAAAGAAACAAGCTCCACAAATCGAATCAAAGAGGAGGCAAACTCTAGTGACAGTGACGACGAAAAAACTCTTTTTGCCAAACCTAACAATAGCCACAGTAGATATAATAGCTCTAGTAACAGTAGTAGTAGCTGCTGTTGCTGTTCAAATAGCAGTCTCTGTGATTGCGTGTGTAATTGCGATATATGTACAGAGGAGCAGACTCACATATGTCCACATGCTGACATCGAGCTAGGGCAGACTGTACAAATTCACCTGCCAACTTGCAAGCACGAGCCACAACACCCATTAACACTAAACAAACGTCCTAATAAAGCGGAACAAGAGGTCATCGACGACGACGACGACGACGAAGAAGAAGAAGAAGAAGACATCTACAACAAGCCCAAAGGAGAAGACAATGATGAGCAGAAAGCTATACAGAGAAGGCTGACAGTCAACAGATCTGATGTGATTGATGAAAACGTCCAAAACCAACCACCACCTGATTATAGTAACAACAGTTGTAGACCATTTATAGAAACTTGCAGTAGAAGAAGCAGTAGTGATAAATCTACGTGTCATCAATGTTACCCCAAGAACAAGGAGTCCACACAAGTTTACAATAATAATAATAATAATAATAATAACTATTCTAGTGTTAGTAAAAACAACTCCAATAATCGTCTATCTGTAGGCAAATCCGGTACTTGTCTACCGACAAGCAGGAGTGTCAATTTTGATAGTGCTTCACTAAAGGCGACTGCGTCCGGATCTTCATCGCAACGCAAGAGCTCAGTGAAAAGTACCAACACCAACAACAGTGATTCGCAACACCTGCGACATAGCGGCGCTGGCAGTAGCAGTAACAGTAGTAATTGTAGCATAACTGGTGAAAATAGTACCATTTGCGGATTTGGTGTTGGTGTGATAAGTAGTTTTATTGGTAGTGATTACTATAACGAGGACGACGACGCTGACGATATCGTTCGTGGCAAGGAGAACGTCCTCGGTGTTGACGATCTCACAGATTGTGATAGCTTTAGCGACCATCACGATCTATCTGACGTCGACGGGACAGAATTCTTGGAAGACGACCACACCGAAGAGGGCACAGACGGAGATCCATCTCGCCGGAGATGCCAAAGTGATATAGAAATTAGTAGTGCTATCGGAGTTGGTCGCATCAATCGAGGTAGTTCGAAAAAGTACGTTAATGCTGAACATCCACTGCCTTGCATACAAGAGTATGATTCGATAGAGTCGCCAACTTGTGGAAAATCGATAAGTACTGGTGTTTGCAACTACTGGCGGCGAGCATCCTATTTAACTCATCACAGAACTTCAGTATCTGGTGTATGGCAGACAACAGTTAACGTGGCCACAGCTATGAATACGGCAGCGAATTCCGGTGCAAATAGCGGTGGGGGAGCAATGAGGGGTCGCGGCGACGACGGAGGAATGTCTCAAGGCGACGCAGGTGATGGGATAGAACACATGAATGGGGGGGTCGGTAAGTCGATTAATTGGTGATTGTAGGATTTCGTTTTGGATCAGTTGTAAGCAGAGTGAATTTTGACAAAAAAATTTCGACAAAATTTCCCAAACAGAAATTGTCAGTGCCAATCTCAGCTAGCGAGAATCGTTCTTACTCCTCGCTTCTTTTCAGTTCTCAGTTATTTTTAATAAACACATTTTAAAGTTGCAAAATTATTTGAAATAGTTTTCTAGTAGCTGTGATCGATTGTTCTAAAATAACGAACACTTTCGGAACGAAAAACAGAGTAGGGCAGCAAATAGTGTCCACGTGACTCCTTTTTTCATAAAAAAAATCAACTCTAATGTCCAAAACGGAATCCTACTATGCAGTTACAATTTTGGACAATCTAAAATTTAATTTAACAGGGGATGGCACTGCCAGTGTTATGGGCGGTGGCATTGGAACCCCCAACATTGCTGAGACTACAAATGGCACCACAATTGGGCCCGCACAAAAGACAACTTCAACAGCAGCGCAAAAAAGGCCGGTCCGACGCGGAGGCAAACAACAACCCGACAGGCCCGTCCGAGCGTTATTCTGTTTGGGCGTGAAGAATCCTCTTCGGAGTATGTGTATTAGTGTTGTTGAATGGAAGTATCCTTTTTTAAAGAAAAAAAAATTTATTTTTCATATTTTTTTATCACACTGTTAATATTTCCTTAACTTGGTCTATTATTTTACAACCAGACCATTCGAATATTTAATTCTTTTAACCATATTTGCCAACTGTGTTGCCTTAGCCGTATATACGCCGTATCCCTTTAGTGATTCGAATCAAACCAACGCGTATTTGGTGAGTTTAGATTTTTATTTTCCGCGTGTTTTTTCTTTCCCCCCCCCATTTTCTTCTATTTCTTACTCATAACAAAACAAATTAATAAAAATAATAGAAGAGAATCCAATTTCAATGTTGCTAACGCTGTACAAGATATTTTAAACATATTTATCTGATTTGATTTTTTATATATTATGCTTTCAGGAAAAAATTGAATATGTTTTTTTAGTAATATTTACTGCAGAATGTGTTATGAAAATCATAGCTTACGGATTTCTGTTACATAATGGTGCATATCTAAGAAATGGATGGAATTTGTTAGATTTTTTTATTGTTGTTATAGGGTAACTATAAATGTTTTTTATACACTATACTAATGCCATTCATGTGTCTTAATTTCACCATGCGTATGTCACAAAAAACTTCAAATTCTTAATCATTCGCAGTATGATAAGTACGGCGTTAACAAATATAATGAAGGAAGGATTCGATGTAAAAGCTTTAAGAGCATTTAGAGTACTTAGGCCATTGAGATTGGTATCGGGTGTGCCAAGTAAGTAGGCCGTTTTAAATTTAAATTTAAATTTATTTCAATTTAAATTTAAATTTAAAAAAAAAAAATAAATGGAAAATCATATATATACATATATCCTCTTGCACTGCTGTGTGTGTGTGCTTTTTTTTTTTTTTTTGTTGCTGAAAAGGTCTTCAGGTTGTACTTAATTCAATTCTCCGTGCCATGGTGCCTTTATTGCATATTGCTCTATTGGTCTTGTTTGTGATTATTATTTACGCTATTATTGGATTAGAATTGTTTTCGGGGAAGATGCACAAGACGTGTCAACATAACGTCACAGGTGAGGTGGAGTTTTAAAAATATTCGCTTGCATATGGTATGACCGGCCTTATCTCCTCCACTGTATAGGAGAATATTTGGAAGATACACATCCATGTGGTAGTTCAGGCTTCCACTGTCCGACTGAGTACGATTGCTACGACAAGTGGGAGGGTCCAAACTTTGGAATAACGAATTTCGATAATTTCGGCCTGGCGATGTTAACGGTGTTCCAATGTGTAACTCTGGAGGGTTGGACTGACGTTCTGTATGATGTAGGCCCTGATAAGCAATGTGTGTCTAGCGAGGGAAGAGAAATTCACTCCTCTGTTTTTGCATTGCAGATTCAAGACGCGATGGGAAGCACGTGGCAGTGGATATACTTCATATCCATGGTAATTTTGGGGGCATTTTTTGTCATGAACCTAATTCTGGGTGTGTTGTCTGGTGAGTTCTCGAAAGAGCGTACAAAAGCGAAAAATCGTGGTGATTTCCAAAAGCTTCGCGAAAAGCAGCAGATTGAAGAGGATCTGCGCGGTTATTTGGATTGGATTACCCAAGCTGAGGACATCGAGCCCGAGGCTGATGGCAATCTAATTCAAGATGGGAAAACTAAACAGCCCAATGAGATGGATTCCAACGATCAGCTTGGCGAGGAGGGTCAGGAACAAATGACCGAATCGTGGGCGCGAAAGAAAAAAAAGGACTTGGATCGTGTGAACCGAAGGATGCGACGATCGTGTCGGAAAGCGGTCAAGTCACAGGCATTTTACTGGCTAATTATAGTGTTGGTGTTTCTAAATACTGGTGTGCTTGCAACTGAGCACTATAAACAACCGGCTTTTTTAGATGACTTCCAAGGTAAGTGGTCGAAAATTATGTTATTCTAGTTATTTTTTTTTGTGATAAATTTTTTTCTATAGAATGGACAAACATATTCTTTGTGGCGCTTTTCACATGCGAGATGGTTCTTAAGATGTACAGCTTAGGTTTCCAGGGATATTTTGTGTCCCTGTTCAATCGATTCGATTGTTTCGTTGTCATCGGCAGTATAACAGAAATGATTCTGACGAATACCCACATAATGCCACCTTTGGGTGTTTCTGTGCTGCGTTGTGTCCGCTTGTTGAGAGTGTTCAAAGTAACAAAGTGCGTAACGTAAATTGTAATCTTTGGCGGCGAATTTTAGAATTAATCATTTTCAGGTACTGGCGGTCGCTGTCCAATTTGGTCGCGTCATTGTTGAATTCAATTCAATCGATTGCTTCACTGTTGTTGCTACTTTTTTTGTTTATTGTCATATTTGCGCTGCTGGGGATGCAAGTCTTTGGTGGCAAATTTAATTTCAATCCGGAAGAGGAAAAGCCCCGGTCGAATTTCGATAGCTTTTGGCAGAGCTTATTGACTGTGTTTCAGGTGAGTGGCGGCCTTGCCATCGGATATGACATCGGATGTGACATTTTCCGATTTTGTTTTCTGCTTAGATTCTCACCGGTGAGGATTGGAACGCAGTAATGTACGATGGTATACGAGCGTATGGTGGTGTGGCATCGATTGGAATACTGGCATGTATTTATTTCATTATTTTGTTCATATGCGGTAACTACATCCTGTTAAACGTTTTCTTGGCCATCGCTGTGGATAACTTGGCCGATGCTGATTCACTGACTACGATTGATAAGGAAGATGAGGTAATTGGCCGATGATGGGATGATGTATGGTTTTATTTGTTCATGTGTGACGTCTTATAGGACGATGAGAACAAGCAAAAGTCGCATAGCCCAACGCCGATTTTGGAAGGCGACGATGAAGACGGAATGGATGAGGATGGTCGCGACATGGACGATGAGGAAAACATGTGAGTTTTCTCTTACCCTCTGTGATATTGTAATTTGTATGTGCCAATAGCAAGTAGGTGGTGTAGCTGATGTGTGTGTGTGTGTGTGTTTATTACGAACTTCGAATTAAAAGTGAATTCAAGTGTATTGACGTCATTTTTACGACAGCATTTGATCCCAAGAACTACATGCCGCGTACTAGCTCTCTTTGTGACACTCACATATGGTGCACATACCAATTTGGCTTTCTACATGTCGTGTACTACAGCCTTAAGCAAGTTGCATTCCCCATCCTTCTAAATACTGAACCCTTATTTTATTTAACCCACAGGGAAGACGACGAAACACTGTCGGAAATGAAAATTCGCCTAGACAATGAGGAACGCGAATTATACGAAGAGGAGCAGGAAGGTAAACATTTGTATTTTTTTTATTTTTTTTACTTGTTTTACTTTTTCTTTAATTTCTAAGTTTGAAAAGCAAGGTAGTTAAAAAAAAAATTTTAGTTATTATGTATTTGTTGAATACATGTTTTTTAAATTTTAAAGAAATATTATTCCAAAAACAAACAAAAAAAAAAATATACCAAACAAACAAAAAAAATATCAAATTTGTTGCAAAACTAAAAATAATTAGAATGCAATTCAGAAGTGGTCCACGACCAAGCTACAGCACGTCCGCGGCGTATATCTGAAATCAGCGTTAAGAAGACTAAAAAACCGATTCCACGTGGCTCGGCGTTCTTTATATTTACACATAAGAACAGGTAAAAATATAAAATCCATTTTTGCAACAAATAAAAATATAAACTAAGAAAATAACAAAAAAATAAATGAAAAAAAAACACACACACACAAAAAATATATATATAATAAATAAAATAAGCGTTCGTTTGGTTTGGAATTAAATAATTTGAGTTCTTAATTATCTAAATTTTATGTATAATTTCTATGTATTCACTCTATATAGTAAGAGCTTTTAAAATATTCGGAACATGGGAATCCTTTATGCTCCTGGCCTTGATTGAAAATGATAAAAGTCAGAGTTGAAGGAGTCCCATCCAATATTTAAAAAATTTTTTGTTTAATTTAATAATACAACCATGATTTATTAGAATTTTTTTTCTCTCTTTTTTTTATTTCTCTGTCTTCATTGCAATGTCTTCTATAATTTCATTCTAAAATGGTTCTATGCGCACTGTTATTATCGAAACAAAAAAAAAATCCACAAATAAACTTTCACTTTTGTCTTGTAAAACACATCACAATACAAAAACTATATACTCTGCTATGACAATTTAATTCACCTGTTCATACATAAACAAATAAAACAAAAAAAATCTCTCTAAAAAAAAAAACAAAAATTGCGAGCACAGAAGAAGGTATCGTTTCAGCACGTCCAAGGCGTATGTCAGATTTAAATAACGCTCCAACAAAAATTCAGCCAATCCCGCCAGCGTCATCCTTCTTCATAATGTCGCAAACGAACAGGTTTTTAGTTACATTTTTTTTTGTTTAAACAAAAGCAAAGTACTTTATTGTGTTTAATATAGTTCGAACAATTTTTTTTTCTTTGGTGTTAATTTTTTTTTTTTTAAATATTGTTATTATTATTTCCCATTTTTTTTTTTGGTGGAGATTCCACTTATTTAGATATTCCATTTTTATTTTTGTTTTATTATTTTATTTTTCTAAATTAAAATTAAAATTAATCCGCTCGAATTGGTCAAACTTCTTAAGTTTCCCCAACAAATTTCAACCATTGTGGGATATCAATAAAAGTTTCTTTTTTAAGCACCTCACATTTTATAAAATGATTGGCAGGACAGGAATTATTGATATTCCATTATTTCAAAAATCAGATGTCCAAGCTTTCATAGCAAAAAAAATTAGTTATTTATATTTTTTTTTTTTAATTAATGTTTCTTGTTGTTAGCACTAATGTTGTTCACATTTTGGTTTAAGCCTGTGTGCAGCGATGCGATGTATATTTTTTTTTTAAATAAGAAATTGATTATCCCGGGTATTTAAATTTAAGATTAGGCATGATTGGGTTAGTTTATTGTACTTGTATTTTTTTTTTCATGTACAAAAAATGAACTATTGGAAATTCGCTGCCAACAAATATTTTTAGGTTTTCCTTTTGCTCCCCATGTATATGTATTTCTCTAACTGTTCGATTTTCCACTCGGCATGTTGTATATTGCACGAAGCTAATAGTTTAATCAACTTCTGTATCGCATTGTATTATAATTTTTTTTATGTTATCGTCTTAAATGAAAATCAACGCTACGCACTTGATAAAAATGAAATGTGTGCTTAAATGTATCAATAACAATTCTAACAAAATCGGAAAACTTTTTCAAACGAAAAAGATGCAAAAAACAAAACAAACAAAAAAATGTGTTTTTATGTTGCAAAATTTGATTTAAAATTTCACAATTTTAATGAAACTATGCATAATAAGGGGAACAAACTAATGCTGTAAATTTTTTTTCTTCTATTTCAATCGTTTGAACTATCTCAAGGTTTCGAGTATTTTGTCATTGGCTGTGCAATCACAGTTACTTTGGAAATATAATCCTGTGTTGCATTATGTTCTCATCAGCGATGTTAGCTGCAGAGGATCCACTGGACTCGGAGGCACCTAGAAATAAGGTGGGTAGTCAGAGGGCTCTATAAACTCTTGACATGAACAAATCGTTTATTAAACGAACAATTTCCTGTATTCTTCTTTGTTACAGATTCTTAATTATTTTGATTACTTTTTCACGGCTGTTTTTACAATGGAACTGGTTCTCAAATTGATTTCGTATGGCTTCGTCTTACACGACGGAGCCTTTTGCAGATCCGCTTTTAATCTATTAGATTTACTTGTGGTCTGTGTGTCCTTAATATCAATTGGTTTCAGGTAATTTATTTTGTTAATCGCTTTAGTCCCCCTTACTACGTTTACTATCGGCTAAAAGCAATCAAATGAAAATCATTTTGAGATTTTTTCTCAAGAGGAAATCATCAAGATTTGTAATAGGTAATATCTAAGTGATGATCCACTCTAAACTTTGAGGAGATATTATACATTTTAGCTCCTCTAAGTGATTGGTAGGCGGTAGCTCCAGGACTTGGATTGGAATCTCATTTAAAATGAATTGTTTTTTTTTTTTGTGTACCAAGAAGGAGTCACCGGAGACCCCATGAAGTATATATATTCTGAATAAGGATCACATTCTAAATCGATTTAGCCATGTCCGTTTGTCTGTCCGTCTGTTTGTCTGTTGAAAACGCGATAGCGTCCAAACGAATCAACCTAGGCGAATATGGTTAGAAATTTCCCACGAATTGACCCAAAATATCCGTAAGGAGGGGGACTCTAGACTCTAATCGATTTCTCTATAATTAATAACAAATAAAATAAAACCATTATCTATGGGCTTTTCCATCCACAGTTCGAATGCGATTTCGGTCGTGAAAATTCTTCGTGTGCTCCGAGTCTTAAGACCTCTAAGAGCCATTAATAGAGCCAAAGGATTGAAGGTATGTTTTGATTTTGATTTTTTTTTTTTTTTTTTTGCCCAAGACTTTCCTAAGCTTGTTTAATTTGTTTTTCTTTCCAATGAAATTAAAATATCAAACGAATTTTCTTCTTGATATACAGTGAGGGTCAAAAGTAAGTGAATATCAATATCAATGGGACAGTTTTAAAAAACCAACAATTTGCGAAAAATGTTAACGGATTTCATTTCGACAGCATAAAAAATAGATAATTAAAAAAAATCCAATGAAATCAGTATTGATGTTCACTTACTTTTGACGGTCACTGTACGAACTAACAAAATAATATATACAGAAAAAAATGCCTATTTTTTCAAAACAAATAAAGTTTTATTTTTATTTTATTTTATTTTTACTACTAATACCCGGACTATATGACAAAATGCAAGGGGCTACTTGTATTTAATTTATTTAAAAAAAAAATTCTTATAAACATGATGTAAAGGGCTAAATTATTAATCTGTTTTGAAATTCAAGTTTCTCTGATTTTACTAAAACTTGCTTCCTATATTTCCCTCGTCTAAGAGGAACTAACATAATTTACAACTAGTTTGATTTTAGCTCATCTTATAACAAAATAAACGAATCAGTCCAAACAAAAAAAAAACTAACTCCGCCGGCACAGTAAAGAAAAGTTTATTTAATTTTTTTTACATTTGCTCTATTTTATGTGGAAAAAAACCCTGTTTTGTTTTGTCTGTTTGTGAGAATTGGTTTTTATTATTTTTATTTTGTGAAATTTATTTATTTGTTTAAATTTGTTTATTGTTTTACTATCGTGAACATTTGTATTTGTCATTATTATTTTTTTTTTTTGTTTATTTATTTTTACTTTTATATCGAAAACAATCTACAACAACAAACAACAACAAAAATTCTATTATATTATAGCATGTAGTACAATGTGTTATAGTCGCTGTAAAGACTATCGGAAATATTGTCCTAGTGACATGCCTTCTACAATTCATGTTCGCCGTTATAGGAGTCCAGTTATTTAAGGTAGGAATTGTGGATTTGTTCCAAAATAAAACAGTAAAAGAAATATATCATAGTTATTGATATTCTAAAATAAAAATAAGGATTTCACAAAGAACTCCCGCCCTTCTACTTTGCTAGCTCATGCTTCTGATTTGTGTTTTGACTTTTTTTTTTTTATATCTTGCACAATTTTTTTCTATTTCTATTTGTTTTTTTTTTTTAATTTTGTGAAAGTAATATTAACCTTTGCTGTGTAATTTTGCTAAGCTTAAACGACGAAAAAAAATATCAGGTGTTAACCAGCAAGGCCGACGGGTGAGGAGATTACATTTTCCCTATCCTGAATATTTGGCAAGCCTTTTATTAATCTGTTTGTTTTCTTTCTCTCTCTTTTTGTAATGATTTTGATTTGCAAAGGGCTGCCACATGTTTAAAATTTTCAAGATATCCAAAGCCGCCCCAAAATTATTTATTTGCTTCCTTCGCATTGTGGTGTAAAGATTTAGGAAACTTTCCCACTCTTATATATAAATTTGCTTATTTTTATCAGAACTAACTCAATTTTTTTTCGTTCTTCTCCTACTACGTGACAAGTAAAACTAGTTTAACATTGTAAAAAAAATTTCTAAAATACGTGCATTCCCTGTAAAAAAAATATAGACTATAATGTCTTTCATGGTCTTAATTATAAAAAAAACTGCTTTGATTTTCGTTTTCTAGTCTTGTCTACTTCTTTAAAAAAAAATCCTTAACCTGTGTCCCACATTTCGTTCTGCATTTCCTCTTTCCAAGGAGAGCAATCATTTGTGATAGTATGGCAGCTTGTAAATATAATTATAATTTTTCTTTTTAATATTAGTTACAATGCAATTTTCGTTTATACTTCAATTCAAAAACTTGGTACTATTCGTTAGTAATTGCTGTTTGATGGAAAATTTACTGTTGTAACAGGCAACATCATTGTTTGGTTTTGTTTTCGATAATTTTGTAGACTATAAGATTATATTAAACAATAAATTGTTTATCATAAAGGATAATATCGAGCAAAAATTAAAAAAAAAATATATAGAAATGGTTGTTTTAGTTGGAAGCATAGTTTTAAAACCTACCGTATGCACGCCAAATTAAGAGATAGCTAGGATAAAACGTAGCCCCCTTTTTTTTGAAATTCCCAATGATGGAAAATACCTACACATAAATTACCAGCAAGATTTGTTTATTTATTTTTGTCTAGAACTCAAAATGAAATACCCAACCCACATGTTGTTACGATATATGTTTATTATTATGTTTTGTGTTTTTTTTTTAAGTTTATTTAATTCTTAATGTTCCTATATGAATTCGAATTTATTTATTTATTGCATCAGACGAATAACACACGCCAACACGCAGCATAACCCCCACAAACAGATATAAATCGCCCTTACTAAATTAGACAAAAAAATACGTATAATTTTAATTTTACAAATAAAATTTGGACACCCAAATATCCACCATAATATTTCTTAGTTCACACACAATTACGTAGCAACTCCTAATTTTAAACATCAATTTTGTAGTATATAAACTAATTCACAATTCAAGTGAGCCCCACGCATTTAATTTTAATTTTTTTTTTTATTTTTCGAATTGAAAATTATACAAAACCTATCATTAAAAAAATGGTAAAAAAAATTAATCAATAGATCTAAAGGAATTCATAACTTAACGCAATAATCCACTAGTAATATGCAAAATATTTTTTTTTTTTTACATATAATTTCTTTAACAATATCTTATATCAAGAACACATGAAAAATAAATATATATTTTTTTACTTTTTTCTTTCCATACATGCACAATCAAAACAAAAACAATTATATATATGTCAAAATTAAACTATATATAATGTTTTGAAATTCATTAAATAAATCTAAAAAAAAAATAAAAAAAAAACATACTCCCGATTTTGGATTCACGTATCGCCAAAAACATAAAATAAATCAAAAACCACTTGCTTTTCGTTCATCCTTATAATATATATATATATATATGTTAAATTTAATAAAATCCTAATAATAATAAATTTATTTGAATTTGTAAAAAAAAATCCAATCCAATCCAACAAAACAACCACCAAAACCGTTATCGTAGTATGTTGTTAAATGTGTTATAGTTGCAATTAAGACAATCGGTAATATAATGTTGGTTACCTATTTGCTACAATTCATGTTCGCAGTAATTGGAGTGCAACTATTTAAGGTAATATTTTAACATGTACTTTTTTACAAACAAAAAAATAAAAATTAAGTTTAGGATGTCAAGGGAAAATGCAATGAAATATAAATAAGACAATATATGAATCATAAAAACAATTTTTCTAGGTGTTGTCGATAACAAAGTACACAAGTCTATTTTATATTTTATTTAATTTTTTTCTCAGGGACAACTAAAACATTAAATTAGAATTTATGCGGGCTTATAACAATCGTCAGGACAGTTTTTTTTATGTTTCTTGTTAACTATTTATAGAAATATTGTTTTATTTTATTTTTTTTTTTCTACACACAAAAGGAGTAAACAAACAATAATTGGAACAAAATTTCGAAACAGAAAACCAAAAGCAATTATTTTTTTTTTAATTTGAACGATTTAATTTTATTTCTTTATTTCTGTGCTGTTTTGATAAAAAGTACAAATACATATATATATCTATGAAACGAAAATTGTAAAGTTATAATATATACTCTTCCTACTCTTTGTTTTCGTCTTTATTTTGTTTTTTGTTTGTATTAACGAATCATATATACCTACTCGTATAACACTTTCCTTTCTTTTGTGTGCTCTTCTTTCAATGTTTTCAGAAATCATGACTCAAAACACATGTAAACCAAATACGCTGCATTAAGTTTACTTTTACCTATATTTATTTCTGTTCATAATAGAAATTCTCGATTTTTTTTTTTGATTTTTTTATTTATAAATGCGATTGGCTTTATTCTAGTATTGAACTCAAACTATATAATATTTTTTCATGAATCATTTTTGTGCTATGAGAGCGAAGGTTCTTATAAGTCTGCTAAAATTAGTTGGAACAATTGTGCCATAAAACTTGATAAACGATCAGAAATAATACAATTTCTACTAACAAGTGCAAAGTTTGTTTAAATAAATTTAAGGCTTTAAACTAGTGTTATGACTTATGAGTTTGACATTTGATGCTGATCAATGATCACAAATATGGTTTTTCGACTGTGTCAGCGAATTAGCAAATGTTTCCTAAAAAAGAACGTAAGGACTTATTACATCTGAAGGTTTTTTCGACTGCGCCACCTCTGACAAACATCCAGGAGTTAAAGTTCTTTACTTAAGTGGCGGAACTTCGAAAGAACCACTTCATTGAAGCTTGAAGGAATTATTTTCTTTATTAAATCATACAACTTATTTACTATTGGAAGCAATTACGAATAAGAAATACTGTACAATTTGCATACGCATGCAACTACGTTTAGGGTCAGTAAGTGTCGGTATACCCTTCGAACAATCAGCTCTAATAACAATAAATTAATAATTTATATTCCCTGGGATAAAGACACGTGCAGGGGGTCTTAAATAAAAGATCAATCGCAGAGAAATAAATGTTTGAATCAGCATAAGCTCACAATTTGATTAAAATAGAAACTACCCTAATGGCATTGCATTTCCATTTATGGGTCCCACTCCCACTAGTGTGTACATGTCCCAATTATGTATATACTGAATTATGAATTTAGCGATCGTCTGCCAGGACCTCTTGCCTGTGGGAAGAAGAGAAAACAAAAAAAAATCGAGAATTTACTTTCATACTAAACATTATTCACAATCCAACAGTCACTAATAAATACAATGTAGCTTATCCAACACCTACCATGTTTGTGCAATTGTGCCTTTCACAATAATTATAGTACATCCACAAATTTGTTCATAATTTAGATGATTAAACTAAATTTTAGTGTGTTTTCCTAGTATATCCTAACGACTTGTGGATTTTTTCCGTCCTCGTAATAATTGTCGTCGGCAAAAATTACAAATAATGTTTTTCATTTACAAATTTAATACCTACTCTTAAAAAAAAATCTCATTGATTAGACTCTAAAACAAAATGTAATTTTAGCTGACGATTAAATTATAAACATATAGCTACATATTATATTATGTATAAGTGTAAGCAAATTTCAATAAATTCGTATTTAAATTTTTTTTTCTCATTTTATAAATTTTTGAGAAAAATAACATATTTAAACAACATTTTAATAAAACTCTTAATAATGTTAGGGTAAATTTTTCAAATGTTCTGATGGCTCAAAAATGGTGGAATCAGAGTGCCAGTAAGTCATTTATAGCAAATCACTCACTATAGATAGTTATAAAAAAGATATAAAAATATTTTATCAATTAGTGGAACATATCTTGTATACGAAAGCGGAGATGTTACAAAGCCTCGCCTCAAGGAACGCGAATGGGGAAATAATAAGTTTCATTTTGATGATGTCGCTAAAGCTATGCTTACCCTGTTTACGGTGTCAACGTTTGAGGGATGGCCCGGGTAAGTGACATATTTCTTTATAATTTTGTTTATTTGTTGACGTTTGAAAAAGATCGAATATAAGTCATTAAGATTTTAGGAGCTCCTGTTTTTAATTGAAATACAATTTAAAAAAATAAATAATAATTCCGCTATCATACAGTGTCAGTAGGTAAATACGGTATCAGTACACCGGTGTAGGGTCTATGGGCCGCTTTAGGAGACTGATTCCTCTATAGTTGGCGGAGTTTAGAGGGTCTCCTTTCTTGTAGATCGGGCAAACGGTATTGTTATTTATTTACATAATTTATGGCTTACCTCCTGTGCCAGAACAACAAGGCTCGTCCGCCATTTTAACTGTTTTTATTTTTTCTCTGTAAAACATAAATGTAAGTTCGTACAACCAGCTTTTTCCTCAGCCTGCTTAGTCAATTTATTCTGAGCAAATTGAACGCGCTCTGATCATTTTCTGAACGAATAAAAGAACACAAATTCTGAGCTCTGATGTATATCTGAAAAAACACGAACTTTTTTTGGACAGTTCATGCTCTGCTCTGAACAATATAAAGAAAAACGCGTTATGTCTGTTAAAGATTATTATCGTCATACGTGATTTACTTGCTCTCTAAGCACTAAAAGCTGAATTTCGAATTGGCATTTTGATCCATACGGTCAGTCTTTGAAAATCCCCCACTGCGGTCTAACCGCTCAAGTTGAATATATTTCGATTTGACTCAAATTTAAACTACATATATTTCTTTCGATTTACTCCATCTAGAGTTAGAAAAAAAAATACACTTATTTTTCCTCTTGTATAGGCTTCTCTATGTCTCCATCGATTCGAATAAGGAAAACCGAGGTCCAATACACAATTTTCGGCCCATTGTCGCAGCCTATTATATTATTTACATCATTATCATCGCCTTCTTTATGGTTAACATATTCGTCGGTTTTGTTATTGTAACATTCCAAAATGAGGGTGAACAAGAATACAAAAATTGCGAACTTGACAAAAATCAGAGGAATTGTATTGAATTCGCATTAAAAGCGAAACCAGTCCGACGTTATATCCCGAAGCATGGTATCCAATATAAAGTTTGGTGGTTCGTTACATCATCATCCTTTGAATATACGATATTTATATTGATTATGATAAATACAATAACATTGGCTATGAAATTCTACAAGCAACCCGATTGGTATACAGAGCTACTGGATGCTTTGAACATGATGTTTACGGCGGTATTCGCCTTGGAATTTGTATTCAAATTGGCTGCTTTTCGATTTAAGGTAGGTGGGATTAGGTTTGTTTTTTTGTTTTAATATAAATATTTATGTAAATTTTTTTAAACTTTCATTGATAACAGAACTATTTCGGAGATGCGTGGAATGTGTTTGATTTCATCATTGTTCTGGGTAGTTTTATTGATATTGTGTATTCGGAGATAAAAGTAAGCAAGGGTCTGAAATCAGATACTGGGGCTGAAAGTGCAGGAGCATCGAAGAAAGTTTGTACCTGTTGTTACTTAAATGCCAGTCTTCAAGATTTTTTTGTTTATTTTTATTATTATTCCCCTTTGTTTATGCAGTTTTTCGTTCAAAACTCCCTTTCCCTTATAGAACAAAAGAACAATATTATTTTTATTATTATATTGTTTTTAAATTTATTCTTTAACGTTATAAATTCGTTGCATGCGTTGACTGTAAAAATTAAAAATTACAAGAGAACGGGTTGTAAATATTTCATCCAGATAGATATATTCTTGAGCTTATAAAGAAGATACGTGTGATATTTTTAATTTTGTAGCTACAACTACAAGTGGATGAGTATGCCTAAGGATTGGCATATATTTTTTGGATTTGGCCATTAGTAATCATGTATATTTCGACGTTTTATTGACATCCAAAGCAAGGGGTCATTTTTCAAAAATATTTAAATTGATTTAAACCGTTCAACATTTTTTTTTATATGTATGCTTAGTTTTTATATGTTATTCCGTAACAAGTATGTAAGCTAGAAGCTACAAGGTAATGCAAGGCACTGACTGAAAAAAAAAATAACGATCACCCCCCACTTTCGCCACAGTATGCTCTGATTAAAGAACCCCAGCCAAATATCGTAAAATGACGTTTTTACATTTGGCACATTATCATCAACCCGATGCATGATAAAATTGAATTTGAATAAATTAACGAATATTTTTTTTTTAATTTTTCCCTCCGTTCATACAAAAAAACAATAAACATGTGCAAATCATTCGTTGTCTAATATAGAAGAGAAACCTGTCCCTTAACAATTCCCATTTAGATATCCACGAATACATCAAGTTTAAAAAAGTAAGAGACATATTTTTTGTTGTTCTTTTTTTTTTTCCTATAATCATGCTAATCCAAGAGTCTAATGTGATTTTTCTAAATGTGTGATGTGCTCGTCAGCTGTCAAGGAAATAATTTTAAAATACGTCTAAAATATATCTTTAATAATTATGTATTATTTTTATTTGCCCTGCATTCACTTTGATTTTTATTTTATTTTTTGGAGTGTGTGCTGTTTTTTTTAATTACTTCAGCTTGAATTTGAATTTTGAGCTTAATTCAATTGCCTATCTGAATTAACATAATTTTTAAAGTATCGGTATAAAGAACTCTGTCTAAAAAAGACAAGTCATATTCCTCTTTAAGGTAGCATCACAGAAATATTTTATTATTTTATTTTTCAGATTGTATATGCCCGATAACTGTTATTTTCTTCCACTGAAATCTATCCTTACAAGTTAGATAAATAACTTACTTCCTATTGAGTGTTTTAGTAAGATCTGGAGACATTTTTGATTTAATAATAACGTTAGGACTTAAATTCCAATCGAAAAGATCCCATTTAATATGAAGACCTTTTATCCGACCTCGCTTCCGTTACAGAAGACCTATTGTGCTTTGCTACGAGCTCGATAGGATGGAAAAAAATTACAAGAGAATTTTGTTTTCTAAATTTCTTAGAAAAGCTGAGTTTGAATTCGATCGGATAAAAAATAAGAATTTTCTAATACAAACTTTGAATCCCGCTTTTGATCACTTTGGCGGTCTACTTTCTAGCGTTGATCACCAATCAGTCATTTCAAACTGTTTTATATATGAGCTAGTTCACGATACTATCTTACGAAGGCTAAATTTTGAGCCGTTCTCTTGAGCTATATTCCACCAAAACCGCGCTGTATATTTGATTTCAAGTCGTGAATGGTTTTCAGTATTTAGCGCCATCTTTCGGGAACTGCACATTGTGCGAAATAATGACGTTCATCTTCATATATAGGGAGAATAATCACTAATTTATTATTCGGAATGACACAGAAAAATATAGTTTTTTGTCATAAAAATGTTTTAAATAATGTTAAAGAACTGTTAAATATTATTGCTGGTGCACAGATTCTGGCAACATGCCTCAGTTCTCTCCAAATCTTTCCCAAATTGCCTTAAGGCAGCTCCCTTTCCTTCAAATTTTAGCTTACTTTTGCTCGAATTTTGTGTAACATTCCATAGTGTCGTACTGTCGTAGTGCCGTAGTGACATTTTTCATTTTTATCATTTAAAGTGTAGTTGTAACGAAACAACAAACAAATGCAATCATCATAATCAGTAGTACTTGCAATATAAATAACGTATAATTATTGAATAACACGTCAAACAGATGTCCATTTAGAAGGACAAATAATGAAGATAAAATCTTCTTCGGCTAGTGACTTTTATAATGGAAGTAGCCTTTCTTTTAATTTATTAATTTTATTTATATAACACTTACCGCCAATAATTTTTAATTTACATATATAATCGAAATTAAATAGCTATGCTTTTTTTTACTATACATTTTTAATTTATTTTTATATACAATCCCTAACCAAACAATTTGAATGTACTTTATTTAACCACATACTATATGAATTCTTAAACAATTTGCTTATTATTTTCGAAAACGAAAAAAAAATAAATTCTTCGCTACACAAACTACATACAAATTTATAATTTATTTTTTTTATAAATTTTTTTCAAACTACTTTCGGAGCGCAGCCTGGTTCGAATTTAATTTCAATAAATTTCTTTCGACTATTTCGTGTAATGCGCTTGGTAAAGCTACTGAGCAAAGGCGAGGGCATCCGAACACTTCTATGGACATTCATAAAGTCATTTCAAGCGCTGCCATATGTAGCCCTCCTAATTGTTATGTTATTCTTTATTTATGCCGTTATTGGTATGCAGGTATGAATATATGAACAAAAAAATTTAAGAAAAAAAAACCAAAACAAAAAAAATCATCATCAATCCAAAAGGTATTTGGGAAAATAGCTTTAGACGATGAGACGGCAATCCATCGGAACAACAATTTTCAAACGTTCCCCCAGGCCGTCTTGGTGTTGTTCCGTTCAGCGACTGGTGAGGCATGGCAAGACATTATGATGGATTGCTCTCCACGGCCGAATTTGGTTGTATGCGATCAGAATTCAGATGATCCCTATAATAAGAATTGCGGATCACCGATTGCGTTTCCGTATTTCATATCGTTTTACGTGTTGTGTTCGTTTTTGGTAAGCTTCAAATAATTTTTAAATTAAACAATCGACTGAGAAAAGAAACCCCTTTGAAATAGATCATAAATTTATTTGTGGCTGTCATTATGGATAACTTTGATTACTTGACGCGAGATTGGTCCATCCTGGGGCCACATCATTTGGATGAATTCATTCGGCTATGGAGCGAATACGATCCGGATGCAAAGGGGCGTATCAAACATCTTGACGTGGTAACATTGCTGCGAAAAATCTCTCCACCGCTGGGTTTTGGTAAATTGTGTCCCCACCGGATGGCCTGTAAGCGCTTGGTGTCCATGAATATGCCACTGAACAGTGATGGAACTGTGTTGTTCAATGCGACTCTGTTTGCTGTGGTTCGGACGTCGCTTAGCATTAAAACTGAGGGTAATATTGATGACGCGAATACTGAGCTGCGGGCGGTTATAAAACAAATTTGGAAGCGCACCAGCCCGAAGTTGCTAGACCAAGTAGTTCCGCCACCTGGAAATGACGACGAAGTTACTGTAGGCAAGTTCTATGCCACTTACCTTATTCAGGACTATTTTAGGCGCTTCAAGAAGCGCAAAGAACAGGAGGGCAAAGAGGGTCAAATGGACAACAATAATACGGTGACTTTGCAAGCTGGCCTAAGGACACTGCACGACGCTGGCCCCGCGCTAAAGCGTGCGATTTCTGGCAATCTTGACGAGTTACTCGAGGAACCGGAACCTATGCATAGGGTAGGTTCTTTGTACAACAATCATCCGCCAGCAATCATTTTTAAAGCGAAAACATGTCTATTCAGTATCATACTAACTCACCGTTTGTCTCTTTTTCAACTCAATTCCACAGCGCAATCACACACTTTTCGGCAGTGTATGGTCATCACTGCGTCGACATGGTACTGGACCATTTGCTCGAAATCGCAAAACCCAGAGCAATGGCAGCAATGGTTTGCAACTGCCGTCGCTTTCAAATGACCAGTTGTATAGTTCCATGCATCGGAGCGTCGCTGACGGTATCAATCATATCACAAAGAGTATCATGCAAACGAGGGTTGGCAGCGGTCCACTGGGCTACAACACCGAGCTAAGTGGAAGCGGCGAGCTTCGAACATTCAGCGAAAGCATTCCCATGCGGCCGCTGATGATGAAAAATGGTAGCAGCAGCGGTGGCCTGGTTTGCGGTCCCGATGGCGGCAGTTCGAATCCACTAAGCAGTCAATCTTACGAGTAAGTATAGACATTTGCCTCTGTGTGAGCTATTTATCGCGTTTTAATTAGGGAAAAAATAAAAAAGGATTATTGCAAATACAAATTTAATTCATGATTCAAGGAAACTTAGGAACCGCTAGGAGGAATTATTTTTTTTTTTTCTTTAGTATTTAATTTTTTTATTATAGTTTGTTTTGTTTATTTTTATTTTTTTATTTAAACTCTTTTGTAAACATAAAATTTTCCTTTCAGCAAATCAAATCGTGGTATCTTATTACATCCTTATTATAACGGTAAGAGAATAAAAAAAGGCCCACAGGTATTAGGAGTTGGTTTTACAATTTTATTTTATTTTTTTTTTTTTTTACTTAATTTGATTTTCGAAATCTTACAATTTCTCGTTAACAGAGTTACCTACTTGTTTCTACTATTTTGTATACTTTTTTTTTTTGGTTTTGTTTGTTTCTCAACTAAGCTTTCCTCTTTTTTTTTTTTGTTTTTTTTTTTTTTCTTATATATACTTTTTTGTATAACATTTTTCTTTCGAAGGAGTATAAATAAATATTTTTTTTTTCTGTTTGAAGTGCTGAATGGCAGTAACATTTTATTTGCTTTTACTAAGAGACGTTATTTTTGTCACATGTTTGTTAATATTTGTTAACAGTTCCAAAGGGCATTATTTTATGAAAATTTGTTTAAACATTTATATTTATTATACACCAAGTAGCATCTACATGCAAACTTTTCGATTTGCACTGTAAATCAATTGTTTTTTCTTCTTTTTTAAAATTATTTTATTTTGTTCAATTATTCAAAAGAGTTTTAGTCATGGATAGGTTGTTTTTTTGCTAACACGTAACATGGATATTGGATAGGGTGTGATTTTCAAAGTGGTTGTGGTACGATACAATCATTTCGTACATGTAGTCGTTCGAAAAAGTGCTTGGTTGAAAGTCGCTCATCTGTATAGTAAAAAATTGCTTAAATTGTTTAATCATAGAAAGGTATTTTAGTGTGTGATTTCCTTAGGACTGTCTGTTTTTAAGCTGCCTATACCCGGAAATAAAATTAAACTGGATAGTTAATGACATGAGGTAAACACTTATGACGCTCTCTAAGCGTGAACAGGGTGGGCCATCTAGTGGTTTATATTTAAATCATATGTTATTTTGACACTGACAGCTGTTTACCGCTCGAAAACTTGACAGTCAGTATCACACCTCCACAGAACAAAATGGGTCGCTTTACGCTTGAACAACGTTGGGAAATGAAAACATATTTCCAAAGTGAGTGCTGTGTAGAGTGTAGCCCAAACAGTGCGTTTGTCAAAAATAAGTTTTGGCCGAAATGAATCACCCACCGCTCCTGCTGTACGCAAGTTCGTGAGACTGGTATGCTAGTGGGCAACACTCATGGCTCCTGTCGTCGTCCCACAGAGAGTGACAGTTTGCCGATGCGGATTGTGGAGTGGTGGCATTATTGGACCATTTTTCTTCGAAAACTAGGCTGGGAACAACGTTTCGGTCAACAGTGGGCATTACAGAGGCGCATGTTAATCGACTTTTGTTTACTAAAGTTGAAGACATGGATTTGGGCGACCATGCCACAATTGATCTTTTGTGCACCAAAATCCCAAATCATGTTATCAGCCGAGCTGCGATTCGACCCTTTTGGACTTTTTTGTGGGGGACCGTAAAGGACCGATGTTTTGCAAACAATCCGGAAACGATTCATGCACTTACGGCGAATATCATCCAAGCAATCCGTGAGTTACAGACCGAAATCAACAACAAGGTCTTGGAAAATTGGAGTCACAGTAAGGCAGCCACTTGAATTGACGTTGTATTCCATAATAAATGGGAATGTTTGTTCTTACTAATAAAGCTATAATAAATGGACAACATTTCATATTGTTCATTTTACTGTATTTTTAAAAAGAAACTTGCATTTGGCCCACCCTTTATGCATGCTAAGCTGTGATATGCAGTCTGACACCTGCCTTATTGGTCAGTTGACTTTCTACCAAAATTGCAAAAAAAAATCATAGAGATGGCTCCTAATAACTTACCACATATCTTTTTGGCAAGCACACGGATTTTTGACTGACTACATGTGCATATAGAAAGCTAGCTTTGGATATACTAAGTTCTCTGCGCAATAATTGATGATACTGCCGAGGAGATGGCATGCTGTTGCAAAAAACCAAATGCACCCATTAAATAAAATCAATCGCACTCTTGTCATAATCTTTTGTTTTGGGAAGTTGTTTCAAGTTTCTATAGTTTTCTTCTAAAACAGAACATATAACCTTATTTTTCTTCCCCATCGGCTTTTCTTCCCAATCACCATTTAGTTGTTCCATTTTATTATTTATGTTGTGTATTTATTACTCCCAGCTATATACTGATTTTTTTAATCCTTTTATTAACAAACCGTTTCTTAATATTATTCTCTTTCTTTATTTGTTCAAAAACAAGCCGCCTTCATTTTCCTAAAATAAAAAAAAAATATTCTTCCAATGGTAGTGTCTAGTATTTGAGCGAAGAAAACAAAAAGGAAAACATTTTTTGAAGCCATTGTTGTTTTGTTTTTTTTTTTCTGCAAGAACTTTACATATAAATATTATATATAAACATTTTTCTGCAAAGTGACAACATTTTTACATGCATTTTTAACTAGTTACAAATTGTAGTATACATACATATATATTTTACACAATTTTTTGGATATACATATAAATATTTCTTTTTTTAATTTATTTTTGGGAAAACGACAAATGTATGTTTCACTCGTTTTACTCCCGAGAAATTTTTCCATATTTAAGCTTAACATAATATACATAATTTTTTTTTCTCATTTTCCAAATAAAGTGATCTTTTTCTAGTGAGAAAAAAACATACACTTTTTAAAAAAGACCACAAAATCGTTTTTTGTTTTACTTACTTTTTAGAATGAGAGAAGGACTAGTAACGTCCTCATCGTCCTCATCACAGAATGGAGACGAGAAGGACCAATCATCATTATACTACTATTCACACCACCACCACCACCATCACCATCATCACCACCATCATCATTTTTATCATAGACATCGGCATCATCAACTTCAGCAGCATGCAGATGAGCAGGAACTTCAACGAGGATATAGCGAAGATAGCGATCATCTGCAAGAGTCGGTTCAGGAGCAATTGCAACGTCAGCACCATCATCATCATCATTGTCCAAGCTGTGGTGCACATTCACCATCGGAGGCAGCTTCGCAGCCAACAGTGGCAACTGTAATATTTCCCCAATCAGATGCATTGGACGACCCGAATTGGAAGTTTTTCGATGACGACGAGATCGTGGACGATCCTCCTCCAGTGCCTATTGATATGCCGGCCACTAGTGCTGCGTCCTGTTCGCTAAATCGAGTAAGACGCAGCCAAATAAGTTCGATATCAACAACGACTACAACTTTGTCACCGTTGTCATTGTCGCCCCCGTACTCGGCGAATATGGCAGGTATGAATATAGTGAATAATAAGCGGTATCCCATGACGAGCCACAAGACCGATAGCCTAAGCGATGAATTAATCCCACCGACTCCTCCACCACGTCGCTTTTCCAATCGACTTTTGGAAATATGTAATTACCGCAGAAATAGCGGCGATGACTGTGCTTTTGGGCCTCCAACCGACGAAGCCATTCTCCCGTTTGTGGGCCGCAATGGTAGTGTTGAAGATTCAGATGGAGCAGGCTCTGTTATTACCACAATGACACAGTCGACAACGTTGGACAACCAAAGCGGGTCACTAGGCCAGTGCACAACACCTCACAAATACCGACCACAGAACACTCCTGACCATATAACCTTCACTCGAGCAGTTGTACACAGAAGTGCGTATGCGCCAGCTGATGACGACTTGACGCCTGTCAACCCTCGGAAATCACACCTGATTGCACCAGCTCCAGTTATGGGAAAGCCGAGTTCGTGCATGCGTCGCATTGCTAGCGGCCTACGTCTAGCTCAGTCTCAAGCCATGGCGGTGGCCGGTTTTCTTCCCGATTCCCTAGAAATTCAAAGCGGTAGCAGCAGTTTGCCAAAAGGTGCCGATGTTATTGATGATCGTCAGATGGAGGCGTACGGTGATGCGGTTGATGTTGGTGATCGTGACTGTGGTGGAATTATTGACATAAGTAGTATCTCCTCTCTGAAAATAGCTCAACTCGATGACATTATTTGTATATACGATAGCGGCGACAGTGGTGGTGGTGATGATGATGATGGGGGTAATATTAGCGGCGGCGGTGGCAACGTAGAAAGTAGAAGAACGACTACAAATCGACAGCTAAAATATGAACTTACAGTCGGTAACACTAGCGGCAGCAGAAAACTTATCTCCAGTGATACAAATTTATTGCCAACACTGCTGCCACTGACGGAGGTACACATTAGGCCGCATAGTGCCACCAGCAGCTGCCAAAATAAAGCCCGCCACAGATCATCTTATCATGGCGAAGGAGGTTAGGGTTAAATTCCTTCATTTACTGTCACTTCTTTTTATTGTATATTCTAATCCAGTCACCTTTTACGAAGACAACAACAAAAAAAATAAATTCCTTCATTTCTCTTGCCTCTCTCTATCTCTCTCTTTTTTTTCATAATTTATGTGTCTAATAATGTATGATTTATACCTAATTTATTTATTTTTTATTTTTTTTAAATCGTATTTGTTCCTGTCAGCAAGTTTATTGTGTATTAAATGGCAAAAGAAAAAACAGTGATAGCCTCCCCTAGAGCCTAGAAATGTTATCATGATCATCCCAACATACGTCACCATCACTATCATCATCATCACCATCGCCATCATCATGGAAAGTCCTACCCCTATATGTGTTATCAAATCTTTACCCATGGATAGCCCTATTTTCAAACTATTCCCCTTGTAAATACAAGTCCATTTGATTGATTCACCATCATCTACGTGTATAACGTGTGCTTTCTTATGTGTTTTATGTTGTAAATGGAAAATTTGTAAAACTACTTGCAAATGCTTATAACTCCCTAAGATTCACCAGCAACCTATCAGCACCCCAAATATTCCCCTATCGATATTCATTCTTGTGGAGGTGGAGGTGTTGTATAGCAAAAAGTCCTCTAATATTAGTTGTTGGTTTTTAATTCTCTTCACTAAAATTTGGCGATCCCTGTAAAACTTCATAGCCCTTGTGTTAGGACACAATTTTGTCAATTTTTCTTTATTTTTTCAATGGATTCAGCAAAGCCTTCTATATATTATTTTTTGGTTTGTTTAGTTGTTAATTTTAAAAGCGGTATTAAAAGAATTTTTTAATGAAATTTAGGGATATTAAATTTTCCGCTGGCTTAACACTTATTGCATTTTTTTTTTTTTTTTTTTGAGGATGTAGTTCCATTACTTCGACAAATTTACTCGTCTGTTCTTTGTAGTGAACTCTAAAGACATTCTCAACCCAATGGCGATGGTTGTATGTCCCACCGTTTCCCGCGCGAAATAAAAATAAAAAGTTTTTTTTACAGAAGTATTTAAAAAAAAAAAAATTAAAAAACAAAAAAATGTTTCTAAACTCTAAAGACAAATGAAAACGGCATTGGTGTTGACTCACTTTTGGCACTCACTGTACTTACAAATTTTCAAATAGCAGTTGGTGTTGTGTCTTAAATAAATAATTTACAGCAAACGACTAATAAATAAGTAAAAACGTAGAGATGCAGAGACTTACTTTTTAAAGGCAAAATTGTGCACTATCAAAATTCTTATGGATAATGCAAAGTTTGCATTTTTTTCAAGGTACCTTTAGGCCCTTCCTTTTATCTGAAATTCCTATACGACTATAGCAATCCCCAAGTAGAAAAATAAATGTAGACTCAAATGTGTCACCGTTCAAGCACAAAAAAGATCCTCTCAAAATTGTGTGAAGCACAGGCCTATAGAAGTTGTTGCGATAATTGAACTAGGGCTATTATTGTGTTACTGTGTCAACATCATTATTTATTTATAATTAACTCAATATTAATTTAGAAAATACAGTCAAGAATGATTCGCTTGCATGCCATTTGTAGATTGTATATGGTGTTATTTTTTTTTTTTTTTTTGCTGCTTGTCATTTTCCTGCATCGTATTTGTTGACATTTTTTAATGCACTCTTCACGCAACCAAATATTGATACTAATATATTTGATTATTTTGTTATACAAAAAACAAAAACAACACAAATTTGTTTAAAATAGTTTCTTCGGGAAATGAACCAAATGGAGGAATCGGACAAGAAAGAATGGTTCAGTCGACACCAGGAAGTCCATTTGATCAGCGACGGCCAACATCATTTGAGGTTATTGGGTCAGCTGAGAGCCTCGTCGGAAGGGTAAGATTTTCATAAGCATAGATAAGGCTTAACTACATTCGGCAAAAAGTTAGAAAGTTAAAAAGTGCAAGCTCACATACGCAGTTGTGGTAAGAAACGTATCTAAAAAGGTTGCTTCGACTCGAAAGTAAACCCAAACAAAACAGTGGCATCAGAGCCCTCTATTGGTGTGATCAGTTATTGGTGCAAACTTTTGAATTAGTTTTTTCCGCGCTTACAAAAAGTCTGTCACTTGAAAGTTAGAGGTAAACGTTATACACATTTGAAAGGGAAGAACCATTTTCGTGCAAGTAATTTACTTTGTGTCGAATGTAGCCTTCATATTTTTAAAAGAAATTTCAATACCTCAGCTTTGTACAGTCTTTTTAATTTTTATTTAATTTCAATGCAAAAAAACAATATTAGCTTTAAAAATAAATAAAATAAACTGTCCCCACCCGCACCATCATTTTAGGTTTTAGCAGCTGAGGGTCTTGGCAAATATTGCGACCCAGACTTTGTCGCATACACTTCTCGTGAAATGCAAGAGGCCCTAGATATGACCCGTGAAGAAATGGACATGGCCGCCCACCAGATACTTCTGCATGAACGTTCCGGCAGCGTACACAGCGGTAATGGCCTCAAAAGCAGCAGCAACGACAACAGCAGTCGCGGCATATCCAATTTCACTTCTCCATCGATGCAATATAGTCCCATTAATGCTGTAAATCGTCGCCAATCACAAATGCTATCACCAATGTCATCTCCAACATCAAATCACCATTACCAACCAAATCAATTGGCCACTTCTACCGGCAGCATTGGAAATCGTAGTGCAGGTGGCGCTAGCGGTGGTACTGGTGCTGGTGCACGTGACGGAGAAGGAGGTATTGCGACAATATCTTCGCCACGGAGAGCAACAAACACTAGAGGTGGTAACTCATAGCATTTGGTGAGTATTAACAAGGAATTGTGACTCTACTGCAAATTCTTTTAGACAAATCTAAATTTTCCTTAGATAAATATTTTTTTTGCGCAAGATTAAAGTATAAATTAACCTTGTTTCCTATACATAAACATATATCTAAAAAAAAAAGAAAGAAAAACTAACACGCAAATACGGATTTTATTTTTAAATGGCACTTACATTTAATATATGATAAGAATTTTTGTAAGAAATTTTTTAGATTAAACAAAACCCAAAAATATATATAATATATATTTTTTCCCCATACATAAACTGTTGAATAAATTAAAAAAAAAATCATATACAAATATAAATGTTGAATTTTAATATAAGATAGGTTTATTTTAGTAAATTTTTATTTATATTTTTATAAAATATCGCGTTTGTTTTGGTCCAGTCCAAATTTGCAGTATCCCACCTTCGACAATCGTTAAAAATGAAGTCCCACATCCTTTTCCTCTTTTCTTCTATTATAGTCTTTACAACATTATTTTCAATTTATTAGCATTTGATAAAGAGAATATAAATTTATATTATATAATTTTTTTTTTAACATGAAAGCAACTTTAAAGTTCGTCAAAAGGCCATACGTTATAATATATATTATATTTTGTTTTAGAAAACTAAGACAAAAGTTGTATTCTTATTTGTAGTTAATTGTTATATAATATGTTGATGCGATTAAAAACTAGATAATATTTAATATTGAAAGAAGTAAAAAAAAAAAATACAACAAGAGACTAAAACGAAAAAAGAGTTAATAAATCTAATATAATTTTTTTATTTAATAAGGTATAAGAAGAACATTATAAAATTGATATAAGATAATAATGATATAATGAAATATGTAGCATAAACAAGAAACTAAGTGCCTAAAGAATAAAATGAAAGAACAACAATTAAATAAAATGAAAAAAAAACACGTCTACATAATAATTATGAAACATAAAGTTGACGAAAATAAAATATTGCAAACAATGTAACGTAATCACAAACAAAGAAATCCTCCATGCCAAATCAATTTATATTTATCACCCTGACATATACATTTTTGCATAAATAGAAAACAAAACAGTTTTTTTTTTACATAAAACAATTCAAAATGGTTCGCCATAACAAATAATAATATTTGACATGAATAAAAGAAGATACCGAAGATAACAATAAATTGGGATGGAAACTTAACTTAACTTAAAATGCAAGGGCCATATAAACAATAATTTTCCAATTTGCAGATTCCGTTCCCTGAATGAGAAATACAAAGAGACGTTGAATCTGATGTGTGTACCTATTATTTCCGTACTATATCTTTAGGGTATAAATTCCAACAGATGTTTTTAGGAAAAGTCCAACCAAATATCGTCCAATGGTCCCCGATATAGCACTATACCAATGACATACTATACATGGACTTCTAGTGAAATGTCAATTTCATACAAACCTACGAGAAAAAATGACTTGACATGGTTCAGTGCGGTGAAAGTATGAAACCTCTGCGTGTCATTGCTATTTTTTTACATAGAACATAGTGTCATTGCAATTGCGCAAAATAACAATTTATTCAAATTATTTAGAACTTTCTATAACAGATGGCACACTCGGCACTCAAACAAAATTGCACAAATTGCTCGATGACATTTGAGTGTTTTCGCTTCTCTCCACCTTGTCTTCCAAGGCGGCAATAGTTGCTGGCTTATCTATATAGACGAGAGACTTCACATGTCGCCACAAAAAATAGTCTAGCGGCGTCAAATCGCACGATCTAAGCGGCCAATTCAGAGGTCCAAAACGTGAGATGAATTGCTCACCAAATTCTTTTTTCAATATGTCCATGGATTCTCGTGCTGTTGAAACCACATGTCGACCAAACCCAACTCTTCCATTAAGGCCAAAAAAAAAAGTCAGAAATCATCGAGCGAGCACAATTGACGGTAACGTTGTTGACCATCATCATCTTTCAAGAAATACGGCCCAATTATGCCACCGGCCCATAAAGCACACCAAACGGTACATTTTTGTGGATGCATTGACAGTTCTTACAATGTTTCTGGTTGCGTATATCTATCCATGGTGAAATGACAATGGGCGCGTTCAATACGCTTTTGTCTAGCTACTCAACAGCCTCTGATTGGTCGATTTGTCTGCAAATCTAGGCAAGTTTGAAGCAAGATTTTTTTTACTTTGATACGTGGTCACGAATGACGTGTGAACTGTCAGAAAGATCAGGCAGGAAAACCAAACAAAAAAATCACCCATTAAAACCAGTCCTTTTTTTAGATGAACTCGGCCCTAGGTTTTCAGTTTGTATGTGTTATTGAAAGTTGGCTTACCTTTTCTACTTTTTCTAAACAATCAAAGTCTTCAATGAATATAATATAATATTTTCAATCTAACTTTAAATAAATCGAATCATTTATAGATTCATATAACTCAATTAAGTTGGTGTCCTTATTTTCGACCTTAGATCAGCTTTAAAGCTTGATTCAAAATTCTTCTAGTAAGAGAACGCATTTGCTTTTTTTTTGGCAGTTCCTTAAAAACTACATAATTAGAAAAATGCATTTTAGACTTAAATAACATTAATTAATTAATTAATAAATAATTATGCATAAGACGTACACAAAATATTCTGCTTAATATTACTTATTATTTAAAAATAATAGTAGTACGCCAAAAAGAGTAAGGAAAAAATATAAAAAAATAAATCGTAGGTTCTTGATTGTGATATGATTGTGAATTTACTGAATGCACTAACTAAAAACCTTGTAAAAATATAAGAATCGAATCTCTTACAAGGCACTTGTTGGTTTTTTTATTTTCTTGATTTACAATAAAGCAGTCTATACTGCATTGTTATTTATTGTCGATTGTATAGACTACAGATCAGTTTCCGCCCGCTGCATCAAATAAATAAGCTCTTCCTTATTATACTTCTCTCGTTCCACTTTACTTTGTATGTAAATTTTAAACTGCACAAAAATAATAATGATCGTGTGAAAAATGTCGGACCAACTAAAGACAATTCCAAATATTCTCGTACGTTTTTTTCTATAAATTCTCACTCTCATATTTTTTTATATAGTTTTTTGTTATTTTTAAATATGCAAAGTAAAAAAACACACACACTAACACAAATCGCCACCAATTGTGCCCGAAATTCTCATTACAAAACACAACACACGAGAGAAGCAAAAACAAAATTTAAGAAACTAAACTATCTAAGCAGAGTTAATGGACTAAAATTGCAATTTTGTATAAATCCAAAAAAAAAAAAAATCATAAAAAAAAAATAAAACATCTTTACTGGACGTTTCAAGTTTATGGGGGGCCAAGCGTATTTATTATACATAAATCTATTATATAAGAATGTACATATACAATAATAAATTAAATTCATACAAAGAACAAAAAAAAAGCGCACAACACAAGAAATAAAAACTAAAAAATAAACCTAGCAGCAGCTCCAATAAATTAAATGTATGTCTTTTTCGTAAGTATGCATGTGTGATGAAAAGCATAATGGGAAAAGTGATACATGAACAAAATACAATATACCTATTATCGATGTAACCGATAAAGAAGAAGAACAAATTTGTATTTGCTTCAACAATCTTTATATTGTGAAGATTTTCAACTACCATACAATACTACTTATTATATAAAAAAAAAAAATAGAATTTATTGAATGTAATGAATAGAATTGTACCCCTAAACAATATGTATGCGAAGCAATACATGCGAAAACAAAGTTAAACATTTACTACTATGTGTATAAAATTTAACTTAAATTTTAAATAAAAAATAAAAAACTAAAAACTTTATATATTTTAGGCAGAGGGTTCGATAACTTTTAAGTCTGCCTTATAAAAGACATTTAAAATATTCAAGAGCAAACTAAATTTTTTAATCTTCTTCAAGTTAACATTGCCCCAATTGGACCAACGTGTTTCTTGGGTATTTTAAGCATCTCTTTTATAATTGAAAGGAAAAGTGATAGTTTATTTATTTTTTTTTGTTTTAAGCCTGGTGAAATTGTGACTAATTTTGGAACTACATTTTATATATTTCTTTCGACGAGTTACACATTTAAACCATAGGAATTGATGTAAATTGCTTATAAAGACATTTTAAATAGTGCATTCGCATTCTTAAATCAACAATCCTTTCAGAAATTATTACTTTTCTTGTCTCTAGAAAAATGCCAGGCTTAAAAGTTGCCGAATTACTTAACAATGAATAAAAATAAAATAAAATAGAAACTGGTAAAAACAACTACTTATTCCATTAATTTTTCGTTAATTCATATATAAACAAAGACACCTAATTACATTATATATATAAACAATGAACAAAAACTATATATATATACTAATTTCTAGTATAATTGTATGTATGTCATCGTATACTCAATTACTATTTTTATCTTTAGATCTCTTTAATATTTTTTCTAATAAATCTATAAAAAAGAAACAAAAAAACATTATTTGCAATACTTACAAATATTTCATGTGTAAATTTACATAAATACCTACATTAAAAAAAAAACCAACCAAAACCAAAGTGTTTACAAATAAAATTTAATATGAACTTAAATGAAAAAAAAAATAATAAATAAAACGTTAGCCACTTAAGTTCCAATATAAACGATGTGAATACATATAAAATTAAACAAAATCGTAAATTTAAGAAACGAAATTGTAAAGAGATCAATATACATAAAAATATATATATATTATTGAATGTTATAAAAGTTAAAATATAGCTGGAAATGATTTTCTAAAAATCTTAATTCAACATTTATAAAAAAAATAAGAGTTTTTTTTAGAATGGATTCTACAACTGTTAAAGCGATATTAGTTACGTCCAGCCCATAAAATCCGTTGCTTCCGTCTCGCCCGTCAATATTGGCGTATTTATGTCGGTTCAAATCAATGCGAAAGCAGGAGTGGAAAATACATAAATGGCGGTGGAGGTATATACCACCGTTTCCCGCACGAAATTCGCTCCCGCTTTCGCATTTTCGGGTTGGATTTAGAAGGCTTTTCGACGGAACGAATAGTCCCATAGAATTCGTCGAATTGTCAGTCGAATACGTTGCCGCGACGGATTCTATAAGTTGGGCCCTTAGCCTGAAAGTGAGTTACAAACCATTTGAGCAAGTCAAGTGATATATAAAATGGAAATTCCGGTACAAGTCCAAGTAAATAAACGTATTAGGAGTGGACCTTCTGCACATTAGAACTCTGACTATCAGATGCTGTCCATAATCTAGTAAAAAGAAAAAGGAATCGAATACTCACTAAATCATGCATGTCTTCGGCTTCGGCATAATGTTGGTCATTTTTGTGCAGCCTGTCAAATGTCAAAGAGGTTTAAGTGTGATTTTTTCCAAAGTAAGTATCCAAAGGTAATATTCGACTAGATTGCAAGTAGTGAAATTATGACTATTTGCGACAGTGACAGGTGTCAAACGATTAGGTCTACTGTCCACGACTCGGCGACAAGCGTATTTTGCTTCTAAGCCCTGTCCACGACACGTTATAGAAGCTACATAATATAATAGGTCATTGCATTTAGCCGAAATAAAAATTAAAAAAAAAGTAACGAGTAAATACCTAGATCCTGCTTCAAGAAGAGTTTTACTAAATGATGGGAAGCCATGTTATGCCTGTTTTCAAGACGTCAGAGTTGGTAAGTGTCTACCTATGCCTGTAAAATGTTTCTTCAAGAATTTCTTTTCTGTACCGGCGCACGCCGACGCGACGTTAAAATAATTAGAAATAGATTGTCTCGCAGATCAGTCAGCTGCAACAAGGCTCAAGGCGTCAACATCAACCAGAATTGAAATTTTAAACAGTCGAGCATCTTTTACTGTCTGTTAGTTAGAACAACACTGACAATAATTATGGGTACCTACGAATGACATTTTCATTTAAAACGCAACTTGCGCTGCAGTTCGGTGTTGAAACTGGCTCAACAGTCAAAAAGCAAACTACGCCTTATCCTTGCTGGCACAGTCTTTCGGCAACTGTCAACTTTTAATCGCTACTTTATAGACTTTTGTACACTTTCAATTAATGTACACTTATGTGCCCAATAGCTGTCTTTCCCTATTTGTATTCTGTAATCAAATAAACGTTTGTATGATTTTTTTCATTTTTTTTTAACAGAAATAGAGTTTACGGCCATGGTCATGACAACGTTTTTACAAGAAACTCTTGTATTTGGTAAACTGATCAAATTTATCTCGATTGTGTAGACGACTTAAGATTTCATTGATGAGTTTCAATGGATGAGATTGGTTTGACAACAGGTAAGCTAATACCCTACACTCGTATGCAAAGAGGATGAGTCCATCCCTCAGTTTCTTTGCAGCTGCCCTGCCCTGTCCAATTTAGGAAAGGCTCCTGTGAGAATTGAAGGGGTCCAGTCCAGTCAACACACTTCTGCATTCATCTGTCCCAAAATCGCGCAATATCCGCATTTTTTTCTCCTCTTTTGATTTCAAACTGGGTGGAAAATTGTTCGTGAAATACCAGGCGCCCAGAAAGTGTAGCAGGTACTCGCTAAAATTCCAGCCAACTTAAATTTGCTTTGAATCCCCTGGGGTATGCAATACGTAATTGCAGTCCAGTTTTTAACAGCCAATTAATTTCGCAGTGAATTGCTAGATGTCGCCGCTAGAAAGAGGTTCTTAAATATGCTTACTGTTGCTCTTTCATGAAATGTACCAATGTACTTACTTAATCCATTTTCATAGTAGAGGTACAAGAGAAAAATATATTTCTCTTGTTTGAGGTTTTTGAGGTTTTTGAGATTTCCAATTTCAATCAATTAAAAACTTACGCTGAATGTTGTCATCATGCTGTTGTTATCACTTTTCTTATTTCTTGCACATTTCTTATGCGATTTGAATTTGTTGTTGCATAGATTTTCGGCAGAACTAGGGGTGGTGTGTCTGAGTTTGCCTTTTCTTATCATTTGAGTCTTTTTGAAGTGACATAATCACCCTTATTCCGAGTGGCGTTTTACTCGAATAAAACATTTGTTCGAACTTAACCTCAAACTAGACATTGCTGGTAGAAACTGATGGCTGAAATTCGCAAACTGTCTCGACCAAAAAAATTCTTCATGGGAATGGACTGTCAAAATTTGTTTCTTCGTAGTTGGTCGATCTCTTGTGAAGAGTCCTTAATTCTCCAACTTCAACGACAGGGTACGACGTCGTCGGTAAGTAGGCAGTTCATATTCCACATTCGATCCAATCGAGCTTATCTACAGCGCTGACAGATAAATGGTTCTATCAATTTCTTGTTGTTTATCTTCTTTGAAAGAAATTCTCAATTTATGTTTTAAAAATTAATAGTGTACCTATCAACGCCTTACAGAATGACAGTGAAATTTGCCAATGGGTTCCACAAGGCGTTCAACGAGAAAAAACGCTAAAGCCAGTCGTCGTAAATGCCACCCGGAATAAGGGTGAATAGCGCCACCACACAAATTTCGAGTTGTTTTGTTAGAAAGTGCGTTTCAAAATATTCGAAATACATAATTTGAAATGCGACAAATAGCAAAAAAAAAGTATATTTCCAGCGATTTTAAAAATAAAAGCAAAGTTTCAATTGTTCACACATTTTTTTTTATTTGTTTGTTAAAACTTTTGCTCTTTTCTGTACATCAAACATTTAATCATTATATATCAAACATTTAATCATTATACATACATGTATATTTTATATAGCAATATAATTCTCTTTTATATTTTAACACTGGATAGATTATAATAAATATTTTATTCTCTGTGTGCAAATATATTTAGATATTCTATATTTTTTTTACAATATATATGGATAAGTTATAACATTTTCCTTATTATATTTACCAAAAAGATTTTGCTAAATTTGTAAGCTCATGTTAAAGTTTATTTTTTTATATAGGTAGTTGGTTTGTTTATATAGTATATAGGTACTTAATTGTGGATATAAAATTACATAGTTAAAAATAAATCACATCAATAGATTACCGTGTAAACCCGGGCTCTGTAGACGATTATTAAATAAGAAATTTAATTTAATACTTTGGCACTATATATTATAATACAAAGTAGAAATTTAACCCAATATGCTTAAGTACTTGACTAGATCTGTATAGACAAATAATTAGCTGCGATTAATTAATATAGTAGTACACATACAAATTATTAGGAATTTGTTTATATATTTAACAAAGAGTTTCTGTGCGTAATTGTACGCGGCTTAAACAAAAGTTCTCCTTTTGAAAATTCAAGCAAAGCCAAATGTTTCCTTAGTTAAGTTTAGTAGGTAAATTAAGTTTAATTTTTTAATTCCAAATATTAAGATGTGTTTAGCGCATAAGTTTTTATGCATTTTTCATTTAGTCGTAGTAATTTATTTTTTGTTACAAAGCATGTTTAGTTATAGATGATTAGTTATTACACCTATAAAATTTTCAAAATTGTTTAATTTTACATGAATTTGATTAAGCACATAATTACATTCCAAATGAGTTATGTTTTAGATATATATGACAAAAATGCATAATCAGTAACCCGGGTCTATGGCAACAGTTATAAGTAATAGCTTCTTATAATAACCTAAATAATTATAAATTTTTTATATACAAAGATAGTCAAGAATTTATATTTTGACTATGCAATGCATAGTGTAGGTAAAGATTTATTACAACGAACTGAGTAAACAGTTGTTGTTTGGGTATGATATCCCAATAACCCACGCTAATTATGTGGCAAACAGAAGAAGTGTCTATCGGACATTTTAGTCACTTTTAAGTGACGAAAAAATGGACCTACGAAATATTTAAGGTGGAGGTTAAAAATTGTTATAAGTAAGGGACTCGTTGCCTGACAATGAGACCATTTTGTTTACACGTCATAAAAACGTAGTATAGGAAGACAAGGGAGATTTTTATGGCCAGAGCGTCGTTAAGCTTAACGCCCAAGAAAATAAAGCCCAATTCGATTTGGAAATAATGCGCAACGCCCAAAAATTAACAAAAAAAATGTAAATAAAGCCCAAAAATAATTTACATTTTAAAAAGTAAGGGAGATCTGAGGACAGGTCGTTTGCTTTTCGCTGACAACTTAGCTTAGAATGACCAAGCTGTCTCAAAATTGACCCAGCCTGACCAATCCTATACAGAAAAACTCAGAACTCGAGATATTAAACTTCTCCACCTGCTTCAATGGCACTCGACTAACGTGCAGAGTGCATTGAACAGGCGTTTTTGAGACGACCAGAACTTCAGAAGATATGTTCACGTTTGCCTTTATCTTATGACGTTTTCAGTTGGTCGTCCAGAACCGTCCGGAATCAATCCGAACGCTTCTGATCGAATGCACGTTGAAGTTCAATGTGAGGGTACCCAAGAATGACCTTTACTCTAATGATGCAAAACTTTCCTTAACCCATTAAGTACCCATTGAAAATTTAATTTATAACTTTTGTAAAGCTATACTTTTTTGACTATTTTGCTCGGTCTAAAAAAATTTTATTGATGCAAAAAGTTTCTTCAAACAATTCTTATAGTGACTGCTGAAAAGATTTTTCAAAAATCTCTTCGCTAATATTTTTTATGATTGATTGCTCCTCCTTTTCATACAAAATTTTTCTGAGATCATCCCATTCATCCCCATAAAAAATATTAGCGAAGAGATTTTTTAAAAATCTTTTTTTGCAGTCACTATAAGAATTGTTTGAAGAAACATTTTGCATCAAAAAAATGTAGACCGAGGAAAAAAGTCAAAAAAGTAGTCTTTTACAAAAGTTATAAATTTTCAATGGGTACTTGATGGGTTAAGGACAGTTTTGCATCATTCAAACGGAATTTAGATGACCTTTCCAAAATTTACGTAAGTTCAAATTTTTGAGTAGAATTAACTTTACTTTTGTCTAAACAATTATGCCGACGACTGTATATGATTTTGTTTTCATTTCTAGACAGAATTTCTCCACAAAAATTATACAATCGACATCTTGATATTTTTTTTTCATCCAATCGGCCATTCTAACAACTAATTCCCTCCCCCACACGAACTCAGCCAAATTATTGAAATTACCGCAAAACTTGATGGAAAATTATTCGTAAAATACCAGGCACCCAGAAAATATAGCAGGTGCACGAAACTTCAGCCTGTCAAATAAATTTGTTGTGAACTCTTTAGGCTTTAGGGTATACAATACGAATCACGTACATGTGCGATGTGGTGTGCTTCATTGAACGCTGTCTATGGTCATTCACTGCATACCATGAGGGGTCTCTAATCTATTACATTGAAATTTGATTGCATACCCTCAGGAGCTTCATTATCTGCTGGTATGCAAATCTTTGTCATTTATTTCCACTCGATGCATTTTTGAAGGCATCTGATATCTTTCCTGAGCGCCTTATTATTAATATTATTTTATGAAAAATTTTCCATCGAATTTGCCGCCAATTTCAGAATTTTTTGGTTTTGTGTGTGGATGGATGATGGGGGAAATTAGAGCGGCCGGGCATTCAATTGCAAAAAAAAATGAGACAACGCGAAGCTTCGGTTGTGTGATCTAATTTTATTTTTGGTACCCAAATGGGTGGTGTTAAAGAAGTTTGGATTGGACATCTGATACACGAATAATGTACGTAATGTCTTCTTACAAATTGGCAAAATTTATTTCAAAAATTCAGTGACTCGATAAATTTGCACAATTTGCAAGAGCTCTAGCGTATTCATGGTGAAATGACAAAACGTATATGCAATCTATTCCAGGGCTTGGAGGTCAATATTCAACATTGGTGAGATAGAACTAAAAAACTAGAAATAGGGCAGACCTAAGATGGTGTTATATAGAAGGCAACAGCACCTCAAAAACGTTACGAATGGCAATAGTGATACTCTCCGGCCAGTGTTTTCTAAGGAAGCACGCTATGAGGTTATACCCTATTCACACCAAGCCGAAAACTGGGTTTTCGCGAAAACAGTCGAAAACTTCATCGAAAACAGAAGTTTTCCCATACACATTGCAATTTTCAAAAAGAGTTGTTTGAGGTCGATTTCCATGAAAACGCCACGAAAACGAGTACAATCGTTGGGTTGTTGAAGCAGACACACCTTTTGCAACATTCAGCGAGCTCAACAAAACTGCTGACAGGATGTGAGAGACTGAGTGAGAGTGAGAGTTTTTTTTGTTATCTTTGCATTGCACCATAAAGAGCAAACTAGGTACCTGCCACAACTAAATTGTATTTTCAGATGTTTTGATTTTGAATGTTGCTTATGTTGTTAATTATTTTATGCATTTAACCATAAGTTAACGATTATCAAGTAGCTTAAATAATTTTTATTTATGTTATGTCAAGACGAGCGAAGTTTAATAACTAAAATAAAAGTCTAGTCGCCACAAACATTTCATAGCTAGTTTCACAGCTAATTAAAACGTCAAACGAAAACGAGTTGGTGTTCGGTGTGAATGCATCTACGAGTTTTCTAAACTTTTTTAACGAAAACTCGGTTTTCGGCTTGGTGTGAATAGGGTATTAGGTTTATTAAATACGGACACATTCAGGTATTGCGATGACTTACAATGTTCCAGAGGGTATTATTCATCGTATTTGTGAATGTCAAGGTATTGCTCAGTACAGGAGGAATATTTGACATTTTGGAGGAGGTTAGAATCACAAACAAAATTGAAATTAATTGCTTGGGCGAATTGGTTTAGGTTTAGTTGACTTATGACAGATTCGATCAGTCGTGAGTTAACACCCAGTACTGCAAATGCAAAGGTAGTGTAACTCCATCTATGTGACAGACTAATTAAAAAGCAACACATGCATTGTACTTGATGCGGTGAAGGTCTGAATGGATTTTTAAGTTTTTCGTTGAGAGGATCCAAATTTGATCTGAAAGCCTAAAACACAAAAATTTAGCATTACATGTTCGAAGTTATTTAAATTTATTATCCCTTCAGGTACGGGGGTTAGAATAGTCCTGAGGTAAGGTATGCCTGTCGTAAGAGGCGACTAAAATCCACTCATATCCCTAAGGCAAGGTGTTAGGCGACCCGTGCTGATGCCTGAATGGTGCTGGGGAAACAAAATACAGCATCGCCAGCGGAGCCCTCCAGATACCTGGCGCCGTCTTGTTGTAATAAATGCCTTACCACCCTACTGGGGGCCTATGGCGTGGCTGACGTCAATGCCAACATTTTGGGCAAAATTTGCATGAACTTACATTTCACTAGCAGTCCTTATAACATGTGAATTGGTAAAATATGTTACCTTTGTTTTGGGAAAAATCACTTTTGAAATAATTCTGTCTTACTTATAAACAATGTCAAAGGCATTAGTAAAAAGTAATTCTAAGCCGAAATATATGCAGCGGAAAAAACTCAAGAGCGACAAACTACATACGGGAATTACTCTGCACAATATAGTGTGAACAGGGGAGGAATAGTGAAATTGAATCACGAATCTGGAAGGATGATCTGAAGAAACTGTCTGTTGTGAAACCCTTTTCTACACATATACATTGGCTTTTAACTATTGTTAACTATACCGTGTAAATTCGTTTAACTCCTCTTAATTTATTTGGAGTATTTCTTCAATACTATATACATTTTATATAAATTAAAAATGATCATTATTTTTTTTATTTTACTAACAAATAAATGCAACCAACATTCTATAGATATTTACACAATAGTAACATAATACTTCCTGCTTGCTGATAAGTGAATCTAAGGTCGTCTCTTTTCATTTTAATTAAATCAGTCTTGAACTATTTTAAATTGATAAAGGGGTTCAAATAAATATTTTTTATATTTATAGTTACCATTAAGTTAAATATCACATGCCTCCGTTGTTGTTGCCCTAACTAGTCTTAGAGACGGCCTTATGTGCCTGTACATGTGCTTTGTGGATTGTTGCGCTTGCAGTGAGGAGTTTAAATGATTTTTAAGGATTGTGGCTATAGCTATGGCATGTTGGTTAAAAGTCGGCATTATTAGGACTACTTTAAACCATTGTAATGTTGCGACGCTTTTTGTCACCTGCTGCATTATTGGCTGCTTGTTGATTGTTGTTATAAACAATTTGCTGTTGTTGTTGCTGTTGTTGTTGCTGTAGTTGTTGTTCGGAGGGAGGATGCATTATCGTGCTGTAGTTAGCGACCATGGGATCGTTATGCTGCTTTGGCATAGTTCCATAGACATATGGATAGGGGAAATGTTGATAAATGTCTGGAGCATAGGGCAGTGGGGGAACTGGGGGTGGGCCACATCCGTTCAAGGACATGGCATCAATGCTGTTGTTAATTTGATCGGCTGTATGTAGACTGTGTTTCAGGTTGACATGATTCATCAATTCATCTAGCGGGGAAGTCCGACGTTCATGTTCGTGAAGCAACTGCGAGGCGGTCCAGGACTCGTAGGGGCTGAGTATCGGCCGAGGACCGCGGGGAAGTGTTGCATTTTCACTGTGAGCTGAAATTATGCTGACTCCACCAATGCTGCAGTTGGCTGTATAATAGCTCTGCCCATTGGTCACGTCCACTGGTCGCTTATCGTCGATATGGTAATCATGCGAAGTGATTTGGGTAATGCCATTAAAGGATCCCGTCATTGAGAGTCTCTTGCTCTGTAGTTCTTCCTGGTTTTTGTAGACTGGAATACCGACCGTGTGATGGTCCGGAGTGTCAAGGGTTGCATAGTTGTGTACGATGGTTGTCGTTACTCCATGCAAGGATGACGATTCGTTAGGTGGTGGATGGATAGGCGATTCGGAATTAGAATTTTTCGGAGTGCTGTGATTCGAGTTGATCACACTGTTTGTTTCGTCATTCTGTAGTTCATTTAAATCGCAGTCTCGTTTGGCGGCATTCAGTCGGGCTACCTGTTCTTTTCGCTCTCGGCAACGACGATAGCGGGTCACCAGATAGAATATCCCAATTATGGACAAAATGCACAGGGTGCCCGCAATGATTGGTATAGAATACATGACCTTTATGTCGATCTCATCGCCAGTTAAGGTATTGTTGCCGGGAACGCCTGTGTCAGAGTCGGATGCGTTGTCGTCGGGAAGAAAGCCTGAAGAGGATGGCGGCGGTCCCGCTGGTGTTGGCTCGATTTTGTTCGGGATGTAGGTGCGAACGGGATTCGAAGTAGGTCCTCCAATTGCATTTGGGGCTAGTTTTGAAAATGGTCGAATGGCAAAGAAGACAGCTTGTCCAAATAGCTGTTCCTCGAGATTAATGTCCAAAATGAAACTGCATATATCGCCAATGGCGTAGGGATACGGTGTGTCGTGGTTCCACATGATGGCCGCAGTCTCGTACCGATCAACTATGTCTTCGATAGTGAAGGCAAATTTGATTTCATATCGCGCTACGCTTTCGCCGCCCATGTCAGGAGTTGTCCAAGTCAGACGCACCTTACCCTCCTCCAGGTAGGTTATAACCAAATCGCCAATTCGGCCAACCGGAATGTATACCATGGTGTCGATGTCCTCTCGCGTCAAATGGAAAGCAATGGGTGGCAAATAACGCTGGAACGGGGCGATTTGGCGCGTTTGCTTGGTTGGAATCACACTGCCGCAGCAGGGTAGATTCTGAACGGCAGCATTATCTTGCAGCGAGTATGCAGTGTTTCCATTGTCATCAACGAAAATTTTAAACTTATACATCCCGGGTCCGGTTTTGATGTTCACATAACGCGAATAGATTCCATCGCCTTTAGTGATGTCTGGATCTCCAGCACCGGTGTCCAAGAGATTGAAGGTATCTTCACAAGCGGTGTAATTGCATGGCACATCCGGTCGGGTGATTGTCAACTTGACAAAAGCCGAATGCACTGGATAGTCCCCTCGTTTCACTTCGCAATAGACAATGAATGGCCCACCGGCTTGTAAAGCGTTTATCCAAGCACGCGCCCGCACAATATTCACTTTTTCCGTCTCTGGGGTAGCCATAACCTGTACGAAATGTGGCTGAGGGTTGCCATTGAACCGTTCTATCATATACGCCCAAGCTCCGGTCTCGTTAATGCTGGCCAATACGGTGAGCTGTTTAACCGGCATTCGTTGGTCGCTGCGTGTGTTGTAAATAGAGCCTGTCGGGCTGGTTAGCCGTACATTCTGAATCAGCGGCGTCTCCGAATTGTGGGTGTAAATAAAGAATCCCGATGGATTGCCCATATTACGATCCAAGAAAAACGTTCCCTGAATAACCCGACTGGCCCGCTTGGACTGCTGTGCAAAGTCATTGGACACATCTACCAGCTCTTTGCGGTGGATCTCCACAGTTTTCTGATAGGCCGGCCCCTCATGGTACTCCTGACTTATGTGCAAAAATGCTTCAGCCAACTCAAAGTACGTATCAAGGTAACTCTTCTCGCTGTTGTACTTCTTTTCGTGCACTGTAAACGCTATGCCCTCGGAATTGGTGGCTAGTTTGTCTAATGGCTGCCGTCTGACTATCGATGGGAAGTTTATGGTCACTATTCGCGCCGATGCCGCGAGCGTTACAGATGCCAATTCGTTGTAATCGGTAGCAAAGTCCATCCCAGGAGCAAGAATCACGACAATATGACTGGCGTCGTCATGCTTCTTCCGGCGTTCTTCGAACATTTCGAGAGATTTTCGAACGGCGCAACCAATGCACGCGGCTTGTCTCGAATCGCTTGGTGCGTATGGGACAAACGAAGCCACTAGATCCCGATTTTTTTGCATGTCTAACTTTGTGATTGGAAGTACCTTACCATTGGCCACCCCTCCAGCCAATACAATGCCAACTTCGCAGTTTGGGGTCAGATCATACACAACCCACTTGCGGACGGCGTTCCGCAGAAAACTCCACGACTCGCGCAATAGTATTTCCTGTGTCTCGTCGATGATTAGCATATAGCGTGACGTCATACGGCGCCTGTAGTAAAACACAGGCATGGTGTTTGTAATTGTTGTCGAGCTAACAGTGGCCAAATTGGACGGAGCAAAATCCCGATGCCGAAGAATGACCTCTAAAGTGCTTTTCCGATCGCACAGTAGGTTGTGTTTAGTCGGAGCATAGGGGTCGTGAGTGCCTTCATCGCAGAACATTGTAACCCCCTCTCCTTGGGGCACATACATTAAGCTGGTACGGGCAGTTTTATTCAGTGTTTTGACCATATCGGCAAACGGATTCGGATTTGTACACAATCTATTTAAAATACACAAAAAGGCAAATGTTGCAGAGCCTATACACTGAAAGGAATTCGTATTCAAACAAAAAAAAATTTCTACCACTTACCCAACATCCTTAATGGAACCATCGGAGCAACCTGTCACATGCATCGAGTCTGTAAAGTGACACTGTGGATATATTCTGTCCTCATAGAAGCCGATCTCATCGAAAATCCCATAACGATACTTGGCCCATTCTTTTACGAACTCTTTGCCGGCGTGCTTGCCCTCTAAGGAGCGATACGGAATGTACACTTGATCGCCCCCTATACCACAACCTCCTGATTGTTGAGTCCAAATCTTGTCACCGTAGAGCAAATTCGTAGCAGTCACCGTAAAGTCACTCTTGCCACCCTGCGAAGGTGCCGGAGGAGTGCTATTGTTCGGTACACAGGCGTCTGGCCATGTGTCTGGTAAATTTACAATGACACTGCCAAAGTAAGCGCGTCCATCCAGCGAAGTAAACAAGTAGTCCGATGCCGTTTTCAAAGTTATCTGTCAGATGAAAAAAAAAGAGGGAAATCCATTAAATTGAAAGAAGCATTGTGTAAGCAGATAAAAAGAGTAGATGATGAGGATACCTATATTCCTTGGCCAGGATATTTGCCATATTAAATATTCAAAATTTTAAATGGATACTGGGATACAGGTTAGTGCGGGTGTGTAGTTTTCTCGCTCTTGTTCTTCCTTTAAACAAAGAAATGACCTCATTTCGCGGATTATTGTTTGTACAGTTGCCCACTCTATTCGCCCCGGCCTGCCCCCTGTCCCAGCCATATCGCTAGCGTTATTGCATACCTCATTGATGTATGAGCTTGTGTGCAGTGTCGAATGATTTTGCTTATTGTTTTTTTTTTTTTTTTTTTGCATTTTTTTTTTTTTCATATTAAGTTCAAAGCGTAGGTGAATAGATAAAAAGCAACACTGGCTGAAATGCAAACATCTCGTTCATGGAACCATCAACATCGCCGACGGCCGCAAAGTTTTTTTTTTTCCTTTGCTTGCACTTCTTATAAACCAGAGTCTCAACTGCCTAGTGCCGTTGTCGTCTCCATTTCGAAAATTGGTGGAGCTTTGCTGGCAGTGGTTAAATTAAGGGAAACACACAGAAAAACAGGGGCATTGGCTCCTGAACGACAACACTATTCATTCATCCTTCAGTTTTCCTCTTCATTAATGAAGGGTTGAAATGATTTTCATGAGCTGTGTTGTGCCCAGAGAATACGTACAACTACGTAAGTATATCACCTGAGTCTATTCACATATGGGATTTTGCACCTCATGTACACACACTGTACATAAAAAAAAAAAAAAAAACATTATATAAGATTGTTGTGTAGATCAAGGGGATAAGAGAAGATAATGTACATCCTGCCAACTATCGCTTGATGTCGGTGATGTCTATTGAAGTGTGTGTCCCTTTATAATGGCGAGAATACAAGCATACAAGTCCTCTTGTACACACGACCAGGTATGTCTTGAATATAAATGACTAACAACCGAATGAGTGAAAAGAATACACGTTCTTATCAGTCTGTCAAGTGTGTCATTATCAGCATTGGGTGCCTCCTGCATTGGCCGCTACCCCTACCGCCAGCAGTGTGTGCATCTTTAAATTGTTTAACCGAAGCTCAGCTATGAATAGTAATGAATAGTTTTGCCTACTTTGATGTCATTTCTTCTAAGAACGGAAGTTTTAATGGTCGAAATGTTAATGCACCTAAATACTGTCAACGTGAATAGAGTACGCCATCTTATGGTCAACTGCCATGCGAGAATAAACTGAACTAAGAAGAAGTATGACATCTACTATACAGTAGATGTATACATCTACTAGTCGCAGATGAGTGAGGAGTTGTTACAAGCGGTAGGATTCTGGTAGATGTCCGAAAATACGAGAGCTGCCAACAACGAAGCACCGATCGGGTGTCCCAAAACTTTTCAGAAAGTCATATGCATTTAGTGCCAAAGAACATCGATAAGAGGCGCTACAGGGAAGGACTACAGCTGTTTCTTATCTCTACGAAAAGAAAAAGAAAAAGCACGAGAAAAGTGCGATTAAAACATTAGAGAAGCTTTACTGATTAGTGCTTTTGAGGAAACACATTTTAGATGGACAAACGGTATAACATGTCTAGCGACAAAGCAAATTTGACCGAAGCTGGAACTGAAACGCTCTATAAATGTTTGATCTTTCAAAATAGACGTGATATTAGCGCTATTATAGGTGTCATCACTGGAGGCTGTTTGAGAGGCTTGGTGTTACTTCAAATGAAATCGGTTGTGTGAGTTTTTTTGGTTTTGTGGTGAATGAAAGCCACCTTTATGCCATATCTGAACGGCTGACTTAAGAAGCCGCGAGAAGATTGTAGTCGTTGTATTTTTCGGGTTTCTTCGCTATACCAATATTTATAATGCCAACTAACTAATCACCACCCTTAGAATGGCAGGACAATCGGAGCGTTATGAAGGAATCATAATAGGATCATACATGTGAGTAATGCAATGTGGGCCATTTAAATTTTGTATAATGACCATGATTTGATTAGTGATGGGCCATTTGACGTACATATTTGACTGAACATCTTGAAACTGGATAAGACACACAAAATCATTGTTACTACTAAATCAGAAGTCATATCGTACTAATACCCGCTTTAAATATCAACAAAGAGGATTTATTTACAAACGCAATTAGAGAGCTACTACGTATTCTATACAAAAAAGAATAGGGTGTGAGGGCCGTGGGTTTTACACAATTTCTCTAATTAATTGACAAATCTGTCTGCATCTTGAGAGTAGCAAGCAATTTCTCGAGAAAATTTATATCCTTTTATAGATAGCTAATTGGTTTGTTAGTTACTGTATACTAACGAGCAAATCAATTCATTTGAAGATTCAGTTGACAATTACTGCCTACCCACATACTGGTCTATGTCATACGTTATTAAAAATAATATTTTACATCTTATGATTGCGTCTGCACTTTTGTTGCTCTTGATGGTTCTCTAAGGGCGGGGGCCATTGTCTTATTGCACCCATCCCATCCTCCAAGATACGGATACGCTGCTGCTGCTGTTTGTTAAGCCGCGAGAAGATTGTAGTCGTTGTATTTTTCGGGTTTCTTCGCTATGCCAATATTTATAATGCCAACTAACTAATCACCACCCTTAGAATGGCAGGACAATCGGAGCGTTATGAAGGAATCATAATAGGATCATACATGTGAGTAATGCAATGTGGGTCATTTAAATTTTGTATAATGACCATGATTTGATTAGTGATGGGCCATTTGACGTACATATTTGACTGAACATCTTGAAACTGGATTAGACACACAAAATCATTGTTACTACTAAATCAGAAGTCCTATAGTACTAATACCCGCTTTAAATATTAACAAAGAGGATTTATTTACAAACGCAATTAGAGAGCTAGGTACTACGTATTCTATACAAAAAAGAATAGGGTGTGAGGGCCGTGGGTTTTACACAATTTCTCTAATTAATTGACAAATCTGTCTGCATCTTGAGAGTAGCAAGCAATTTCTCGAGAAAATTTATATCCTTTTATAGATAGCTAATTGGTTTGTTAGTTACTGTATACTAACGAGCAAATCAATTCATTTGAAGATTCAGTTGACAATTACTGCCTACCCACATACTGGTCTATGTCATACGTTATTAAAAATAATATTTTACATCTTATGATTGCGTCTGCACTTTTGTTGCTCTTGATGGTTCTCTAAGGGCGGGGGCCATTGTCTTATTGCACCCATCCCATCCTCCAAGATACGGATACGCTGCTGCTGCTGTTTGTTAAGCCGCGAGAAGATTGTAGTCGTTGTATTTTTCGGGTTTCTTCGCTATGCCAATATTTATAATGCCAACTAACTAATCACCACCCTTAGAATGGCAGGACAATCGGAGCGTTATGAAGGAATCATAATAGGATCATACATGTGAGTAATGCAATGTGGGTCATTTAAATTTTGTATAATGACCATGATTTGATTAGTGATGGGCCATTTGACGTACATATTTGACTGAACATCTTGAAACTGGATTAGACACACAAAATCATTGTTACTACTAAATCAGAAGTCATATCGTACTAATACCCGCTTTAAATATCAACAAAGAGAATTTTTTTATAAACGCAATTAGAGAGCTAGGTACTACGTATCCTATACAAAAAAGAATAGGGTGTGAGGGCCGTGGGTTTTACACAATTTCTCTAATTAATTGACAAATCTGTCTGCATCTTGAGAGTAGCAAGCAATTTCTCGAGAAAATGTATATCCTTTTATAGATAGCTAATTGGTTTGTTAGTTACTGTATACTAACGAGCAAATCAATTCATTTGAAGATTCAGTTGACAATTACTGCCTACCCACATACTGGTCTATGTCATACGTTATTAAAAATAATATTTTACATCTTATGATTGCGTCTGCACTTTTGTTGTTCTTGATGGTTCTCTAAGGGCGGGGGCCATTGTCTTTTTACACCCATCCCATCCCCCAAGTCCAAGATACGGATACGCTGCTGTTTGTTATTTTTCTTAATCTCTTCTTCTCATGGTTCTCTCTGACTCTGATGAGCAAAACAAGAAGAAGAAAAAACGGACAATTGAAATCAAATCGTGCTAAACGTAATTGCATTTTATGGAACACTATAATTGAAGATGATGACGAGAGTTTTGCTTCTGGTGACCATGAACATTTTTCTTTCTGTTTTTTTACCTTTTTTTTATCCAATTTTATCAGACAAAAAACAAATGAATACAAAACAATCTGCAATGCCAACTATAAGATTGTCTTTTTCCATGTGGATACCCAGAAGAAGACCGAAGAAGTCGCAGCATTCGTGGAAGGTACCTCTAGTGACGGTTAGGAATAGTGGTTAAGAAGAGTATACCATACGTACAGCTTCATATTCCCAGTGTTTCGTATGCATGACTTTACAACAAACGTGATCTTGGGGATTGTTTTTCCGCGGGCATCTTAGCGTTTTGGTTTTTGTGCATTACCAACGATCGACATCGTCATCAACTATACGAAAACATCTTCTCATAGTTGTCAGTGCTAAAGAATCTGCGGCAACCAAATTACATAGAAAAACAGCAAAAAAATATATGAAAAAAAAAAGAAAAAACAAAAAACGTGCATTGCGCGTTATTAACTTTTTAACTTGCATCACGAGTTTACCCATGCTCTTTAGCAATACATGCGGTAGTTGTAGATACATATGACGGGGAGTATATGGATACGTGAATAAATGAAGATGCCCAGAGAAAGTGATCGATGTATAGGTATAAGCCAAAATAAATGGATTTGAAAATAGTATTTGGGTTAAACGCTTGGACACTGGGAAAATCGTGACTCGTATATCACCCTAACCGGCGCACAGAAAAATCATCATCATCACGTTGACGATCCTTCGTCAATCCTCACTGATTTGCGTAATTACACTCATGGCACCGTTTCGAATTTACCGTCAATTACTTCTGTGTTCCGGTAATACAAGCTTTGTTCTCAGCGCATTCCAGTAAAATATGTAATTGATTTTTTTTTTTTCTTTTTCATTTTTTTAATTGTGGCTACGTGATGCTGGTACACTGTGTTTTATGGTACTTTTTTTATATATATATAGTATAAAAAGAGCGGTATCTTTTCTGAGAAGATGGGTGTGCAGTGTATATACCACCAACGCCATTGGCATTAGCTATACTGGTAGTTGGCTTATATTGTTTTTTTTAGATTTAGAGTTGCCTAAGGGTAAGACGAGCTAACCCAAAAGGCTACAGTGAAAAAAAAGCTTCTCCATTCCCGTAATTTGGAGACATCTTTCAATGGTATACTATCATCTAACTCTTTTGACGCACCATTTTTAAAGTGCCTCAAGGTAGCCATCTTTGTTCCTTATTTGTTATTCTGATACATAACCGAAAATGCAATTCGACTTCTGTTTGAATAGGTACAGGTAGTAAATATTCGCCGTCACCTTTTCCCATACATATTAACAAATTGGCCATCAAAGAATGCACAAACATTATCTACAATTCAGGTATTAAAGGCGATAATATCCATATATTCACGGACAGTCACAGACAGCTATAAAAGCCCTTAGCTCATCTTAGACACCTCTCCATCTATCCCGACACATTCCAAATGTTTCCAATAAAATTTGAATCAATCTCAAGAGCTATTTTCCTTCACCTCTTTTATTTTGAATTAATTTTTCCATTCATTCAAAGGCTCTCTAAGTTTTGCAGATGTAAATACAATTAGTCATAGCTTAAAAATTAATCCCTGTTCATCCGTATAGATTTTCAACAAAAACAAATTCGACTTCAGTTAATGCAATACAAATATAAAGAATAAAAATTATCTACAGATATCCTCGTATTCCTGCGAACATTTCTAGTCCAACTTTAAGAAAAAGTTTACAGAGAAAAACCGACGAGAAAACCAACAAAGTCATAAGTGATTTGCAAGTGGTTTCGACGGAGATGAAGGATGGACTATAAGCATAGTAATCCGACACAATAGGAAAACGTCCCCTTCAAAAAAATATGAAGTGTTATTGAAAATATACAGCTTATATAGAAAGGTATTACTAGAAATAAGAAAGGCTGCTTGTGTTGAAAGGTTGAAAATTGAAGGTAACAAAATAAAAGTTAAATCAAAAAAAAATGCCACAAAAATTGAACAACAACTGAGGGATATTGATAGAGTGCACGGCAGCATACAGTGAGCGGCAAAAGTAAGTGAACATCAATGCTGTTTTTATTTTTCTTTGGAATTTGGATACAATTTTTGTAAAGTATTTTTTGCTAGAGATCGCTTCAGAAATACCAGAATACGTGAGGAATTCAATGTCGAGCAGCTACTTCTCCGGACGGAGCGATCCATGCTTCGGTGGTTTGGTCATGTTAAACGCATGTCCCCGACCAGGATTCCACGACGTGCTATGGAATCCGTACCATCGGGTAGGCGTCCTCTAGGTAGACCAAGGATGAGATGGTTAGATCAAGTCCATAATCTCTCCTATACCCGTATGGGGATTGCCCTTGATGATTTAGAGTCGATGGCGGAGGATTGAGAGCTATGGAGGGTCCACTTGAGCAACCTACACCCGCGACCGCGACAAGCGGACCATTGAAAATGAATGAATGAATGAATGAATGAATTTTTTGCTATCGAAATGCAATAAGGAAATCCTCAACCTAAATAAGGACAGTATCGGAAAGCTGGTGGGCTCTCTCACAGGCCATTGTGGCTTGAAATATTATCTTAACAAATTGAATTTGTGTTCGGAGACATAATACAGGTTCTATCATAAGGCTGAATAATCCTCCGAGTACAATCTCTGTGATTGCCCGGCACATCATTGGCGAAGAAAACAAGGAGATACGTTTACCAAAAGAGCTCAGGACCTCCGCTCCTAATGATATATTGGCCTTCACTAGGTCATCCGTCTCTTAGCTTAACTCTATCCCTCTTCGATACAACTGATCTTTTTAGGTCGCAGTGTCAGCCAATAGGGCAGGGAACCAAAAAAGTGTTCATGTCAAAACCTTCGAATACTCGTTCGTTCGTAGGTAGTTGGTCGCTCTCATGTGAATGGTCCTTGACCCTACTTGTTGTAAAATACATACTTCCATACAGACTACAGTGTACAACTTAATACCCTTCCACAGGAATAACAATATCGAGAAATTAATTGACAAATTGGATTGTCGTGCCTAAAATTTATAAAAAAAAAAAAACTCTGAAAAAGTTTAACAATGCAGTTGTACGTTACAATTTCAATACAGGAAAAAAAACTGCCATTCATTCATAAAAAAAAAATAAACTTCCATCGGACCCGATTACCTTATTTGTACAGTCAAAAATCTTTCTATATCTTTTTTAAATTCCTCCACGAAGCCGGCCAAAGAGGATTTCGTTTTTGTTACCGCACCGCGCTATACCAACAAAGCTAACTTAGCAATTGTAATTCATTGCAGGATTTATCCGAATTATTCCATACAAAATATTATGGCATTAACACTTGAAAAGAGCTTACCTATTTCATTGTGTGCAAGACACCGCGGTGGGGAATGGGTTTGTTTGTGTGGTGTACAATATCCTAGCAACAGAGTGCATTTGAAGGGAATTATGCGAGAACAACACTCAACGCAACTAATTACTATAAACTGCAGAGAATGTAATCATGTTTCTAACTCTGGTAATTCGTTTACAAAATATTAGTTTCGGTGAAATAACGATGCGACTAATGAGTAGCTATTTCTGCTGAATATAAATATTTCTCCTTATAAATGTAGTCGTTTGGATTAGGAAAAAGATACCTGCATTCGTTTCTGCAAAATGCACTAATCGTTCAGCGAAGTGGAAAAAAAGCATGGCAAACACCGGCATTTATGAAAATGATTTCATGGAATATGAAGAAATCCTTTACGCGGTTCCTAGCACTCGCTTGAGCCGCTCTACAGATCAGCTGTTTTGAGTTTGCAAGGATTTCATTGCCAACGCCATACAAAATGTTATTAAGCCAATTTTCAGTGAAAATTAAGGGTGAACATAAACATTCAGCGTGGATTACTGTGACTGTGACTTTGGCACTTACCAAAAGCACGCACGTTATCTATTACGAATAGTTCAATTGATTAAGTTTTGGCATGCCTCTTTTTTAGTTCCTTTCGAATTTATTACACTAGTTACTCACTTTTTGCGTAACTCTTCTTCATCTACCCTATCTTTTATTAACTTGGCCATTTATGCAAATGGTACGTAGGGTTCTTAATTTTTCATTTCGTGCAAGTCCCTCAATCCGTAATCAATACAAGGTACCCAAAGTAACAATGTCGTTGTTTCCTTATATTTCCATGGTTTCTTGGTGCCGGTACCTTCTTATGTTCTACAAAGGGTTGCCAATACACGCAATGAGTGAATAAAAATCAGGCCGATAAATAGAAACCGTTCAAGGGTAATTAAAAAACAGAGCTAAACATTCATTACCAAAAAAATATATAAATGTTTGTGGTCTTTCTACAACAAGACTGCCCCTTTTTAAATTATTCCCTAGAGCAGAAAGGGTACAAGTTCTAAAGATATCCTATTTCTTATATAAGTAGGTAGGAAACACATCCAGTTAATATTAAATCGATTACACCTATGGGGTGTGATGAATTATGATTTATTGGTTACTCATGCCGAATTATAATGTCAAGTTCGAAAGTCAGATTTAAATTAAGTATCAACGGAACAGACTGTTCTAATTTGATGGAGAGTTTCGACTTGATTTAATGAAACTAAGTCAAATCAAAAAATGTAATTATATAACCACTTTCAATGTGGAATTTGACATATAAATTGACGGTTTACGACAAGGATTTTTGGGACTTTCCCGGACAATTTTAAACAAAAAATTTTTGTTACAAGGCAAGTGGTTCTTTGAATTACCCAGTCTTATACGTATACCTACCTACAGCCCTAACAAAACTAAACCCGCGTGCTAATAATAAATGGAAATTTAGCCAATTGACCTGACCATGTATATGTTGAAAAGTGTGGCATTGTTGTTACTACTGTTTGGTTGATTTTGTTTTGTATACACATTCTACTACAATTTTATATGTTTGTTCCCCTTCGATTACTATCCAGTAGGGCACTGTTCATTTTTTTTACTGAATTCAAAATAACACAGCGACAATTTCGATACGGTTCACTAAGTTTTAACTTCCGGTTCTCGGTTCCAGAATTAATGTTCAATACCCAAGCGGTGTACTGATACATAACGAGTTAAGGTAATCTACCAGTAGATTATGTGTCGGTACACAAATTCTCTGTCATAACTGATTAAAATTCACCAAAAAATTAAAAATACCGGCGAATATATACCTACGAGTGGGCAGTAATTTTTTTATAAGGAAAAAAAATCGTCAATAATGTACAGCTACTAGCGAGTGACAGGTGCTTTATAAAATGCAGCACTCTTACGCGTACACTGACTCTGTCTAGATCCTTTCTTGAACCCTCTGTCTGCCTCTGCACCAAATGAAACCTAACACCGCATGGTTAGCGATGAGTTTATGAAAACAAAAACACATTAAAAATGCACTAAGGAAACAAAAAAAAAAAAAAAACCAACGGAACAAAACAAAAACCGAGATGGAAAAAAGCAACAACATTCAAAAGGTATTGTCGTTATAACGTCCGCTCGGTGGTAGGTTCACTCAATTGGAACAAAAAGTCACAATGCATTACGGAAGATACGTTTATAAATTTTTTCCCGATAGTACGAGTATACAGAGATAGAAATTTGAATATAGCGTGGTGTTTCCCGCGACCAATACTCGAAACTGTAAGAAGCAAATGATTTTTGGCACATACATAGAGACCCATGGTATGCAGATACTTGACTCATATCAAAACAATATTGTGGAATATGAACCCTCGCTCTATGATGGAATACGAGCTTAGCCTGGAATTGAAATAATTTCCACTGCAGCATATGAATGTGTTGGCATTTGTCTAAAGTTATAGGTAGCCCTCTTTGATTTGGCTGAATTTCGAATTTATTTCATGCTTTACTGTCAACTTTCAATATTGTGGAAAGGATTATATCCTAGTTAAGAATAAAATTAATTATTGTACAACGAATGCCCCAAGTCTACCTACTTTTAAACAACCACCCATCAGAAGAGGCTATACTCACAGAATGTCTGCTGTAAGCATCCAATAAGTGGATGTAAGCTGTAAATACCCCCTTATCCTGTGCGAAAGTTTGCTTAAAACTATTAAGTAGTAAAGAAAAATCTCTGTCGTCCTACAGCGACCGAAGAACGAAGTATTTTTCGCGGTATAACTTTTATTCAATAAAAGTGATCAAAGACAGTAATTTAAGACATATAATATACAGTGAGCGTCAAAAGTAAGTGAACACAACGGCGGTTATCATTTGTGTATGGAGTTTGGAAAGATTTTTTTAGTTTTATATTCTGGGGAAAGTAGTTATTGCTGTCGAAATGTAATATGTCTTTGTCTTGTTTGTTTTTCTTGATGTTTTTTTTTTTAAATTATTTCATCAATTTCAATATTAAAGTACTCGCAAGTACATTTTCTGCACAAAACGAATATTTATTTTACGTTGAATATATATATTTAACTATATTTTGGGCAAATTTGTTTTTTAACAAATAAAAGTAAAAAAATCTAAATAAAAATGAATAATTTCAAGATGATAATTAAAAGAGTTATGAGTTCATCGGGGAAGTCTACAGTCTGTCACATTCACGGTCAGAACTCAAGCCTTAAACATAGTTTCCGGACAGAACCCCAAAATGGGTTGGATTTTGTTTAAAAACCTAACCTCCTCTAAACTTACGAAGAAGTACCTTTTGCGGTGCTTCCTTTAGTACCGTACCAAGAAATGGACTGGCATTAATGGAGAAGATAGGTAGTATCCTCTGCCACATGTAGGTCCTCACAATACCTGCTTAAAGCTTTATATTTTCCACAGTATAAAATGAGTATTTTAAAAGAAAAAGCAGCATGCAGTTTTTGAATCTAAAAAACAGTACAATCCTACGAAAAACAGTATAGATACGAGCGTTAGGTACAGGTAGTATTCCGATTATGGCCACTCATGAAACAGATTTTATGTCTCACCAAACAATATTTCTCATTCATGTATAGGATTCTAGACTATTCAAAGATTAATCAATTTATCTACTTAAATGTTTGACAAATTTAAAAAAAATATATAGACCTCACACCAACTGTGGCTTTTGGACTCGAAGAGGAATTTCCACCCAGCTCCCCCAGTTAAAATATGAATAAAGACGGTTGGGAAAAAATTTGGCCTTACCTCTAAATTTTCAAGGACACTGCTGCAATCGTTTGCTGGAACAGCTTCGCGTATATCAATTATTATGTCATGATATGCAGATTTTTCAATTCGCATAGACTCTCCGAGACTGCAGTTGCAGACCAGTACTGATAACAACACTATTCGGGTAATTAATTTTCTAAAGAGGTGTGCACTCTGCATTTTTGTTGATAACATTTTGGAATATTTTTTAAAATTTTTTAATTTCGATTGTTTGAATTGGATTTATTAGTTGTTTTTTTTTAACACTTTAAATCATAACAAGATATTCGATAGGGTTCACTAAAGATTTGTTACTCGTTGGTTTTAGAATATTTTAATCGACACATTTGTCATATATTTGATTGGAAAAATTCTGCATATTGTAAAATTTTTAAACAAAACATCAGTTGTTCACATTATATAGGATTCGTGCGACAGGTGTACTGATTATTTTTCACAAACACAATTTCAATTTTAATTTATTCTAATTTTTTTTTTGTTAATTCACCTAATTGTATTCACAAAATAAGCCAAGTTAAAACAAACCGCAATTGTCGTTGGAAACTTCACTATCACTATTTTTAAAATCACTCAATTGGAACGAGTATTCACAATAGTAGTAGTAGACTGTTGGAGATATTTTTCAGTTGCTATCCGCGACACAAAATTCACAACCAACCATTTCACCGTTCGTCCACAAACTGAATTCAGTTTCGTTTTCGACTCGGCTTTTGCTACTGCTTTGCTTTGAGTTTGAATTTGAATTGAATGAAGTGATGAAGACCGGCAAACGAAACAAAACAATAATAAACCTTGTGCGAACGAACAGCGAATGCGAAGTGCAATGTGTGATGTGTGAGTCGGCGATTGATATGGAACATGGAAGTCGAACGCGAACCAAACTGTGTTGTTGTTGTATAATACAACAGGCTGTTACTTTACTTATTCTGTACTGTACTGGGGGTGCGGACAGTGCTGTCGTTTGTTAAAAAATACAATAAAATTCGTTGTATCATTTCAATAAATATACATTTTCTACTCCCATAATTTGGACGTGTGTCAATTGGACTAAATATTTACCCGCTACCCAAATAAGTTTCAGGTTCATATCTAGTTCCATTAAGAGGCGTTTTTCTCTCATGGTGTGCCGAATTTTGCTTATGACGGGTTATTTGTTTTCTTTTACATACCGACTAACTGTTAGAGTAGAAAAGCTATCGGTGCAGATAATGTTTTCCTTTAAGAATTTAGTAGCCATTGCTGTAATTTTCAGTACAGTAGGCGTATTTTTTTGAGAATCTATAGATAGCTCACTTTTAATTTTACATGCAAAACTTTTATAATCACTTTTGGTTTTGTTATACTCACTTTTGGTTTAACATGCAAAATTGTTATACCCACTTTTGGTTTTGTTATACTCACTTAACAAAAAAATACGCAAAGTATTGCTTCTGCAGAAAAAATTAAAAAATATCGAGGCATTTTTTCAGCTACATTAATGCGAATCGTATGCCTTTTACGTTTTTGGAACCGTCTGAGTAAATAATTTCCAAAGTGTAATTGGGAAATTCGTCCATTAGTTGCAAGTATTCTGCATTTGGTTCATATCTGTAGTGATTGGTTGTGGTTGTGAACGAAACCAGGGAGTATATTTTTCGGTGGCTAAATTTTTTAGAAAAAAGTGTAGTCCAAAATCTTTAGCGAACGTAAAGGTATTTTAGGAAATCTCTTATCTTAAGTGAACATTTTCAATACACCTATTTAAAAGACAAAAAGCAACACAAAAGTATTATCGCTTCTGCAATACAATACAATACGACAGCACTGGCCAGAACTTGTGTCTGATGTTGTAATTCAGTGATGCCATTTCGGCATTTTTAATGCTATATCTAGCATTTTCAAAATTTTTTTGATGGAGAAAAATGCTAAATGCTTCTTTAGCATTTTCTTAAATTTTTCCCAATTTAAAATGTCTTTTTCTCATTGAAATGTTGGTAGGAAGTCATCATAAGCTATCTTTTTATAGGTATTGGAATGGGAAATGTGTGTTGCAGTGCCAGTCTATGGAAATTGGATTGATCGTTTACGAACCCATTATATCGTTTTGCATCTCAAGTTCTCTTAAAAAAAAAAAACTGCGTTCGCAGCGAGTTCATCGAGCGATTTGGGATCCCAGGCGGTACTTGTATTGTGTGAAATGGTTGACTTCGCGGCAATGTCGATAAAAGATTCGCTGGCGATTTACTTAAAAAAATTCTGATGATCAATGATGATCAATTTCTGATATAATAATAATAATAATAATAATAATAATAATAATAATAATAATAATAATAATAATAATAATAATAATAATAATAATAATAATAATAATAATAATAATTAGTATTGTTGTTCAAAATAGCTAACAAGTAGTTGTCGTGCTCTAAGAAAATGCATTGGAATTCCGTAAATATCGTCTAGGGGGCTGTCGGAAATTCGTCGCTTTCCCATATCTAAAAAAAAGAAAGATTTAAGAAATCATTTAAATTTTCACAATCGAAAACGGAATAGGTAGGTACCTAAACATTTTGAATTTTTTTTCTGTACATCGAAGAATTCGAATGAAATTTGAAAGTCTGATGAAAATATATTTTTTAATTGAGCATTATACATTTTAATTTTTAAAATTCTGGCAACACTTTTTAAATAACGAAGTGGTTGCAGTTGTACGCTTTTGGTATAGGTGGTATAGGTATAGGTAACCAATCACCAGCTCTTTGTGCTTGGCACTTCGTAATACAGTCAAGCATCCCTTCTTAATCCTTTAAGTGAGTTTGATGTGGCTTATTATGTAGTTACTTTACTCCTAAACTAACTACTATGTATTATAAGTTGGTTCAATCTTTGTGCTGTGTATGTTGCTGTTGCAGTTGCATACTTTACGTTTCGCGAGTCGAGAACAAACGAAGTTGCCTACCGGTTGGAGTCATGCAAACATGCTGCAAGTCAACAAGCTGGCTAAATTTTGTCTATGAGAATGGAGGTGGTGTCGTGTTAGAATTATGAATTAGAAATGGATTTGTATATTGTATTGTATTGTAGATGTATTAATAACAATAGGATTTCTTACAATGGGTGATCTATGGACTCTGCAACCTGAAAGAATACGAACTCAAGCACGAGGATCAAATAACAAAGTTCTTAAAGTACTGCTGAAAAGTTAGCGCAATTTAGTGGAGGAAGTGGGCGCAGCGGACTCCGGACTCGATTCCCGGAAAAATAAAATCACAAATTACTTTCTCTTAATGATATTGTTTGAATACACCTTCTATCTAGAAAGAATGACATTCCAATTAATTTGCTAAAACTTATTACGAATTCCTGAAAATTGCACCTTATGAGTTTTAATAATAAGGAGACAACAAAGTGAGATGCCTTTGGATTATTAGAAGCCAACGTGCATCCCCATTTTTCCAACTAACTGTGAACATCGTTTGTACAATATGTCATTACTCATTACACAAATCTGTTCTATGTACGCAGGTACATCCTTATACTGGGCATAGATACTGTTTATGTGAATAAACGTTGGTTGGGGTTGGTAGTAACCGACGAGATACGACATCATTATTAATCAGCGAACGTTGCTACTGGAACTGGAGTCGATGAGCTATTTTTGTCTTAAATTATTTTTTACAATTCTGCCATTCGTTAAATCTCATCATTAGGTACCTAGTAGTGGGCATTCCCATTCCAAGAATCCTGCCAACTGTACATCCTACAACAAGTGGATGCGTTATTTATTTCTTACAATTTTTAATTGCTTGCCAGTTGCAACTACGTATAAAGTAGACAATTAAAATATTAAGCTAAGACGATTGAATTTATTCAGTAAAGATAAGACAAATTAAAATAAAAAGGAATCCATATTTTTGTGTACGACTTCAAATGTAAGCCAATGACTCACTTGAGATCCACCACTCGAATAAACGTGTGAGAAAGGTCCGCATTGGCTTTATGAGCCTACAGCAAAAAATGATTCACTATCTAGACTTACTTCGAGATTTATTATGTCTCTATAGCGCAGTCACATATGCATCGCAGAATTTTTTAATTATACATCTTGAGAGTTTCAGACTGCCCCAACCGATAAGTTTCTCTCTTCTTATTTTTATTTGTTGGTCTCCTTCACAATCTCCGTCTACCATCAGCTAATCCTGGGACAAACTCCCAGTCCCAACGGACAACAACAGAGATTGTCGGATTTAGCTAAGATTTTTGGCTGACCCGCCTCTTTCCTGGGTTTGGATTTATCAATGATATTTCCATGGCTTTTGTTAAATTTTTGGCAACTGTGGGAAGGCGTTCTTATCTCACCCTCCTAACTCTTTCCCATTTTCAAATCATTGTTGTGAAGGCAAACAAAAAAAAATTGTTCTATTACATGTGTGCCGTGCATATAGGGGTACACAACACATCAAAAACAGTAGTGCTCCGTCTTTCAATATTTGCTACCTGCGGAGCTATCTTCCACTGGTTATAGGACAGTGTGACGCGAGGATTCTGTGTATATAAAAAAAATAACCACGTAACCGAGATGTGGCTGCGTAAGCACCTGTATTTGAAAATGCGTATTGTTCAATAGAATAAATGTAATAAAATATTGTGTAATACATTAGGGTATAGGTATAGGTAGCGGTAGCCCCTTGGATGACGATCGTATCGCTGTGACGTGCAGTAGTCACGTTGTGGGTGCGCATCAGTATATACTGCATACAAGTGTGAATGGCTGTCTATACTGATATCTTGTTATGAGGATGCGGCTTCCGGTGTATTACCCATCAAGTGGGATCATGTGATGAAATGAGATTGCGGGGTTGAACTTTTGAATAGGTACTTGGCATTCAGTCGTGTTTCTCAAACTATGTGTGCTCTATGAAGCTGAATGTGTTTGGTGTAGATTTTTAGTGTTGATATCGTGAGATATTTACAATTGGAAGTGGTCTATGGTACAAAAGTTCCTTCAGAGGGCAAGGTATAATACCTAGCTGTATCTGCCTTTCGTTTGATAAACTCACACACATTTTTGAATACCGAACCTTAATTTAAACGACCAACAAGCTATATATATCGCTCGCGGTTGCCAGAAAGCCAATTGTGGATAGCTGAAGGCAACGATTTTTTGCATTGCTCGCAAACGTCGGCTGACAAATACGTCAAAGCTATAGTTATACTCTGGGATGTTTGTCAGACGTTCGCGAGAGGTGACACCGTGGACAAAACCTTCAAATTTGTGTTTTTCCGGCAATCGCACAGTAGTCCAGCAGACTAACCATTGCGCCCTCAATAAGTGTTCATCTAAAAATGGAGTAACACTGACTTGGCTATGAGGACACATAGGAATCGGCGGCAACCAAAAGGCGGACTCCCTTGCAAAACAATAGTCAACTGAAAAGTTGCTTTAACCAGAACCATTATCTTCAATTAGTATAGAGGAATGGTAGAACAGCTGATCCACAAATGGATCACGTCAACCGTGGAACAATGTAAACAGGCTAAAATTTAATTATTTAATTATTGTAGACCTGTTTCCAGACCCTAAAGAAAACTCGAAGAAGCTTCGATGTTTACTCACTATTGACAAGGTAAAAAATTGTGCGTTTGCCCAAACTCCGTATAGAAAGCCAAGTAACTGAAACCAACTCCCAGGGACCCATCGAATGTATAAAAGCAGGATTGAAGCTATTATTCTTAAAAAAAAAACATCAAAAAGACAAAGTATTATATAGGAAATCACTTTAGCCAGATTTCTTCGATGCAAGCATCCTATAGTGTAGTAAACACATTCGCGCACAAGGCTTTCCTATATATCCATGGGTTTGAGCCACCCCCTCTGGCATAATCTCTATTTGAAAATACGAATCGTCTACCCCATACTAGAAATAGATTATCCAAAGGTGGTGTATACATTTAAAGCACAAAATCAGGAACACCATCCAATGTAAACAACCAGCACTAATCGCGATATCAATCCGAAGCTTATCCAAATGGAAATAGGCCAACTTTAACCACTTCCTTTATTTCATTTATTCATAGTCGTTCTATAACACCTTGCCTGAACCCCTTTTCGAACAACTGCCCTGTCCAATAGCCCTTGCACAGATCGTAACGGACATAAAGATATAAATACATATTATAAAAAGATGAGCAAAAACTACAACCACCAAAAGAGGAAACGCATGCGACATGGCATGTACACAAATTGGGGAACATATATAGAGTGTCCAAAGACTGTATAGAACAAAATTATCAACAGCTTGTGCAGATTTTTTGTTCTCTGTCACTTCTCCTCTTGTTCCGTACATCTGTTACACAATGGAATTATCTGTGTTTAGCCCATATTTCAACAGCTCCCAGAGTTCCACCTTTGCCAAATGCACCTTACCATATGCCAATATAGTGGACTGGCATAACTTCATAAAGCCATAGTAGTGAATCACAAAAAAGAAAACATGACTGACTGTGTCACAAGAAATAATAATTTTAACTGACGACATGGTTGATAAGTAATAAAAAAAATTAAATTTCAATAAACCACCTGACAATTAAGCGCCTGTATTAGTCGGATCCCTTTGCGTTGTCGATTTATACAGTCACACTGAGTTCGGATTTTTTTATGTATGAAACGGGGGTGTCTCATTTTGGATGTAACCATGCTTCCGGAATTCATGGTAAAAAAAAAAAATAATTAAAGTCCTTTGAGTTCCGGAGAGCAATTTCGTTTACGCTCTATGAGGTAATATAGTGAAAGAAGCAATTATTTAATTATATAGTCACCACTTCCGTCCACTAACGTGGGGATAGTAATAAGAGCTTGCAAGTTGGAATATTAAAAAAAAAATCTCGAACGAGGTATTCAACGATGGTTTTTGTAAGGAGCATTATAAAAACGTATGCTGGTGAAATATGGTCGGATGAAAGTAATTATGCTCGATGATCGGAATCGGAGGGTCATCTGTTAAAAGTAGGTAGTGTGACCAATTTCAGTCTCAATGAACAACTTCTGTCTGCTCATTCGGTAACATATGCAGAACCTGCACGGTGCCATGAAATATAAAGTCTTATGCAAAAATGTCCAAACTTTTTTGAACTTTATTGCACTTTTGAAATTGCAATAAAATCCAAAACGAGTTTTTGACTTTATTTCATTTTTGAAAGTGCAATAAAGCCATTGGACTTGCACTCAGCTATTTAAAAGAAAGACGAGCAGGGGGTTTGCAGGGGGGCAACATGCCCCCCATACATATTCTATTGTTTATGCATTGTGGATTTTATTTCCACTTCGATTTGGACGTTATTGCACTTTTGAAAATGAAATAAAGTCCAAAAATCGTGCAATTTCAGAAGTGCAATAAAGTACAAAATTACGTTTTGGACCTTGGACCAACCTGCACACTGATCAGATTTATGCAATTTGCTAGACGACTATATAATGGACTAACGTCGAATATCGATAAACCTATTCAACTGAGTCCAAATTGGCATCAAATTGCAGGCTTTGAGAAGCCTATTTAGGCCTAGGTCCTAGTCAAACTTCGATTAACCCAGAGTTTGTTTTATTCAAAGTTTACCTGCTCGTAAGGCTTTTATAAAGAACTCCCAAGTCTAAGCGCAGAATCAATGGTAATGTATAGCTTTCCCTTATTTTTGAAATTGCACATCTGCTATTATTTTTACGTTGCACACTCCCAGGCTATGTTTCTCGACGGTCGGTGGTTGCTTATGGTAGCTCTATAATAATTCCTCGGGGCTGATTTCCTAATGCAGATTAAATATTCGATTTCGAATTAAGTTGAAACATATAATAAAAACTGTTTGTTGTACATCTTCTACGTTTGACTGTACAGCAAACCTATTGTAGTGATGTTTTCATGTACGAGTATTAAGGATTTTATATTCACCCCTCGAATCATTTTTGATTGTACTTCTCGAATACAAATTACATCTAATAACCACAGTTGCACTGTCGGCAAGGGATGCGTCCTATATACACTCTAGGTTTTGCCCTTTTCCCTTTTTGTATTCCCTTGTGTTTGGTAGGAAATTGGTGTACGCTGCAAGTGTTAATAATGAATAACGTATGTTACCGGATTTCGACAACAACAAAAACGTGGGTTGGTCAATCTTTTACTTGCATATGTCTCTAAATAAATATTTCATCTTCGCTACTTTTAGTCCTGTTTTTTTTACACAGTTGGTGCATGTGACAAGTGCATGTGTTTGGTTGGTCATTTGAGCGCGCTATGTATTTCAGTCGCCACTTTAGGGATACTTTTCAAAACAATTCTATGAAAGTGGGTTGCTTAGAAGAAAACCTAACGTTCCTGAGTGGTTTCTTTTTCACTTAATGATGGTTTTTGTCTTACTTAAGGATACATTTTTTTTTGGCGCGCACCAGCACATGTTTTTCACATTTACGCATATGATTTGGATTTTGTTTCTACATGTGTATAGAATTTCCGGTGAACGGGTCGGCTTTTGAAGTGCATTTACTTGTACATGTGTTCCTATATGAAGAGCAAGTCCTTGTGTAAATCGTTTTGATTTATTTTAGTCAGGATTTGGTAAAAGTTGGTTCACAGCTCTGTAGTCTCTGTCTCTATGGGCGCGGTAGGTACACTAGAATAAACAACCTTTCTCTAAATATACTCATGCAAAAGGAAGGAGGAATTTCTTGGTATCATGCAATGAAAGAGAATTATTTGAATGCCATGTTTATGTTTGAGCTAGTTTAGCTATACCTTTACACGCAAATAATTTTCAATTTACGTATATTTGGTCAGAATTGAAAATGAATGAGTAATGAAATTATTATAGGGCTATTGATCTATTGGTGATTTGATAGAGCGGGGGCCCTACTCGCTATTTCGTTCCTAAAGTCAATCCATTCGAAAGTGCTTTTCGTTCCGCTCTGAACTCGTACTTACTTTCGAGTTTCCGTATATCAATCAATGCCTTTGACATTTGGAGATTTCATTCCGCTTTCGAAATAGGGGTTACCAAATATTCGGTTTCGGAATCCTTTGACTGTTTTGGATAGGATCCCTACCCATATTGACTTACCTGCATGACCTTCCCGATTGGGAAAAATATCGAATAATTTATTATAGCCAAACAAACTTGCATGGATCACTTATGTCCATAAGGCTTGGACTTTTTAGTATATTTGTCTGGTAGTATTGATAAATAATAACATCCTATATTGCACTTTTGACAGCTTTTAACTTTTTGTTTGTTTGATTATGAGAGATCCTAAAGACATCCATTACCCCAACAACCGCACCAAGGAATTTTACCGCCAGTGTGCGAGCTGATCGAGATCTTTCGACGTTGAGATCGCATGCTTAAGCTAGTGGAAGACTCCCGTGATGAGGCCAAGCTTCCACTGTTTCTTTCTGATATCGATGTACCTGTCTCTTGATTGCTGTCTTGGTGATGATGGTGATGATGATGTGTTCCTGTACCACTTAGACGTAGGCCGGCACCCCCAACACTACCGCCGCCGCCGCCGGCGCCACCACCGGCTCCCCTATCACCACCGACCAAGGACGATACTGTGCCTTCGGAATGTCGTCGTGAACATTTGTAGCGTGTAGAGTGCTGATGCGAAGAAGTTGTTGCCGCACCACCCAATACGTTATCCTGGCTACTATTTACAATACTGTTGGCGATACTAGTACCCCGCCCTTCAGCGACAGACTCTTGACTCATCTTTCGACTGTGATGATGATGATTATGGTGGTGGTGATGATGACCGTGATGATGGAGTGTGCTGCTGCCACTGTTCACTGAAATGGCAGAGTTTGTGTGTCCGCCGCGACGCCTGTTGGAATGTGGTGAATTTGGGGTGCTGTGAGCGTGTTTTAGATTTCCTATCAGCGACGGCATCATATCATCGAGCTTATCGACTGAAGCGGATGATTGCCGTTGCTGTTCGAAAAGCTGATGTCCATCGCTGGGTTCCACATTTTTATCGGACTTTTCGTCGCGACAAATTATGGACACACGACGTGACGACTTTCGTTTCGTAGCCTCTGAACCTGATGAGCTCTAGAAATGGAAATCTTAATTAGCTAAACTCTTATGCTATAATTGTAACAATCATATACCTCATAACTACTTATCTCATTCGCACTGCCTTCCAGTAAAAGTTTACTCTTAACCGCCTCGGGTAGGCTGACCTGCTCTTTTACATCCAGCTTGATCGTATTGACGTCGCCGGCATCGAAAGATCTGGTTATTTGCGAGCTGCTTCCGTGGTCGTTCTGTCGTGAAAATATTCTTCGCTTGAGGGGGGCAATAGCAGCCAGATTGGCCCCACTTAACGGCGATGTGGAAAGATCGGGACTGCTTATGGCCAATGCCGGGTGTAAAGAGTCTTGATCGCGTATGTGGAAAACACTTGTATCACTATTTGGAAAGGCTGATGGCGGAGGTGGCGGAGTCGGAGGTGGCGGTGGTGGCGGCGACTTGGTCACAAACTGATCGGTGGCTTCTAATGATGGCGAATTAATATATTGCAGTCCCGCCTTAACACCCGAGTAAAGAGGCTCCCCAATGCTATCGCCCAGAGACTGGTTGAGCCTGTCAAAACCCAAATACATGAGATTGGTCGGAAAAGGTGCCATAGGCGTTGGCAACTGCGGTGGCGATGGACTGTTTCCATCACGATCCGTCCCACCTTCATCTACAACTAAAACTTGTGCAGCTTCAGATGTTGATATGTCCCCACCCGCCGTTGGATTCTTGGCTAATGGTATTATAACAGGGTTTGAGCCATTATAGCTTAATAATAAATTCATTTCGGAACGATAGGGCTTATGATTCTTATCACTTGGCATACTTGCCTGTTGCTGATCTTTTTGATAATGTGTCGGGCTACTGGTTGATGAGAGAGTTTGTGTGTGAGTGGTCGCTGTATGCTGAGGTGTGTTTGTAGAACTGCTGCCAGCCGGGGTCAAATAATTATTATCAGTAATAAGTTTCTCCTGCGATCTGTTTTTTTCGAGCTGCAGTTGCAAGATGTCCTCAGATATCGTTCCGATCTCATTGAGTATCTGCTCCAAGTTCACCGAATTCTATTTGCCATAGAAAATGTTTAATAAGTGCGGTGATGGGTCACTGAGTCGAGTGGTTGAGAACTTACCTTTGAACTTCCTGTAGTCGGCCGGCTCTGCTCAAAACACTGAGGTTTCTTTTGTGCTGTTGCGTATATCGGTTCGATGTACGACTGCTGAACGGGCGGCACTAACACCGATGGCAGTGAAAGACCCGCTATAGGCTGTGGGTAATATGGACTCCCCAAGGCGTTCGTAATGTAAACATCGGGAGGGTCACAATTCTGATGCAAATGCTCAAAGTATTGCACCGTAGGGGGAATTGATATTGATGCCGCTTTAGCGGCTAAGGCTGTATCTAACTTCAGACGTGGCTTAATGGGAGAAAAAAAGTGTTTTGGATTCTTATACGATCCATCGGGGTTGCTGACGCTGGCATTTGTACTGACATCTGTTTGGGGTGTACCCTCTCGTGCGGGTGCCGGGTTACCTAGGTGCGATGGTGACATAGTTGTTGAGGTTGAATTGGAAGAAGAAGGCTCTGAGGATTGAAATTTTCTATGGACGAATGGCGATTGAATGTTGTAGTCCCAACCATTTGTCTGGATTACCGTTTCGCCAGTGTTCGTTGAAGCGTTGCTATCTGCCATGGAATCTAGCAACAATTTTTTATAGAGTTATTGTTCTATAGTCAATAGAAATGTGACAACTTACTGATGTTCGTTCCCATGTGCTGTTGCTGGACGACATTTTCGAAATACGACAGGGGTGGAACTATCGACTGGAGATCATTCAGTTGATTGGCAACCAGTTCGATGGGGGTCATCGGGGTTAAAGGTCCTACTAGGCTTGGTAAAGACATTGCTCCCATGCACTGTGACGGCGACAGCCTTGAGCCGTCTATTTCAATGAAATTTTCATCATAATAGTAATTATGATGATGTTGCGGTTGTTGCTCCTGTTGCTGCTGCTGATGATGATGATGATTGACTTCACATGGTTGGGTTAGGTTGCCATCACTGTTGCTAAGATTCTCCTCGGAGACGATAGATAAATGATCAAAATTCACATGCAAATGGTCGCGGGACTTTGCCGCAGCACTATTTTCGGTAGTTTCTGTCGCTGATGTTGAACTACTTTGCTCATTGGATGGTTCGCCTCTGCAAATAGATCCCTCTATCGAACATCTATCGTACTGTTGTCGTGCGGGTAAGGGGGGAAAGCTTTCGCGATGTCTACCACTATCATGCTGCTCTACTAAACACTCGTCAGTGATTTCCACATCGCCTCTACACGTATCACAAGAATCAGAGTCCTTTTCACAACGAAACAGAAATTAATGGCGCATTTAGATAAAAACGTTATTTAATTATTTATTACCTCACTATTACTCTCGCTTTGACCATGCTCACTGATGCTATCTGGTTGATATTTGTTGGCTTTAAAACGTTTATTAAGTCGATCGTATTCGTCGCGTAATGACCAAATCTCCCGTCTCAGCTGTTCGTTCTCCCGTCGAAGTTTCCTAATGTCCGACTGACCTTAAAAGTTTTGAAAATATGTCTTTAGGTATAATATCACGAGAAACCCAAGATTTGCTTACCACGCTCCACTTCCGCATTTATATTAATAGTTCTCAATCTTAGCTCCTCATTCTCATAGATCATACCACGTGAAGATTTTCGGTCTAACCTAAAGGAAGAAACATGTATTAGAATTGTTGTACTGTAGATTTACAAAATTGTACAGAAAAGGAACCATATTCAGAGAGTTTCTAATATTCACAGAGTTATAGGGTATCACGCCGAACTCTGTTAATTGTAAAATACAAGAATTTCAAAACAAGATTTTTTTCACCAAACTTTCCAAAATCTCTAGATCACAGTACCCAAAGTTGACTTGCCTAGCCCGAAGCAACCTCTATTAAGCACAAAAGGCTCTGACAACTCAAAAAACTATACAGTCGTTTATAAGACACCTTAAGAATGCATTTGATAGGAACTCTGGACACTCCTAGACTTTGTGTCTAGCTAGGCATGCATTTGCTCGCCAAATTAGTGGAAACATTGAAATGTCAAGCATTTTGCACGAAATCAAAAGATATGTCCATCCAACGATTTGCGTAATATATGTTAAGCAACCACTAATAAAATGTCACCGATTTCAGGGCGACTTTTCTATCAAAATCGTATATCTCAGCTGGATACCGAATGATAAAGGTTATCCTTTTTGTAACCCATCGTCTGACATTTAGTTATATTTCGATATAACTGTTGTAGCGAACATTGGATAACAATCCGTAACCCTACTACTTACATTTCTAGTATCATATTGACATTTTATTTTAATATTGCAAGTTGACGCATACTGTCAGAAAACACGTTTCAATCAAATCGGCATGTTAGGATATGGTTCTGTAAATTCTAATATTACGTACTAGGAATCGTTTGGTTATGGCTCCAAAGAGTAAACAACGTGACTCGTCAATCTACGATTGAAATGCCAAACATAATAATTATGAATAGGCCATGTTATAGGCAATGCGTCAGTTGAAAACGATTTGACTGTCAAAATCACATGCATCCCTGGGTCACGTTGGCTTATAGCAGCAACAGTACAATGTGCGCTAACGTGATATGCTCAATAACGCTACCTCCTGAGATGTATTTTATATATTTAACGATTACATTTGAATTACAAGGAAAAGACGGTGGCAGTTCGTTTTCGTACTTGTCCGAGTAACTAGAGCTCCCGAATATATATATATTTTTTTTTTTTTAAATGTTGATATTTTTTGTGGATTTGGATATTTTGTGGCAATATTTAAAATAAATATATATAGGGCTGTGGGGTACCCGAGCACCCCTCTACATTCGGTATAAATAAGCAGAAGTTGAGTAAGAGCAAACCCTGTATGTATTTTGAGGCTTTAGCCGTAAGTCTTGGCAGCTAGTGCTGTCTGTAATTTGTTTACTGAATAAAATAAAAATATTTTTAAGCTTGCGCCCAAATGCTACCAATTTTGGAAAGTGAAGACGAAGTTGGTGCAAGAGGTATTTTGTTTCCGAATAGGGGAGAATTGTTTGGAGATCGTTGAAAATTTATAGAATTTTTTTTGCCAACTTTTCGCCAACTTTCCTATGTCCAACTTTCATAGGAATCTCTTCGTGTTATTTCTATTGTGTTAAGTGGTGACACTGCTTCTTTGTTGCTGTTTATTATACTGGAAGCGGATGACCTTGCGTCTTTCGAAAATTTCATTTAGCATTTTCTAGCAGCTCTTGACTGTCGCCGTTTACTACATGAATTGGCATTTAATTGTCTTTTAGATAAGATTGTAATTTTGTAGGGGTCAAGATTCATGACTTTTGCCAATTGCGGCTGTTTCAGCTTGGAAGACGTTGTACTGCATTCATTTAATTACAATGCACATCAATCGCTGTATCTTTTCAAAACTTTTTATGTATCCTTGAGAGGTTATTGAGCTAGGTTGCTTTTCCACCATAAAGATACAATTGACCGTATGCACATTTGCATGAGCCACTTCCAGGCATAAACGCAAAAAGTGTTTCCTTTACTTAGTCTTCTCTGTTACGTTTCCATCTAAGCTAAGGGTCAAGAAAGTACTACACAGATTAGGTATTTTCAATGAAAGATTGTTGACTTAGACCAATGGCAAAGGCAGAGCATTTCAGGTCATTAAAATCCTTATAAAAGCGAGCCAGCGGTCGGCTAAAAGGTGGCAATGGCTTATTTTCAGTAAGGGCAAACGTAAGGCAATTGCCGATAAGATTGGCTGCCCTTTTGTATCGCTGTTGTGCCTTTTCTCGACCATCTTGGCAAAGTTTTACATATCCGCATGTTTACTCAACTTTGGAAAATATCACAGAAAATGGTCAAACCAAACCGGCTATTCACTATAGAAAATATAAAACATAATTGTTGGCTAAAAACTAATAGGTTTTCCCCGCTATTTCCTGTTGAGTAAATTTAAAATCCAAACTGTCAAACATCAGCAAAAATAAATCCGTATATTTTAATAAACTAAACAAAAATGTCACGCGCCGGCATTTTCCCGCTTTTCTTTTACGTAAATATTATAGCCTGCTTCAATCAATTCGACTTAAGAAAACGCACACCGCGCACACTTATTATTTAGTTGGAATATCAATCACTATCGTATCGAATAGATTTATGTTTGAAAATACATTTCGCTTGTCGTTCCAAAATATACTAAGACAAATTGATGTCAATGTCAACCGGTGCCAAAAATAGATGGCATACCCAATAAAGCAAAATATAATTATAATTATATAGATATGTAGTAGCTCTTTTTATATTACTTGACAGATCCTGCTTTCTCGCCAGATTTTTTACTGGCATTTTTCCTCTGTACATAGGTGGGGTCACGTTTTGAACTCTTCATAAAAATAAGTACATATGTCACATTCAAGAGTATGAAATTTGTTTGAATCAATCAAATGCACGAAGCGTTAATTATTTTATTTTTATCTGTATTAAGATTAATCTGTTGTATTAAAATTTTTAGTCAGTTGTGACAGTAACCGACAGTTAACAAATGATGTCGCATTAATTTCTTTGAACCACACTTTGAGCATTTTGTTTTTATTTTGTTCTGATTCTGATATTGATGTGATTTTTGTCAATAAATCAACAGAAAAACATAAAAATGTACGATTAATGGACAACACGGCACTTTTTTCTTTTAGTTTAGTTCTTCATACTAGACAGTATCTCTTGCGGGAATTTTCACACGGTTTTGACATCAAATTTTCAACTGAATATTTTTGCTTATTTTTTCATCTTTCGGAGCCACAGAGAATTCTATCCGGATGTTTTTCCCTCCCCACAATTTGTCTCCCTCATATTTTGGACGATGCGAGAAACATTTGCGCTTCTCATGTTTAGTGATTTTTTTTTGTTTTTTTTGCTGTAACGAATATATATTATTTTAATTGTGATGACGATGTCATTTTAGCGTATGTATGCTTTAGAGGTTTACCTACATAAAAAAAAAATAATATTTAGCTCTCAGCACAAATGAAATAAAATTATATATATCTCTTTCACTTGTTATAATAAGTGAGCACAAGTTTTCCCGAATTAAGAGGAGAACTTTGTGGATCATTGAAGAATAATTGAACTTGGCCTTGTCCGGGTCTCTTGAAATAGAGAAATATGTCTAATTTTGACATACTTTTTTATATGGCCAACTGAACTTGAGTTTTAAAATCGTTTCTTTTATGTATTCCCGTAGGTCAGTACCCTATGAGGCAAAATTTGTTGGTATACATGCGAGTAGGTACACTTAATGGGCCTTATGTGGTCAATTTTGAGCAATTCTTGACACTTTTTGCTGTCAAAATTCAATCCATACAACCGTACTGATTTGAACAGACAAATTGGCAGAAGTGGCAAATAGTTTAGTCGGACAATGAGTACAGCTAATGACACATGCATTTTATAACGTTTTTTGATAAGGTTATCCTCAGAGGACTTTCTGCTGTTGGGTTATGCTTTTCTGGTCTTTCAGAAGATTAAATGTGAATATATCCATCATATTAGTCATGTTGTCTTAAATAGTAGCTTGATGACGTTGATCGTTGGGTCAATTGACATTATGTATAATCATTATCGTATAGCTAAAGGGTGTCCCATAATTCACGCAAAATTTTAATTTTGCGCCATTTAATAGAACAGTGATTCCAACGGAAAAAAATATGAAGAAAAGATGAGAATGTGACAGCTTGATGTCGCTTTTTCTTAAGCTAAACTCTTTCTGGGAGTGAAAATTCAGAAATGATTGAAGGACTTTAAGCTTAACATTGATCGAGCTATTCACGGTACAGAAATATTTGATAGGCAGAATTATAGTATTTTTAGGTTCCGCCTTAAGGTAGACACCTTTTTAATTGTACAATTATTGCAGATGGCTATGAAACTGGGCCTTACCAATAATCATTTTTAATCTTCAACTTAAATATTTTGACGGTCACAATGGAACATTTTATATGGAAATTTTCGCTATTGTGACTTCGTAAAAGTTAGCCTAAACACTAAAAATGATTATTAGTACCGCGGACTGACTTTAATTTTGCCTACATTTTTTCAGTTTGAAATGCAAACACACAAGCAAACAACTTGGGTCAGCAAAAACAACAATGACCAAAAAAGTACAACCAATAAGAAGAAATTTCATAATTTCAATTTGTATACCACTTTCAGTTCAACCAACGTAGAACATTCGTCAAATTCACCAGTGTTCATTCATTTTCCAATCAGCCATTTTCGTTTAGTTAGTGCCTCTGCTATGTTCACTTGCTAATCGAATAAACTGTCGCCGACGTGTAGGTGGCGCTAAAATTTTCGTTATTCTTGTCAGAGTGATCATCAGTGTCAAAGAAAAGTGAAGTGAATTTCTGTTGAGTGTTTGTAAATTAATTTAAATAATGTTAAAACAATTCTTAACTCGAAGTTGTTAACATTTTAATAGAATATAATGTGTTTGCGATTGATTGCGAGTGTTTTCCAAATGTCTGGGAGTGTATTTTAGCCGTGCACAAAGAGTTGCTTTGTTCGTACCAAATTCGTTTACGTTTTGCAGAAACTAAATTCAAATATTTTGTTGTTGTTGTTGGAGAATAAATAATTCTCAAGAAAACGGGACACTAGAATGCTAACTAATTAGAAATAAAGATCTTTGGTGAGTACAATAAAATTATTTTTGATTTTGATATACAAATAATTTGCCAGTAGGATGCTAGATTCATGACAAAATATGAAAAATTCTTGCACATCAAATAGTTTGGCCGAAATCTCTTCGATTTCCCTGATTTAAACCTATCATTTAACGGCTGTATCTTTCAATATCATCGCACCTGACTCTGTCGCCTATGAATTGAGTTAACTTTTGTGCAGTTGTTGACTGATTCACAACTTTTAGGAAAGCCGAACTCATAAGCCTTCATCAGCAGCACATGCATACAAGTAGTTTTAGTTAGATTTCAGTTCTACACTGAAATTGGTGTCCACAGAATTTCTTTTTTTTTTTAGAATCCTATCTGTTCTGTTGTTCGCGCGTTTGATGTCTTGCTAAAAAAAAACAATTTTATGCTTCTGCACACAATAGGCCGCCGTAATGGCCAAAATAGATCCAGACTCTATTTCGGTAGCGCGTTTTTAAAGAAATCAAATAATTTTTGCTGCTTTGAATCGCAACACTTCGTTTAGATTTGGTCAAGCTTTCCATGATTTTCGTCTACAGGGTGGCGCGTGGTATTTGTTTTTTTTTGGAATGCGTAATAATGTAGGTGCTCGCCTAAAAACATTAACAAATTCGGCTTTATTTCGCAAACAATGTTGGGCTTTATTTCGCATTTAAAAGCGAAATAAGGCCGAATCTCAAAATACGGCGTTATTTCGCTTTCATAATGGGAAATAAAGCAGAATTTTGAAATTCGGCCGTATTCATTATCGGTATTATTTCACGGTACCAATTCCTCGAATTCAAAACGTCCACTCGAATGAACTTCTAACATTCTAAGTTTCGTAGGAAATAAGTTCATTATTTACTAATCAAATTGAACAAATAAATGCAAAAAAAAATTAAACAAAAATTGTTCTTGGTTTGATCATTTTGATTGCGACCTGCGATTATTTACATTAAACTTCCTTCGACCACAAAGTTTTTTAAACTAGAGATTATACCTGATGTGGGGTGCAATTAGTTTTTGAGATAGAACTAGGAGAAAAATTGGCTTAGAGGCTTCGGACAGACAGAAAAATGTCGTAGCGATAACAAAAAGGTTCCGTTTTGTCCCTATGGGAACCGAACCTTAAAAAATCAGTCCCCATCGAAATTAAATGTTTTGGAATGACAATTTTCTGAAATCGAATGACTTTCAATTCGATTCGAATCTCAGAATTAGGATGATTGATAAAGTAATTGCAATTAAAGTCAAAGTTTCGTAAAATCCAGTTGTTCACTTTATTTTAATTGACCCTTACTAACATGGAGATTATTAGTAGGTGTCATCACGGGACACTGCATTATTGGGAGACATGCTCTCAGGCTGGGCCTCCCCTCCAATGATTTCTGTAGAAGCTGCTTGGACGAGAAGGAGGAAGAGACAATTCTTCACCTCCCTGCCCTTTCAACTCGTAGAAAGCTATTTCTCGTAGAATACTTCTTCGACAATCTCGGCGAACTCGCTAATGCAAGCATAAGTTGCCTCCAACGCTTTACTTTCAGTTCCTCTTCGTTCAACGGGTAGTTGTGAGATCATCAGATCCTGTGGTATCACAATGGGCCTCCCCTGGCCTACGTGAGGCTGCACTTGTTGCGGCCTGCCACTCTAACCTAACCTGACCTAACATGGAGACGCAGCTTAAGATTTTATTTAAATGTCTCCATTTCTCAGTCTGTTTGAAAGCCCAAGACATTCATTAATTATATGAATTTATTCATTTAATGAGTGTATTTTGATGGTGACATTTTAAAATCTTCCTTAAACTGCATAGTTTGAAATATGTATGAAACTCCTTAAAAAGTTCTTATTTTGTATGAAATTAATTATAAAAGTAACTGAAAACAAATACCTAATCTATTCCTCGTGGCTGTCGTTTCGATACGATTCACGTTTAGGTGGTTTTTGTAAGCTTGAAGAATATTCCTTTTCATTTGCAAAATATTTGATAAATTAGTTTTTAAAACAATGAAACTGAAAACTACCTCCTGTGTTGAAGACATTTAGAAAACTCTACAGGTTTCCTTTATAGAAATTAGATCCCTTTTATTTTTTGGAACATCATTTGAGATGATAAATTCAACAAGCCACGACTAATATTCAAGCTAAAAAAAAATTCAGCGTGACCAATATTTTAATGAAAAATTCTCAATTTTTTTATTATGTTAAATAACCCCTAAATGAACTCCAGTGTACGGTCATTTAGAGATTATTTAAGATAATCCAAAAATGTGAATTTTTCATCAAAATATTGGCCATGCTGCCTCTTTTTGTGTGTGCCGGTTTAAGGGTAGTGATGCGATTATATGAGAACACAAGCGTTCCCACTCTAGCCTCTCACTACCAACTCCTACTCTCACCTCCACGTTGGTGACTGGTGGGTGCCTAGTACCTCGACTGGAGATGGGGTAACCAACCCCTGTGGAAGGTCGTTGGTGGCAGCGAACGAGAGAGGGGGGAGGAGTGTCTACGCACTAAGACACTTCCTCTTGTTTCAGGCGGCAGCGGATGAATTCCCTAGATGGAATCAACGGTGGCGTCTACAGTTCCGGTCAGGTCGAACTAAAGTGTAATCCCTGTATGAGCTGCTTCGACATATTTGGATACCAGGTCTATGGGGATCTCCAATACTGAGCCAGGGTGTTGGAAAAGAGTTGGTGGCGGAGGAGCCCTCAATATGGGTCAACGGCAGCGCTCATATCCCAAAATGGGTTACTGGCATCGGTTTTTCCGGCCCGCTGTCCTAGGGTCAAAACAAGGGCCTGGTCCTCCAGGTTGGGGGTTGTGCCGTCGGGGTAACTTCCCGACCATGGAAAAAACCAGTAGTTATGAGAGAGACACAACCAGCCTCGGATAATGGAACTCCTCAAATGGCAACCAGACCCGGAACGTCAATGGACTACGATCTGAGAGTATGTACCTGGAATGTACGAACGCTCTACACCCCAGGTGCTACTCAAAAACTTGAGTCTGTCCTCACGCGGTACAAGGCAGATATAACCGCGATCCAGGAGATACGATGGATAGGATCAGGTATGATGAAAAGAAAAGATTGCGACATTTATTACAGCTGCAACAAAAGATTGCATGTATTAGGATGCGGATTCGTCGTGGGAAATCGGCTTAGGACAAAAGTCATTGACTTCAAGCCGATAAGTGATCGCCTTTCTGTGATCCGCATCAAAGCTACCTTCCAAAACATAAGCCTAATATGTGCACACGCCCCTACCGACGAGGCAGAAGATCCTATCAAGGAGGAGTTTTACGACCTCCTGGATGGAGCCTACGGAGCCTGTCCGGAGTATGATGTAAAAGTTGTACTCGGGGATTTCAATGCTAAAGTCGGAAAGGAAAACATCTTTGGCGGATTAGTTGGTAAGCACAGAATCCACGAAACGACAACAGACAACGGCTACCGACTAATCGATTTTGCAGCAGCTCGTAATACGGTGATAAGTAGCACTAGGTTTCCAAGGCTAAGGATCCACACAGCAACCTGGCGCTCTCCAGACGGTCGAACCGCCAACCAAATCGACCATGTGCTAATCGATGCGAGGCACGCATCCAACATCCTCGACGTGCACACATTCCGAGGGGCAAACGTCGACTCTGACCATTTTCTTGTTGCGGCTAAATTCAGAGCTCGACTGTCCAACGAAAAGAAGCTGCGAACTGCCCAGAAGAAGAAATTCGACGTTGGACGCCTTAGCACACCTGGAGTAGCCAGAGCCTACAGCGAGCGCCTGAGTATGAAACTCTCCTCTGTGCACTCACCTACCACAAACGCCAACAATCAGTGGTGCCAGTATCGCGACATCATCAAGGAGGTAGCCGAAACCACCGTAGGGTACCAGCCACCCCAGAGAAAGAGCCCGTGGTATGATGATGAATGCGTGTACAGGAAAAAGGTGACAGAAGATGCACACAAGAAAGCGCTGCAGCGCAAAACAAGGGCAGCGAGAGAAGAGTATCGAGCCAGGAGAAGGGAGGAAAAGAAGATCCTGCGTAGAAAGAAGAGGGCTTACGCAGCTTCCCAGCTCAAGGAGATCGAAGAGTCGCGCGATCGTAATAACATCCGGAGGTTTTATAAAAAAGCTAAGCAACTGGCTGCTGGCTACAAAACCGGAACGCAGGCTCTTCGAGATACCGAAGGAAACCTAGTCACCGAAGCGCAGGGAATAGTAGATGTGTTTAAGCAGCATTTCCAACAGCTGCTTAATGGGCATCATGTAGAGAGAGTGATAGGGCAAGAAGAGAACCCACGTCCAGTCAATGAGGAACTAGTCCCACCACCAAGTATAGAAGAAGTTGGCTTAGCTATAAAAAAGCTTAAGAACAACAAGGCCGCAGGCTCTGATGGTCTACCAGCGGAGCTCTTTAAATACGGTGGTGATGTTTTGGTAGGGAGCATGCACCGAATCATCAACCAAGTATGGGTGGAAGAAAACATGCCCGATGACTGGACTATCAGCTCCATATGCCCCATCTTCAAAAAAGGCGATCCTATGTCTTGCAAGAACTATCGAGGCATATCCCTGCTAAATGTCGCATACAAGATCCTATCCAACGTACTGTGTGAACGTCTAAAACCGTTCTGCAACACACTAATCGGCACGTACCAGTGTGGCTTCCGGCCCGGCAGATCGACTATAGACCAAATTTTCACACTGAGGCAAATCTTGGAAAAGACCAACGAATTTCAAGTCGAAACCCACCACCTATTCATCGACTTCAAAGCCGCGTATGATAGCATACATCGTCAGGAGCTCTATATGGCGATGGCCGAATTCGGAATCCCGGCAAAACTGATTCAATTGTGTCGCGCGACGCTGGAAAACACACGCTGCAACGTGCAGTTTGGAAGCAGCTCTTCCGAACTATTTCAAACATGCACCGGATTTCGGCAAGGAGACGCTCTATCATGCGACTTCTTCAATCTCGTACTGGAGCAGATAGTGCGCAGGGCAGGTGTCAACACGGAAGGCACTATCTTCAACAGGTCCGTCCAGCTGCTTGGCTATGCGGACGATATTGACATCATCGGTCGCTCCCAGCGTGCCGTGATAGAAGCGTTCACGACGATTGAAGAACAGGCGAAATCCGTTGGACTTGTAGTAAATGAGGACAAGACTAAGTACATGCTATCAACAAACAAACAAGCATCTGTCCACCGCCTAGGACAAAACGTCACTATTGATAGCAACAATTTCGAGGTAGTTAAGGAGTTCACCTACCTCGGAGTAAACGTAAACTCCACGAATGACACCTTAGTGGAGATCCGACGAAGAATTACCCTAGGAAACCGCTGCTACTTCGGTTTGGCAAAACAACTGGGTTCAAAACTCCTAACTCGAAGGACGAAATGTGTGCTCTACAAAACCCTCATCCTGCCAGTTCTGCTTTATGGCGCCGAGTGCTGGACGATAAGCAAGAAGGGAGAGATGCTACTGGGCTCCTTCGAAAGAAAAATACTTCGGCGGATTTTTGGTCCTGTGTGCGAGGAGGGCGAATGGAGGAGAAGATACAACCGCGAACTCTATGAGCTGTACCAAGATGTGGATGTAGTCCAAAAAGCCAAAACACGTCGACTACATTGGCTCGGCCACATCGAGCGAATGGACAATAATGCTCCAGCCAAGAGGGTCTTCGAATCCCAGCCCCCAGGTTCGAGAAGACAAGGAAGACCGAACCTCCGTTTCAAAGACCAAGCCATCGCGGATGCCAGAGCGCTTGGTCTGGATAATTGGAAGCAGCGTGCCCGGGATCGTAGAGGATGGAAGGCTGCAGTGTCTCAGGCAGAGACTCTTCACGGGTCGGGAGCCCGATAAGTAAGTAAGTAAGCCTCTTTTTGTATATAATATTCTATTATACAATTTATTATCATTGTCGATTAGTATAAGCATTAACTGTGACGCCCTGTAGATATTCCATAAAGCTTTTAGAAACTTGCTTTAGTACTTTGATAAAAAGCTCATCACGCTTTATTATAATTTCTGACAGGAATTCAGTTATAGAAACTTCATAAAGGAAGGTGTGTGTCATTTGACTACGACTTCATATAAAAATAATTGATGAATGAAAAATACCATGTTGGTTTATTTTGTTTACTTCTTTTACTTACTGGACTGTTTAAGAGGAAACAAAAAACATGAATTCCCAACCGATTGTTCTACAGGTCGGAGCAAACCGAAACAAAAAAGCAAACCTGTTAAATTTACCGACACGATAATTTTTTGTCATCCAAATTTTTCTGTTAGGACTAGTTGTCGAGTGTTTTTAGTTCTTATAACTTTCTTAACACGCACTTCGGTTGAAGTTATAGCTGCTTCAAACTACACTACTCATTCATCATTAGATTCATTTAAGTCATTGGCCGCGTTCCATTGACCGCTAGATGACTAGCGGCATGCCAAACTCATATAAAAAAAAGACATTTCAGCATTTCCGCTAGAACTGCTAGAGGAATATTAGGCGTATTTTTTTGGGAAGTGAGTAGAACAAAACCAAAAGTGAGTATACAAGTTTTGAATGTAAAATCAAAAGTGAGCATAACAAAACCAAAAGTGAGTATACAAGTTTTGAATGTAAAAGTAAAAGTGAGCTAGCTATAGATTCTCAAAAAAAATACGCCTAATAACGCCCAATGGGTGTCTCTAGGATTCTATGGAGAAATACAAGATGGTTGTCATATTGTTTCCATTATTATTGGCTTCGAACCAAGAGCGGTAGTTTATCTTGGCGTCATTTTCTGGGCAAAATTTGTATGAACTGACATTTCATAACATGTCAATCATTGACATACTATACATGGACTGCTAGCAGTCAATTTTTCGTTGAAGCAAAAATAAGCACTAGCTCTTTTGGTTCACGGCGGAGAGAAACGAAAACACTCAAATGTCATCTAGCAATTCGTGCGATTTGGTTTGTGTCGAGGTTTTTGTGCTGAGTGTGCCATACTGCCATCTGTTATAGATCGTTTGAAATAATTTGAATAAGTCGTTATTTTTGCGCAGTTGCAATGTTTCTACAATGAATGGCACTGTGTTCTATGTAAAAAAATAGCAAAGGCGCGCAGAGGTTGAAATCTCTTTCCTACTTTCGCCGCACTGAACCAAAAGGGCTAGTGCTTATGTTTGCTTCATTTTTCCTCGCAGGTTTGTATGAAACTGACATTTCACTAGCAGTCCATGTATAGTATGTCAATGATGTCAATGCTTTAAGTAATTTTTTTGATCGTTTGAATTTTGAATCAGTGACAGTAAATTCTCTACATATTGCTTTCACCTGTCAGAACGTGAACCTGCGCTTCTATTCGCCGTCAATTATTGTTCAAGCACCAACTGAGCGATGAGGATTTCTCCATTACTTATGTACAATTATTGAATACAACAGAGAGGATGACAACCGTGATGCAGTACGTTGCAAAATGCTTTAAATTTTTTTTAAATCACAATAGCGAATTTAGTGTATAAAAGAAATCGCCATAGGGAAGGCAGTTCATAAAATTACAGGCTGACGCTGAGCTAAGAGTAATTTAGTACCGCGCTATATCTTCAACCTTTTACACAGGATACCAGTCCACAGTTATTTCCTGCGGCTCGTGTATACAATGCGCGGCACTAATAATCATTTCTAGTTTACATGCTAACGTTTACGAAGTCACAATGGCGAAAATTTTCATATAAAATTATCTATTGTGGCCGTCAAAATATTTAAGTTGATGGTTAAAGATGATTATTGGTCAGGCCCAATAAAAACCCTTCCAGTCACACAATTCGAACAGAAATAAATTGCTTTTCAATTACATTTTCCCCAACCTTGTTTTTTTATTTATTTTTTTTTTTACCAAAGAACAAAATCTAACCAGACTGATAGAATTTAACTAAATTGTACATAGTTTTGTGTAGCACATTATAATAAAAAAAATAGTCTTTGATTCTATAGACGTCTTTGATTCAATTACCTTCCATTCAGTTTATAATGTGTATGCCGTCTTCGTTCTCGTAGCATATTTTGTTATTCCATATGAAATTAAGAAAATAAACAAACAGAAATGTTGAAAATATTTGAAAAAAAAGAAACAAGAAGAAAACACAAAAAAAAAATATTCGTTTGTCTGTTTTTTGTTCAATTTGTATAATAAAACAAAACACCGCGTTGACATGTCGTCGTTTGTCTGTATAAACGTTGGTGGTTCTTTTATTCAATTTTCTTTTAAACTAAGCCGTCTCTTTTAATTGATTCAGAAAACAGAACAAAGTGGCAATGTGTGGTTTTCCTTTTAAACAGCAACAATTGTCGAATGTATAATCGTATACCTAATGAATTAAAAAGCGCGTTCGTATAGATAGAGTGCGACGTTTGGGGTACCTCATATAGGGTGGCGGACCCACCGACCTATTTTTCTAGTAACCTATTTATTGACATTAAACCCACACGACCAGCTCTAGGGTTTATGACTAGGATGTGTCTCTTATAAGAGATGTTATTCCCATCCAATAGATGTCATCGCAAAATACAAAAAAAAATTAAATTAAATCTGTATGCGTTTGATTTCTGTATAACAGTTTAAGATAGAAATTCTACACATAGGTACATTGGGGATAGGGTAGCTTGTGTATATGTCGAGCTTACAGGGGTGGATTGCATTTAAAGACAACCAGAACCAGACACACTTTAATGCGTTCATTGAATTCAATTGCTTACGCTAAATCTGGGTTACCATTAGAGGGTGAGAAGGGTGTATAACTACACGTCTAATCAATGCCATCGATATATTGCGCGGCAGTACTATTTTATTAGTAAGGAAAGTCCGCACTTAGCTTCAGAAATCTTTTGCTAAAATGCAATTGTAAAAATCAGAAACAAATATGAAGGTACCTTCTGGCTGAGCCTTTAACCGTTCCACTCGAATATTTTATATTTGTAGTGTTGTAGTCGTAGTTAGAAAATTTATTGTTGGGTGAAAAGTACAAGCCCTCATAGGGTACCCACTCTTATGGTTAAAAATTAACAGCGTTAAATTTAGTTCTACATCTATTTTCGGAACTTATGCTTAAAATTTCAGCTTCGTAGTTATCAGTTAAATTGTATTCTTAAACCATGTTCCCACCAACGTGATTATCCACTTGATTTAGATAAATGATCTCATTAATCACGTGATTTTTTATACATTTTCATGATTACGTAATTGACCTACGCGACCTGTTTTATTTTATATTATGTATACGTCAACTCATCGCGAATATTTTCAAAATAAAACGGAACATAACTGCAGCTATATTCAGCAACGAAAAAACAAAACACAAACTGTCAAAAACGAATATCTATCAAAATAAACTCAATTTTTTCTTTAAACTGTCCACTTGTTTTACAGAGTTTGTAATTTTTATTATGCACTCTACACATAATTAAAAAGAATTCTTATATAGGTATTCCCAAGGCAGAAACAAATAAATAATATAAATAAATCGGTCTAGACTAGTTCCTCTTTTTCTTTCTTCTTTTCGTAAGAAAAATTTCAGGAACAGAAATGTCAAAATAAAACATGTGGAAATGGCTTTCGTGATTTATAAATCATTTCGGGTTAATCACGTTGTGTTGGTGGGAACATAGTATTACGCGAGCGAAAGATTACAGCTGCTTCAATTATTGGTTCTGTTCTTAAAAAAAGAAAGAAGAAAAATAATGGAAAAATGCTAAAAGATTGGTTTTCTCTAACAAGGGAGCTTCAAATAATTGAAGACGTCCATCATGAGTTCAGGGATCTTAACCGTTAAACAACAAGTGCAATAAAAAATAATATAATTCAATCTGATGGGCAAAATATTAAAAGAAAAAAATAAAAAAATACCAGTATGTGAGTGTGTATCGGTATCATTATGAGTTGATTTATTTCCTCCGATAGCCATTGTTCTACCATCTCGATTCTCGATACCTACTCGCAAAATACGAACCGTGTTGGAACTTTGAGAGCTAATCTTCCATAGTGATAAAAACATGTGTCCCCCTGCGAATGACTTTCAAAAGGTTCAAATGGCGAGAGTATAAAAAGCTAGCTATCCGCGAACTATTCTCAAGACTGTGTCCATTTGCGAGTTTGCTCTCAAGAGCAGCTTTAGAGCTTCTGTTAGGAAATTTAGTGAAATTTTTCATTGATGTATAGAAAAAAACAGCTTTTGTAAAAAAAAATCACACATTTTAGGCATTTCAACTAAACCGCATTAGAATCCCTTAAGTGAATTTTTTTTAATAGGTTCAATTCTTTTTGAATCTAAACGTAGTTTTAAATGAAATTTCTTTAAAATCACATCCACAACCGGACAGAGTTACTTTTATGCAATGCTCACTACTAATTCTCAGTTTTTGTAATCCAGGTTCAATTTTATGTCCTCACAATGGCGAAAATTTCCATTAAAAATTATCAATTGTTATTTGTGGCCGTCAAAATTTTTAAGTTGAAGGTTAAAAATTACTATTAGTAAGGCCCATAGTTTTTTTTCTATAGACACTTTTGATGGCTGTCTGTCTGTCAAAAAAAAACAACAAAATTTTCGACATTTGGCACATTCTTTCCGGTTAAAAATCAAATAAATCGATCGATATGCTTGCAGACCAATAACCATCATGTCCGATTTCGTGTATACAAATAATAATAAAAATTCCATCGACATCTTCATTTTTTTTTAATGGAATATTTATTTCTGTTTGTTAGAACAGAAATATTCTTTGCATGTATTCACGAATACTGCAGACAACACATGGTGGGGACTAATTCGAATTCTGATTGATTTTGCTATTTATTTACAAATTTGTAGGAGGTATATTGACGCCTCTCTATGAAAGCACGTTTTTCTTTTTTTTCTAAAGTAAATTTGTATATTTGTAAATGAGCTTTTTATCTATGATGATACATTTTGTTATGCTTTCCTTTTGCACTCGATTCTTTGATGAATTGTTAAATGTTTGTTCATTTATAAAAAGCACATGTGCATTGCCTGCTATGGTTTGGTATATATGATGTCCTATTTTATTGAGTGAATGTTTTAGTTATGGGCACGAAAGATAACGTTTACATGAGCATGTACGAGTACAATACAATGAAAAGAATGTTAATCCAAGGGTTAGTTAGTGACTGAATTGATGAGTGGGGGGGTAGGGGGAGGAAAGGGTGACAGTATGACATTAATTCAATCTCTCCTCTATCATATAGCAATAGCTGTCGTCGGTGGCGTCCGTCGTCGGTGTCCTCTGTGCTCTGTCATCGTGCATTATGGTCAGAAATAGGAGCACTAGAATGTTTTTTTCTCCCTTCAATAGTATTCAAGGCTGGCTAACAGAGTAAATCGTTAATTTGAGGGATGTATGATGAGTGCAAAGAGGTGCATGTATAAAAATAAAATGTATATGGGGGACCCGAAATAAACGTTACAATTTGTCTCAGATATTTTTATTTTTATTTCTGTAAGGCCAAGAAGGGGTCACGCCGGAGACCCCATAAAGTATTGAATCAGGATCACATTCTGAATCGAATAAGCCATGTCCGTCTGTCTGATAACTGGATAGAGTCCATACCAACTGACCTAATCGAATGAAATTTTGTGAGAGGACTTCTATGCAAATGCACTATATCAGTCAGGTAGTTCTGGTTTTCAACTGATATGATGCTTATATCTAACAGTCGATTTAATTTCCTTTGGTATTACAGCTCCATATGCTTCTCCCGCCGGGCTGGATCCATGGTTTCCTCATAGTTGCGCATGTAATGCTGGTTAGGGTTGCGCCGCTATAGCTTTTTCCGGGTCGGATGTCTATACTCTCTATATGCCCCTGCCATATAAGACATAGTAAACTTATCGGGGTACCAATTACCAATTTTAAGGAACAGGTTAAATTTTACAAATTCCCAATAGCGACAATTTATTAAACCGCCTGCCTATGCAAATGACATTCGTAAAAAAGCAATCTTCGGAACTAGCTTTCTTTAGACATAGCTACAAATATTTAAAGATTTTTTGTATTCAAATTTAAGTGCTCAAGTAATCGAGGTAATTGACGCATTATACAGAGGGGTACGTACACATTATTAAAATAAATTTATACAAAACTATGCGAGTGCCTCTTCTACTCTAATGTAGATTTAAAAACTGCTAAATTGACCCACGATATCCACTGATATAGAACTTGCTTAGAACAGGAACTATACAAAACAAAGAAGACCTGCAAGATCCTTATTATGTCCGTCCTGCCATATTTTGCAGAAACATTGACATTCTCAAAATCCGATGTAGTCCCACTTGGAGAGCTCTACGTTCAATTCCATGGCCACATCTGTGTCGATAAAGCGGATAAATTCCCGCTAAGGGACTACGCTACGCAGTCGAGGATTGCCTCATCCCTGATCACCATGGCCACTACGTAATTCACTATCTCTTACTACGTAGATGAGGAATTTTCAAATCGAATTTGTTTTGAAGTTGTTTTGAAAATGATGTGTTACCCCCCACTAGTTTTATTCTCTGGAATATTTTCGAGGTAAATATCGGATACTATACCGCACTCACAACAACATTACAGCCCGCGTGGGCTGAACTTAACTGAAGTTCTCATGACAGATTGTATTTTCAATCTACTTAAATAAGTCCAGAGAGCAATTAAGTATTTTTTTTTTAAATTACTTCCTTGCATATTAAAAATTTAGCACTTAGAAAATCTATAAGCAAAAGCTATATATTGATTAATACATAAAAATAATTTATAAATGCAAATGGACTGTAAATCCGAATAGAAAATAAATCTAAACACTTTTTCAGCACTTTAAAAAAAAAACATTCATAAATAATGCATTCAATACACAACTTCTGTATGTATACCTTTTCTCGGTGGGGAAAATCGCAGAGTTTAAATTCAAAATTTGTACTACCGCCGACGACGACGGACGATGACGACGCGGGAAATAGGTTAATGACCATGTCTACAGTTCTATTTACACAGTCTATTCGAGAACCACTTTTCTTGTTTCCAAATTTATTTTATTTAAATCTATATTCATATATATAATGTTTTTGTTTTTTATTTACGACAAATATACGTTTAACATCGACAACACGCGAGTTCAAAGAGATCGCAAGAGATTTTTGTATCCCTTCAATAGTCACTTCAAATAACGAATAAATTTGGATTGGATCGTCGGTCGGTCGCACACCCGGCATTTTTGTACATTCATATTAATCTTATATTACTATAACGATTTTTTTATTTATTTTTTTTTTTTTTGTATAAAAATAACTCACTCCGAATCGTAATAATTGCTCATATAGAAAACTGATTTGAATGCTCTTTTCGATTTTTGTTGTTCGATATAGTATTTACATTGTCGCCATCCGCTGTAACAATGAACTTTTGAAAAACATCACCACCTATACTAGTACTTAAGAATGAACTGAATGAAGGAAATTTTCGTACCTAACAACTCACTCCTCCATTGGAGGATGTTTAAAATGAGTCTACTATAGATATATTTATATATATTTTTGGTAGGGGAAGTATAAAACTGATCAATTCTGACGTCATGTAAACTTGGATGCACATCCATTTATTCACTCTGGATTTTGTGTTTTTGCGCCTTTCGAAAGATATCTACCACCAAATTTATGAGCTACAAATAGATAGATCTTAATTCCATAGACTCGACCGAACGCGCCGTATTTTCTCTACAAAGCACTACTGGAATACAAAGACAAATGCACCATTATAAAATCGGTCGGGAATCGTTGTGAATCCTTCCGGAAGAATATTAGAAATATCCAAACGAAACCAATTAGATGCTAATTTAAAATATGATCATTGATCGGGAAACTGGGTCAGCAAAAAATAGACAGCCAGTGGTCCGTCACGGATGAGGGAAGATAAAACATTGTTCAATTTTTAAAATATGCTTTTCGGTTATAGTTTCCTTTTTATTTACTCAGGTGTATCAATTTATTTTTTCAGTTTAAAGCTGTATGAACCCCAAGATTGGGCAAATATTGTAAGTGTGCCTTGATAAATCATATTTCTTTTTAGGTATCAGGCGGAATTTTGCATTAAGCATGTAAGTTTGTACGTAGACCACATATGAGTCTAATATTCGTTTGGGATGTACCAGAACTACTTGACTGACATAGTCCGTTTTCAATACAAACCAAAACCCGACGACGGTAAAAAGAAGTCCCCTCACAAAATGTCATTCTCCTTGGTGATTCGTCGACAGACGTGACATGGCTAAATTGATTTAGAATTACATCCCGATTCAGAATACATTATTATACTTTATTGGGGTCTCCGGTGACTCCTTTTTGAAGTGGATATACCTTCCTGTATACAAATTTCGATCTTGCTTTGACAAAAATTTTACAATGCAAAGTATGCTAGGCATACTACAGAGAAATTCTATGCATTGAGTTGGATATCTTTTTTATTATTTAAAGATTTGTTGATGATTTTGGGTGTTTTTTTTTTTGGGAACGTTACGATATTTTTTAAAAATGTTTTCTTGCAATCGTTTGCTATCCATCGATTTATCAAATGAATTACTGGCGCATATATTTCGCCATTAATTTAAAAAATTCCCTGCGCAAATCATGTGTAAATGTTAAAAGCTGTTGTCAGCAAAAAATGTAATCTTACAATGCAACAACTGACGGTCGTTGTCGTTAGTTTAAAACTTCTAAAAATGGAAATTACGTTTCATTCACTGACCAACGGCCGCAGCCAAAACCTAGAAAGCTCAAAGCACAGAAGTTCCCTTTATGATGTTTACATGGTATTTCCAAATTCAGCCCTTAAAGGGGTAAAATGATGATTTTTATTTTCATCCGATCGACTTTAAACTCGATTTGTAAGAAATTTCTATAAGATTTTGGAAATTTCGCTTTGGTGCACGTGTTATTGGCGATGACCCCTTTTAAGGGGGCCTATTTCATTAACTTACTTCATTCAACATTTTTTTTAAATGTTGGGTTTTCTCGTTGTTTCCCTTCAAAAAAATCTGAATTTATAAAATTGTATTTAAAATATTTAAGATTGTTTCAGTTGAAAGATATACATACCCTATTATATCATATCTCTGTATTTTAAATTGTGTGATGGCTCTCCTTTGTAATTTTATGACGAAATAAAAATCTATCTATCTATTCTTCATTCAACATGCCATAGTAGTTATACAGTGAAAGTCGACTCTCAAAATGAAAGATAATAAATTCGAGTTATAGAAACTTCGAGTTATGAAGGCCAAAAGTTAAAAAGTTGAAACCCCAGAATTTTCAAAAAAAAAAAACTTCGAGTAATAGAGAAATTCGACAAGTTCGAGTTATGAAAGTTTGACTGTAAATCTAAAGCAATACAAAAACAGACACGAAACAATTTTTAGGCAATAATTTTAGATGCCAGCTCTTCACTTACAACAATTGTTCATATAATTTTTCTGAAATAGAGTATTAAATATACTTTTGCGAGATACTAACAGCTCCTTAGGGTAGGTTTCCGGCGCGATATACGCGAATATAAAAGAAAACAATAACTACTGACTATGAACGAATCTCTGGGTTCCAAATGGCGAGGACTGCCCGATCGAATCCGGGGGCAAAAGCTTGTAGTAATAAGAATTTAGTTAAGCCTAGGTGGACCAACATGGAGTCGCAGGTTAAACTTTTTTTCTTAAAGGTCTCCATTTCTGTTTCTGTATATTAAAAAAAAATCACACAATTGACACAAGGCCTAAGTTTATTTGACAAGCCTTATGATTAGATTAGTTATACATCGTTTTAAATTAGAGAACTCTCGGTCGGACGTCTACGCGCTATAGTTTTAGCTTAAATATCCAAGGTCCCTTTTTCATCTTCACTCATGTAGTTTTACAAAATCGGCGTTTCACACCGTATGAACTGCTTAAAAAATGGAATGCAAGCGCATATCCTCCGCAGATCCGATGGGGTACAAACGATTTTGTTTACCTCTTTTCAACCGTCCAATAATCATCTGAATCTGAATTACAGCATAAAAATGCATAATTCAAAGACTTGTTAAGGCTTTTGCTGGATAAAATCCCTTCGTTCAGTCGCACACTCAAGAAGAATACCCGCACATACATAATAAAAAGCTCAAAAGAATATATAATTATAAAATATGTAACACAAGCTTATCAGCTCATCAGGTATCGTAAGCTAATAACAACCACACATCAAGGCTGCAAAATCAAACCCTTAACTTTATCAAGTAACTGACCAAGGATAATTGGGGTGAAGCCCATAAACGTTATTGGGTCAATCAATTTTCATTTTAAGTGCGATTCAAATTTTGTTCATATGTTTTTTGTTTTTTAAGAACGTTAACCTTGAGTGGGAAGATTTATCCATTTTCGTATTGAAATTGAAATTTCTATAAAAGAACCAAATTTGAAAATGGTCTATGTCGTATTTCAATTGGATTTATGAGTAAATGGATTCTCTGACCTTAGATTACTTGAGGGGGGTCGTTTCTTTCAACGTCATATCCTCCCAGACGCACATACATTTGCGTTTCATATAGGTATAGGTCGCAATCGACAATTGTTGCTGTTTACTCTTGTTGTCTTCGCGTTTCCATTTAACAAACTATGGTTTGATTTTAACTAACAGTTTTTTTTATATGGGAAAACCAACAAACCAAACTAAGTAAATCAAGTTATATAAATACTTGGTGGCTCGCTGCTGCAGCTACTGCTACTAATTAAATTGTCATCGCTTGTTATATCAGCAATCCAATGCATGTCAACCGTATTGTGACCACTGTTGACTATCCTCGATTTGGCACATAATTACTCGTTTAGGTTACACAAAATTCCTTCCATATTTTTTGAGCTATTTACATTATACACACATGCAAATTAATTTTTAAAATAACAACAAAACGCCACTGAAAAGGTAAACTATTCCTGTGCGGTATAAGACTCGGGCGGCAAATAGTTTAATTCTAGCAATTGCTATCATACTGTTTATACATTTTTCAGTATTTTTTTTTTTTTTTCTTATAGTTATATACGACCGATTTATGTATATTTTTTTTTAGATAAAAACAATTTTTCAAAACGCACTTGTAGTATATTTTTAATCAGAATTCCGCCAGATGTCTTACACAGCGCGAGTTTTGAAACACGGTTCGCACGGTTTTCGCCCGGAATCAGAAAACAGTTGCGACTGTTAACTTATTTCGCGGAAGCCTCCACCTTTTAGAATGTACTTAGCATGTATTCGAATTTGAAGGAAAAAAACATGCCGCTGGTGATTGGCATGTCAGGTAAATGAAAAGGGGAGCTAAAAAAACGCGCGCGTTAACGAACTGCTTACACTTAAAAAGGTGGATGTAAAAAAAAAACACAACTTTAGCTTTTTTTTGTGTTTTTGTGAAGAAAAAAGAAAACACAAAATATTTGTGTTTTTTTATTTAGTTTTAGTTTTTTTTTTTTATTCTTTGTTCCCGTTACGTTTATTTTGTACACACATTTTTACACGCGGTCGAAAATGTTGTATTTGAAAATGTTCATCATTCCGAAGTCAGGTCTCAAAAGGAGCGTTGCCTGGCGTTTACGAGATTATAGCATGACTGGAAACGCAATTTTTCCAATTTTCTACTCAGGGTGGTGTTGATTTTTTTTCCTGCTTTTTTCCACATAGAGTGTTTGGCTTTCAATTATAATCTTGTGGGAAACTAAATAGAATGAATGAAGGCGTGAAGGAAGGGGGAGGGCGAAGACAATTTATAGAGAAAGGAGAAGAATAGAGCAGAGATCTAAGTGATTTGGGGGCAACGGGGGGTTGGGATCCACATCTCTCCAGTTACCTAGTGAGGCATGTTGGAAAATTGTTGTGTATCGTCTCGTTTGAGGCGTGCTTTTTTTCTATAAACGAGTACTTGTTGTTTATTTTTCGTATTTTTTTTTTTTTTTTTTGCATTTGCAAAGTGCGGTGCAATGCTATTTTTGTGTTTTTTTTTTTTTTTTTGTTCTTGGGCTCATGGAGGGATGATGTATCAGTTAGTCTTGCCATTATAATTAGAAGTGATTAAGAAATCAGTTTTCATACGTTTGCTGGTAACGGAAATATTGTTTAAACAGTCGCATTTATGGCAGACAGATGGCAGTTTGTATCACTGTTTGGCTGCCATAAACTCAAAATACTGTCATTCAACAAGTGTGTTGTTATTTAGGTGAGGAGGGTGGAGCTGGTATATGGAAAACAATTGGATTTAAGAAATATGTAATTTTATTAGAAATTCATTTTGCCATTAGGTTGGCCTTCCTGAATCTTCCTGAAACCCTACATTCTACATAACTATATGGCTACTCGAAAAGCGTCCTTGTGATCCGGAAGTTAAAGCCATACATTTTGTGTAGTTGAGACAAAGTTGAATGCGTTTAGTTTAAAAAGCTTTCGTTGTGAATGAAACAAAAGTCCATTCTGTTATATTTTTTGAATCGATAACACAATAGCTATTATATACTCATTAACGGCAAAGTAGGTACCCCAATCACACACGCAATGTTGAAGGAAATGAAATACCCCAAAAACCTGGAAACACTAATTAGTAGCTAATGTCGATGATAAAAAGCTCACAAACTATTAACTATGTGTGTATTTGCTAATACACCCCACTCCCACGCTCGATATTTAAAGCTATATTAGGGTTGTTTTTAATTTTTTAATCTTGGCCATGTGTAAATAGTTGAGGAACTACATAATATATACCTACAAGCATCTCTCATATCTTATGGATTCATTTTGTTGTAAACGTTTTAGAATTATCTGTACAAGAACTGAAAATAACGTAAGCTGGTAGATGTTGGCGGCGCTGCAACAAAAAAGGATGTGTGCATTCCTCCCATCAATATATTCAATTCTCGTCGATCCAAGGACAGTTGTTTTGTTTATAGGTTGTTAAAGCTGTTAACGAACCTGCAGTGAAATATGTTGGAATTTTATAGACGTCAGCGGCAGATGAGAGATATGTTAACACGGTTTGTAATGCGGGCGAGCGTTTGAGCATTTCACTTCAAATTTATTCACCATCTGTTTTTGATGTTCATTGTAGCCGATTCGAAAAGTAGGTGTAGAATCGTGTTTGCATTTGCATGAAAACATGCATCAGTTTACTATTAGAGGTAAAATTTTGTAACACCAAAATAAGTATATTCAGAAAGGGTGGGCCACCTAGTGGTTTCTTTTTAAATCATAGTTTTTTTTGACACTGACAGCTGTTTCCCGCTCGAAAACTTGACAGAAAGTCAGCATCATACCTCCGCGAAACGAAATGAGTCGCTTTACGCTTGAACAACGTAGGGAAATATTGAAAACTTATTTCCAAAGTGAGTGCTGTGTGGCCCAAGCAGAGCGTTTTTTGAAGAAGAACACTCAAGGAGAGTGATAGTTTGGTGCAAATTGTGGAGTCGTGGGACTCCACAGAGAATGAGGCTAGGAACAACGTTTCAACGGTGGGCATTACAGAGCCATGTTAACCGATTTTTTTTACTGAAATTGAAGACATGGATTTAGACCACGATTTGGGCGACCTCTGGTTCATGCAGGATGGCGCGCCATGCCACTCAGCCTATGCCACAATCGATCTTTTGCACGCCAAATTCCCAGATCGTGTTATCAGCTGTCTTGGCGTTGTCAATTGGCTGGAACAGCGATTGGACTTCTTTGGAATTTTTTTTGTAGGGAACGGTGAAGGACCAATGTTATGCCAATAATCCGAAAACGATTCAAGCACTTAAGGCCAATTTCATCCAAGCAGTTCTTGAGCTACAGTCCGAAACCATGAACAAGGTCTTGGAAAATGGGAGTGACAGAATGCGCTACTACGATACCAGCCGAGGTAGCCACTCGAACGACGCGACGTTGTATTCCATTATTAATTATGAATGTTTGCTCTTACATAAAGCCATAATACATGAAAAAATTTTAATCTTGTTCATTTTATTGCATTCTAAAAAAGAAACTTGTATATTTGGCCCACCTTTTAGAGATAGCAAAATCTCTTTTCATATAGCAGGTGATAAGTTTTACGTGGCTCTGGGGCTATGACGCTCAGAAGAATATTTGAAAACTTTATCTTGACCAGACCGTATCATCATCCCTTCAATCGATGACAGCGATAACAGCGATAACGATGTTGTCACTAAAAGGTCTTTGAGGTGCATAGGTACTCGAGTTTTTTAGGTGGCTGGCACTGTTTGCCTTCAACAACCTCTGGTGCTTTGGCGAAAAGTCGCCGATTGTTTTTGCTTCTTCAAAATTATGTGTCGCTCATTCAACTTTTGTCCTATCAGTCTGCAAAGTAGCTTAGTTGGTGAGGATGTGAAATCACAATCCTACCACCCACCACTAATAGAGAAAGTCCAATACTTTGTTTTGTTTTTCCTGCTGCGACTGTAAATAGTTCCCGCACCATCAATGAGTAGTCAGCACTTGATAGCGTAGAATATTTCTGACAGTCAACAGAAAAATTAATTTTTCCCCAGAACCTAGTTCAAATGAAATAAAAAACCAACAACCCATTTTTGTATTAATTAGAATTTATTTATTTGTCAAGAATGGCGGTGGCGTAAGATCTTCACGCATTCATTTAAGAAAATATCAAATTTTGTAATAAACTAGACAGTAACGTTTCCGTTATGGTATGTAAAGAAGATCAACTTGTGGCAAAAATATTATCTAAGTATAAAATAATTGCTTGGCAACGTTTTTTTCCGTCAAGTTATTTCTTATCTGAAAATCGAAGCAATCTTGTCAGCATTGTTGTTGTACATGGAATTTGCTTCTGCTGATGCATCATTGGTGAATCTGGAGTGCATGATTCGAAATCATATGCAACCCGCTGGCAAACAAACGTCAATATAGTTAAAATGTCCAAGTTCTTGCCATTATCATCTAATTCTTTGCAAAGTGACTGCATGAACCATGAACCTTTGGTTGTGTTACGCCAGGAATAAAATCCTAAAAAAAAAAGCACAAGAAGAAAAATTTTGTTGAAATCATTACGTCAACTTTTAATATATATCTTTTACCTGGAATCGTAGAATAGGCAATGAGAAAGTCAGCATGAATTGGGATTCTATAGCTCATAGAAGATTCGCCATCTGTCTCGGTGTTTTGTAGAGTAATACCAGGGTCCAAACGATCGCCTTGACAAGCTTGTATAAAAAATAGCTTGGGTTTACCAGCCAGCGTTTTACAATTGTGTGCCGTAAAGCAATGTGCAATGGAATCTAATTTGTATTGTACATCTTTGGCGTAGATATATCCCGATTCGCCATGGGATAGTATAGCAACTACAATGCAATCATTATTGGTGTGATCCACTCGAGCAGCTGCACAAAGAAAAATAAATAGAAAAAACTAGAAACATATTTATGAAGGTATGAAAAGATAAGAATTATCACATGATTTTCAGTTACCAATTATTTACAATATAGCTTTGATAAAATTCAGATAAATAAAAACCCACTTCTCACAAGTACCTACCATATAGGGCGAATGATTTAAAATCAAGTATGGCAATTGCACACACCAAGGTCTATTGTAACCATGATTGACTAATGATTTACAATCAGTATGGGTTACAAATAACTGAAAAACAAAGCCCTAGCAACCACTGTGCACATTTCTATGCACAAAATAATATAACAAAGAAAATTTAGCATACAAAATATAAACACCCACCATCTTCAACAATGTTTTGTATCTCCTTCAACTTCTTGTCCTTGTACACCTCCACATTGAAATGCAATCTTTCCAGCGATGCGCAAAGACGCTTGCAGTCCTCCTCGGTGCCAGATCTTGACTTCAGCGATGGAATGTCAAAGTGTTCATGATTAAATATCAGTGCGTTTCCGCGATTTGTATGCTTCATATTGTACTCGGACGCATATCTTTCTACTGGCATCCGAGCTATCAGCTTGTTACCACCCGCATAGGTTCTGAAAGAAGATTTACCATTCGATTATCACCCAGACAAAAATTAGGATTATTTAGGCCGGCGCGGCAAAAGCACGCCACCAAATGGCATGGCAAAAAAAAAACACAAAGAACAACTAAATTGTCGCTGTGCATTGAATTGCCCATATAAGTACACCAAATTCTAGGCCAACTGCTTAACAGTATATTTAATTGTTGAATTTAGTCTTTTTTGTTTTTTTGTTCATAAAATAAGTGAATTGAGTTTTAAAACATATTTTGTTTCTGCTCACCCTACGCCGCCAGTAACAAAAGCATCACCAATGTCATTCGAATTCACTTCTTTTTCTTCAGTCATATTGCGCCTTTTGATGTTTGGACGATATATTTTATAGCTTGAATTTGCACACTTTTAAATTAACTAGCACTTAACTAACTTTTTCCTGAGTTTTTTTTTGGCGAACAAATAGAAAATATTTTATTACAAAATTGCAACCTTTCGGCAAGAGATGCGTTTAGTTTATAGCAGAGTGGTCATTTTTTGTGAACCTAGTTTAAGTAAACGACGATAGCGATAGTGGCGAACATTTGGCTTTCCACTGGAAAATTACAATATCTAAGGATGTATGCAGTATACTGCATTTGATTGCAGTCAACACATGCTCGAGGTTTGTCAACTGTGGGGAGCTACATTGAAATTCACCATAGAAAAAAAGCCGGCAAATTAAAACAAAACTTCAGCCTGGAAGGTTGCATTCATTCCAACCAGTGCAACCACTTGCATTTTTTTTTTCTGTCGACGTGATATGAAACTGTTTTAGAGAATCTATAGCTAGCTCACTTTTACTTTTACATGCAAAAACTTTTATACTCACTTTTGGTTTTGTTATACTCACTTCCCAAAAAAATACGCCAATTGTTATATTTACAGCCTCATTACGCATTGTAGTCTGCTTAATTGAACGCACACCTTAAATGTGATTTATAAACAATTATGCGAACTTAAGCAAGAATGCTTTTAAAGATTTACTGTGGGCGGTGCGTCTATTGGGTTAAATAATTACCCTCATATAATTTTATGAACTTATCTTATCTTATATTAACTTATGATAAAAAGTGTTGAAGAAATAAATTCACCAAACTCCAATCTTAAAACAGAAATTTATCGAATTACACGCTATTTATTAATTGAAACTCGGCATTTTATTTGCTTTGCAACATTCTAAAAAGACTCAAGCAAAATAAAACTTAAAAAAATAGCCTATAAAATAATTTATTATCCAGGATTATATTTTGACAAATGAAAAATTCGTTTTCCACCACGCTAGTGTCAAAAAATTATCCGTGGATAATTATTTAGCCCAATTGGCAGAAGCATGACTTTTGGGTACTGTACGACAGACCTCACTGCAATTAAAGGCATATTTTTTTGGGAAGTGAGTATAACAAAACCAAAAGTGAGTATAACAATTTTGCACGTAAAACCGAAAGTGAGTATAACAAAACCAAAAGTGAGTATACAAGTTTTGCATGTAAAAGTAAAAGTGAGCTAGCTATAGATTCTCAAAAAAATACGCCTTAAGTCAAAAATAATTCTGTTCGTGCATTCTGCTGCGTCGATAAATTCTGCACATGTATTTTGGGCATAAGCGTACAGTTTACCCAGATTTTATTCACATTAGCCGTATTGTACACTACTTTTTGCATTAGAACATAATACCATAAGTTACAAAACACTAGTGTCAGTTCTGTTCCCATCTATTGGAAATAAATAAATGTTCACCTCTAGTGGTGAAAATTGAAATAGAATAGGTGACAATAGAATCAGGTTAAGAATAAAAGAATTCCCATTTTCAGAGTCGCATCAATGTAAACAAATTTGCTGAATAGTAAAATACCCTCGGTCTGACATACTCGTATAACAATACAAAAATATAAACTGACTGACTGGGTATAGGATAGGTATATACCTACGTATGAATAAGTAAAATCAGTGAGAATTCAATTCGAGCCTTTGTCTATGCTGGTAGGTACTTGACAAAATGAATTTCATTATTATATCAGTAAAATCATTTCTCATGGGCACATTTTTGGTGACACATTAATGTCATAGCAACCGCGACTTCGTAACTGTCAAGCTCCAAACTAGAGTCGTATATTCATTTTCTAATGCTTTACCATGGGAACACAATAAAGTAGATCCTTTAAAGCAAGTCAGACTTTAAATATTAAAACCTTGAAAGCATTGTATAAAAACTCCTCTTTGCTTGACTGCTTTTTATTTAAAAATATTTGGAAAAATGCTTGTCTGCCTATTTCGCCATTTTTCACGTTCGTCCAAAAATATTTATACAAATTGTGGGAATCTGGAAATTGAAGAGTGAGGAAGATATGACAATATGAACAGCCACCTGCATTTTTAAGTTCTCTGCTGCCTAAGTGCTAGGCCACACATGCCGTCCCATGAAAGTCGTGGCGGGCGAGATGGGTCGATTTTGAGGTTAGTTGAGAAAAGGAGGGTAGATTACACCGAAAATCCCTTCTCTTTTCTGCTCACTTAAAGTCTACCTGTTTTGCTGGGCACATCGTTTATTGGAAAGCGTGTGATTGGAATTCAAATGATCAAATATTTTGATAAATTAGGGAATTCAGACATTTTAAAGCCTTTTTTTACCGCTGGAATTGACAACCAAAAAGGTTGCATCACTTTTATGGAAAAACAAAATTCATCTGTCATTTTTCATAGATTACTACAGAAGCGTTCCCTAACTTTTTCTTGGCCCCATCACTGCCATGTCAACATAGGTCTTTCTAGGTTTTTTTGACGTGGACCTTAGGCGCCCTAGTGCGCACTTTGTTCGATATAGCACTGAGTTCGCACTGACAATCAAAACCTGTGTTCGAGGTGAGCACTGGGGCGCCCTAGTTGAGCACTGAGCTGACCCTAGGTATTTACTCAGGGCAAGAGTTCAGTTGTTTTTTGGCTCCGAACCAAGAGCGCTAGTTTGTGTTGGCGCCATTTTCTGGGCAAAATTTTTATGAACTCACATATCACTAGCAGTCCATATATAATCGGCCCTATCATGGTATCCGTTCCGAAAGAAAAATTCTCCGATTTTGCTTCATGGTAATCGTTCCGATAAGCTGTGTTTGGAACATTTCGCACACCGGCAGTTTACGTTTCATTGCGATGGGTTGCGTTTTTCCCACCGGGTTTTGACAGCCACACGTCAATTTCTCTCCGATGGTCTCTTACATCTGTTCATCGCGGAAAGATTTTAGTGAACAAAATGCGTTGATGCATGTTTGGAAAACGGATACTATGAACCTAAATTCAGTATCCGACTGGATTTGCGTTGCGGACAAAATTACTCTCCGAACGGATACCATGATCAGGGTTGTCAGGTTTTAAAAACCAGAATCGCCAAATTTCAAAATTTTCCACACTCCAAATTCAAAAACCATAAAAATCAAATGAATTCATGCAACTCGTAATTTTTACGTAAAAAAAAAACTTAATGAAAATTCCCCAAGCTTCTGAAACTCTGGCTGTCCTATTGTCATTTTGTACACCTTGTTCCAAAACTTCAAAACGTCTTTTTCGGGTACACTTTCTAGATTGTAGATAAAATTCATTGAACCAATTGACAGAAATTAATTTTTCCCACTGAGCCTCAGTAAGTTATAAGCTTTTGGGTGGAATCAAGCTTACAAACAGACTTAAAACAGGGTCGCAGTTGGCTAAAAATATCAAAGAAACAAACGCTGTGTTGCAGTCAGACAATCTTTTTCGCATTTCTCTTAGTAAAACAAGAATCAAATCGTTTACTTGCTCCTTAACTTCATTCACAAGCCCTGTGCTACCACTGTTTTCGCGATTCCTTCAAAATCCGACACTAAATCAATATTTTTCCAAGTGTTAAAGTTGTCTTCATTCTTTCATTATAATTTTAATATTTCACCACAGTCATCACAGATGTAAGGTTTGAGGAAAATTATAAAAAAAAGAAAAAATATGAGGATTTTGGTTAAAAAAGTTTAAATCGTCAAAGGCTAAAAATATCGCCTTTTTTGGGGTGCGTCGCCAAACCGATTTTCGTGTCGCCAAATGAAATTTCAAATCGCCACATCTGACAACCCTGACCATGATAGGGCCGAATCAATGCATACATTGTTATGTCAGAGTAGTCATTGTAGTCAAAATATAGACACCGCTACCAAATTTTAACGGAATTTGTCTTTTATGCGTTTTAGTTCCAAAAACGAACCGTAAAACGCCAATTACTGTCGATTACAAATTTACAAACGACACTTAAACGACTCGACTCAAAAAATGCCAGCAGCTGTCGTTTAGTATAAAAACCAATGTTTCCCTCTTCGACTAGCCGGTCCATTACTGCTTAGATTTTGAGAATATCTGTACAAAAAGAAAAACAAATAAAACACGATTCTTGTATAAGCCGTTTTTCCTTTTAAGGAAATTCATTTTATTCAAAACTGATGTAACTAAAATTTGTAGTTTATTTGTTCACTTAATTTTTCTATGTTACGATGTATGCACTATGCAGTAATATTGATAATTAAAAAAAAATAATAAAAATAAAATAATAATAAATTATGGCTTAAGAAAATTCAAGTTATATAGTTCACAAAAAAAAAATTGCTCGTAGTTTTATCAATTTATTATTATTTTTTTCTCTTATATATTTTTTTTTTAATAATTATTCAACTATGTATTTTATTATAACAAATACATGGTGTTGTTTACATCTGCTTTTATTTTTATCTTGTTTGTTCTCAGGGAAGTAATAATAAAGGTTTGTTTGAGAATTTGCAAGCAAAAAACATTATTTACATTATATAACATTATTTACTCTTTTTTTTTACTTTACTTTTCCTATAATGATTTTATTATATACGTATGTATTGCGTTCAGTGATGAGATTCAATATAATTAGAGCATGATTATCATTCAGCTGTTTCTTGTCAATTACTATTCCGGTACCGTTAAATTATCACAAGAAAATTCCGAATCTAATTTCAATAAATAATATAGCCACTAACTAAACTCGTGTTTAATATTATTAATTCTTGATATTCAAGAATGCATCAATAAGCAGTGTTTTTTTTTTTTTAAAGGTACAATATAATTAAATATTTATTATCCAATATTGCTAATAAAATTAAATTTCAGCTTTTTTTCATGCACAAAATCGTGGATTTCCACTTTTTACAGTCATTAAGTTTTTATTTAAAAAAAAATGCATATAATAATGATAGTACAAAATAACATCGTATTACATAGAAGAAAAATATTGTTTATTTATCTAATCCTATAGGAAAGTCTAACAACTAAAGAAGAGAATAACAAAAAAAAAAAAATAAAAAAATAAAAACAAAATGTACACATAAATTAAATTAATATCTTCACTCGTCCCTTCTCTATTGCATTGGCCACATATTATTTCTTCTAAGTTTTAATTTTCTTCAGTTCAAGTGACACCTTTAAAACTAGTCATTTATTTTAAATGAAGCGTAAAGTTTATAGTATATATAAAAGAAAGAAAACAATTTAATAAATTAACAATGATTTACATACATATTTATAAAAGGACAGCATTTCTCTGAGAATGTTGGGCCTTGGGCGTAAGTATAGTAGTATTTGATTGTCGAATGTCGACGACGTTTTACTTACTATGCGCAGAAATTAATAATATCAATAAGGCTTTGCGAACGTAATTAGGCAAAATGAACAATGATACACACAAATTGAATTTTTAACCGTAGAATATTTTTTTTTTATATTATAAATTAATAAACATCATGCCATTTGTTATTAAAATTCTTTTCGAATGTTATTTGTTGTTTCTAAAATTGCTCCATGAAAGTAAATGTTTTTTTTTTTTTATTTTGCACATAAATATAATTTATATACATTTGCATTTATATGAAAATGTAATTCACTTTAAATCTTGATTTTAGATTTTGGTTTGCATTAAGGGAGTTGTATGGGAGTTTTTTTTTTTTAATTTATTTTATAATATCGTCTCCTCGTATTTTGAAAGCCCTTTAAAAGTTCAGTGCAATATTGCTTAGTGATTAAAATGAAAACGCGTTTTATTTTTGTTTTTTTGTTTGCTTGTGGGTCCTAGTTTCATTTTAACCTGGCTACTGGAAAACTAATTTTTTGTTTGTCTTTCAAGGGTTGGGCTTAAATTTTTCTTTTAATTTCTATTTGTTCTTAATTTTAACAAGAATCAGAAAGATAACTATTTTTAAATATATGTTTTTAGATTAGGAAATTGTTTAATTTATATATATGCACAAAACAGATTTTTGTTTTGTCTAAGGGTGGGAGGTGGCATATGCATATGCATACATATGCGCAAATGTAACACGATTACATCGCCTCCATTAGTAGTCAATAAATATCTCTTGCAAGGTTTTTCTTTTTTACCAAAACTATTTACCAAACATTTGTTAAAAGAATATATTTTAATCTAAATTGTGTCTATAACGCCGCAGGCGTGCGCTATTCTCAAGTTTGGGTGCACCCGGTGGTGGTGTGATATCATTACGGATAGAATCTGATGCTGCTAGACTAAGATCTCTGGCCAATGTTGTGTAGACGTCGAGTTCTTGGGGGCTATCAAACTTACTACCAAATGGATGATGCAGCGCATCAATATCACTGTTACCATTTCGATTCAACGAGGGAGGGGTACCGGTACACATCTTGTTTGCCTCAATCAATAGCTCCGACTTGTTGTTGTGTTCAGCAAGTTGAGCACGTTGATTGAGAGATTTCTCCTCACTATTGTCCGATGAATGATCTTCAAACTGACCCAGCAGATGGGTTGGAATACTTTGTGTCCTAGAAATAATTTATATAATACGGTAATGGCAATTGTAACAAGTTAAAATGGGCAGGCGAAAACATGTCTACGATGTCTACGGGGTGTTTTAGTATCACCCATTTGATAAATATATGAAAAAGGTAAATCACTCTTACCTGCTGGCATTCCGAGATCTAGGACGTGCGAATCGTAGGTTCAACTGTGATGGATCTGTGATGTATTTCTCAGTTTGACGGCGCCTTCTCAGTCCTTTATGGATTGATTGCAATTAAAAAAGATTTCCAAATATTTATTCTAATATGATGTGCTCTAGTTTTTGTTTTGTTGCTGGGTAGGAGCTATAGTTTCTTGCAAAAGTGTGTACTTAACAGCGAAGTGGCAAAATTTAAAAATTAAAAACTAAAAACGTTTTTCTTTTTTTCTTTTTTTGTTGTATTCAACATAACTAAGGAAAATTATACATTTTTTGATTTATTTACATTAAAAAAAATAATAACTTTATGGAGAAACGAAACAAATAAAAAAGAAACACAATAACAACGAGTGCAGCTTTACAAGTTTTGAACTAAAACAAAATTATTATAGAACCAAGTGTTTACTGTAAACTGTGCTGAAGGCGCGTGCACCTTTTCACATATAACAATAATCTTAGTAATATAGCGTTGTCGTTTCGTGATAGTAATTTAAATTATATATGTATATAAAAAAAAAAAAACAAAAAAAAACTCATTTTTAACAAAAACAAAAAAAAAATCAAAGAATGTTAATCAACTGACAAAACACACATACGATAACTATGAGACAATGGTAGTTTCTATGGGTCAGTGTCTCTTTATAACCAACCTGGAGTTATGTCCGCAAAATCAGGATTTTGATATCCACCAAGAAAACCACCACCACCACTTATATTACTACCAACCCCTTCACCAACACCACCACCGACGCCACCGCCGCCGCTACCACCACCACCACCAGCAGCAATGTTCACACCAACATTGTTTCCAATATTATTGGCAAATAGGTTAGCTGCAGCGGCAGCATCACAGCCAGCCCATGAAGCACATTTGGAGAGGCGAAGGTTTGGGTTTAAAATTGGAATTTTACTAGCACCAAGTCCAATACAACCGGTGCCACCGCCAATGCCATTTGATGGTGCCGCACCGCTTATTGCAGAAGAAGTTGAATCACCTTTTGTACCTGTTGATGTCGCGGCACTTGTTGTAGTCGTCTCCGTTACTGTTGTCGTCGTTGTTTGCGCAGAACCCGAAGCAGCAGCAGGATTGATTGGCGGTACCTTTGCACCATCCTCTTGACGTGAAGACGACTTATTGGCTTTCAGTGCTGTTGTTTTTATGAGATCATCAAGTTGTCGTGACTGATCACCATCTCCTTCATTCTGCCCGTCCTCCGCTGTGGTATCTGTGGTATTCGTATCATTTAAATCGCTACTATTAGGTGCTGCTGCTATAACTTTGTATTTTTTTAGTTTGAGGGCATCAACTCCAAGTTCACTGCCTATCACATGAGCTAAGGTTGAAGAAGGTATACCTTTGTTACTGTTATTGTTAACGTTTCGCTGGCTGTTATTTCGATTGTTCTTTGCATCGAAATTGCTTGTCGGTTGTGCTGCTGGTGTTTTACTATTGAAATTGCTTACTCCTGTTGATGGATTGTTGAATATTGCATTGTTCGTGGCACCAGTAGCTGCTAAGGCATCGTAGTATACTGATTCTTCAGGATTTGGACTCTCTGTATCAAAAGAGTGCATACTTTATGAATAAATAAAGGTTAATGGATTATTTGTGATTTACCTTGTGGAATCACTCTAATTTCCAAACGTCCGCTTACTGCACAACCTTCGTCGTGTGTTGTTTCGTCACTACCTCCGGTGGTTGTCTGATTTGGTTGTGAATTCGGTTGTGGTTGTTGCAGCTGTTGCTGTTGTTGTTGATGATGTTCCTGTGGCAACTGTTGCTGTTGATTTTCTTGTTGCTGCTGTAACAAATGCCCAACATTATTGGGCGTCGTCGTTGTAGTGGTTGTTGTCTCAACTCTCCATGGAATAAACTTTAACTCGCAGTTTGACTGAAAGATATTTGTAGAGGCCAGAAGTTTTATGCTATCACTCGCCGCCGACGCCGCCGCCGTCGCCGCTGCCATAGGGTCGTTGCCTTTGACTGGAAGATTTAATGTACCATCGATCTGAAGTTCCGAGAACTCTGGAAATGCGACATTTGGGAGGCTATTTCGGTGCTTCGTTGTTGGCAGACGTCCGTTGTTGTTATTATTGGCTATATTGTTGTTGTTAATGATGTTGTTGCAGTTATTCATTGTCGTAATGTTGTTACCTGTAACAGCAGCTGCATTGGCGACCTCCGAACAAATTTCCCGAACGCACACATTTCGCGTTATGTCCATGCGGTAAACCTTTTCAAAATAGATTTCATTTTTATTACAAAGCTGTAATAATACTAGAGAGAATCGTTTATTTAATTGAAAAAAAAAAAAAATAAATTAACAACAGAGTTGTAAAGGTAACTACGATCAGGTTTAGATTTCAATCGTTTTGTTTAACTTTTTACTTTAAGATATGTATTTAAATTTCGATCGTAACTGTTGTCATTACAACTCTGCACAAATGCATTTTCACCCACACATGCAAAGCGAATGAGGCAGCAAACATATAAATAGTGAAGTTTCTAAACAAACTGAGATAGCGGGCAAGTGCTTAGAAAACAAATGAAAATAAAGTATGATACATAAACTAATAGATAGAGAGAAAGAAGAGAATGTATAGGTATATACGCAACGTAAATATATAGCAAGCAGCTTTATTAGCACAAGTAATGATTGAATAGTTAGAAAATCAAACGATTTATTCTTACTGTATAATCAAATGCGGCCTGTTGTATGACAGGCGGTTCAAGATCCCTTCGCAATATGTTACCTAACGCTGGCTCTGACCAACAGTGAGGTAACGATTCTTGTAAGTTGGTATAGTTTTCGATACCGGCTATGTTAAGATTGCACCTGGATAAATGTGAGTGTTAGGCTTTTTTTTTTACCAAAATAAAGACCAAAAAATGGTCTTTAAGAACTTGTAACGAATATACAGACAACATGTACACTGGGGTCCAATGGATAAGCAGACGACTTTGGAAATTAAAATTGTCATTTCTCCTGTTATATGGTTGGGAACAAATTTAATTATTAGAGTTATAAGAGTAAAACTAATAGTTTCTTTTTGCCAAATGGATTTAAGTTGGTTAAAGACATTGATAAGCGGTTTTCTATAATCGTATCCGCTTTTATTTTAGGCATAGGCGAATGTCTATCACGTCAGCCCACGAAGTACTTAGTACTTATAAGAATGTACAAATTTATTAGAAAGAAAAAACAATTAATTTAATTATCAGCCACTCCATGGAATGTATTTAACAAAATTAAGTTACCATAGAGCCCACCAAACATTGTATTTAAAAATTATTTTATTTTAGTATTTCACACATTCTGACTTATTCTTAGCAGAAAACGCCACAAAGGCACCACACTTTTGGCTGGTCTATTAAGCACAACCTAATCTATCGTTTAGCATTAAACATACATTTTTTTCTCGATGCCTTTTAACGGAAAAAATATCAATTTTACTTGCCAAAGTTGTCTGCTTTTAATCAAGTGCACTTCGCAGTGTACATTATGTTTTGAGAGAGACATTTTTTGAAAATTCTTCTTGTGTGTTCAAAATATGACTCGAAACTGTTATACGACAGATGGATAGAAAAGAAGAGAGAAAAATATTATAAAGAATAAATTTGAAACATACTTTTTCCGTTTAGCGTCACGCTTTCGCGAGGTCGGTTGCTTACTGACTAAATTTGGTTGTGATTGTGAGACTAAATGACTTTTACCTCTGTGATCGGGACTCTGTAAGAAAGAACACAATAAAAAAAAAAAACATAAAAAAGAAAACAAAGGCGTAAAAAGTAAACAACGAAAAATGAAAACAGAGAAAACCGATTAAAAAAAATAATAATGAAAGGATCAGAGTTATTTGGTGCAAAATTGGGATACAAAACACGACCTCAAACATGTTCACTCGGTTAAGTGAAACGTTTTAAGTGTATAGTGCTTACCTGTGGCTCTTGTTTCCACTCGTTGTCGGTGGTTTCTTCTGAGTCATCGAATTGGCTTTTCCACTGCGAAGCTAATGTTAAGGCACCACCGCCCTTTGTCATCTGTTGTAGCGCAGAGACATTTTCGTCGTCTATTAGAGCAAACTGTGTTACAGAGTGATCGCGAGTTGTACCGCCACTTAGTCGCTGTGTTGAACCAGTGCCTGTGCCTGGCGAGGGTCTTAAATTGGAGCGGCGACCGGAAGCACACCCGCCAGCACTGCTGGCGTTCGCAGAGCCACCACCACCGCCGGCAGCACCTCCCCCGCCGCCACCGCCAGTTGAAGCTACTACACGGGCACCGGACTCGCCAGCGCTCATATTTTGATGGTTTCGATTGTTGCGAAGGTAGTCTGCACTTCTGTTGGCGTCAAACGAAAACGGAGAAGCATCATTTTCACGTGGCGAGCCAGTCTCGGATGCGATCAGTTCGTGCACACAGCTCGGAGGTGCTGTCAGTACCCGTAACCTGCCATACGTTGATTTATCCTGCGATTTATAACCGGCTGGATTGGCGACATTATCATTAGCATGGGTATCGGTTTCGGTTTGATCGATCTGAGATGTCGATCGGCGAGCTTTTGCCGGACTACAGACCGCATTCGGATTGACTGCTCCTCCTCCGTCAGTAACTGTTGTCGCAGAGTATGTTTTCTTAGGCAGGATATCGCCAGCTAATGAGCCGCCACTACCATTTCCAGTTGTGGGTGTCAAGTTGTGCTGTAAATCTGCGGCCGGCATACCAATAATGGACGAAAGTCCCTGAAATCGAGATGATTTTGTGGCAGGCGAATCAATTAGCGACTCGATTGGAACACCCTGATGGAACTGAAACGAAAAGAAGATAAAACTAGGCTCAATATCTTGGCGTGCTATAGCACGTACCATCGGTTGCAAGGGAGCCGAATTATTCTGTTGTTGTATGTGGGTGTTGTTCAGTTGCTGTTGTTGCTTCTGTTGCTGCTGGAGTAAGGATTGAGCCACCGCCGCCGTATTGGAAGCAACATTTGGTATGGCGGTTGTGGTAGCTGATTTCATTAGACCAGTTGACATTTGTTGTGTCAACTGGTCGTTAGATATAATTGCACCCCCCACACCAACAACATTCGGCATTTTGGCACTGATCTGGTGTTGTTGCTGCTGCTGCTGTTGCTGTTGTTGTTGTTGGAGATTTTGTTGCTGACAGCTATTGTTCTGGTTGAAAATAGCATTGAGTATGATTTCATTACGTTGCGATGTTGTGGCATTGCAATTTTTATCAACCTGTGAAGAAACAGTGTCGAGTAAGACGGAGCAGTGGATTTTGGAATTGCAGAAATCTTTCATTTGAGTTAAGCGGTAAATTGCTGCTGGAAACTTTGTTCTTACGAAGCATGTACGCATATTTACAGATATATAATTTATATATGTATGTACATAATAACAGACTAAAATGGATTTGTTTCTATTTTAAATTACCTTGTCTTTCAAGTGATTGGCAGGCTCAGTTGAGGCCAAATGTGCCGTGTCAACCTCGTTTCTTCTCCTAATCTGTAAATTGAATTAACAAATACCCGCTGATGAGTCGACTGCCGGTGATATTGCATTAAATATAACTTACATATTCAGTCCCACTCGCATTCGATGCTGCAACAGTCATTTGTGTCACATTTCCGTGCACATATTCGTTCTTAGTCTGCGCATGAACATTATTGACCTGAGTAGTGGTGGTAGTACCGATGGCATCTGTCTTCTCCCAGTCGTATGGATCGGATTCTTTAACACCTCGTCGTTTCATGCAACGTTCAAATAATGAGATCAACATCTACAACATTTGCATTATGAGAAATCATTGAGAAAGCAATAATAGCGTGTGATTAATTACATTATAATCCGGTCGATCGGCATACGTCAGCGACTGTATATGCTCAAGAAATTGCTTCAGATCGGATGGAAGGTGTTTCAGTAGAGCACGATGATCGTACTTCTCTTTGGTTAGGCCAACTTGTTCCTTGTCTTTGATTTTTCGCCATGGCAGCTGACCATTGACAAACTCGACTAGCATATAAAACAGTGACCATAGATCGTCGTGCCTTCCCATCTCCCGATTGCGATGGGCATTGATCGATGCGTAACGTACGGTGCCACGGAAACCAGCAGCTGCTCGTGGACATCGCACCTCACCCGTGCCCGTTGTGTATTGACGTGCTAATCCGAAATCTAACATGTATACACGCCGGCAGTTGTACGGCAGCCGACCAATCGAAAAGTTACTCTAAATTTGTTTGCATCTTAGTTACGAAATATGTCAAAGGTAACAACAAATTTGAACAATTCTTAGCTTACCGGTTTAATATCACGATGTAAGAACCCCACCGAATGGATCGATTCGATTGCCTTCAAAATTTGCAGTCCCAGGCGTAGTGTTGTGCTAAGTGAAAACGCTCCCCTAGGCTGGGCACGTCGCAACTCAGCGAGATTCTTACCCTGGAGTTGCATCACCACATAATTAAAGCGATCATTGCGGCCACACCCTATAAATCGGCACACATGCTCCTTGCCCTGAAGCTTTTTCAGAACGGCAACTTCCATTTTCAGGACTTGCTTTGGCTGACGTGCCGATTCCACTTTTAAGGCAACCTGTTCGCGAGTAATTAAGTCTTGACCTTCGTAAATTTCACCAAAACCGCCACCGCCGATTTTACGAACAACCTATTGAAAATAGATATAATTTTACCTAGTACAAAGGAATTGAATTAAAAAAAAAGGACAACCTTCCATCTTTCTTTGACCACATGGCCGGGCTGTAGTAAGTCTTCCGACGTCATTCTGTTATTGTTGTGATGGTTGTGATTATTGTTATTGTGATGCTGTAAATTTCGTTCCTCTGTTTGCCCGGGGGAGCCCACACGAAATGTGACCCGATTTCGGACACCTAATCGTTTTGGGTTTGCAGGAAGTGTCGCGGAACGTTGAAGCGCATTGCCCGGTCTTATTTCATTGTTGTGACGTTGCTGTTCGTGTGGGTTGATTCCGGCATCATCGTTTCGGCTATGAAAATGTTCAAATTATCATTTTTGCAGAATATCAATGAAAATTTTAAAGTTTTAAGCAATATTTTTATTCGTCATGGTTGAATGCGCCTGTATTGTCTATACCTATGTTCATCCCAACTAAATAACATATGTTCATACAAAAGTAATTCCGGATATGAGTTCATTTCGCTTATGGTTTTTTTTTTTTTTAACTAATTGTATATATTGAAACTGTACAACTATACAAACATGCGATTTGTAAAAAATATCAGCACAAAGGAGATTTTCATCCGTACATTTACAAAGACAAAGCTCAGCGTTGAATTAGAATGTCGATTAACAACTTTGCAGCTGAAGTTGCGTTTTTAAGTTGCGCAGATATGAATGGTTGCGTTACTCAATATAGATATAGAGATCCTAACTGTGTAGGTGTACTCTGTGGTAGAAATCCTTACTGAGTTTCACCTAAATGCGAATTGAGTTCAGTTGAAATTGGAGGTTGAGTTTGTTTGAGTTTACTCAAAAATATGTGTTTTCGACTTCGTTTTTCAATCAGTTGAGTTAATGCTATGCCCCAGCGGTTTGTTTGGATTGAACATGTTTATTTTGATTTGTAAGTGTAAGGTCCTGGCTAACCAATCGACTAGTCGTTGAATGACTGGAAAGCTAGGTAAGATTTATTGGGTATTGGGTTGGGACTCTCATTCTCATTAGATTTAGCGTTTCTAGACGAACACAAAAAATAGTTTTTTGTCGGAATTGGAATTTGTGTGCATTCGTCGACTATTTATAGGTTTGTTTGACGTGGACCCTAGGGCGCACTAGTGCGCACTGGGTTAGCCCTATCGCGTGCGATATAGCACTGAGTTCGCACTGACACTGAAAACCTGTGTTCGAGGTGAGCACTGGGGCGCCCTAGTTGAGCACTGAGCTAACCCTAGGTTTTCACTCAGGGCAAGAGTTCAGTGCTGGATTTCGCTGTCAATCGTAGCTGTCAGTTGTGTGAAAACAAATTTTTGTGAATTATTGGCTTGTGCAGCACTAGTAAATGTTAAAAGAAATGTGTTTTTCAACATTACAATCATTAATTAAACAAATTTAATGTTATTGCTGGTGTTAAAACAGTATACTAAAAAAAATTTTTTAGTGACAGGTCTCAGGGTAAACATTTCGTGTTCGACATGAAACTGAATTTCTGGGGTTTCCTTGGGTTTTTTGGCAGCCACGAAAATTCGCTGACACTTCTCAGTGCGCACTAGGGCTGGCCACGTCGAACAAACCTTATATCATGTATGTGTAGGCTGACCAGACGTCCTCTTTTAAGAGGACATGTCCTCTTTTTATCTAGAAACAAAATGTCCGGTATCTTTTTGGAAAAATATGCAATTTGTCCTCTTTTTGGGATTTCTCAATTTACGGAATTTTTCGATACCACAAAACTACAATAAAACTTTTTTTAACACTAATTTAGAGTTTTTCTCCATCTTTCTGGTATATGAACTGAACACGACCTAAAATTTGTATTTAATTCGCTATTGCCTTAAACATGAAAAAAATGTATTAGAGGTTTATTCAAAGCGTTGCCGTTTTGAAATCCGCCTTCCAGTCAGATTTGACTGGAAAAAAAAACAGTCAAAAATCTAAAATCCAGTTAAAAAAACAGTCAAAGAAATTTAAATAAAAATCCAGCCATTAAAGTATAAAAAAATAAATAAATTCAAGTAAGTGTTATCAATGGTCCGGCCGTCGCTTTTGAGACCCTCCACTGCATACATATACAAGCCGTGCAAAAAGTTAGCCATGTGAGTTAGTAGTACGTGCAGGCATGGACATGGGTCTAGTGTTGGTTTGGTGTGAGAGGTACCAGTATCAGAGCTACTTGCCGATATAGCTTATACATATTTTCAATAACAACCTGATGACGGTGTGGAAAGAAGTCCTCTGACAGAATTCCATTCGTCTAGGTCGATCCCTTTGGACGCTCTCGTGTTTTCAACAGAGAGACAGACAGACAGCCGGACATGGCTGAATCGATTCAGAATTTGATCCTTGTCAAATCCGGTAACTTTCTTGGCGTTACAAACATAATGACAAAGTGAATATACCTTCACGTGGAGGGTATATAAAATGTAATAAGAATAACTTATAAATGAACTTTGTATAAAGTAATCTCTCTGAGCGCTTCAATTGTCTCCCCATCATCTTGCATCTGCACAATAATGTCGAATATTTTATTGCTGCTTCTGTAAGTAATATCAGTACCAAGCAATTATTTTTACTTCGGCCGGTATAGGAAAGTTGAACCTCACACAACAGCTGATACATTTTCAGTTTCAAATATCTGTTTGTAAGTTAGGAAAGGCAAGTAGCTACTTGTGCAAATGCAAACGCATAAATTCAAGCAATATTTGTTTGTTTTTTAAATTTGTTTCTATTTCCACTTTGAATTTAAAAATGTATATTGATAGAAATGATATTACACGTAACATTAAAAAACAGTCAAACAAAATTCGTATCCAGCTAAAAAACCAGCCGGCTGGATTTTAAAAAATCGTCCATTTGCATTTAATATCAATCCAGTCAGATCTGACTGGAAAGCAGTCAAAATGGCAACGCTGTATTATTCATTGTGTTTAAAATATCTTCAGAGATGGGCCGAATCTCTCGATGAAATTGCTTGTTTTACGTTGATAGATTTAAACAAAATTCCCAACAGGAACGATATCGAAAATTCGTTGCTTTATTTGCGAAACAAATGTGTCAAACGAAAATAAATTGTTTGACCAATTTTGTAACAAGAATAACTTTTTAAATTTACCTATGCACGAGAAATGGGTAGAATATGTAATTTTTAAAAATATATTGTTATTTTGATTATTGTTCTTTAATTTTTCATTTGATATTTTTGAAAGTGTCCTCTTTTTGGTGGGCATGGATCTGGTCACCCTATGTATGTGAATACTTTGTATGTTATTTATTGACAAAAACTTAGCCCATCCAATTTACCCGTTCGGACTCGGCATCAATTTTTGTAGGTCTCTTCCTTTCGCCCAGAAATAAAATACTCCCACAAATGAATGGCTGTGAGAAGCTAGGCCTACACGCCAACTACATATCTACGAACAAACGAATACTCGCAAGTTTTGATCGCAGCAGTTCGCGAATTTCCGCCATCAGTTTCTACCAGTAATTTATAATTCGTGGTTAAGCCTAGTACGCTGCTGTTTCGGAACGAAATTTTCCGGTGGTCTCCAATAGCACAGCGAAACGTGTGCGAAAAGACAGCGGAAAATAATTTGTGGAGAGTGGCATCAGCTGCTATACAAGTGACATTTGACAACAGCAGGAATTTGTGTTTTGTAAAATTGAAAGCAATTGTATCCTAATTAAAATTATAGAATTTTAAAAATATGTATGTATATAAATCAAAACTAAACACATGCCAGTCACCGTCGACATACGAATAATTGTTAATTGTGTTGGTTCATCTTCTTGTTGTGTTGGCTTCTGCAATTCTTCGAAATTTAAATATTAGATTTCGTCGTATACTTCCATTTCAAAATCAAAATATGAACAAAAATGAAATGTAAAATTTCCGCAAGCAATTAATGTCCCGGACAATAAATTGTGTGCGAAAAGAGAGTGGAGAATTGTATCAAGCAATCTACTACATTTACCCACTTTTCCTCCATCATTTCGCAGCAGCAGCGTACTGCAAAACGAAAAGGAGAGCGAAATTTTTCGTTCATGATTTCGTTCTGTCACTTTTGTATGGGATTTTTCGTTCCGAAACAGCAGCGTACTAGGCTTTAAGTTCGAACGAGTGTTTTACTCGCTAGTTTGTAGAACGCGTTTTAATGTTGTGTATGCGAATAAACTGCGAATAAAAGTTCGGAATTCGAAATTTCGTTGTTTAAAGTGTTTTTAAACATTTCGATGGGCTAACTAATTGTCCTCCTCTTGGAATAGTAAAATATGTAATTTTCTGTTTATAAATGTGTCGGTTTTTTTTTCGCATTTCATCAATTCGTTCGTTTCGCTCTCATGTGAAGACCCTGTCCCCCTAAGTGTGGCTGCCACTCTAACCCAACATAAGACCCTTTGTGTATTTGATAGATCTCTGTAATGATCAACTTCTAGATCATCACTTTATTTCAACAAAAAACACCCAATATTATTATTTTCAAGTGACAGACGAACGTCAAAATAAATACAAAAGTGTTATCAAGTCTTATTGTGAGCATTCCCAACAAGTGTTGAATGACTGCTTCATGTCCGTGATTGAATTGCTTCTTTTTGTCCACTTGCATTTATTATTTTGGCACCGCATCACGATAAACTACATGGTGGACCTAGACACAAAATTAAGGAGGGCCAACGGCAAGGATATTGCGAGTTCTGGGTCGTTGTATAGTATACGTTGTCTTTAGTTTTAGCAAAACTGGAGCTGGAGTTGATTTCAGCTTATTCCCACTGGGCAAATAGAAGCGTTCGGTAAGCATCGGGAATATAAAACCTTCCAAAATATTCTTCCTCTATCGATCATGATTCATGAGAATAGGTCAAGCCAGTGGCCGCGTTCAATACGCTTTTTTCCAGCTAGCCAACCGCCTCAATTGGTAGGCAAGTTTTGTGCCTAAGTTGTATGATAAACTGTCACCTGAATATTTAGGTGCCTAAGCACATTGAACGCGGCCATTATCCACTCAAGGAGCACTTATTCTTGAATTTTAAATGAGCAACTGCCTGCCCCTATCGAAGCAAGGTCGTGCCGAACATAGTTGAGATAGCTCGAACCTTCTTTGTGATTTCTCTATTAGGGAAGTTCGCTATCGCTTCCCAATTTCAGAAATTGCAATATCGCTCACATTTCGGGACAGAAATTTAATTCTCCATTAAAACAAATTAAACACAATTGGACTTTAATAGGCCGAAATGCGATATTAATTTGTTTTTTATGCCCGACTGACCTTGTTTCATTGCCTATCACTCACACACTCACCATAGCTTGTTCTCAGGCAATAGTATTAATAAAAAAGCGCTATCCGCTCTATAACACATACTTTTGCTAACAGACGCACATGGATGGATAGACGGACTTGTTCATTTGATAACATTCATTATTATTATTAAACATATTTTGCTGTTAACAGATGTGCTAATGCTAACTCGTCGCTGGCTGTTTGATATTTATATTTATATGGGGGAGTGTGTGTAACACGCTGACCTATAAATTAAGAACACAAAACATGCAAGAGTAAGCTACTCTAATTGGAATAATAAGAAATTGGTAGGTACTCCAAAACACCACCAAGCTAATATAATTAAATCAATATAAATGTTGACAAGACAAGCACTAATAAGATTTCAGCGATTATTTTCTTTACAAAACTTTATCTTAAATCCCAGCAGACGAACACGTAACACTCTCTAAACAATTAAATGACTTTACCCTTATTCCAATATTAGTGCAGTAGTTTCTTTGTTATTAACAATGTACTAGTTGTTAGTTTTTTTTTTTATTTGTTTGTTGCTGTTCTTCTTTTGACTGATGGAAATGGAAGATGTGGAAATCTCGGGAAAACAATCACTTGACAACAACAAAAAACATGAACAAAAAACAAAACACTGCGCGATTTCAATATCATTGCAATTTAACGTTACATGAAGACAATTCTCCTGGAGTGTGCCAAGCATCGCATTTCATATGAATCCCAATCCCAATCCACGACCACGAAAGGAAAAAAAAAGTAAATAAATGAAAACAGCACTCTACAAAGCGAACTAACTAATTAAACGTAAACCACCCGCTGAATAATAGTATCGCGCGTAAACTAATGGAAATTCAATATGTTTTATCAGATGTGGTATGATTATAATATGACAGCCGCAAGAGGATGGATGACACTACATCTACATGACAATCGCACACAATGCAAACTAGGTAACGAGTTAACGACCAACGGGAAAGGGAACGGGAACGGGAAGCTACCATAGTGATGGAAATAATGCTAGCACTTTGTGAATTCTGAATGAGCTCTCATTCTCATTAGAATATTTCCATTACTCTGGAATTATTATCATAATCGCACACCTTTTTGGAAGTCGTGGTGAGTTTTCACTCGATGACATTGTTGCCAGATTGTGTGACTGGACGAAAGCACGAAAGAAATGATATTGTTGATTGGTGAATTTTTAAAATTGTATATCGTTTTCAATGCGATTTCAAAAATGTATAATTTGTTGAAAAACATTTAAATTTATTGGTTATTATTTTTTTTAATGAACTTCACTTTGATCTATTTTCTGTTTTAGTTTGGAATAAAATCTTTCGAACCCTAAATATGCTAAATTCCTCCAAAAATAGAACTAACGAAAATAAATATTATTCACTCCGAGTGTAAATTAGGTTTAAGTTAATTTTACAGTCCATCATTCGTCCGCATCTTCTAAGTCCGATCATTTAAACCTACATAATATCTATCTACATTCTATAATACTTCGTAAAACACATGCATTGAACCCGCTGGATTAAAAATCTAATTTAAAAATATTTAAACCGACTTTAACCCGTTTTCTTTTGCTTCTTGTTATAATTTTCACAAACACCTATTTTTTGCGAGCAAAGAAATGTCAAAAATGTGACATTAAAAAGAAGAGTCAATGATATGAAGTTTAGTTTTAACCCGGGTTAAAGTGCTTAAACTGGTCTACGTACAGAGTGCAGTTTAAATGCAAGGTTAAAAAAAAAACTGATTTTTATTTTTGGGATTGAATATTATGGACTTGGGTTTAATTTTTGGATTAAACTCATTTAAAGTGAGTGAATAATATGGCCGTGAGCAAAGCATTTTAGTCGCACTTTAAACTTAGTTCTTAGCTTAGGATTGGTGTGTGAATATCGGCCTTAACTTTGCACATTTCTTAATTTGGATTACTTTTCTAAGTCGTATTTTTCGAAATAATAGTTATTCTTTAGCAATATAATTAAAGACAGTTATTTTTTCATCTTTTCAAAAAAAGCTGTTTTTTTTTTTCATCGAAATATATTGGTGAGTGATTCATTTATAATAATTGGCATTTATTTTATAATTTGTTTAATATGACAGATTTTTAAAAATGAAGGCAAATCTTTAAGGAACTTTTTTAGTGCAAATTTTGTTCCTTTTTTGTCGCTAGTCCACACAACTTTGTTCGAATTTTATCCCCACATACATCCCCAAAAGTAATATCAGGATAGTATTGTAGATGAGCACTCTAAACCATAAAGATCTAATAAAATTTACCAGTCAATTAAGGATACTGCTAAGTAAATAACTAATTTTTGACTCCCATGTTTCGAAATCGTTTAAACGAGTGATGATGTCCATTAATTTATTGTACCCACTCCGCTCAACCTTTTCTACGTTCCCTGTAACATTTTTTGAAAATCGTAATTCGATTTCAGTATATAGCAAGTTTCAGTATTAAAATCTTAACATTTCTGTCGTCCAAGTATTCGGATTGAATTCTTAAGAAATTTAAGTTCATAACTCAATAGTCGTGTGTCAATTGCGCTAAATAGTAATTATCTTCTGAACATTTTCTTACTCTTTTTGACTTTCGGCTCAAGCGAAAGATAAAAAAAATAGCTGAATCAAATTTTGACAGCTGGGAAATTAATTTTCCACCACGATAGTGTCAGAAAATTATCCGTGGATATTTTTATTTGACCAAATTGGGGCCTTAGGCAGTGTATTAATCGAATGTAAAGTTTCCCAAACTCCAATCTTAAAGCAAAGATTTATCAAATTTTACGCTATAGATTCATTTAAATTCAGTGTTGTATTCCCGGAAAAACACATGTTACATCTTAAGGTTTTCTCTACTGCGCCACCCCTCGCGAACGTCTGACAAACATCCGAGAGTATGACTGTCCTGGAAAAGCTTCTCAATTCAGCCGTTCGGACCCGGCATAAAATTGTAGGTCCCTTCCATTCGTCCGAAAAATAGAAACTCACACAAACGAATGCTAGGCCTAGGATGTCTACCCGCCTGTTGCGCCACCTATTTATTTTTATTTATTTTGTTATTTCCTCTTCAACATTGAAGATAACTCAAACAGAAGAAAACGTCAAAAATTAGCCTACATAATAATTTATCTTGCTCCCGGATAATTTTTCGACGGCTGAAATATTCGTTTTCCACCACCGTGTCAGAATCCGTGGATATTTACTCCAATTGATACACTGCTTAAATTTTTGATTTTAGTCTTGCAAGTCTCAATAAAGATCGACATCGTGTAGATTAGCAGACATAACAATAACAGTAAATGTATGTAATGATCAAAGGTATTTGAATCGAAAATTCATTTTTAAAATATGTAAAACAAAAAAAACTGAAAATGAAAAAAAATTTATAGTGACGTTTCTATCAACTCGTCGATTGATGAAATCGGAACAAATTCAAAGTCATCATGACAGGTAGACAGGTAGATTTTGAATGAATAGAAAGTAGAAAGTTAGATGGCACAGAAAATTCAACGAAAATCCACTTTCAGAAATAAGTCTCGCGTGGGCATGAAGGTTCTTTTCCCCACCACTGCGCTTCCGATACAAATCTTCATTTTTTTAAATTTGCGTTGATAGAGTGAGGACGTCAAAAGCGTCCGTCCGCTTCGGCTTTACCATAGAATTTGTTTGTGTTTGCGATTTCGCTATTTCTTTACCTGTCAAAATCTATTTTATTGCATTGATGCCTTGTTTTTGTGTGTAGCAAAGTCGATCATGGGAAGGCATGTCTAAAAAGGGTAACCGCTTCTATTAGGAAACGAAAAGGTACCTTTACACGATTATCTGATTTGAATAACTTACTTATAGGGTTTGGCTAGGCTAATTTCACCAATCCCACCTGTTGCAGGCCTAAAGCCAGTCCCCATGACACACGTTATTTTTTGGCTTTCTGGGAACTGTGAACACAAATTCATAGATCAGATCTAAAGAGGTATAGATGGTTCAAAGTTGTCAAATCAATAAAAGAATTTCCTGATCGGATTTATCAGCGTTGTTGAAATAATTGACAAACTATTGATTTCCGAAAGGGATCAAAGAAATTGTGTCCAATATGAGGCACTTCATGCATTTCGTTAGTCCGCTCAAAAGAAATGTTTGTCAATTTGCAATAGCAGCTTTGGACTAAAATCAACCAGTCTTTTTACACTTATTAGTTCTTAGGGCACTGTAGAAATAAACGATTTGTTCTTAATTTAGTTGAATTAAGAACATACCAAAAGAGCTTTGAAACGCTTTTCACATTTATTTGTTCTGTGGACAATGGACATGCGGCTGAATGTGCGAAAATCCGCCCAGGCTTATTATTGTTATGAACATCTCACACAAAATCTCGATTTTAACGAGGACCCCCCTCAGTACACACTCACTTAAACACAATACGCAATCCTATTAAACAAATTGCATAGTTGACATTAGGAAAAATAAAATTCTTTCATGACCTAATTAACTAAGTAGTTTATTGCCGAATAAAGTAGAAAACTAGGCGAGGCAAGGCGAGTCACACACCTTGAAAGGACAATTTGCCTCACAGAATTTAATACAAAGGTGTAGCCGTCAGTCAACCCCTAAATTTAAAAAAAACTAAACTGCAAGCTAGTTAGACGGTTGCCTGTACCTAGAATACCTTTTTTTATTTTTAATAAGGATACGTAAACCTTCTTTGTTCTATCAGTGCATTGTTTAGGAAAGGCCATTGACATTGTCTTTTGTATCGTTTCGTCGAAAAACACCCGTAATTGTATTCACTGCAGCGAACAAAATCTCTACGTGAATAAATTTCGAATGCAGTTAAGCTTTTAAGTTTATTTAAGGAGGCGATTGCCTAGGATTACTCATCATTTTTTTTTTTATTTTTTTATTTCTATAGATATAATATGTATATGCGTGTATATATTAAACGGTCTTTTTAAATATTAAAATATTTATATTCTTACCTTCAAAAATTTGGATTTCGTTTTAGTTCCTTAACGGCAGAAAAAAAAAAGAAGAAAAAAAACGATGTATATTGCTGAATACACTGGGGGAAAGTCGCAAGGATTAAATGGAGATAAATTCCTTTGCTTGTTTCTCTTTCTCACTCTATAATTTATTGCAGGAACTTTTCTTTACACAGTTACACGCGCAGGACTTGTTTGAAGAACCCTTTCAGATAAATTGTAATGCACACAGAGCATTTAATTTGTTTATATGCAGCTCAAATATTTATTGCTTTGTTAAGAATATTTTACGCTATGCAAACTATAGTTTCAAATACATTTATGTCAATATAGGTTTGATTTATTTTATATCTTGTTTAGAGAGGAAAAAAGAAACCAGAAGCTGTATGTCATTTACATACATACATAGCTTTGACTTTGAAAAGTATCTACATATGCTCCGATTAAAAAAAAATTATTTATTTAATCGAATAACTCGAGGGTCCTTTTTTATCATTCACTCGCGCACAGACTTTCACTATTTGTTCTAATCGGTCTAATTTTTTATTTATTGGAAGCTACTATAGTTAAGGATGATTCTTTGGCAGTCTACCCTCGAGTTTTATGCAATCCCTAGAGTCATGAATTCCACATGTAGATAACGATTTTCCAACGAATTCAGAACGAGCATTTGGAGTCTTGCAATTGACATGGAAAATCTATAAAAAAAAATCCCATTGATTCTATGAAGATAGATATATAAATGTTTCCTATTTATTTTTTCTTTTATTGGAAGAAGTTATATGAACACAATTTTGAAACAACATACAGCTATTCATAATTTAGATTATTCTTTACACAGCGAGCAATATCTTATGCATATTCGAGAACTTGGAAAACATTTATAAAGGCAGGTAGTATATGGGAAACGAACTGCACATACACAATTTTTTAAGTTTTATGAATTTTTTTTTTTCAGATGTAATTAATTTAATCGATTAGAATGTTAAATGTTTAGCACTAGTTTTTCTTTCGTTTGGTTCGGCTAACGTTTAAACTGCGATTTATGTTCGTTAAATCAGTTGTGCACAGCCTAAAATTGTGTCCGACAACGGTGGTTCGGAGTGTTTTTGTGGAATTTCCAATGGACTGTGTAAACCCAAAGTTCACCTGATTTTCTAGATATGATGTTGGATTGAAAGAAGGCTTGGCATGTAGTTTTGACGTATTGAATGCCTTGTGGGGAAGCTTTTTACAAATACGCATGTCCTTAAAATTTGTTTGTTGCGGGGGATGTTTGACTGTCTGGAAATTGGAATATAGTTCTAATTAAGTTTCTTAGTGATTTGTATGTTGTAATTTATGCATTGGATGGCAGCTGAATTTACTATCATTTACAAGAAGTTTGTCTGCATTGTTTGTAGTAGTAGTTAAAAGTTGTAAAGTATTTTTTTTTAAACGGATGATTAAATCTAGAAATATTTGATTAAGACCAATCTTGTTTTACCTTTTCGATCGGCCGTTACTTGTATTTTAAAAAAATCAACCGCCACAATTAAGAATAGGTACACTAATGTCGTTTTCCATTGGTTTCACTCGGGGATTCACTCATTCCGAAATCCAATGGAACAAGAAAACTCCTTCTGGGTGACTACACTCACGTATTGGTGAAACGTCAAAACTTATTGTATGGCTGCTGCCAGATGGCTTGTATAAAATACATAAAGTGCATTTGTGTAAGTGCTTCTTGAGTGGATTCTGACTTGAAATCGAGAAGCGAAATTCTCTCCTCAGAATCAACAGAAGAGTATTTTTTGCGCCAATTCAACGGTTTCAGAATTGATTTTCTTGATTCCGGACGCTGCCGGACGCTTCTTTTTACCCAATGGAAAACGACATAAGAAAAGTGGCACTGTAGAAGGTCCAAAATGAAAATTTGGCGCGGATTCGAGCAGCTTTTCTCGAGAAAATTCTAATTTTGGTTGGGTATCAATCACATTACATAATATTGTTTTGCCTCCACCGCCAAAGAAATCAGATTCAAACTTGATTTGAAACATTCTGACAATTGTTAACAATGTAATCAGAAAAGAACAAATATTTAAAAAAATATTTAGACCGATAAATATTTGAATAGGCATCAATCGTGCTGTGATTTTTGACATGTACGATGTTACTTCGATGATAATACCAATTTTGACCGTTCCTAGACATTTGACCGTTCTTAGAGATTTATTAGATTCATTGACAGCAATGACCTAGCATCGATTTTAAGATTTATGTCTAACGCAGGTGGTGCAGCCTGTTACACAATTGCACACCAGTGATCCTAAAAAGTGTGCGCGTGAATCCGTCGCCGCAGTCCGAACTTGGAATCTTTAAAACAATTTGCAATTTATTAAATTCGAAAATATCCACAAAATTATTCTAATTGAACTGTCATCTGTAGCATTTGACAGTTTCTCTGAATATTTTCACCAATGAAAGTACTTCCTTTCACGCTGTGCCAACTGTCAACGGGTGCTGGACAGAAAAGTAGAAAGTAAACTCCTTTATCCGTCGCGTTCGGCACATGCGCTGCGTATGGGACACCTTCCATAAGCTGCTGTGTATTCTATCAACCTGTCCGTCGAATACGTTGCCACAAACGAATGCGACGGATTCTGCCATAGGCAGCAATGTAAATTTTCGGAGCTCCGCCAAAAACGCAATAAAATTTCTGAATGCTTTAGTGTATTGCAAAGTTTGTGAGTGTTTATAATACATAAGCGAATAAATATCTCTTTGGCGATAATCTAAATGTCGCTGAATTGTTTCAATATTTTTTTTATTATTTATTTGTTGTAGCAGTAGAAAAATGTCACTTTTTCCCTTTTCGAAAAGTTCAAAGAAAAATAAAAAATGTTCATGCAAGTCCGTTGGAGGGTTTCTTAAGACTGTTTTTCCTTTTCAAATGACACCATACAAGTTCCATTTCTTTACTCCCAAGAAGATTATCTATTTGCAGCATCAAAAATTAAATAAATATTATAGACCAGTCATTCAAACCCTGGCGGCTAGAATCAACAAACCTTTATTGCTTTCAGTTTGCAAGAATTTTTAATATGCAAAAACTTTCCAATGTAGAAAGCCGAACCCGACCTCCACACCTAGGGTGTTAATCCAATTCTCTTCGAGTATGTGCGGAAATTTATCTACGAATAACATCTGTCTGTCATTTTTTTAGAAACAGGTAAAAGCGATTCCGCATTTGTTGTTCGGTACGAGTACGATACAAAAAAGAAACAAAAACGCTGAGTCGACAGAGATTCTAAATTTAAAAGTTTACCTGCACACATATTGATGTTAAATTGCTTCTACATTTCTTAGCTGGCAAATTTTTTTTTTGTGTGTTTTTGTAAATTAAAATGTCTCAGGTTGATAGAGGTTCGAATTCGACATACAATGTATATGCCTACACTGTGAATGCAGTAGCGGTTGATATTGGCGTCGGTGTACACAGCAAACGTGTGATAAGTTTTCAACTAAAATTTTCGTATACAACTTTCGACTGACTAATGGGACACCCACATCTTTTCTAGTTCTAAACGCAAACAGAACACGCTAAAAATTTCAATACCGCATAACAAAGGGCACGTGTCATCGTAGGAAAGGTATTATTAAATCGCGTGTCAACTATACACAATTATCTAGTTCAAGTATAAGAGGAAGCTACTTGTAGGTACTCTCATTCATTGTTTAAAAAAAAATACAAAACATTTGAGTTATTCTTTTGACTACCTACGTAAAGCTGCATTACGTATTGTTATGATATGACTGACAGTCCCACGAAATGACATTATGGTCGTTAATCAAATGATGAAACGATTAAATCCGGGCGTCCTTTGGCGGATAAGTTTCCCATTATGTGAGTCGGTATACTATTCTTACCAATTTTCTCATATCTTAAAATCTTTGTCAGTGATGGAACAAAATGGTCCTTCTCTTTATTTTTATTGTTATTGTCTCGCTACGCCTTTGTATATTCTTTTTTTAAATTCATGAATCAATTTATTGGTATATCAGCATCAGCCCGAACAGAGGAGGTCAAAACATGTTCTTGGGCAATTGGTGTGTTTGGCTATATTAATAATTTGCTACAGTATAGTCATTTAAATCAACTTTCATATTGGTTTCCATTTGATCTCCAGAAGTACATGGTTGCTCTGCTTTGTTTATACTGACGCATCCTTGAGGTGTTCTACCTTTGGTACTGGCAAAAGCGTTCGGATTGCTTCCGGACGATTCCAATCGAAAACGACATTAGACTATACTGATGTTAACAAGGATTGAGAATTTAAAAACCCATGACAGGACAAGGAAGAAGAAGAAAACAAAACTGCTGACTACGTCAATATCAGAAATATATTCAACTCGATGTTGGAACTAAGGTGACAGGTTGACAGTTCACGCGTGATTGGTGGCACGTATCATCATGTGTTCGCTCGATGATTTCTGACTTTTTTTTTTGCCCAAAATGGAAGAGCTGGGTTTGGTCCTCTGTGGTTTCAACAGGACGAAGCGAAATGCCACAGAGCACGCGAAGGTGCTTTTGCGAGGGGAATTTGGTGAAGAATTTATCTCACGTTTTGGACTTGATCGCCTAGATCGTGCGATTTGACGTTTTTTTTATGGGGATATGTGAAGTCTCTCGTCTCTACGGATATTAAGACAACATAACTCTCGTGTTATTGGTGCGAGATTCAAGTTAATATGTTGGAAAATGTATGCCAAAATTGGACCACTTGAGGCATAGTCGCGGTTAACATTTACACGAAATAATATTCAAAAAGTAAATGGCAAGAATTGATTGCAAAATTTGCAAAATTGATTGAAATTTTTATTAGGGCCGGTAACCTAATAAACATTTCGTATATTTTGTAAATTTTCGTTGTTTCTCTTCTCAATCTTAAAAAACAAACGCTTAAAAAATCACCCTTTAGAAAATTCACTTAATTTCAACCACAAATCGTATATTCACAATGGCTTAAGTTGGATTAATTCCATGAAATTCGGTTTTCGTTTTAATCACCTTGTGGAGCTGTTGTTAGGTTAAGTAATAATTAAAATATTTTTAAAACATTTCATAGACAGTTTTGAAAAATTATCAGTTTGTGTGATTTTTCTAGGAATGCGAGAATACATTAATTTTTCAAAAAACGTGTATAACGCAATTTGTAACATAATTTGGAAAAATTTTCAAATAGAAACCGCTCTACCTCAATGCAACTTCCCCCATCATTGGTGCGCGTTAAGCAAAGAAACGCTCTATCGAATTTATAGAAAATAGCATTTTTTTGGCAATGAAAATTCAAATTTATTATCTTCCGACCGATGAAATGTCAACATCAACCGAATAGAAAACAAAAATAACACACAAACGTCCACTGACACCCGGCGAATAACAAAGGTGCATTCATAGAATTTCTATTTCAATTGGTTTGTTTATCTAACAATAATAATTAAATGACTTGCAATGCAAACAATTTATCTAAAAAAAATCCAATTCACATACAGCATATTTCAAGTATAACAGTTTGAATGTTGACATTGGGCATATATGAATCTATTACTCGGTAATCAACAGGTTGCCGGGTTATTAATAATCTCATTATTTTTAAAGCACTATGTTAAAATTATGAAAAGCTACCGCTGATGTGTTGAGGACTGAGGTGACATGAATAATATCTCATAAATTTTTAGACTGGCGGGAGCTGCCAATTTGTGTTGATTTCTTCATCATTGAATGAGAAATGAAAAAAAAATTCTAAAATGCATGTTTTTCAAATACTTTGCAATTTTTTGACAAATATCTAAAGGTGCTAATAATTTATTTATATATACGCGCTTTCTCTCCTATGGATATGCACATGTCTCAGATTTCTATAAAAAAAACTGTTTCTTGTCTTCTCCCGGTGAATTTTTAAAGAACACCAGCACGTGTGAGTGTTCTTTCTTATAAATTAACTGATAACTTGACAGCTAAACAAAAAGCGCTTTATAAAATCAACAGAGAAAGGAAAAATATTTTACAAGAGTCTTTTTTTTTAATAAGTAAATTTTGTGTTTTTCTATATTCTTTTCAAATTTCCATTGAAATTTTAAAATATATAACAAATTGGAATAGAAAAAAAAAACACATTCGCCCACACGAAACGCCTTATTCATAGCTACCTAGCTGTATTAAGAAAAAAGCTGCTATATTGAAAATAATAATCATTTGATAAAAATTCGAACTAAAGTTTATTATTATTATTATTTTGTAAATTTATTTCAAATGACATGTAGGTAATTGTGAAAAAGAATCTGGCTCACCTCTGTTTTTCGTTTAATTGCATTTTGGAGTAGTTTGATTTTTTTTTTGTTTAACTTCTATTCACAAATTTGAAAACTAAAATTAAATTCGTCTATATAATGATATAGCGCAAATTTGCTTCGATTTAGGTGCGAAAGGGCAATGGAATCGACTATGAATGGGTTATTCACAATGAAGTAGATATCCTATAAAACAAATATTAATAACAATAATAATAACACTTGATTAAGCATACATACATATATACATAGATCTAAATATATACATATGTATGTTTTATAACTCACAAGTAATTTTCATGATTGCAATTTTGCACCCAAAAACAAAACATTATTTTCAAAATTTAATTTATTTATTTATTTTTTTAACTTCAAAACAAAATAAGAGTTTTTGTTTTATTCTATTTCACAGCACAAAAATTTTATTCTTTTTATCCTTTGTATAGATATTTCATAAAATGTCGATCACATAACCGCTATGCAACGATCTCTCCGAATTCGAACACATAAATTTTTGATTTTATTTCAATTATTATTAAATAAATACATTTATCAGCGTTAAGTAAATAAATAAATCACACTCTGTGAAATAATTTTTCCCCGTAAATGTCGATTCGATTCCCACGGCGCGTCTGAGGCCTTATGCAAAATATGGAACTCAGAGACGACAACAACAACGAACATATTTCAAAAAATAAACTTTTCGACGATATTTTTTTCGTTTTTGTGTTTTTTGTTTGATTCATCTTTTTCTTTCTCTGAAAGTGAAACACACACTTTTTTGTTCAAATTCGAAACACGGACGTAGAAAATAGATGTACCAATTACATTTGTATGTAGTTTCTTCTGTATACCCGGTGTTATTTCGAAAACAACAACAAAAAATAGATTGGCCGTCTATTATAAGACACACGGAAAGCCACTTTCTTCCTGTGAATTTGTTGTCAACATCAGCGGGTGGTTTTTCAAAGAGGTGAGTTGAAAACACAGGAACGCGGTCAGATTTTTTTGTATTCTTGTTGTTGTTGTTGTAAGTGTGCGTTTTTGGGAATTCGGACAAAAAAAAAAAAACGCGATAAAGAAAGAAGAAAAAGTTTGGTTTTTCTTTTGGAATTTTCCGCATGCGAAATTATTACTCTCTTGGCTCTCTTTGTATTGTTTTCAACATGACGCTGCTTGTGCAAGCTTTCCATTGTCGTGGTAGGTGATAGAAGGAAGGACTCTGAATCTGAATCGAATTGAACTTTGCGATTGAGATTGTTCTGTTGTGTCTCTCTCAGATCTGAGTTATTTGACTTTTTACTCTTTGTTTTCCGTTGACACAGGGTTGATCGTACGCCATGCAATCGGAAGGACTTGATCATTGTCAAGTGCCATAGGTCAGGTGTAGTAGGGTTTCTTGGTTGCTCGAAAATTTATATTTTTCAATTGTCAAAATGACAATTTTCTTCCTCGTGTAAATTTTTTATAAATTGGACTAGAACCTTCTGTCAATCATATAGCTTTTTATAGCTTCCCGTCAACCACAAGGTCCGGCAAGACCTTCATACATTTTTCTACATATAAAAATACAAGTGACTAAACAGAACATTTTATTGTCTTTTTATATCCCTCAGATTTTTCATTTGTTTTTCTATATATATGACGAATACCTACAGTAGATTGAGGAAAAAAATCCTAAAAATGCATAAATTTAAGGACTACTCTACTCTCTTTCTAACGGGTACATATAAACAAAATAACCGAGTTGACGAGATTCAATAAACTGTGGCTGAAGGCTTAGGCCTACTGTCCACGTAGCTGCACTTCATACGCACGCTTTCGTCATTTGCATCTTGTTGTACGCTTGCTTGCAGCTTCCTTGCAGCTGGCATAAAAACAAACGAACCTCTGTCGAACGGAGCGGCAAAATAAGCTTGTCGTCATTTTCAGCTTGCATTGCAGTGGTTCGTTTGTTTTTATGAAAGCTGCATGCAAGCGTACAACAAGATGCAAATGACGAAAGCGTGCGTTTGAAGTGCAGCTACGTGGACAGTAGGCCTTAAGTTTAATGTCGTTTTCCATTGGTTTCACTCTGGGATTCACTCATTCCGAAATTCAATAAAACAAGAAAACTGCTTCTGGGTGACTACACTCACGTATTGGTGAAACGTCAAAAATTATTGTATGCTGCCAACTGGCTTGTATAAAATACATAAAGTGCACTTGTGTAAGTGCTTCTTGAGTGGATTCTGACTTGAAATCGAGAAGCGAAATTCTCTCCTCAGAATCAACAGAAGAGTATTTTTTGCGCCAATGGGACGGTTTCAGAAGTGATTTTCTTGATTCCGGACGCTCCCGGACGCTTCTTTTTGCCCAATGGAAAACGACATAACATTTATTTTTATAAACTTCACTTCCTGAATTGAAATTATTCATTATTATTCCTGAAGCAACATTTCCCGGAAGAGAACGCAAACATATATCTTTCTTCTAATCATTGTTTAATTTGAAAGCTCTTTCGATCTTGTCATATAATTTGTCATAAAACTAGACCAGCTTATTAAAGTGACTTGTTTATTATTTCCTAAAAATTTTAGCGCAATTATTGCTTTTTCCTAAAAAAAAAATTCAAAATTGGCACACGCAATTTGTTTCTAAATAAAACACAATTTTGCCTGTTTCATATTTAGAAATTAAACAAAAGGCTGATAAAATTACAAAAAATGCATGCCCACGCGAATAGTTCACGGAAGCGTTAAAAAAATGAATACGTTCATAGGTACTTGCTGTTTATTTAAATAGTAAACTGAATTTTAAAGAGGACATCGAATACAGGTCGAGTAATAGACATTTGAAATTGATGGATTTAGATCGTGTCTGTCTCTGCAGATGATGGACTAATTATTTAGCTATTCATTTAGACAGTTAGAATTTCAGCTAGAAAATAAAATAAAAAAGTTGGCATTTGAAAACAAGACAAACATTTATAATACACCGTATTTTGCATACAAGCCTTTGTCATGCTAGGGAGGTATTGCTTACCTTAGAACCATAGAATCCGTGGCGTCCGTTGTAGCAACGTATTCGACTGACAGGTTGATAGGATACACAGCAGCTTATGAAAGGCGAGGGGACCTATAAGCAGCGCACGTGTCGAATCCGACGGATAAAGGAGTTTACTTTCTAATTTTCTGTTCATGGCATCCGTTAACAGTTGTTGGCACAGCGTAAGAGGAAGCACTTTCATTGGTGAAAATATTCGGAGAAACTGTCAAATGCCACAGATGACAGTTAAATCAAAATAATTTTGGGAATATTTTCGAATCTAATAAATTGCAAATTGTTTTAAAGATTCCAAGAGCGGACTGCGACGACTATTCATTCTGCCGAATATGTCAGTAATGACTTGACGGACGAAAGCAACAGATTCTACTTGCTGGACGTTTATGTGTTTGACAACGTCTATCTTTAATCGACGCTTTTCACCAAACCAATGATTTATATTTGACGTTAATTTAACGTCAGTTTTTAGCATGCTGGCATCAATTTAACGCCCGATTTTGTTCCTAAGGTGTGTGCTGACAAAATCTGACATCATTCTTACACGATTTTTGACATGTGTAAAAGTAAAACAACCAATTATTTGCCATTTTTCAATTTTCAATGACAAAAATGACAAAACTCAAACTTAAATTTTAGATAAATAGGTATATTATTATTATTCTTTCTATTTAAAAAGTGAAACCATACTCAGGTACATAACACACCGAAAAATACTACTAAACTAATTAACGTATTGTCTTCAACGAAATCTGGCTAAATCTGACGTTGTATCTTCAAGGCACTCACCCGACGAGGCCGTCTCTGTTGCTGGGCTAAAACAATTAAACGCGTCTCGGCTTGATTGATTTTCGGTAAAAAATAATTTGCCTTCATTATCGTATTCGAGTCCAGTGTCGAATCACTGTCCCCACTAGTGCTCGAGGCTATCGTCAATGGCGGGCTCAATTGATGTTTGTGTCGGTTGGATTGCTTTCGATAGAAATCCTTCCCTGAAATTAACTGAAATTTGTACTTTTTATAGCAAAGGAAATATGAGACTCGTGTGCGTCATTTATTTTACCTGGACTCTCACTTGCTGATGCAATATCTCCTATTGGTGAATCGAGTCTCTGGAGAGAGCCAGCCAGTGGCAACTGTCCAGTAAGACCACACCAAGTCTTGCTCATTGAGCGATGATTCTGCGGCAACCATGAGGATAGAACTCGATTATTGTTGCTGCTACATGCCGCTGAGCTAAGACTCATCCAACTGGAGTTGATGGGGCGCGATTGGTGGGTTGGCGTTGGTAAAGGATTGTGAGGCAGTTGGGGCTGCTGCAAACGGCGGCTACGCATAGTAAAGTCTAAAAAAGAAGATGATGCTTCATTGTTATCTAGAATGAGAGGCTTGTTTTTTATATATGTATAAGAAACCTTTCCAGTTATTAAAACCTTTCCTCTGATGAATTATTTCGACATTACGTCGCGATCGAAAATAGTTACTGGCAATATCATCGTTGTCCAGTGGATTGTCAAGCTTCTGAAACAAATTTTATCGAATCTTAAGCGACATTGTGGCGTATTTATTCAAATGTTATTCTAATTGATATGTCAAAAGGATCAAGTGCACTTAAACACTCTATACGTAAATAAACGAAACGAACCTGTTCCTCCTCGGATACATCGTGTTCGTCGCTGGCGTTGTCTAGTACAAGTCGCTGGGTTTGAGCCGAGGGAGCCGAAGCTGAAAATATTTGGTATCCTAATGTTCAGAAAAAAAAAAATAATCGAAAACAAACATGTAGGTAAGGTACATCTACTTCATGGCAACGTTAAGCATAAGCAATATAGAAGCACTATCCTGCTAAAAGTGCTGTTCTAATCTGACGCCAATTTAGTGGTGAAAGCGTCTTAAAAAATAAAAAAAAAAGCTGACAAAACCCGTTTTAGGACGAGTAGCTCCCCCCAACCGTGCACCTTTAAGACACCTACTCTCTCTAGTGCAAAAAAAAATAAATAAAAATAGCTTGTAAGAGTTGAGAATGAGTTGTGCCAAAAGAGATTTCCGCGTTCAGCAAAATCTGCAGTTATCCCAGTTAAAAGCTTGTTTTCAGTCAGTTTCAAGCCCCCCAAGTGACATACATATACATAACTCGAATGCAAAAAAACAACAAGAATAATTGATTCCTGCTAACCTGAACCAAAAAGCCATCCATGTTGTGCGAACTAGTTTGCCGAACATCAGTCATTGGTAACAACCGAATAACTTTCTCTGGTTCTTTTGACGGCGGTGGAGCGGTGGGTGCCTCTTTAAGCGTGTGACGTTTCTTGTATTGTCGGAAGGAGGGTGTGAATGTTGAACGCCTACTTAATGATGACAGTGCTGGTGTTCTTGATGGTGGTGGTTGTGGCAGTGCTACTAATGTAATAATTTATAGCGTAATTTGTTTTTTGCATGGTGTGTTGTATGAATGTAGTGTGGAGATTTTACTCACCAGCCAGTGGTAGCTTAAAACTATTCATGGACTCCTCGGGTAACTTCCAGCTCTTCAAGTCGTCATTCCACACTGAAGTTCTCATAATTTCACTAGGATCCCTGTTATAGCAGACACATACCATAAGCATATAGAACACCCTCACATTCTTTATATATAGCATACCAGTATTTGCCGTCCTTGCGAAGGATCGGCAGAGCCATTTCAAGGAGTTGCTGATAAAATTTCAGATTTCTCTCGAGCCGTCGAATAGTTTCCAAGTAGTCAGCTCGATCGAGTTGAAATTCGGATTGCAGATCAGAAACTTCTCGGTCAAGAGCGCGTATTTTTTGGCGATAACTTTTTAGCGTCTCATTTTTTACCTTGAGTTCATGCTGTATGCTACTGTAGTGGACTTGCAGGAGATTTCTGTCCTCAGATTGTTCTACGCGGCTAAGTGCGTGCGCCAGTGCACTGAGCCTCCCTTGGGCGGCGAGTTTCTTTTTGTGACGCTTTTCCTTCAATTGAACGTCATTGGCACGCTCGCCGCCTATCAGCGCATTCTTGATCATTTCAATTCGATTCTGTACTTCGAGTTGAATGTCTTTAGGAGTGTTTCGGAAAGCATCCGACCGAGCATCATTCAAATTGGTAATACCCAAGCGATTGTTGTTTGTTTCGACGGTAGTCAGTTCCTTTAGCTGATTGTCATAGTGTGTCTTAAGTCGTTCCATGTCGCGTACTAACTCTTCCTTCTCCTTCTGCTGGACTGCGTGCTCGTCTTTCAGGCGATTAGTTTCCAGCTCGTATTCGTATTGCAGTTTGGCCTTTTCCGTCTCCAACCAACGGGTGTTGTCTTCTACCGATGTCACAGGTGTTTGGCTGGATTCTAACATTTTCTTTAGCTTCAAGATTTCCTCCTGATACTCGCGAAGCATTGCATCCTTGGGATCTTCGTTGATTTTTGGCTTATTTGATATATTTTTAGCCCTTGAGGCATATCGTAGGGTGGACAAGGTCTCGTCATAATTGTAGTCAGCAGGAGATATGCACGCAATCATTAGAGTCTTTGTATTTCCGCCGAGTGAATCTTGCAGAAGTCGCGTAAGCTTTGAATCTCTATACGGAATATGCTTGGTCTTTCCATCTACTAGTGCTGAAATCACATTGCCCAGCGCGGACAGTGATAGATTTATTTTGGTGGCTTCCTTAAGCCGATCGCCCGTTGCTCCAGTCTTATTTTGTCGCTCCGAACCCGCCAAATCCACTAGATTAAGCTTTCCCTTGCGTATGCCGGGCGCTCTTTGCCCCGGCGTCGGATTAGTCTCAATTTGTTCTAGGCTAATCGTAAAAATCGAATGTGATCTCGAACTGCCAGCATTCATGAGAGTAGCTCCTACCATGCGATTCTTTCCGCCGATCCTAAGCAAATCGTCACACTCTCTTGCATTGTGCACCGTGTGAGTGGATAAACTGGGTACGGTCACTCCCTCACCAGGAACCTCTTTCAAGGGATGGTTTGCATTGATGCTATCGTGCGGCGCCAACAAATCGCGGATATTCTCATTGTAGATTTCCAAGTAACTGACCAGAGCGAGAAACTGTAAGCCACTTGCCACCGAAATCGCCTCGAATATATGGTCAAATGAGCGCGATATTATGCCGCGTTGCGTTGAGAGAAGATCCGCATTGTCGGGCCCCTGCATCGTATGCGATTTCCCGCACCCCGTTTGTCCGTAGGCAAAAATCGTGCCATTATACCCTTCAAGGACATTTTCCACCAACGCGTAACAAATATCATTGTATAGAGCCTCCGTGGGGGCGTTGGCAGCATACGCATTGTCGTAGGTAAAGGTTTTCGCTGGAGCTAGTGGATCGGAGGGATTCTGTATCACAACTGCACAATCCTCGATATTAATTATTTCCTAATTACAAAAGTATTTTATTTGAAAAATAATGCAATTGATATTTGAACAGATAATAAGAACTTACCTTGCATCCTAAGTCATTTTCCTTCTTATTTATTGGCCGACAACGAACGACAACCCGCACGTTTTCACCCATTTTGTTGAGGCACTCCGCATTTATCTAATGGCTTCTATGGCCTACAGCCTAAAGGGCAAAAGTAATACTCATAAGCTCGACCAATCGATTGAATCGTATGACAATAATATTTTCAACCGACTCGGCATTTATTGATTACCCTGGTGTGTTGAGCGGTCATCAGGGCGAGCGACACGGAGTACGGGGCTATAAACTAATTACAATCACTTTTTTTTGTTTTCCTCGAAGGGAGTTGACGGCACGCCAGTAATGTAGCTATTTATAGGTCGATCGTTTATCTATTCATTGCATTTTCATCAAATCAGATTAGATACAAATTAGTAAATGGATGAAGTTCAATCGGGGGTTTCTTATCCTTTTCTAATATATTAATAAATTGCTTGAAACTATAGTTAAGGCGACACTGGAATGGCTTTTAAAACACCATTAGCCGTTACAAAACTGTCACTGCCACTGTTTTACAAATTACCAACCCCATTGCCACGCAATTACTTTTCGTCAAAACAAAACAAAATGCGAATTTATATTTCGAAAACAAAAACAAAATTCAACTGGTCACTTGGTGTCACGAATTTAGGTCAGATTAGTGCGAACTAAAGTTCCACTACCCGAGCTACAGTTGAACTAGCTAATATCGTCCAAGTGACGGACCCACATAGCTCCTTGCATTGCCATCGCATGCTTAAAACCAACTATACCTAAGTAATTAAATCAATTGATAGCTGACCAATTACTGAACACTCTTTCACCCTCACTATTTATAATATTCAAATATGCAGGCACAAATATTAACGTGGGAGGTAATTACAATTTGTGCTCAATACACTGTGAAAATCCAAAAGGATTAATAACACTTTTTGTACATTCCAATTTATGGTATTCCCAGTAGGTGGACACTCTATAACGTCGCAGACATCTTCTTGTGACCTGCAATACATTTTAAATTAATATTCAAAATTATTGCTGAGGCACTGCAGCGTTCCATCCTCTACGATCCCGAGCACGCTGCTTCCAGTTGCTTAGGTTCGGTCTTCTGTAACCTTCATGCTGGGATTCAAAGACCCTCTTATAGCTGTGGCATTATTATCCATTCGCTCGATGTGGAATGTGGTCAACCTGTTTTGGCTTTTTCAACTACATCTACATCTTGGTACAGCTCATAGAGTTCGCGGTAGTATCTTCTCATTCATTCGCCCTCCTCGCACACAGGACTTTTTATAGGTAACAAATTCAATTCGTTAAATTGAACCTGGGCACAAGGAATGATAGCAATAGGCTAAACGAGAGCATGTCCAATAAAAATAGTTTTTAGTTTTAGTGCACGAAAATAATTTCCATGAATTTGTAGTTACTGTGAGCTTTACAAAATTGAAGGTCACAATTAACTCTGACCAACAAAAATAATAACTAAAGTTGCATAGCCCTCTTTATATGTGAAAAATCGAATTAATTTTTTCTAATACAATAAATAATATTGAAAATGTTTGTCTGTCTAATATCACTGATAATTTTTTCTCAGTGTACAAACAAATTTGAATGATTCTGGTATGGCAAACATCGTTAGTGAATAAATAAATAAACTCGTGCTGCGCACAGGTGTATGGTCGTAGCTATGTATTTTGTCATCCTTTATAAAAGAGTTTCAAGTTCAGCGGCAGAATATTTGTTCAACGAAGGACACATTTTGTTACATTCCTATAAGGATATTTTATGTTTGTCTGTATTATACATACTTAATATCAATACGTGTACCTACTTACTGTATCAAATTATTCGATGAATATCATCAGATATGCATAGGTTATTTCTCTTATTATACATAGATACATTTTCTGGCTCTCAAACCCAGCCCTTTTTAACAAAAGAGGTGTTCAAAAATATAGAATTTCCTGGAGATGTCAAGAATTGCACGTTCACTTTATAAATAATAGCGGTCCTATCCTTCCTCATATTAGTTCCTTGGAACGTCTGTCATGGAAATCTATAATAAGGGCATAGGTCTTAGAAGCTCCAACGGTTGTAGATTCGATGTTAGTGAAGAATGTCCTATTAGTGGAACTACTCATCTTCGTCACTTTGAGTAAGCTAATTGAATGTTCTAGGGGCACGGTACCTAACCTAAGCTTTTTACAGAAAGACAATTCAAAAGCAAATAACTTGACTTTAATTTTTCGATGTTGGGTATGTGGTATTGCCGTATTGTTCCCAAATTGATTACGATTGGGAAAATCTACATGAATTCCTTGGGATTGATCGCACATTTTGATTTTGTGGTACGGTCGTTCAATTTTTCCATTTTCTTCCTTGTAAATACAACCAAGTGTTCTTTTTCAAGATTTTTTCCGGAGCTTCATTTAGAGAATTCTCTTATACGCGCATCTCTGTGTGTTAAAATTGCACTCACGTGCAGGATGCTAATTTAGTACGTTTCTTGCGTACAATAAATAACACAAACTACATAGTATTTGTTTGTCCTAATTGGATATTAGAGACAAAATTTCACACCCACTTTGTTCTACGATGTTGCCCACTGTTGTCCTCTAATTTGCATGCTATATCGGTTTATTCGTGTGAAGGGACAGACATTCCGAAAATGCTTATAATTAGGGATGGTCACGATATGTTTGGTATGATGAGAAACCGGGAATTCTATTTGTTCTTTCGGCGAACTGCACATAATCTGATAATCACCTCTGTGCCAAATTGAATGCTGACGTTACCGCTACCATTCACCCTTATTCTCCTTGTCGTCTGTCGCAAACGCTTGGCGACATTTGTCGTCTGTCGAAGCGTTTGGACTTTCATACATATTGTGTTGTAACTGAAACGACACGATTCTCTGAATTCTTATGTGGTTTTCGGTTGGTCGTCCAGAACCGTCCGGAAGCAATCCTAACGCCTCTGAAAGGGTTCAATTGGCACTCGACTGACAGTTCTTCTACTGAAAAGAAGAGAAATTTGCTTCTGGTTTTGAATTCAGAATCGCGGAGAGTTCTTCCGGACGGTTCTGGACGACCAAGCGAAAACGACATTACATTCCACAAACTGTGACACATGTGGTTTGGCAGTTCTGTTGACGAATTGTTTGCCTGTTATGTTTGTGACTTGGTGAATTAATTAATCTGGGTGATCACAGAATCCGTCGTAACCGGAATTTTGCTACAAACCCCTCACGCAATACCGACGATACAATCGACATTCTTTGACATTTCAGACGACATTTATCGATCGCCTTCGCGACAGAAGTCGTTTATTTTCCGTCGCCAATACCAAGCAGTCGCGTCGTTGTTTTTTTTTTAGAGTCGTGGACGACGACGACAATAAAGGTCTATTCACATGAGAGCGAACAACAATCTACGAACGGGCGAATATTCACGAGTATTGACAGTATTATTAAGTACTGACACACGAACACTTTTTATGGTCGCGGCAGCTCGCGAATTTCAGTTTCTACCACCAAATTTCTAATTGGAATTTAAGTGCGAACGAATGTTTTATTCGCTAGTTTGTGGAACGCGGTTTAATGATGTAAATTGCGAATAAACTTTGACATTTCGCGCTGAGTCGAGCGTGTTTTCGTTTGTTTTAACTGTTTTTAAATTTATTTTCTTAATACATTTTGATGGGATACTTAAGTATTCTACTCTTGGAATAGTAAAATGTTTCCCGTTCATAAATGCAGCAAAAGTTGTTCGTTCGCATTTCAGCAATTCGTTCGTTCGCTCTCATGTGAATGGTCCTTAAGGGTGATTGTTAATCGATGTCCAATCAAAGATACTTACTTGACTGATATTAGGTCATCTCTGTATTAGCATTAGCATAAGGAATAAAAATGGGGATATCTAAATATGGATAAATAAATAAGGTCCTTCCCACTAGTGGCTTCGATAAAGAAGTCACTAAAGCATCACACGTAATGAGATGGAAATTGCTCTGCCAACTAAATATGTCCGGGAGTTATTCCCAAATGCGCTGCGGATCGTATTGAAAACGATACCTCAATTTTGATCGTTTTCGCTTTTGCTTATTGCCAAAAGCCAACTGATATTTCCTGGGGGCTTATTCCCAAATGCGCGGCGGATCGCTTTTCATGATGGACTGGTATTTTTGTATTTCCAAAAGCGATTCGATCTATTCAAAAGCGATAGCTTATTAGGTAACGGATTGCTGGCGGATTTATTGCGGATAAAAAATAAACTAAATTCTTGTGACGGGAAAAAGCTGTCAAACTTTTATCAAAATGAATGGAAAATTGGAAGTCTAATTGGAAAAAACTAGAAAGCACAGTTCGCATTTGGGAATAAGCAAAAGCGAAGACGGTCGAAATCAAAGTATCGCTTTCTTTACGATCCGCCGCGCATTTGGGAATAACCCCCCTGTGTTTTCCAGTTTTTTGTATTGTGACGTAAAATTTTCAATTTTTTTTTCTCAAAAGTTTGCCAGTTTCAGCGATTTTTATCGAATCGCTTTTGTAAATACAAAATTAAAAATCCGCGCTTATGGGAAAAAGCAAGCTCCTGATTCCGAATTCCAGTGGTGTTCAGTTGGAACCTTAAAAAAAATCACCCGCATCAAATCGACAGGTTCTGCGCCAAAAAACAGCCCATGTGCTGAATGGGGATCACATGTCGGATTCATTAAAATCCTAAGGGAATACGGGATTAACATAAATAAATTTTGGGCTCGGAATTCTTGTCATTTTATTAACTACAATACAAAATAAAAATAAAAAAATAATTATCAAGAGAAATAATTAAATAAGAATTTATTGTGTTCTTACTCATTTATTTTTGTTTTGTTGCTGTTTTTGTTTGCTTATTTTTTTGTTTTGTTTTTTTTTTTTTTTTTTATTTTTTTATTTGAATTTTACATTTTTTTTATACCGTTTTTTTTTATAAATATTTGTCGTCGGTTCTATATTGTATATATGTACTTTTTATTGGTGTTTCAACTATTGTTTTTCTTTTTTTTCATTAATATTAAAAAGGCTATTTCGATTTTATTACTACTAAATGTAAGATTTCTTGTTTGTTGATTTTATGCCCTAGTTAATTAAAACAAAGCTTATATTCCAACAATGTAATACAAAATATATTTGGACATAATTTTATGCAAATACAACTAAATTAAATAATATTAAAAAAAAAAAAGAGCCGTCTCAATTCTTATGGGGGTTTGTTTTTGTTTTTTTTTTTTGGTGAACAAAATATATGATTAATACAAAATGAAAATAAAAATAATAAATACGCTTTTTTTCGAGTATATGCGCAGAGAAATAAACATACTAATAAAGAAAATGTGTAAGTATTGGTTTCGTGCTATTGATGGAGCTTGAAATAATTGCAAGTTTTTTTTACTTAAATATTATACGAATCCTGGGGTGGTCCCCTAAATTAGAGGCACGGCGTCAAAAATTGAATCCCCATAATTGTAGTCATTTTCACATCAAATAAATATGTCTAGAATATTTTTGTCAAAATCGTAACAACTGTCCAGTCAATAATAAGAGGGGAAATAAATCCATTTTAGCTGCGATACCATGTGTTTCTTAATTGGTAAGCCAAGCTAATTGAAATCATCAATCACCACGAAACCAGTACTTTTTATTTACTACACATATCGGAAAACAAGACCGAAATGGTGCCGATCGTATTTAATGAAAGGTCGTCACTTAGCTTGGCAGGAAAAATTATGCCAAATACTTAATACGTTACGTTGGCGAAAAAATGTTGCACTGTGATATTCTAAGATGGAACTGTTATCGATTGGTTCATGCAAATGCCAAGATTTTTTTTTGTGTTACATAATGTATGAAATAATTTTCCCGCCTCGGCTTTTTTTTTTTTTTTTTTTTTTGAACAAAACCAACAAAAAAAAGAACTGAAACTAAATTACATAGAATATTTAACCTACAATTTCCAAAGTATTATAATAGTCGCTGTATAATTAACAGCTGTGCCAGAGTTTCAAATCTGATATATTTGTAAGATGTATTGACTAATAAATAATTTAAAAATAATATTCGTGGATTCCGTTTTCTCTGTTAATCGTTCTTCTTTCTATTATGATTCTTAAGTAAATGTAGCAGTATTTTTACTGTTGTATTCGTGTTCATTTCTTACTTGTCTGTGTACTCCGCATTTGGTGGAGCACTCTTTATGGATTTCCATCTAATATTTAATTTTTTTTAACAATAACCTCTCAATTGTTACCGCCTTTACTTAGATAATAACTTCATCAGAATATGTTTTAATTTTGGAATCTGTTTTTTTTTTATCTTCTTTTTTTACTTATGAAGGATTTATACCTTTTCATTATTTTTTTTTTGATTACGTTCTAAAAAATATGTTTTTTTTTAATTAATATGGAATTGAAAAGATGGAAAATACATTTTTCTTCTGCCAAACAAAAAAACTTTTTAAAAAAAATTACGTTATTCCGCAGCAGTGCTTTCAGTATTTTTTTTTTTGCTTTTTAAATTCTAATTTGTTTTACTTGCTTGGTGACGAAAGACGTGCGCACTCAGCACATGATTATGTTTAGCTTTTTAATCATTTCGTATCTTTTTGACTTCAGGCTGACTGTTCTGGTCCTCTGAGCTTTCACAGTGTAAAGATCTATTGAAATAAAACGAGTTGTCAGAAATGGTTAACTGGATCACAATTACCTTTACCTTTTGCCACTGCTCAGTGTCGTGTCACTATCGTTTGTCTCATCATTAGCAATTATAGGTGTAATCGGTTTCTCAAGGCTATCCTCAGATCTGGAACTACTTTCGTCCAAGCTATCAATGACACCTGTAATGAGATTTATGTGTTATAGAAAAAAAGGAAAACACAAATAAATCACCGCCAGTGTAAAACGTACCGTTGCCATTATTTTTTCCATTAGCTGGTGCTGATGGTGGTTCCAAATTACTCTCATCAGATGGTTCAAATGTGTTTGACGGTGGTGTTGTACCGTCTGTATTGGTTGTTGTTTGTGTTGTATTATCGATGCGTTCCTGCGAAACGGAATCATTTGATACTGAGTTCTCATCGGCTTCATTGTCTGTGGTTGTTGATGTAACAGTGGCAGTAGTGGACGTAGTGCCATTTGTTGTTGAAACCTTGGCTGCAGTAGTGCCATCTGGCATTTCATCGAGTAGATTAGGATCCAAGTCAGATGCTACATAATGTGCCCATAAGGCTAATTCAACTCTACGAAAATAAAATAACAATCGCCAAATGTAGGTACACATTTCGTTAAGAGATTATATGAGCATAAGGCACTTACCTGTGCGGTGACCACGATGAGTTACTGTCACGTTCTGAATTTAAACGCTGCACCGTCGTTTGTATATGCTGTACAAAATTTAAATATTCCTTTGTTGTATAATCGATTCCTTCGATTTCTGGAATCGCCATGAGGCACTCGTCGGCCATAAATGGCGCACTATCTGGTGCGGCAGCTGCTAATAAGGCTGAGGCCATGGTAGTGCCCACTCCTTTTAGATTTGAAAGAGCAGTGATCGCTTGCTCAAGGTTTGGTAGTTTTTTAAATGCTTTCTTAGTCTCTTGCATAACGGCACGCGGTGTGTTCACTTTGACCAAGTACGATAGTTGTGGATAAAATTTACCACGCTATAGATAATCATAAAATTGATATTAAAATCATTTTCTGGCTAGTTAGAAAGGAAGAACCTACAGATTGTTTCCACTTCATTGTTTGGACAAGTTCTTCATGTACCATGTGTGCGTCTTTCCCCCGTTGTTTGATCGTCTTTGGAAGTTCATTTTGGTACCTAAATTGTACAGATTTTCAATGACAATTAACAGTAAGGAGAATGTAAGGATAGACATGCATAAATAGCTCCAACCGTCTATCTAGGTTAAAGCAATATTGAAAACTAAAAGTTAAAGTTCTAAAAAACAGCAGATGTTCAACTGTTCTAACCTAAAAAATATATAAACATGTATGTTTTCCCTTTGGAATCGTATTAAATACTGTTATGAGTTGCACAGACATGATCAAGGGGCCCATAACAAATATCTACCGTAAAGTGAAGCATTTTTTAATATATTTTTACTGAATAACAATTTTTCCAATTTCCAATCTGTTATAATTTTGTTAAAAATCATCCCATTGATTCATGTCTTGGCTAGTCGATGAATTTAGTATTCAGATGGCGGATTTTCTTTTTTAAATGAATTCCTTTGTTCTTGCAGTGCAGTGCAAATTTATCAGTCAGTGTGAGTAATCGGTTTCGGGTCAAGAGGTAATTTAAGTAGAATTCTATTTCATTTGTTTAATAATTTGTCATTGGTTAATGTGAGTTTTTATTGTGAAAAAGTGTTTGATTAACGATAATTTAACAAATCAATAAATATTCGCGTGTGATTGACGTCTACAAAGCGAGTGATAGTGAATAAAGACAAACATCTTTCAGAAAACGGAAAGGTGGAAACATTTCAAAATACAACGTGTAGGCGGTAAGCACTTTTATTTTCTAGTTATACTGCATTTAAATTCAAGTGTTCTGACGACGTGCATTACAAATTAGTAAATATGTACATAAATATAACACGTTGAGGTACATACAGTGAGCGTCAAAAGTGAGTGAACACCAAAGCGGTTTTCATTTGTCTTTGGAGTTTGGGTAATTTATTTTTTTTTTAATATGTAGGTATAAAGTGCTTTTTGCTGTCGACATGAAATATATTTAATTATTGTTGTTTAGTTATCAAATTTTTTACAGATTGTTGGTTATTTAGACCTTTTTCCAGGTGTTTACTCACTTTTGACGCTCACTGTATATACAAACGTCATATTTAAATCATTTTCTTTAAGGCTATGTCGAATCAAATAATTAAGCAACTTTACGTTGGAAAATATAGCAGAACAAATTAGTTTAACTTAAAAAAAAAAAGAAAAACGATCTTGCTCTTCTTGAAATATCGTAAAATGTAAAAAAAAAAAAAACCTACTTTTTCTTAAAAAAAAGACTCGAAATCAATCAGTGGATCACTGTAGGAGTAGCTCAGCTCTAAAAAAGTTCCGCATTTAAATATTTTCTACTATGTAACAGTAAATCAGGGTAGATTTATCATAATTTGTAATGTCTATCAATTCAAATAAGTCGAATTCAAAACGTTCACTCGAATGAATTGCAAAGTTTTCAGTGAAAGAAGTTCATTAACGAATGGCTTCATTGGATGAATTTTATTTTCGAAATCAGCTGTATAAATATTTAGCTGTCAGATTCTCAATTCGTGTTGGTTTTAATTTGGCATTTATGGGTATAAGATACAAATCGAATCCAATTAATGATGTGCAAAGTATAGGTTTACATAGAGCACAGAAAATGCTCGCTCGAATAAAATTTGGCAATTAATTCGATTCAATCGAAACTGAGAACGTGGGCAGAAGTTAACAAAATACGAATCTCCATCGAAATCGAAAGTGTGAATGTCAGTTGGCTGAAATCGAGTGACTTTTGATTCGATTCGATTCTCAGAATTAGGGTGATCATGTGCCTACCTACAAGGTAACGTAACTGTAACGAAAGGCACTATTGCCTAATACAGCGTAACAAATCGTTTCAATTAAACACAGTTTTATGTTTAAAAATATTACTGCAAATGCATATTTGCGTTAAATTTTATTAGTAAATTTTGACAAATAATGCGTTTGATCCCTGAGTATTGTTTTCTTTTTTTATTCACATATTGTCGTTTGCTTTTAGTAGCTTTTAGTACTTTCACTATTTATTTTACCTCAACAATACATCCCATTATAAAAATCCTATAACAAAATTCAGAAAAGTGGTAACACTGTCCGAAATTAGAAGGGCGCGAATATTATCGATTCCTATAGCTCGTTTATATTTTCAAAACAAAAAAATACAAAATCTATCTACTCGTAATATTCAAAACAACTATTGGTATCCTTGCCTGTTCAGTACTCTGTTCGATTTGTTATTGTAATTATATACCGCCACTTGTCAACCAAAGGATACTTTTCTACAGACAATCAACTACATACGTAACACTTTTGTTTGTTAGTTTTAAATTAATTTAGTATTTGCGCTAAACTTACCAGGAATCCAGTCGAATGAGTTCTTCCGGCTTTTTGTTGCGTTTTTCAGCTTTCAGTTTGAGAACTTGTGGATACAATTTATAACAATATTCGAATTGTTTTGTGTTACCATGTGCGAAAAACGACGCTGTATCCTTGCCAGACGTCATTTTGTTTTTTCTGTATTTTTTTTTGTCGATAGCTTACTAAAAGTTTATTTAAATGTTGTCGCAGTATTTTTGCTTTTTTATTTAAGTCATTCGCAAGACTTTTTTTTTCACTTATTTATTGTCCCGTTTAAAAAAAAAAATATTATACTGGTGCAGTCAAAAGAAATTGCAACTGTCGCTAGCAAGTTTATTAAAACTGTCGACTTCCTCTACTCTACACACAACTGCCCTTTACCTTTTATTTTTTTTTTATTTTCCCGTATTTATGTGCACATATGTGAATGCAGAGTGTATATGTATACATACATAATTCAGTAGATATATCGATGTCGAATGTTACGTGCGGTTCGTTCTGTTTCACTCCTTTTCAGCTGTTTGTTACTACTGTTGCCTTTCAAAGTAATCGAGCAGTATGCACTGTAAATATCGTATACACATATAGTACTTGGTCTTCACATTAATTTATATTTGCTGGGGTGACTCTGATGGTTCTTTAAAATTTAAATCGTCAAGTAGCTATCTGCAAAGAAGAAAATAAAATAGGTATTTTTTAATCACACACGCACTAAGGCATTGCTAATGTTTTCACTCTGTCAGCCATCTGCCTTTCACTTAAGATTAGCAAAAAAGAAAAGAATGCCTACAACACTGACGCTTGATGATACAAAAAGCACAAGGGTGTACAATTTTCCAACGAATGGGTAATATAATCCCTTTGACGGCGGAAAGAAAAAAATGTGAAATGGAAGAATGTTGCCACTTGGTGTCTCCAAAGCTACATGAACATGATTCATCTATGCTACTCACGTTATGCGGCGTTTCGTGGGAAGCGATCGTTGGAAAAATAGCACATGAAAACGACGTTTTTTTTACTCTGTTTGTCAAATTTGGCAGACGAAATTTATGTAAATGAAAGAGACTTGCCTGAAAACAACCGTTCAAGTATAAAAAATTTTATAAAGCGTTGTAGCAGCAGCCAGTGTGCCTGCCTGCCTACATGTATGTATTGAACTGTTCGCTTGGACTAATCTGCTCGTTCAGAGTTGCCATCCACAAATAAACCGTTGGGCCAAAGTCGAGCAGCGACAATGCCAAGTACATCCACGCATAAAATTATGCTGTTGGCAGTACTGCTAATTTCTTATTTTTTTTTTGTTCATCAAAAAAGAAAAAAAAAACACGGAATTTATTGATGAATTTAGCAACATTTTCACCACAACCATTCGCAATATCACTTTTAACAAATTTTAACATTTTCCCTTTTAATAAATATACACTTTTGTGGGAAAGAAAATAGAATCTAAACGGACCTACCTTGTCGGGCACTTTTCTCTAGTGTATGCACTTTTTATTCCCTCCCTCTCACAGAAATTTGTTGCCGTTTTACTTGTCGTAGGTAGGTTGTATAAAAATATTTTTGTATATATAATATTATATTATTTAATATAAGTCTACAGTTTACACATTAGTTTGCTAATTTTCAACAAGAGGTAGTTCAATTTTATTTCGAATAACATTTGATAATATAATGTGATCCTTTTATTTTTGTGTAATAAAAAAATAACAATTTAAAAGAGCAACTCTGCTTTGAATAACGACGATGCAAACCACGCACACACAGTTCCCATAATCCCGTCCGCAAATCAATCGCACCGATCCGAACAACCGTACACGAACACTTTTAGCGAAGTGTTATTGCACTCGTCGCACACCAGAGCAGCCACACAGTGTTCACCAAATGTTGGCGAGGCGTTCGTATCACGTAGTTCTGTCTCTTTTCATTGTACAATTTGAATACACAAGCAGTGTTGCTTTTAAAGCCGGCTATACACGAATAGGTATACGAGTGCTGCTCCTCTTTTCAACAGTTCAATAAACAATAAACAAGCATCAGCTAAAGCAAAGCAACAACAAAATTCAAAATAACTATTTGGTCTTAAAGCAAATTTTTCCACCACCACCAACAAGCCAATATAGTTGTGAAACTTCCCCTCAGCAGCAACACAAACATGGCAAAAATACCAAATACGCCAGACCGAGAAAAATAGACTTTTGTCAAATTGTCATAGAGTGTGCGTTGCGTTTTAGATGGGAAAAAAATTGCAATCGCCCCTCTTTCCGCTTCTTTATAAGTTTGGTTGTGTTGAACTCATGTAGGCTTTCCACACACACTAAAATAACTGCAGCCACGGTCCACGGAATGAAAATGTAGGTAACCTTTTTATATAATTTCCTATGTATAGTCTGTGGGAGACAGGGGTAGGGTATCGGGTATGGTGACCGTTGTTCCCGTTCCAGAAGAACGTTAAAAATACAATAATTTTGAATTAAATGTGACACAGAAATTTTAATTTAACATTGCCCGCTTGTCCGGCATCAATTATCCTTTTCCCCATCTGCATCTTTATACATACCTTCTTGCAAGAGAAATTATTGGCTTCCAGATTATCAGAGAATGTATGACAATAGAAGGCCAAAACGTCCAGCGGATTTTGATTGAGGCAAAACGTATAACGATAACGAAAACGAATAACTGTTGGGCACGTTCACATAGCTGGTTTCTTCTTTTCTCTGCTCAAAGTGTGTTGTACTTGTACATACTCCCAAACCCCCAGCATAAACCTTTCAGTTTACGAAGCAGTATTGGTAGTATGTACAACGAGAGTAAACAATTTTCATCGCACTGCCACAGGCACAGGTTTCTTGTATCTTGTGTGTCGGAAAAAAACCCGCGGCAAGAGAATAGCTCAACTTTTGAGATACCTACCATATTACCAACATTTCGCATTTTCTTTTCCCAATTGTTGTTATGAGAAAATGACTTAGGCCATTTAGGTTTTTCATATTTCTAAAAAGAGCTGGGTCTCTATTTTGACAAATGAAGGCGCAGTTCAGTAGTCGTTAGTGTGCTGAACTGGACTACTGATACTGAGCTAAGGGTTTTAGGTTCGATAAAAAAAAATAGAAATTACATTTCAACTGTTAAAATATTACTGCTTTAGAAAAAGCTTCTCAATTCAGTTGTTCGCACTCGTTTTAAAATTTTAGGCCCCTTCCATTCGTCCGAAGAATGGAATGGTATTGTTAGTAGCTGGGCCTATGGACCTGTAGTTTGGGGATCTGTTTTCCTCAAAACTAGGTATAATGAATAAACCGTCATGGGTGACATAACTGTCAAAATACAAAATGCCAAAAAGCCATTTATAATCACCCCTATTCGCGTTGGCGTTTGTCGTATACGACTTATGTTACACGTGTCGTTGTAAAACGATGTTCGGATTTATTTTTAAATCTTGTTAACAATTTTATTTCCTTTTCTTTTCACCATAATTTCAATTATTTATTTGTCTCGAAAAAGTTAAAAATACCGACTTAAAAACGAAGTGAAGTACAAGTCGTTTACGACAAACGCCAACGGGAATAGGGGTGAATGTACAACAAAAACTTACACATGTGACAGAGCGCTCTAGCGGTAAAAATTATATGTCAATTTTGGATTTCATTTAGAAAAATGTGCATCTTAGGCCCGAAACACACATGCGATTTCAATCGCGCGTCTTTTTAGTCGCAAAAAATGAAGCACACACATTTCAATATGAATGCGCGCACATAAAATCCAAAATTATGTGCGCGCATTCACATTGAAATGTGTGTGTTTCATTTTTTGCGACTAAAAAGACGCGCGATTGAAATCGCATGTGTGTTTCGGGCCTTATTATTGGCCATTCGAGTGGTCACCTTCAGCAGTTCAGCTGCTTCAGAACTTTGGCCTAAATAACACAACAATAATTATACACAAGTCCAAAAGACTGGTTTACCCTCACCCTTCTTAAGGTGCCAGTACACGATATGTAGGTCCTAATGTGTACATCCCATGTACAAGCTCTCTTTGTGCACTGAGGCGTGCTACATATCGTGTACTGGCACCTTTAGACCCGTATTTTAAGTGTAGTTTAGTCAATGACAGTATTCTGCTGTCGGTTGTTAATTCTGCTACTTATGTACATACTTAATATTGCAGTCAGGACGGTAAAACTCGAAAAAAAAACATGGATAAAGGAAGAATGAAGTCTGTTTTCCAGTGCGCTCCTTGAGTTTTGTTATTAGAAATAGAAAGCTTATTTAGTCTTGTTCTGGCCACAACGTATTTGTTCAAAGACTGACGTAAACAAACAGTGCATTACTGATACTGATACCCCATCGTAGACCAAAGATCTTTTCAGCGGCTTTCCTTATTGGCTGTCACGGGCAGTTTCAGCTCCCGGCTCTGTCTACGACAAACGGCGGTGTCACAAAACGACTCACGCAAAACCAATACAGTCCACATTCTTTGACATTTCAGACGACATGTATGTCGACAGCCCACCGAGACAAAAGTCTTTGATTTTTCGTCCCCAAAACCAAACAGTCGCGTCGTTTTGTTTCTTATGTCATTTTCGGTTGGTCGTCCAGAACCAGAACCGTCCGGAAGAACTCTCCGCGATTCTGAATTCAAATCCAGAAGCAATTTTCTCTTCTTTTCAGTAGAAAAACTGTCAGTTGAGTGCGAATCGAACGGTTTCGCGTTCGGATTGTTTCCGGACGACGTCGTGGGCGATTGATGAAAGCCCCTTCGATATGTAGAATACTTATATGCAATTGTTCCTTGTCATTGCTGATAGTGGAGTGCAGAGCTTCTGTCGTTCAAAGAGATCATCATAAATATTTTGATCCTTCGCTTCATAGTCAAAGCTATTATTACATATGGCACGAATTGTGTTATTCTGTGACATGGTGGCGGCAGTATGGCGTCAAAATTTGTCCTAAAGTGGTCAAAGCAGTTGGGACCAGTGTTGCCACTAAAAAAAGTGAATCCGGTCAAATCTGACCGTATGACCGGATTTTTATTTTCTAAATCCGGTCAAAAGTCAAAATCAGAGTTTTCGACCTGAAACCCGGTCAAAAATAGATTATGGTAACATAATATGTATTACTAAAAATATAAAACAAAAGTTAACTATCATTAGCCATTTTTTTACATTATAAACTATCCGTGTTGAGAAAACGTTTTTATAATATGCGAATTTTGAGTTTGTAAACTTGTTTTTTATTTCGTTTGTTTAAAATTTACTGAAACTAATTTTTCATTTTATATGACGTATTTTAAGTCCTGAAATACACTTTTAGTGCATGACCATACAACGTCTTCCAATGTCCAGCGAAGTAGGTAGATTTTGAGTGAGTAGAAAGGAGAAAAGTAGATAGCATAGAAAATGCGCAGAAAATCCATTTTCAGAAATAATTCTGGAATGGCCTGGGCAGGGCATAAAGGTTCTTTTTCGTACCATTGTGCTTTCGATATAAATCTGCATTTGATATTTGCATTCATAGAGTGAGGGCGTCAAAAACGGACGTCGGCTTCGGCTTTATAAAGCTTCACTTTCGTCGGTAGATGAATAAGCTAATATTGCTAACAAATTAGTAAATTATTTGCCTGTATAAGACATTTTAAAGACCTTTTTACCACTGCAATTTATGAATTGACAAACAAAAAGGTCACATTACAAACTGCAATTTACGGAAAAACAAAATGCATCTGTAATTTTTCATTTTTACAAAAGCGTTCCTTTAACTTTTAGTAAGTTTCTCTTCTTAAGAAAGACTTTATCCCCACTGACATTTTAACAGTCTTTTCTATTTTCACTACAAAAGTAAAGGAAAAACCTAATGAACATGTTTTGTTGAAAATACTGCATCGAGTATTAAGTTTTGTTTGTATAAGGCCCCTTTTTAAACTCTTGGCGACCTTTTTTGGCGACTTTATCATTTTGGCCATCGGTAACGCTGCACATTTCTGCAGTCAGTCGACTCTGAGACGTGGAGCGGAGCACGTCTAGTTGCTGCCGAGTGCCGATCACCGGTCATTACATTAGCAAAACAATTACAATAAATTAAAATAAAATTAAAATCAAAATTAAAATAAAATTAAAAACAATTTAAATTAAAAATTAAATTAAAATCATTTACAATTACCTATCACACGTCGTTCACTTTCTTCTGTCACTGACCCTGTATGATTGCGCATCAATCGGCGTTGACGTGCTAAAGAATGACATGTACATTGCGGCCCGTAGCTTAAGAACTTGCATACTTTTTTTTTATTTGCATTTTTGGTATATAAGGAGCGACAATAAAACAATTTACTTCGATTATTTGTTGTTTATTAAAAAATAAAATGAAATAATTCTATGCGACTTTAATAAGATATCGAATATATGTACTACTTACACAATATAAGGTATATATAAATGATTTTTACTAAAATATGAAATATTTTGTTCAATTTTCCTGTAAATTTAATATATAAATTAGAAATACACTTCTTTGTATTTCTTTATTTTTTTTTCTCTTGTTTTAGCAAAGCGAAAGTAATTCCAACTTTGCGAATGCGAAAACGAATAAAAATAAATCACCAATCATTTCTAAGGAACAAATAAATAAAAAAAAAAAAACTCATTTCGCTTATCAAGATTATTTTTTTTAGTAGTTTTTGGATGAAATACTCTGGTTAACATTATGTACAGCTGTTGCATTTAAATAAATTTATTCAACTATAAGGTGAATAAAGCAAAGTTATAAAAATGATCCGAATAAAGTAAAATTATTCCTTAAATTAACATGAACAAATTTTTGTAGCAATGAGATCAAATGCAGTAATTGATAAATGTGCGAATATATATTATAATTTATTCGTGGAAATTGCAAAAGTATCCAGAAAGTATAGATAATTTCAATGAAATTTTATTTTTTGAGAAAAGCAAAGTCCGCTTAATAAATCCCGATCGCACGGATGTGTGTACGTGTACGTGTACGGGTACAATGTGCGGGGAAGGCAAACAATCGTGTCATTTCTTAATCAATTGTGGCGGGGTGTCAATTTCTTAGATCGGGGATGTCGTTTTTCATTATTATGTACACAGATTGTGGATGTGGGTGAGCTGTGGTTTTACCAATCCAAAGGCGATCGATGAGATAAGTAATTTTGTCAATCTACTTTTGATGTTGATCTTTTCCAATGCGCTTAAGATGTATTTACAAAGTGAATGAATCGGAACGAATTTGGAGCTTGAAATCGATCTGATTCATTCGAATTTTAGATACTTTGTCACAAAATATTGAGTTCTGACTAAGAACGAAAGGAAAAGCAATTTGTGGTTCATTTCTTAGCCCTCTCTTATAAGCTGCATTCTTCCTGATGGGGAGAGTACGATAACTACGGCGCCAAAAATTGATAACTGTATTTTGTAGAGGGGTTAAAAACAAGCCCTTTTTACTATGGGAGGGGGGGTCTATCTTACTCCGTTTAGGCGGGAGGGGTAATTTAAAGAAAATGATACTTTAATTGAAAAAAAAATACATTAAAAAACAATGGCAACACTTAAAATAAAATACTATATCATTTTTGAAAGCCCGGAACCTGTTCGTTCATATTATTTTTAAATCAAGCTATTTCTGTTAACAGTTTTTGAAAAAAACAACAAAGTTGCAATTTAAGGACAAAAATTGGGGTGAGTAAAATAATTTTGGCGATGAAAACTAATGACGGATTTATGTAGAGGACTTAAATACAAGCATTTTTTACTATGGGAGGGGGGGCCTTTCTCGCTCCGGTTAGGCGGGAGGGGTAATTAAAAAAAAAAATTAAAATAAAATATTAAAAAACAATGGCAACACTTACAACAAAGAACTATAGTATTTTTCAAACCCAGGAATGTGTTTTAAATTGCCTAAAATGCAAATCCGCAACATTTTGTCTATCAATGTGAAATTTCAGGCCAGAGACTGTAGCTGAAGAAAGTTGTTGACATTGGGTAAACTAATATAATTTAAAGAAAGTCAGCCTTGCACCCATCCCAAAATCCAACAGTGACCCCAAGCAGGGGGGTTGCAGATACATACATACACATTTCAGGGCGCAAGGGTAACAATTTGTACTCTAAGCGAAGCGACATATAAAGTAATTTTTAATTTTCTCAAAAATTAGAGGACATAAATCAATCTCGTTTTCAGTTTTCGATTAAGAAATTATTTCGGCAGTAAAAACTACAAACAAATTAAATATCTATTTTCTCAATATTGAACAAATTTGTAATTTGTAATTTTTTGTAATTGCATACAACTTTTATTTTTTAATTTTTTTCCTTAAATTTCAAGTTTGAAAGCATTTTTTTTTTTCAAAAACTATTAATAGAAATAGCTTGATTTGAAAATAATATCAAAGAACTGATTCCTGTCTTCCAAAAATCCAAAAGTTCTTTATTGTAAGTGTTGCCATTGTTTTTCAAAAATTATTTTTTTTATTTTAAGTACTATTTTTTTAAAATTGCCCCTCCCGCCTAAATGAAGCCAGATAGACCCCCCCTCCCATAGTAAAAAATGCTTGTATTTAACCCCTCTACAAAATACTGTTATCAATTTTTGGCGCCGTAGTTATCGTACCCGTGCCTTCCTGATTCCTCTCTGGATTCACTTATATTGCCATCAATTCATCAATTCGTTAGTTTTTTAATTTAAGAAACTGCTTTGTGACTATGTTTGATATTTCATACTTCACATCCTCATAATACAAAAAGAAACATTTTTTTTTAATTGATCTTATTGACTTAACCAATGATTTGGTGTTACATAGTATTTGTTCAACATTATGTACTAATAAACATGTATTGTACTGACATAAATTTCATTTAAATTTGATCTATTTTTGTATTGTTTATTGACGTTGTCAAATGTACAATATTATGTACTGACGTTGCGAAGACATGATCTGCTACTACGTGCTAAAAAGTCGACTTTTAGCGATACAAAGTGAAAAATGGAGAGTGCATGCAAAATAAATAAGTCTATCGGTTCACAAGAGCAAGCCGTAGAGAGATGAAAACAAAAAAAAATTGTGATTTCCGTCAAAATTAAACAGCAGACGAGTGTGCTCGCAACGACAATACTTTCAATACATAATTTATTTACGATTTCGTGCACTTTCTTCGTGCTGGATTGACTTAGGATAAGTATAGAGTATAAGTATGATTATGTACTTACAAATATTACAATTTCTTATTATTCTACTGCTGTTAATTTACTTAAATGTATAGCTATGTTACACGGCAACTTGCGCGAAAAATTCTGTTAATTTTATTTTTATTTTTTTGGTTTCTGATCGTGGGGTAATTTTTATGAAACTGATAAGGAGGCATTCAAATCTGCTAACACACATAACTCAACTTATATCTTAAATTTTGAAATACATCTTCTAACTCACGCTTTCTTTGTTCGGCTTTGTACTTAAGGTTGTTGGAGAAGACGTTAATACATTGGTTGATGTTGCTGACGATGCAACTGTCATATCGGGCGCAGTGCCACCGGCACCGGCGGCGGCGGCTATGTCCGTTTGTTCTGCTGACGGTGATGGGGAAACTTCAGACTGCGGAACGGTATTACTCTCCAAGTTTGCTTTCATGCAGCGCTTACATATGTAGTCGTCGTCGGGTTTGATTTGCTTCCGGTCAAGCCCGACACAAAACATATGAAACCACTCATTGCAACCACCATCACATTGCACCCAGTCCACCTCGCGACCTATATATATTTGTAATTTTTTACCACAATTATGGGGAACATTTTAAATACTTACCCGAAGGTTTGTGACAGTTTTGGGCACGGCACTCTTCATCATCATCGGACATTGAATTCATCAATGACATATCGTGTCTAGTCAAAGATTTGACAGCACGTTTACGCTTCCTAACGTTTGGGGTGTTTCCAGCTGCAGACAATTTTTGATTCTGAGTTTCGCCATCGGCCTTCTCCCGTTTTGTGGATGTCTTGCGATTTCCATCCGGACCTAAGCACAAATCATTGAAATCATGTATACAATGGTACTGCAAATGAGGTTACCTTTCCACAAGCGTTTCACTGGAAGGTTGGCTGAATTTTCGGTCATCTGACGTTTCTTGAATGCACGTGCCGATGTTGATCTATACTGCGAAGCTTCTTTAGAATCGGTGGCTTTGGGCTAGATATGACGGCAGTAGTTATAGCACAGACAAATGCGTTTGAAAAAATAATACTTACAAATAGTTTGCACATCTGTTGAACGGGTGTCAAGTCAGAGTTCAGGGGCTTGGCCGAGTTAAGGATTTTCCACAAGTGGCTCGTTTCATCTAGTGACACTTCTAGCAAATCTCCCTCCAGCATAAGGCTCTCAAGAACCTCCCGAGTCGATTTCTTCAGTTCGATAGCTGCCGATGGTTGTTTAGCCGACTGCTGAAGTTTTCCCGCTAAATCGGTGTTAAGAGCTTGCACTGCGCTTAATGAGACTGTTGGAACCGAATAGGCGTGCTCGATTTCACTGGAAAGAAAAAAAAGTCAATAATATTGGTATCAAGTGTTTGATGCTTTACATACTTTGCAGCTTGGCTTGGCTTCTGCGATTTGTTTGATTCTGAATCGTTTTCAGTGTGCTCATCCATTCGCCCCCGATGGAAGTCATCCGTATTACTCTGTTGATCATCAGGGATTGGGCCGCGATCATGACTTCCACTCGGATGTTGGTCATCTTCGCAAATACTTTGAGGGAAAATCAGGTTTGAATACTCCTCACCACAGCTGTCGTCATTCCCAACATCGGATTCGGTGAGATCCCCATCGGTAACATCGTCATTTTCGACCTGTACTGAAGTTCTGTACTCGATCGAATCTCGGTTCTTAGAGTCCGTGCATTTCTTCTGCGATAGCGTGGCCATTATGGCGGCAACATCTTCAGTTGCGAACGCTTGTCGCGCCCGATCCTGCCAGTTCATTGCGCGTTCGGTAAGACACTGCAAAGCTTCGCCTTCTGGCAATCGAATTGGCAATCGCTGTAGAGAGACCAACAGCGAGAGAATGGCTTCTAGTCGAGGCCGACGCGATCTCATACACGATGGGCACAAGTACTTTGTAGATTTAATAGGAATTGGACTCTGCGATGCTGTTGGCGTTTCTTTTGCCGGCACTGCAGGTACACATTCTCTGTGGAACCAGTCCAAACATAGCTGGCACAACAACATTGTACCCGAGAACTTTCCTTTGCAGAAGCAAAACTTGTCTTCAAGCGGGTTCCTGTTTGTGTTTATGCGCCTCAACTCACGCATGTCGCGGATTTCTTTCTCTTCGGCTTTTTTAAATGCATCCACCATCTGCGCAGGACTCAAACTCTCCGTAAACTGGTCTTCGAGAGGGGGTCGCTTAGCAATGGTGTTGCCAATCATAAGAGCACTTATACGGGGTGACAACACGTCCAAAAGGGTAAATTGCGAGTGTTTACGAAGAAACGCCTTTGCTGTCTTCTCCTTCCATTCACTAGCCGCATCCAGGTGTTTTTTCATGCTGTCGAGCTCCTCGAGCTTGAGCGGAATATTCGTGCCACGATTAACGACCGCTTCCAGTGTATGGCAGTAGGGATAATGCTCATTCTTTTGCAGTGTTTCTACTGTGTGAAGCCACTCTTTAGCCTTTTTCAAAGCCTCCTTCAATACCAACTTCGACGGCACTTCTGCCTGAATATTGTCAGCAGCCTCCAGTATCAATTCGATTTCTGATAAATCAAGCTGAGAATTTGTTTCAAAGCACGTCTTGGCAGCCATTTCCCAACTCTCAGCAGCAATCACAATGCCCTGCAATGTGGCAATCTCTTTTTCTACCAGCTGGTCAGGGATAAGACCCATTCCTTCCTTAATCAAGCGATTTAGATCAGCCAGCTGAAGCTTAGTGGTGGCATTTCGAAATCTTCGCGAACGGTTGTACCAACTTACTTGATCCAAAAGAATGCGCAGATTCTTAATCTCGTGCAATTCGATGCAAAGCAAAGATCCTTCGTCTATTAGCCTCTCGATGGATTTCTCATCCACTTTGTTGATTTTCTTACTAAGCATCTCCTCGGCGGCCGAAACAAAGCTTTTGCCGAAATCCAGCAGATCTCGAACGCTCTGGCCTTCTTTGATGACACAACACAAGTTATCGATTTCTTCAACAAACAGCTCAAGCTCGTCCATAGTCAGCTTGTACTTTGTAGCATCATTGGAATGACGAGTGCGAGTTCGAACTTTGTTAATATCTAATTGCTGGATAACCGTTACACACTTTTCAGCCTCCAAGACAGCTGCATTAAGGCGGTCGATTAACATTGAGCTGGGGTATCTCTTGCGCTCCGCTTCGAGTACCAACTCCTGAAGATCCTCTAAACTTATTTTACTCGTCGCACTTGGCGGGTCAATAACATCACGGCACTTCGTTAGCCAAAGCTCGAAACTTTGTGCTTTGATTTGCAATTTCTTTAGCATAAGAGGCATCTCGTCCAAGGTATAGCGATACTGTAGCGAGTGACTGTCCGGGTTGCACTCACACAGCTCTGAATAGTGGCGCAGGCAGACAATTTGTTTTGTGCATTGGCACGACACCGCCGACAAAAAGCACGTAGTCTTACAAATTTCACACTGCCGTTCGTCGTCTGGAATAAGTTCGAAGGCTTCCCTTTCGGCCTTTGTGACGCCCCATTCCAGCAAGCTTTTCCGAAGTTTCTTCTCCGAGTCGACCATTTTCACCATGTCTATGTAACAGGCCGTAGCGATAGCGAAGTTTAGTTTGTCTGGCTCCAGCGCCATCTTACAGACGAGTTCGTCATGCGAAAATACACAAAATCGGCGCAACATTGAGTAATGATTGACACAGTCACGTCCCATTTTGAGCCAATCAGCTGGTGCAAAATTAACGGCTTCGGCGAAATTGTAGCCCTGATTGAAGCCCGCATGATATGCACGTGGAAAAGTGATGACGAATTCTCCAGCGTGTTGGTCTGTACGATAGACGGGAACGCCGTTTTTCATCAATATATTCGGATTCATAATGGTCACCAGTTGATGCAATAGATCTGGCTGCGAAGCAAACAGCTCTGGCGCTGCACTTTTCATAGTTTTTTCAAAGATTTCAGCCTTACAGCCGGGTACTCCGTACCAGGTTTTCGGCTCACCCCAGTGAAGGTAATTGATGGAGTAACTCCAGTGGTCTTCGTTGTGCCAGCAGAACGTGGCAAAGCACATACCAACGTACATCCACGGGACTTTCATGCCGCTAATGTCTGCATTTATGTGACCCAAAATGGATTCTTCCAAAAGTGGAAGGTTATTCAAATTCCAACTGGACTCGGCGTATTCCTGATCACCTGGCAGCAAGTACAAAGAGCTCTTTGTGGGAAACCCAGAGCCGTGGTCCATGGTGTGCAAATCAGCACCGTACTCAACAGTCACATCTTCGTCGATTGACGAAACAATTCGCCAGAATTCACGTTCGACCAGCTCTGTGGAAACTAAGTGCACTGGCCGACGGAAATAGTCGGCCTTAAATTGATCCGCCATATCGCCAAATTGCTGCAGCGTGTACTCACGCTGGGCCTGTTCAAAGCCGAACGCCTCGGTCGGCTTGCTCACCTCTTCGACCACACAACGCGGACAGCGCCAATCGCCTTTTGGAATATCGTGCAGAGGCGGTAAGAGGCAAAACGTGTGATAGCTGTCGTCGCAGCCGTCGCAGAGGAGCATTGCCTCCTCGACATCGCCGCGATTACAGATGTGGCATATATACTTTGCCAAGGGATCGTTTTGAACTATTGGAGCTGGGGTAGCTGGACGAAGAAATCGCCCCACCTTAACTGGCTTTCCCCCTAATACCTTGATTGTTTTTTTATCGTCCTCCACTTCGGTCTTTATACTCGTCGAGACTGTTCCAAGTCCGCAGGCAGACTCTTTGCTTGCGTTCATATTGGCGAATCGCTTCGAACGCCGAGCTGTCGTTTCATTCGGTGGAGTTATTTGCTGCCGCGAAACAATTCCGTGAGGCTTGTAGTCCTTATCATCACTCTCGGACTCCAATTTGATGTCGATAACTTTGCCGGAAGTGTAAATATCAAAAGGATGCAGAATACGTTCATAATGACCTTTTAATATCGCGCCGATGCTCTTTCCCGAGGGATATTGCATTCGATGCGCCACCCTCGACCATTTGCGCTCTTTTGTTGTTTGTTCTAGGCCCCCTTCTTCTTGCACTATACGATGAAGGGAATATAAATCCAGCGCCTTCCTCTCTACCATGGGAATCTTGAGTGACGAGCCCTGTAGCTCCCAAAACTTTGCTATCTGATCTAAAAAGTTCAGCTTGACACGCGTTTTTGCCTCCAATTCATTTAGACGCTGCACACGAGGAGTAAATTTCAGCTTATCCACATCGACTGTGAACGGTGGTGTCCAAGTCTGTTCCAAGATAATAACAAAAAAAAAAAAAAAAATACATATAACCCCACCCACTTGGCTTGGTCAACGAATGCACTTACCTTTGGTGGAAGAATTTTTGCGATGCCATACTTTTCGGCTATCGGGCGAATTTTACTTATGTAGGTAAGGGGATTTTTGAACTCTTCCTCGTTCGGTCTGAACACGGGACATTCTTCAGGCTTTAAGAATTCATACTCTTCGTTTTTATTTTGGGAAAACGTTGAAGAACTATGCGGATGCGGAGGATAGGCCTTGGTACGAGGAAGACTGTTTCCTGCATGCTCGTTATTACCCTTTGTAGGGCTACTTTGGGCGGGTGATGAGGATGATGCATTGTTACTACTTGCCGGCGTATATGTTACATCGCCGGTGGAGGGGAATGGAAATGGTGGCCAATGAATTGAAGAAGTTGCGGCCGCTCGACTGACGTGTGACGTAACATTTGAGTAACTCGCAACTTTGGCCTCACTTGCGTTGATTGCTGACATTTTTCCACTAGTAGATTATATTTCTTTTACTGGCATTTTGTTTAACGAAATATTTATCTCAGTTAAAAGTCTGTAAATTACATATGTATATGTGTAAAGGAATGAGCAATAAGAAATACATAATAAGAAAGTTACTTTAACAATGAATAGAAGAAATGCTACCAATTATTGAATACCTACAATAGAGACAGGTGACAACCGCTTCCTCTTTTCTTTATAAATAATTGCAGATTATTTAAAAAAAAAACTATTCGATTACTAATTCTATTTAATTCTTTTTATTTTCAGGTGAGTTTTCAACCAAATTTTAACCCAAATCACTAAAAAATAATTGAAATCCGTAAGTGATTTAATACCACAAAATCTTTAATTTTATTCTATAAAAATTCAAACAGAACAACACGTCTTGGCGTTTTTAAAGCACTAGTAGATTTTCTAATCCAAATTGGGAGAAGTGCCGAACTAGTCTTTACCTGGTTTCAAAAATCTTCTTGAATTATTTTTCTCATTTACCCATAGTTCAGGAAAAGTCGTATCGCATCTACAAGTTTGCTGGTTAATGCTGAATTACTGTCTGCAGTAAAAATGTTGTTATTACTTTTCTGTCTAGTGTTTGTGTACATTTTTGTACATTTCTTGGAAGTGTCATTGCTGCCTACAGGTATCCTTTTAAAGACAATTATAGGTACCTGCGGTGCAGTTTCTAACAAACATGTGTTGTATTACCATCTTACCGCCGGAAATTACCTGCAGATGATCTTTCTTACAAATGGAAGATGTTAGGAACGGTAGGTAATTCAACAGGTTGGGATGGAATTCTGCATAGTTTCGAACAGTTATGGAACTATTGCCGGTATAGCAACAAAGGCGCAGGGTCTGGATAGCGAACAGTTGAAGAGAAATTTCCCCTTGTCATCAATTACGGTCGGATTAAAATGAGGAACAAAAATTGAAAAACGAATAACAGTTGTGGTTCCATTTTGCTTTGTATTTGGGTTTTGTCGATTCACAAATTTGATTGGGGGCACTTTTCCTTCTTTATTTGTCTGATCTGGGATTAATGAACGCTGCGAATTTTAGGGTATATAAGTGTACGAGCTATAAAATTCTGGGTGTACGTTTTGGATCAAAAGATTCATAATAAAAATCATGCTAAGACCAATCCCTGTTCTTTTTTGGTAAGTTTTGCCGTTTTGGTGTGAATTTTGGGATTCCCCTCTAAATATTCTGGTGGCTTCATCATTTTTGAATTCATCTCATTCATATATGAAGAACAGTAGGGCAATGCAATGAGACGACAAGGTTGCATCAGTTGCTCTTAAAAGCAGATATAAAGCTAGGGTCAGAAAATTTCATTACTAATAAACAGTTCACAATAGAAAAAGCTGTGATATGCACAAAAATAAAATTCTAACGAGTTTAGAATAATTTTGTTATCGCTCGTCGTTCTAGAGAAAAACTAAACCGGTTGGCAACTCGGGTTACAGACCAGTTACCGACTCAGCGGTGACTAGACTCCACACACGAGGAAACGCATCACCAATCAAAATCTCTAGTTCGTTCAGTGTCGTCACAGTGCCTGGGATAGACGTCCAGCGGTCTATGGAATGCGGCCATTACCGAGTGGTTATTTTCAACTGAGGTAAGGCATGCTAATCCCAATCGCAAGTAGATGTTGATATTCTTGGTATTTTCATCAATGACTATGTAAGAGCAATATCACTTCTTTTAAATACTTATCCCAGGAAAGACGAAGCTTTCTATAACGCTTCGATAGCACCCCCGAGATGGTTACATACTTATGTAGGTGTTTATTATTATTCTGAGTTGAAGTTCGTTAAAAGGAAACGAGTTCCAAAGTTTGCTTTTCCTGCAGTCAAAAGAATTTTAGAAAAGTGATGTCCTTGAGGTTCTGTAGTGTACTGACGGGACATATGTCAGCCTTGTATGTCCCATATCGCCCTTGGTCTTTCAAAGTTTCTCAATTGCTATACCGAATAAAGAATTTCTGCTTAAAGGTTCAAATGTATAGAAATTCCGGCTCACTCAGACTCGAATATTGCGGCCCTACTCTGTATTTCGTTCCGAAAGTAAAATTTTCCAAAACCGAATATTTGGTACTCTCTGTTTCGAAAGTAGAATGAAATCTCAAAATAATGTCAAAAGCATTGATATACGGAAAATCGAAAGTAGGTATGTATTACAGAGTAAGAATTCAAAAGCGAAACGAAAAGCACTTTCGAATAGGATTGACTTTCGGATCGAAATAGAGAGTAGGGCCCCAGTATTCCAGTCTGAGTGAGCCAGGATTTTAACTATGTTAACAAGAAACAAAATTATGATGACGAAACGTCTTAAAACTGGGTATAGATTGGCTCGTTGAAATGCCATCGGACCTCCTCCTCATTTCTCGTGTAAAATTTATCAAAAAAAAATAAACCAAAACGAATTTTACCTTTTTGCTTGTAAAATTCACAATTCTCCGATTAAATTCACCAATTTGATAGACACTAAAACTGATAAAAAAAAAAAAACTTCAAATCACAATATTTAGCTGGTTCTACCGGTGCTATTTGCATCCCACCCAATATGTAAAAGGATCCACGTTATATAGAACATCGAAATCGAAATCAATTTCATCACATAGAGACAAATCTCCTTAGCAAAAAAAAAATAATAATAATAAATATTTGGACTAGATATACCTACCAGACATTAGATTCCAGATTTGTACGTTTGCCTTATTGCAAAAAGGGAATGAACTGTGGTCTACGTGCGTACCGTCAGTCCGTCACAAATATGCATTTCCATTCTATGTTTCACTTCTTACTTGATTTACAATAATTATCTCTTTTATTAGACACTCCTGTATACCTAGTTAATTTTTGCATAGCAATTTTTCAGTTAATTTAATTTATAATATACCTAATTCGGAAAAAAACTGTAATAATGAGAGCCATTTTGTTTTTGCAAAGATGCACTCTAGGCACTCTAGAAGATGATGGAAAATTATATGCAAATGTTGATATATTTTCATTTAAGCACTCGCGAAATAGGCTTATTATAAATATATGGTATATCGTATATACTATGTACGAACACTAACCGGAGTTGAGGAAATTTCACAAGACTCCCACTTGCCAATATTCTACAGATCATCATTGGTAGCAACTATGTTTCCTTTTTTTTTACCACATAATTAAATTAAGGAACAATTCCCGTTTCTATATTGAAAAATAAACTATAAACAAAATGTCTGAACTTGTGTAACCTACCTTTTGTGGTAGGTGGAGAAATATTGCACAACCAACCCTTACACTAGACAATATGTTTTCTAATTTTATTTACAGCTGAATATGGTGATGGTCTCTTTATAAACCAAAAAAATGTCCCAATAGTGCATATTACATGAAATATTGAAAAAATAAAAAAAAAAATTAATGGAAAACCTCTCCCTTGGTATCCATACCAACAAATACACAAAAACTTTAAAAGCAACATTTTTCTCTTATATTTTCTATAAAAAAAAAAATAGGATATCGTTCATTAGATTTTGTTTTTTTTTTTGGGGAAATTACCTACCTAGATTATAAAACAAAATCGCCAAGTTGTTGTCCTTTTTTTCGTTCAATACTATTTAAACGTCCTTTCTGGTAACTGATTGTTAAAACGTTAAATTATAAAGCACATAACAAAACTTCTAACTTCTTTTTATAATATTTGTATGTCCCGTCCCATCTTGTGTGTACGTGACCAAACGCTAACTGCTCACGGTAACTCGTCTATCAGAAGACGAGAAAGAGGAAGCGGTCGGTTTATTTGTATTTGTTTTTGGTTTTTTTTTATGCCTTTCATATAGTATTGTAAAAACAATAATGACCCTATTCCAAGTTGCGTTTTCAAAATAATAAACACTCTTGACTCCGAGATGCAGAATATGAGAATACTGTGACAAAACCCCCTGCTGCCCGTTTCGTTGTAGAAACAAATCAATTACAAACTAATGGATGCACCCTTAACCCAGCTTTCTTAAATTACACCAAAAATTAAATTCGACCGAAAGACTAACTAACAATTACCCTTGTGGATTATTCCGCCCAAAAGAAAGTTTTAACAACTATGTACAAGGATATTCTCAAATGTGCATTTCGTGGTATCAAATCAATCTGTAGGCACTATTAATATTGAAAAACATTCTCACCTCTTTTTTAGCAAAATGGTAGATTGTCTGATTTTGTGTGTGCTACAATATGGAAATAGATTTTGGTTCGCTTGTTACATTCTTTATTTTTTTATTATTATTTTCTATTTGCACCGGATTCACTTTGCTAGGTTACTTTAGCCAATATAAACTGAACAACAAACCACACTTTCTGTCTTTTGTTATTTGTTAGAATTTTTCACAGTAGTTAACTTTCTATTGTGTGTTTACGATACACGTCTGATTTGTCTGCACAGTAAAAACCGACTTTTATTTTCCCCCAAAAATGAATAATCAAAATAAAAAAAAACACACAATTTATTCGTAGGGATGATCGGTTCGATGGTGCTACGCGATTGTCAGCAGTTGTCTCATGGCGTTCGATATCCAAGCGAAGTTAGCCAGCCAGCAACTATGAGCTATGAATGAGCAGACCGCATACATACACTGTAATAAAAGTCAGTGTTGAGCGGTGGCGTAGCGTAGCCGTAGGATGTGTAGACGATAGACTTTCGATTGATTAATACACCAATGTGTGCATTTATGTTCTGTGCAGAATTATACACATCCCACCCCCACCGACCGGTTTCTCCTTTCAACTTTTGTTTGAACTATTGAATTTATGTCAATTTTGTTTTCCTTTAGTGCGTATGTGTTTAGCTTACACATAGGTACACTGGAGTAGAAATGTTGGCTGTCATACAGGGTGTCCGAGTTATTATAATCCTTTAGGCCGCCTGTCAATTGGGCTAAATAATTATCCTCGGATAATTTTTTGACACTATTGTGGTGGAAAACGAATTTTTCAGCTGTCAAAAAATAATAATAATAAATTCCCCATTTTGTGACGTTTTCTCTTAAAATGTTGAAGAGGATATAAAATACAGAACTTCAATTACCTAATTATTGGCTTGCAATTTGATAAATCTCTTTTTCAAAATTGGAGTTTGGTGAACTTGTTTTTCCAACACTTTCATAAGTTTCAGAAAATTATCCGAGAATAATTATTTAGAGAACTATCTCTCATAACTAAATGTCATCATAATATTTTTATCTGCACTTGGCAAATCACGCTATGACATTTCATTGCATCGCAACGGCACGAGAGGTTGTAGCTGTAGGTGACGTTTTGTGTTGTGGACAGATAAATTATTCGGCTATTCATCACAAATAAACATCTGTAAAATTTTAAAATAATCAGATCACTAAGACCCGATTTATACGCTACGTGCTTTGTCGTACGACGCTTCTTAGATAATTGGGCACATTCAAGTATCTAGTTGACTTAAGTTGACTTCTCCTCCGATGACATATAGAAATGTCAACTTAGTACTCAGTCACGAAATTCGTGACTAGATCTAGCATCGCAACGGCACGAGAGGTTGTAGCTGTAGGTGACGTTTTGTGTTGTGGACAGATAAATTATTCGGCTATTCATCACAAATAAACATCTGTAAAATTTTAAAATAATCAGATCACTAAGACCCGATTTATACGCTACGTGCTTTGTCGTACGACGCTTCTTAGATAATTGGGCACATTCAAGTATCTAGTTGACTTAAGTTGACTTCTCCTCCGATGACATATAGAAATGTCAACTTAGTACTCAGTCACGAAATTCGTGACTAGATTCGTCGGCTACCCCTCCATAAACGTCAACAGAGAAAGCTGCTCACGTGACGAATCCCAGCCAATAAGAACTCAGAAACATCAAGTCAGTCAGCTGTCAGACTTACTAAACTAGATACTTGAACGTCCCCATTGTCTATTGGGCACTTCTCGCGCATTTATACGTTCATTGTTTTCACGTTCAGTGCCTTCATTGTCAAATTGTCTTTGTTTCCTTTATCTCTCATTCGTTGTTCGCGGTAGTAGCTGCATTTTTGCACCGCAGACCGCACACAATTTGAAAATAAAGCAAATTCAGATGTCTGGGGCGCGAACGCAATGCGAACGAGTATGGTTTAAGCATAAAACAAACGCAGAAAATTACGAAAAGGGCGAAAAGAGAATACAAGAATCGGATGGGAATTCGCGGCCCAACCGTGTTCCGCTATCTCCTGCACTTTTCATCCCCTGACCCATCAAATTCACGACACGTACTTTCTTTGTCGAAGCGTAGAAATCGGGTCTAATAATCAAGTTATAAGGCAAATTGGAACTACTCTAATTTTGACGTATGCATAAACGCTTTAAACTGTAGAACTTCTAAACTATGATGGCAACAAAAACGGTTTTCTAAATTTGTAGAGCGCATACAAATGTTGAACACTTGTGTTAAACTTTTATATTTCACAGAGTTTCTGAAAATGTTGTTAACTTTTTCACGTAGTGAAAGTCTTTCTTTATTAGACAAAAATGGTCGGAAAAATTAATGTCGTTTTCGGTTATTCGTCCAGAACCTTCCGAAAGAACTCTCTGCGATTCTGAATTCAAATCCAGAAGCAAATTTCTCTTCTTTTCAGTAGAAGAACTGTCAGTCGAGTGCCAATTGAACCCTTTCAGAGGCGTTCGGATTGTTTCCGGACGGTTCTGGACAACCAACCGAAAACGACATAAGTGTAGGTACTGACAAAAAAAAAATTATTAATTATAAACAACGTAGTTAGCAATAAATTGTCGAATAGGTTGAAAAAAAAAATAATAATAATAATCTTGCATTAACAATTTTTACAGCTTTGCAAGTGTAGGTAATGTAAGTCGGAAGCAATCAAGAACTTGAACTTGAACGAACGAACGAACGAATATTCGCGAGTTTTGACAGTCCGTTCACGTGAACACTTTTTATGGTCGCTCCAGTTCGCTTACCATTCGCATTAGTTTCTTTCTTTCTTTTAACAATTTCTAATTTGAGATTAAAGGACCATTCACATGGGAGCGAACGAACGAATTGATGAAATGATAACAAACTACTTTTTATGCATTTATAAACAGAAAATTGCACATTTTACTACTCCAAGATGAGGATAATTAATTATTCCATCAATATTTATTAAGAAAACAAGTTTATTAACAGTTTAAATAACAAAATTTCGGAATCCAAATTTTTTGCCGCGAACGAAAACACCCTGGCGCGAATTGTCAGTCTATTCACAATCCACATCATTTAAATCGCGTTCCACAAAGTAGCGAATAAAAAATTCGTTCGAATTTAACCTTATTCTAAGAGAAGGATATATTGGAATAATAAAATGTGGAATTTTCAGTTTATAAATGCATAAAAAGTGGTTTATTCGCATTTCATCAAATCGTTCGTTCGCTCCCATGTGAATGGTCCTTAAGGTTTCATCAATTTTCATGTGAATGGAAGTAGAGTGAAAATAAATAAATCTCCACATCTGAACACCCTCAGCCGTATTTATTAGATTTCCTTAAAATGCCTCTGAGAGCTTGTTTAGTTAAACATCGCGTAAGAATTTTCGCAGCCTCTACGCTACTTTGCTGAAATTGTTATTTATAAACATTTTTCCACTGTTGCTTTACTAAACAGGGTTGGTGTCCAGATAAGGGGAAATATATGAGAAACTATTACAAAAAATACAGAAAACTAGTACTTTCTTCCACTGAAACCGACATCAGCTGTTTTCTGACAAATTTTTTGTGTAAACAAAAATATTTGAAATGCAGAAATCAAATATGTAGGGCGTAGCGCTTAGGCAAGGCACCTAATGCAAACTTTCACTAAAAAAATCCGTGCCTGAAAGCAACTGAGCTCTATGTTGCTGATCCTGATGGCCTTATAAAGATAAAAAAAAAACAAAACAAATAGGTATCAATATACCGGATGACCATTTATTTAGTATTTTGTAAAAAATATTACATGGCACACACACACAAAACTAGATTATTTCTTAGAATTTTGTATCACAGACGAGGAACACCAATAAATAAAGCTTAAATGAAAGTTTCTAAAGGATATATGCGTATCAAAACAAAACGAATAAAACAAAGCACGAATGAAACAAATTGCTGCAATAATTCTACACGATTTGCGTTTAAGCATTTTTATTCTTTTCAAATAGAAAATAATAATTCGATTTTTCAGACTACAACGCGAAAAACTATAACGCAGGTCGATTAAAAAGAATACTCGAAATAAATGCAAATTTTTGTGATCACTCGATTCACGATTCCACCCCAAAAATGACATTTCCAAAGAAAAAACAATTTACACAAGCTCTACGCAGCCTCTAAACGCAAATTTTTGTGTTTAAGTTACGCGGCCTTAAAACTACGTTGCTTAAATTCGAAAAATGTTTATAAATAACGTTTTCCTGCGTAAGGGCATTTTAGAGGGTGCGTAAAGTTAAGCAGGCTCTACGCCACGTTTATAAATACGGCTGCCTATATATAGGTATGGCACAGAACACAAAGGGGAATTAGAAGTGTAACGCCATTGAAAATAAATTTAATCTTTATTTTAATTTGTTTTAGCCGTATTTTTTAAGATTTTAGGAATTTTTGAATGAAGAAGTTTTCAACAAAAATCATTTTGAAAAACTTTATTTCAGCTAATAAATGGCTACGTTCACATTGCCATAAACAGTAAAGCGCTAGATAGCTCTTAGGTAGCCGCACATTGGATACGATTTCGTACGAATTTCTCTCGTGCGAACATGTACACATACGCACGAACAATCCCGACCTTTCAAGTAGTATGGGAGCGCGCACATTGGATGCGAGTTCGTCGCACATATATGTATAGTTCCGACTCGACGTCCGAATACAATCCCAACTTGTTGTTGCAAATTCGTATCCAATGTGCGGCTATCCTTATATTCCTGATGTGTAAGTGTACGTCAAAACGGATCGTCAATTTTGCGATAGTAAGGGCGTTTGCCAATAATTATCCTCGGGTAATTTTCTGACACTTATGAAAATGTTGAAAGTGAAGTTCACCAAACTACAATCTTAAAACTGACATTTATCGAATTTTACGCTATTAATTAATTGAAATTCAGTGATTTATTTCCTCTTTAACATTCTGGCAAAACTGAAGCAAATAATGACGTCAAAAAATCCTTAGGATAGGATAGGATAATTTATTATCCATTTATTATTTTTGACAGTAGAAAATTCGTTTTCTACCACGAGAGTGTCATCCGAGGATGATAATTGAAATACGACCTAAGTTTTCCTCGTTGTTGAATATGTGATCAAACATTTTTACACAATTTTGACAGTTAAAGGAGCAAATTTAAAAAAAGTTATACAGCTTGTGAATAATTTTTGTTGTTAACACATTCAGCCGTACATCTGACGCCACACTGCGCTCATTTTGGTCGAGTATACCTACAGTATACTATTTTTCAACACCCTGTACGCACATTTCCACACCTATTTTAGGTGCAAACATTTGATGTTAATTTGTTTCTTGGCATTTTCGTGTTTCAAAATCATTTGCATGGTGTCGTCAATCGTCATATTCACCGTATTTAAAGTAAGGACCAATAGAAATCAATTGCTGACAAAACATCCTTAAACTGAACGCGTCTACATCGGTGTGTATCCCTGCCGTCCTATAGGAAAAAATATTCAAGTGAGAAAATAAAAGAACAAATTTTGTTTGCACCTTACAAACAGAAACAATCCAAGTTGTGTATTTGTATTGTATGCTTTAAGTTTGTTTGCCGCATGGGAAAAAACGAGACAGCCATAGCATACAAATACAATACATTTTATCAAAAATTCGTTTAGAGACTGCAGAGTGCGGATATCGCCGAATGGTTTTGAGAAATAACATCCTAACAAGTCATATTTCATGAACAGTAGTTTCTGAATTCGGTACACGCATTTTTTCTCTGTTTTCTGAGCGAGACCATTTTTTTTATACGAGTTGGACATTAGATCTTACTAGGTAATGTTGTATTATCAGTTTCCATTCCGCTGCCATTTGTCATAACATATTTTTAAAACGTTTAATTGTGCCAAATATTTAGTGAATTTTCCCCGTGACTTGTAATTGTGTCAATATTGCATTCATGTTAATTTTTCGAATGTTTGTATAAATAAAAGTCAATATATGCTTTTCGTCGAATTCTGACACATAATAACTGGAATAGGAAACGTATGTTTGCTTTGTTTGCTTTTTTCCTGTTAAGTTATATTTATGCTGAATGACGTAATTTGATGTTTTGATTCTTCCAGTTATTATGTGCATGGTGTAATCGAAAATAAATAATAAAAAGAAATAAATGAATAAAACTTGTATTGTGTTGCAGAAGCAGTAGTTGTTGTTGTGAGTGTAATGTTGAAAACCGCAGTAGGGGCAAGTACTGCCGATGCAGCCAATCGGGTTCCGAAAACTACCCTGCTTGTTGACGATTATGAGATTTCCAATACAGTTTTGGGATTGGGCATAAATGGAAGAGTGGTGCAGTGCAGCAATCGCAAGAACCACCAAAAATATGCGCTGAAGGTGTGTCTAGCTAATTTGTTTTCGTTTACACGATTTTAATATGCATCCTTTTGCTGTACTGATTTTCAGGTGCTTTTGGATAACGCGAAGGCAAGGCGTGAGGTTGACTTACATTGGAGAGCAAGCGGCTGTCGGCATATAGTGAATATCATAGATGTTTATGAAAATACTTATTGCGGTAGCAAATGTCTACTAGTTGTCATGGAATGGTAACTATAAATGATTATATCTTGGCGTTCCTCAAATCCCCTTAGTGATAGCGATAAAGTCGTAGAGCAGGTCGTTCCGTTTTTAGTATTTTTTTTCGCCACTTCTAGACTTGGCTTATGAGATGATATTTAAAACGACGTTGCGTGATTCAAATTCAATTCAGATAAACTTTAAGCTTGACTCATGCGTTTTCATTTATGTAGGTAAGGCCTGAAACACACATGCGATTTCAATCGTGCGACTTTTGAGTCGCAAAAAATGAAGCACACACATTTCAATTGGAATGCGCGCACATAAAATCCAAAATTATTCTCTTAATTCTCATTGAAATGCGCGTGTTTCATTTTTTGCGACTAAACAGTCGCGCGAATGAAATCGCATGTGTGTTTCAGACCTAATTCTTGCGGCGGAAGCTGCCTTTTCGCAACATGCGGATTATAAGTCGACCGAATCTAAAGTCGCAGGTTTTTTCGTCAGAAATTGTGTGTTGTTAAAATAAATCGAGGAAAACTGTTTTTTTTTTTTAATTTGCAATTCCAATCAGATTCAGTTTGCCATACTTTCAAGGAGAAATAACTTTATAATTAGTTGTAAAGAGCTACTATCGAATTTGTTTTTAATTTTTTAAACTAGCATGGAGGGAGGAGAACTTTTCCAACGCATCCAAGACAAAAAGAATGGAGCATTTACTGAACGAGGTATACAATGTTAACTGATCTGCCAATTGAAGCGAAATGTAGCGTTTATTTTACTATTTACTCATGAGCAGAAGCAGCCCAGGTAATGCACGAAATTTGTGTAGCCGTACATTATTTGCATACGAAGGACATTGCCCATAGGGACTTGAAACCAGAAAATCTTCTTTATACATCCCCTGCACCAAATGCGACTCTTAAATTGACCGACTTCGGGTTTGCCAAAGAAACGTTGGTAAAAGATACACTACAGACGCCTTGTTATACGCCGTATTATGTTGGTTAGTAAACAAAAGGTTTAAGGCACAAGGCATATGATTAGATAAACGATTTTTTGTATTTATCATTTTAAGCTCCTGAAGTGCTCGGACCGGAGAAATATGACAAGAGCTGCGACATATGGTCACTTGGAGTCATCATGTACATTCTTTTATGTGGCTTTCCACCTTTTTACAGCAACCATGGTGATGCCATCTCGCCAGGAATGAAGAAACGCATTCGTACTGGCCAGTACGATTTCCCCAATCCAGAGTGGAAAAATGTTAGTCAGTCAGCCAAAGACTTGATCAAAGGAATGCTCAATGTTGATCCTAGTAAACGTCTGACCATTCAGGAAGTAATGCGCAACAAATGGATAGCGCAGTACACTCAAGTACCACAGACCCCCTTGCATACGGGTCGTATGCTTAAGGAAGGTGAGGATACTTGGCCAGAGGTGCAAGAAGAGATGACGCGGTCCCTAGCAACCATGAGAGTGGATTATGATCAGGTAAATTCAAATTTGTTTTGCAATAAAGAGATACATTGGCACGTTTTATCTATTTGCACAGATGCACATTAAAGCACTGGACAATTCCAACAACGCTCTGCTGCGCAAGAGACGAAAAAAGCTCGAGGAGCTTTCGCAAAAAGCCTAAAACATCAACAAAACGTTGTGACCAACAAATTGGAAAGCGTTTTACTTAATTTAGAACAAAGCATTATATGTTACTATCCCAAGAGTTGGACTATTTATTGAAAAACAACTTAACTGGACGCGGGAGAGGATAATATACACATACACGTTATGATTAAGTTAACAATAAACAATGATTTTTGTTCGAGAAAAGACAATACTTAATATATAAAATGTCAGTATTACTTGCATTATAATTTACTTTGTACTTTACCTCGCAAAGTGGTGTTGGTTTGTTTTTGAGTAAATTGCAAATTCACTTTGGCCTGATGAAATATCTTAGCCTGTTTTGTTTTGATGTGACATTTTCAGTTCCACATTCCACTGTGTTGTATTGTAATTGACTGAAAATAGATTCGGCTTTATTTCGTTTTCAAAAGTGGAGTAACACCGAATTCTTTAGTTGGGCTTTTTTCGTTTCAGAAAATGAATTTATTTTAATTTGTTTACAGAACTACGAGCCCAAATTCGCTTAGTATTGAATACATTTGTACGAAGTTGTACCCTGAAAGAGCGAAAAAAAAAACCTTGTTCACCCACCCTTTTGCTAAGCGTCCTATTGAAACCTTAAAGCGAGCTGGTATTTTTATAGACAAATATCCAACTCGAAGGTTTGATTCACATTTTTTTTTATCGAAAAAGGGGATTCAAAATCCTGGAGCACTCAGACGAATCACGGTTCATTGTACTACCAAGCAGAAACCCCTTTTTTTGGTGTAGTGTTGGAGAAACCCTGATATTCACCCCTATTCCCGTTGGCGTTTGTCGTAAACGCCTAATATTTCACTTTGGTTTAAAGGCAGTGTTTGCAACTTTTTTAAACAAACGACTTGAAATTACAGTGAACACTTAGAAGGAGAAGCAACATCTATAACAAAAGTTCGAAAAAAAATCTGAATATCGTTTTTTAAACGACACTACACATGAGTCGTATACGACAAACGCCAACGGGAATAAGGGTGATTATTCGTTTCTCTTATGGTCGGGGACAGAGTTTTGCTGTCCCCCGCCTGGACTCCAACCAACGCCGCTCGGGTCACAAGCAATGACTCTAACCACTACACCATGGCCACCGCCAAATTTACATAGTAGGTACCTACACAATTTTGGAAATTTCTAAGGGATATATAATAATTATAGTTTTTGTACTACATATTTGTTAAATTTAATTTTAAATAAGCACTATTGTATATATGGGCGCAGTAGCGCAGTGGTTAGTGTGCTGGACTACTGTGCGAGGGATCCCAGATTCGATCCCCGGAAAAACCCAAGTTACATCTTAAAGTTTTTTTCTACTGCGCCACCTCTCGCGAACGTCTGACAAACATCCGAGAGTATGACTGTCATGAAAAAGCTTCTCAATTTAGCCGTTCGGACTCGGCATAAAATTGACCTACCCTTCCATTCGTCCCAAAAATAGAAACTCACACAAAACGAATGGTTGCGAGAAGCTAGGCCTAGGGTGTCTACCCGCCTGTTGCGCCACTTATTTATTTATTTATTTTACTATTGTATACTTGAAAAATGGCGCACGATTTGTTTCTGTTTATCCTTCCAATCTAACTCTAAAGTTCCATTTTAATGCTATGAGATTGATTTCGCGCCATTAATTGCTCGCTCTTCTTTACGTTTACAATAATTATTTTGTCATATTTCCATTATTAGCTTCAATTTTTGGCATATTTTCGTTTTGCATAACGAAACAGTGCCAAATTTTGAATACTTTTTTTCGTTTGCCTCTATTTTAGAACTAAAATTTGTGTTCCCTTACTAGCGGAATAGTAGTGTAACCGGCTTTTTAATATATTTCCAGCTGTCAAAATGCATAGGTTCTTTAATAAAATATTGCAAATATGCAGCCAAAGCTGCATTAAAAAATCAATTGATTTGTGGTTAGATACAATTTGTTTTTTTCCTTCGTTATTTTAAAATGTGTTTTGTAATACAATTTGCAAGTGTACTTGATAAATGTAGTGTTAACATATTCTATAATATGGACTGCTAGTAGACGTCTTGGCGTTAATTCCAACATAACCACTTGCTCTCTTGGTATGGAGCGGAATAAATTGGAAACTCGCACTTTTTTTAAGTGGCATCTATTGGAAACAGAACAATTTGAATTTCAACCGTTTTGCTTGGTAAGATATTGATTTAATGAATGAATGAATGAATTACTTGTTTTATTCACTCACGCCCAATATGTAGGCGTCTGTAGTATTCTATGGAGAAATCCAAGATGGTTGTCATTTTGTTTCACTTATTTTTCGGTCCGAACCGAGGCCGAGGGCGCTAGTTTATGTTGGCGTCATTTTCTGGGAAGATTTTTTATTAACTGACATATGATTTGAAATTTGTTATTCTATTTGACATGCGCTTGTAACTACTATTTGCATTTGTGTTTTGATTTTCTCCGATATGAACAATTAAATTGGTATAAAATTGCATTCAGTACAAACTCTTCCACATACTTGGATATTCACATGCACTTTATAAAAAAACAAAAGCGTTCCCTAACGAAATCTCCAAATAATGTCAAAGGCATTGATATACGGAAAATCGAAAGTATTACAGAGTAAGAATTTAAAAGCGGAACGAAAAGCAGTTTCGAATAGGATTGACTTTCGGCCCCAGACCTACTATTTTCCTGTAAACTTCCCAAGTCAGAATTTGACTCATCTACCAATCTTTTAAAGCAGTCTGCATGACTCTAGTCATTGCTACAATTACAATTTTTCAGCAAAGTGTGGTTGGTGTTCTCTTAAACAACACATAAAACTCGGCCAAAAATGCACAGTTGTTAACGCCACGCTTTTCTCCATTCAATCGTAGTCACCCTTTCACTGTTTTTTCCTTTGATAATAATTTTACTTAGATGCTCAGAACTTCTTAGTATTCTTAAAAAGATACAAAAAAAAAATGGTTCTTAGAATGATTTCCAAACATTTCCCACAGGTGGCACAGTGCCAACCAACCGTCTCGTCTGTCGCCATCTAGTTGCCGCAGTAGTAGCAGACGATCAGCTGTAAGTTGAAGATAAGGACAGTTTAGTTTTTGCGGCGATTTTGTGTAGGTGGTTCTACTAGTGGGGTCTACAGCAACACAAGCTGTTTATCGCGATCGGTGCCTAAGTTATTTTAAAATAAAACAAATCTGTTTAAAACATTGTTACAATTTGACATAATATACCGGCTGGGAGACAATACATTGTATCAAAAAGGGTTTACTCATATCGGAGATACATTCGAATCAGTGATTACCACAAGTTCAAATACATCTATATATTATTCTATTTGTTTCTATTCATTATTTAAATGTCATTTCATTGTAAATTGAATTTGGTTCTCTCAAATCATCTACAAGTAGTGTTCAGCTACAAAGTTAAAACAATACATTTAGTATATAACAGCCACCCCATCTGAAATCAGTTCTTCTTAAGTGTGACAAATTCAATTGTTACTTTTTGTCATTCTCCGGCATCGTTAAAACAACATTGCATCGATCGAGCTTATATTGCATTATCGCACAATTCGATCTGCAATTAAGATAACATTGACAGTTTCTCTGGAGCTGGAGTGAAGATCTCTTCGTTTCGGTTAGGTATTTGGAACAATAATTTTTTTTTTTACAAAGAATGTGACGCACAAATATAGGAATTGATCTTCATTGTTCTTGTGACGAGTCTATATTTTTCTTTGGAACAACGACATATAGGAGTAGGTACTATATAGGTAGCCAGAACCTACATTCAAACAAATTGGTGAGTAAATTCTTTTAAATTATGTAGAGCAATTTTGTCATGACTGTAGGTATGTAATTGAATAACTCAGCTTGTGCTAGTTGTAGTAGGCATACTTGGTCAATTACGCCTAAAGACGAGACGACAATAATTTATTTAAGAATTTTCTTGCAACTGATGCTGATACTGTTTGAGATGAATCTGGAGCCAAAGGCCACTCGTTTTAACTCTGTAGATTCGAAAATTTGAAACGATACTTACCTACACGCGTGGTTGAAATGTTGCGTTCAGTAATTACTATTTATTTAAATTTACAAATTCCTCACATTTTTAAGTATCTATTGAAGAATTAAATATGTCACTTGGGTGTATGCTCCGTAGTGTATGAGTGCCGTTCTAACATTGACCAGTTTCTAACTTTAGGCCGTGTGTCAATTGGGCTAAATATTTATCCTCGGATTATCTGACACTATCAGAATTTTCAGCTGTCAGAAAATTACTCTGCTCCGGGAGCAAGATAGTAATGTCGTTTTCGGTTGGTCGCCCAGAACCGTCCGGAAGCAATCCAAACGCATCTGAAAGCCTTCGATTGGCACTCAATTGACAGTTCTTCTACTGAAAAGAAGAGAAATTTGCTTCTGGATTTGAATTCAGAATCGCGGAAAGTTCTTCCGGACGGTTCTGGACGACCAATCGAAAACGACATAAGTAAATAATTATCCTGTAGGCTAATTTGTTGACGTTTTCTTTTGCTTGAGTTTTGCTAGAATGTTGCAGATGAAATAAAACACTGAATTTATTTTCATTAATAGCGTAAAATTCGATAGAAGTCTGTTTTAAGAATAGAGTTTTGTGAACTTCTCTTTCAACACTTTCATAAGTTTATTTAGCCCAATTGACACACGGCCTAAAATGTATATCTTTTTGGATAACAAAAAAATAATATTCACTTAGAAAATGTTGAAATCAGATCCTTTTTTAACTCTGCCGAATTTTGAAAGTCTTGTTTCACGGCACCCATAAAGTCTTCTTCCGGGGAAATTCTAAGCGGACGAAATGCGAATTCGTTCGTCATTCTAAGGCCCTAGTTATAGCTATCATTGAAATGCATCATTGAAAATTTTGTTTTCCAATTTTTAAGACGATTAATCAAACATTGGCTTTAGTTGGTATCAAAATAAAGGTAATCAATTTTTTTACGAAAGAAATTACTTAATTCTGACTAAAACTTTTCTTTAAATTCAATTTTATTTGTTCTAATGATGCATTTCAATGATAGCTGTAACTAGGGCCTAAGGCGTCCGTTATAACTTACTGATTAAAATGCATCCGTATAATTTTTGTTCACTTTTTTGGAGCACTTAAACTTAATCGTTGAACTCAATCTTTGTCTTTAAATATTACTTTTGAATTATAAAATTAAGCAAATGATCTTTAAATTTTCTAAAAAAAAATAATTTTTTTATATTTCCGTACGAAATACTTTTTCTGTTCAACTTCTCAACCAGTTTCACGAAGTATTCCATTGAATTCCTATGATGTGCTATGGTTAAATGTTTCAGTTTTGTTCTGTTTCGTGTTTTTACGGATGCATTTTACTGATACTACTTGTACTAGATATTTTCGTAAAACTGGCCCCTTTAGGCGGGAGTTTGTTGAAAGACACTCTCTCCAGTTCTTTGAAGGCACTTAGTAAAAAAAGAGATCATAAATAAATCAAATAAACTGTTATGAGTTTTTTTTTTTTTTTTTTTTATTTCAATAAAATAAATATTTTTTTTTGTTTTTCTTTCATATGGGGATGTATATTTTGTTCAATAATTTTTGTTTCTTTTAATTGTAGATATTTTTTAAGTTGACTTTCAGTACATTCCGAATTATTCTTTTACTACAATTCAGGCTATCAATATAAGTTAACTAAATTCATTTTCTGCTAAATCGACCGATGTATCTATTTGAATTGTGTGTGTTTTTTTTTTAAATTAGACAGATTTATAAATATTTAGTATTTAAAAATAAAAAAAAAGACAAAAAAGAAATGTGTGTAAATTTATAATAAAAATAATAATAATAATTAAAGATACACATGCTTTTAACTCTTATATATAAATAACCACAAATGATTGAACAATAATATAACAAACATTGGTTAAATTTATAACCATACAATATCTATATATATTTATATAGAATACGTTTTTTTTTTATTTTTTCTTTATAGGTATTAATAATAAAACAAACTAACTATGAATATTTGTTTATCGGTAAGTAGTTACAATTTTGTTAAATAATTTATAAATTACAATAGGATTTTGTTTCTCATGACTGCCCGATATATATGGTATACATATCTATTGCTGGCTTCATTCTGTATATTGGTATTTATAAAAAAAATTTTAACAGCTACTGTTATGTTACTTTGTTTCATCAAAATACTATAATGTGTATAAGCTCGAGTAGCCTTATTAATATTTTTATTTATTTATTTTTATATTTATTATGTAATGATCATTTCCTATTTAAAGCACGCAATCCTTTTATTTTTAATTTTTTTAATTTGATATATATGTACATATATATATTATATATTATAAATACAAATATGTTGGTTTTCTTTTTTAAATGTTATTAATATTATTGCATTGTAATCGAATTTGTTTATATACAGTCGTAGCAACTTGAGGCACTGGTTGATACTATTGTTCGAGTTATTTAAAACTGTTTTTAATACGTTTTTCATTTACTTACAAAAAAATCAACAAAGAAATTAAATTCGTTTGTGCGTTAATTTGCGAATTTCGTATATAGAAAAAAAACCAACACTTATGAGGTAAAAGACAAAACAAAAGATTGCTTATAGCAAATTTAGTAGGAGAGACATATCCGACATACCAATTGGAAACATAAAATGCATTTCGCTTACCGCATTGAAGGAATCAAATTTTTTTTTTAATTGAATAAAATTTGTATCTTGCGCAAACGTTAAGTACAATTTTGATTAGGCTATACGATATTCAGTGATATAGAAGAATTTGTGGCTACGACACTCTGCTAATATGTAGGAAGGTATATCATGTTGACGTAATAATACAATAGAAGAAGGTGAGAGTTAATAAACTCGATATTATCGATAGCAAAAACCGTCCTCCGCATATATACTATAAATAACACAAATTATAAGAAATAAATACTACAACGTACGAGACCTGCAATGACGCGTTGCAGCGGATTTCAGCTTTCCCCCCGGATAGTTTTCTTAATTTCTGTGCTCGCTAAGGACACATTCGATTGTTGGGCCGGTTCGGAGTCCTTGTGTAAAAAATTTCCCGGAGCATGAGCGAAACTATTCATTCCTGTATTTCCAATATCGTATCGATGGAATTCAGCGGAAGATTTGTGATTTGGTTCCGTCCTTGATGAGTTGATTAAAATCGGCGACGGAGAAGGACTCACTGAAGGCAACGCGGATTTGTTCTTTGGGTATCTTAGGGAATTGGTGTCCATTATGCTTTGTTGACTGCGCGCCAAGCTGCCGTCGTTTTCGGATGAGAACTCATCGAAAATGGTTTCCTCGTTCAGCGCTGACTCGTAGTAGGATTCGGAGTAAATGTCCGACAGACTCATGTTGTCTGCATTGTCTTCGCCTTCATGGACTTTTGTTTCGAAGAAACTATTCAGCACACTATTTTCGGGAGCCTTCATGTCGATCTGATGTTCGGCACTGATTTCGGCATACGATGTAGGCGAAGGCTTGTCGTAGTCATTTACAATAACATTACTGTAGTCGGATAGAGGGGGCCACTTTGTATTTTTGCGCAGCTCATTCTCAATGGACAGGTACTTGCGATGCGATTTCTCAATATTGTGGAAACGATAACGCAATTTCTTGAAGAGAAAGTGCTCTACAATTACGGACTCTATAAGTAGACTGACGACAAAATTTAGTACTCCATAGATGAGCATATAGTTGCGGAATCCTTGTTCTGGCGGCATCACAAGCTCGAAAAATTTAACAAAAAATTGCGCCGGGTAAATCGTAAGATAAATAACGAGAGCTAAATTGATGGATAAAGCAAGGCAGAAGGGCAAGTTCGATATGATTGATTTGCGGTAGGGGGCGCCCTTGGAGAACACAAATGCCAAAATAATATATTGGAAGCACGATATGGCAAACATTGTATAATTCTCATAGCAGCCCAGATGATTGCCCTCTGGGTCGGGATCTGGTTCGAATGGGGTGAACCATTTCTGCTTATGTAGATGGAACCAGCCAACTACTTGGAACACTACAACTGTAAGGAGGTGCAGAATAATGGAAGCCATCGGTGTGAGTGATATGAGTGAGCTAAGTGGTGCCTGCTTAACAAGTGGACCATCGTAGGCTTCGGTCTTGCCAAAGAAAAATGCGAAAATTGATATAAGACCAAGATCAATGTACAAATACTGCTTGTCAGTGAGATTTGAGTCAATCGAATACAGGATCATCACAGATATGAATTGCACCATTGAGTAGGCGGCCATATATTTGAAAATTCCAAATGATGTGACCAAAGCTGCACGGCCCTCCTTGATGACATTTGGCACGCAAGCAATTGTTGGATCACGGGATGTGAAAGGCGATGCAATCGATGATTCAGTCTCGGACAATGAGATGCCGGTGTGAGCTACTTTCAGCGCACCGCAATCGTTTGCTCCATCACCGCACATTGCCACATAGTAGTTCAGTTCCTGCAATTCCATAATGAGAGACTGCTTTTGATCGGGCGACATACGAGCGAAAATTGCACCACGTGTCACAAATCGCTGCACGTAATCGGGGAAATGCTCTCGAACAATAGACCATGTTTTGCCCACCATGGCGAAGCGATAATTGTTTGAGGGCAAATCGGGGAACATCTTCTTTTCATCAAAAGCATTGCCATTCGGTTCAATAGTTGGGGTGACATCTGTTAATCCAAGTTCGACATCTCGATGTGTCCACGTATCACAGGTTTCCAAGCTAGCTATACTGCTGCTGTGGGTATTGATCGAACATATGTCACCATTTCCATTTTGCACAGGGCCACTCGGTGTGACAGCGCCTGTCAGATTGTAATAAAGCTCGTACTTGTTTGGATTGTCTGGATCTGTTCGTGTGTTGACGGTTATCACACTTTGTTTCTTACCAACAATGCCGCAGTCTTTGGCAACGCTAAGTGCTGTTAAAATATTATCTCCCGTCACCATTACAGTCCTAATGCTTGCCAAGTTAAGGCACTTTATGACATCTGTTGTATCGGGTTTTAGTCGATTTTCGAGGATGACGAATCCCAAAAATTCCAAATCACATTCAATTTTATCACGTCCGATGCGCTGCACCTTGGGGTATGTCATCTTCCTTTCCAGCGGCTTATAAGCCAGCGCGATAATTCGATAGCCCTGTTGCGCATAAACGTCCAACTGAGCAAAGTAGTTGTCCGGTATTGTCGCTGCGTTGGACAGTGTGTGTATCATTTCTGGTGAACCCTTACAGTACACATTGAAATGATCGTCAGTTAGCCGACGCGTGATCACAGACATTCGTTGCAAGGCTGAAGTGAAGGGGAACTCACGCACAATACCGATATCATTAACGCCGCCGACATCTGCCAAAAGGTCATCAACGGATTCTCTGCGAAAATCGGTGACATCCTTTTCAATGCTACCGGTACTTGCGCGGTCTAAAGAAATTAAAAAAAAAATTCAATAAGTTTTAACGATAAGTTTATTGTAGAAACGTTTATAAAACTTACTTGACTTGGGCTGCCGTACAATAGTAGGGAAAAGCAAATCGTATTTGTTACCATCCGGAACGTTGGCATCTTCTAAGATCCATCCAGTAGATTCGAACATCTTGAGATCGAGGGGGTCGCCTTTCTTCTCGCCACCCATAATGGTTATGGAATGGCAGGTGACCATGCCGAATAGAAAGTGATCAACAGGCAACCGATCGATTTGCTTGAGGGCTATTTGGAAATGATTTGTTGGAGTCTTTGGTACCACACCCCACATATCTAGTCCGTCTTCGGTAAGAGTTCCCGTCTAAGTGAAAATAAACGATTTTCATAGAAGTTTGGAAAAAATGTCTAACTTACCTTATCGAAGCAAACACAATCGATACTGCCGGAAACGTTTATCGACCGCGGAGATATACAGTAAATGTTCATCTTCTCGAGCCGTTTCTGCGCATAAAATCGACCTACTGTCATTGCAGCTGGGAGAGCTGGCGGAACTACAATCGTTATCAAATCCAGAGATTCCACCACGATCTTGAGTGGATCCACTTCACGAAGGATCTACACAGTAATGCTCAACTTTGTATGACGGACAAATTTCATTAGATTAAAATCTTACCTTGCTGACAAGTGTGTAGATAAAACCGACTCCAGCAATAAGTCCAAGAATCGCAATAAACTTGTACGAGTCCTGCTCGAACTTGTAGTCAACTGGTGGCGGATAGAGAATCGATCTTATCAGTCCGCCTTTGGCAGTGATATTTCCAGTGTTGATGACAATGGCTAATACCTTCTCCGAACCTATGTACCGGGTCTGAATTACCTTTGTTCCACAGAATAGGGTGTGTCGACTGTGCTCTTTCTTGTCAAATATCAAATCGCGTTTCATAGGAAGCGGTGTTTTTGTTACGGGCACACTTTCACCTAAAAGCTAAATATGTTACTAAAAAATTGACTTACGCTTGAGCATTTGCTTACCTGTGAGCATCGATTCGTCCAGAATACAGTTACCCGATAGTAGAACAGAATCACACTGCAAAGTGCAACCAGTCGATGGTATTTCAATAATATCACCGGGCACCAAATATTGCGTCTTTACATCTTTGACATCTCCCGATTCGGTTAACACATGCGCACAATCTGCATTCAGCACAGTGCTACAAAGGGCATCTTGATTCTAGACAAGAAAAACGAATAAACTCTGTAAATACGCGACTAAGGTCAGACGATCAATGCTGGGAGTATACGCACCTTTTTCGTTTGAACGATTGACATAAATATTCCAAATGCTGACATCAACAATATCACAACAGCATAGTAATAGTAGTTGTAGGAGAACCAAAGGATCACAGAGAAGAGTTGAAAAACATAGAACGGATTTAGTACCTCCAGAAAAAGTAACGTAAACACTCCCTTATATGGCACTGTGATCTCATTAAAGCCATACACCAAACGTCTGGCAAATTGTTCGTGTGCCGGTAGTCCCCTTACATGATGGAGGTACGTGCTAGGAATGTCTACATCTAAGCCTCTTAGTTTGATGAACGACTGACTTTGTGAGTCCCATACGTAGCGAAGCTGTTTGCACAGAAATAGCCGCACCGTGTCCGTATCTGATGTATAGGTATTTTAATTTTCCAAAAATTGTCAAATCCTTAATTAGGTCGTAAAGTGTGTAACTTACGTTTGAAAATGCCAGAGGAGAAATGAACTGATAGATGGAAGTTCTTATCTTCGATTTCACTGTCCATTGGTAGGTGGCTAACTAGCTTCGATCCGACTTGCATATTCCTAAGTATAAGCGTTTAGTTAATTTATTTTACATTCGTATAGGCTTCACCCTTATTCGCGAAACTCGACAAATAAAAACCGCCATTAAATATATTAATTCTGACAGATCTATCGAGTTACGCCATAAGTCAATAAGGTGGGGGACATTTGTTTTCTTTTTTTTTTCAATGCAATCACGAGTTACTGAACTGAGTGGGGAAGCGAGGAGTAACTTGGGATTGAACCTGACAATTTCTGTTGGGAAATTTTGTCGAATTTTAGTCTATGAATTATTGTTTGAGAGACTAACATCAACACAACTTGAGACACAAGTACAATTTCAAGTGCAAAACTTTTGATGAATGACACTTCACAAACGTTAAAAATTAAATTGATGAAAAAAAAAGTGTACTCACTTTATGGAATCGGCTGTAAGCGTGACCACATCCTTTACATAATAAACCTGATGCTTTCCCTGGTAGTCTTCTTGAATCAGGACCCTCTCAGCGATTGTAAGCGGGCACGGACAATGCGTAGCCAGTAGATACCAATGTCGCCACCAGTGCATGACCAACCGGAGCAGACCAGCGGTCAAAAAAATACACACCCAACAGAAGAAGGTGCGAGTCCTTGACCGCCGGTAGCCAGTGATCTTCATCTCATCATCTTCATTGGGGTTGAGGAGGCTCTCGCAAGGACTTGATTCTGTGTAAACAAAATGCATACAATTACCATTTCACAATGTTGTTTTTTTTATCAATTTTTATTCACTCAAAAAAATTTCGACAAAATTTAAACCCTATGCGATCTTTTTTACCTAAATCCTAAATCGTAAAATGCATTTTTTGCTAGCACTAGGTACTACTTACTAGTCATGATTCTGAATTAATTGCAGATTTTTAACTTTGACACGAAATCCATTAAAATGAAAAAAAAAGACGAAAACAACAAGAAAACTAACGTCTGACGCTTAACAGATAAATATCAAAGACTGAAAGCTTCACAACGCGTTCCCTTATCAGAGCGAAAACCTGTTGCTGCGACCGTTATTGTATCAGGTAAAACGTTCGTTTAAAAACCTCTCAGCAATAAAACCAATTTAAGATAACACACAGGGAATTTAAAGTGGCGAGCGGGACTATTATCATCCGGTATAAGTACAAGTGCGATTTAATAGCGAACTATACGATATTACAAAACACCACCACAATACACAAACTTTTAACACAACTGCAACGATTTGAACTGAAAGCCAAATAAAAGCCTATATCTAGCCGAGGCGTCGCGTCGCGTCGGAGGAATACGTGCAAATATAAAACAATGTCAGCCGAATCTATGATTGGATTGGAGAAGGAACAACCACGATCGCGTAAAGATTGATTTGATCTGTGTCGCGGTTAGTTCTGGTTTGTGGTATCGCCACCGGCCTTCATCAAATCTCAAAGTGTAGTAACACTTTGTCGCTTTGTTGCTCTGAATTGTGGCGAATGAATGGGACGCGACGCAGACGACGCTGACTCTTAGTAAGAGTAACTGCATATGCAAAATTTGAATTCTAAAGGTGCTAGTACATGGCATGTAACAAGCTGCATACGTATGTAGATCTGACGTCATGACAGATAGTGCACAAAGAGAGCTTTTACACGTCGTGTATAGCCATTGGGACCATACGCTGACGTAAAAATGACATCAGTGCTACATGCCGTGTACTAGCACCTTAACTCTCAGCGTTCACCAAAGAGAAATTCTACTAAAACACGTCGCGTCGTCGGTCGTCTGGGTCTGGGGGTATATTGCTTAATTGCATTGTATTGTTTATGTCCGTCTGTTATCTTGGTTATAATATTCGAAGACACGTGGGTCTTGCAAACACCTTCATTTTGCAATCATCGACAATGTATTCCCGTTCATGCCTGTGTTAATCAATTGTTTACTGTAATCACAGTTGCAATCATGGGGATCCACTCTTGGAACCGAAATTAGCGGCAAGTGACAGTGACTTGTAAATTAGTGTTGCATCCCCTGCTACTAGTGCATTTTAGGGCGTACAAAATAAGGGGTGCTTAGCTTACCCCATTCATCATTAGGTATAGGTATCGCGTTTTGCAAGCACCATTGTTCTCCTACTAAATGCATTACGACCTAGTTATGTATAGGACTTTAATGGAGTGTACGTGCTTCAAATTATTGCAGCAGTTAAGATTTATTGCGAAAATGTGTTTCCGACCATCAAACGCGAACCAACATGAAGCACGATCTGAGTGTGAGCATTGCATTTGTTTACTCTAGCAGAGTTGTAAATTTCTTTCTTTATGCCCTTTAGGCTTATGTTTCTATCCGAATGTCTAGACTAATCTTCATTTAACGGCCGCGCCGCAGCTAAAGGAGGGCCATTGTGCTATAGTCTATGGTTCTGACTCATGGTTGGGTTCGAATATAATTTGTCCTTCTACACAAGCTTGAACTTCCGAGAATTGAGTTGCTTAGCAAGCTAAGTTAGTGGTCTTTCGGCATTAAAGAAACCATTAGAAAGAAAAAGGAAGTGTGATAATGAGGGATTAAAGGTTTGAACAGTTTCACGTTTCAAGAATTGGAAGCACTACTTATTGATTTTTGGGATTCGGGTTTTTGAAAACGGTACACAGTATGAGGGGTGAAGAACTTGCAAATTGTTTTAATTGGACTTGGTCACCAAGGATGAATCGTTCTTTGGGGGAATGATTCAACATTTCAACTTCACTGAGTAAAATTTTTGTATGAAGATTTATTATTGAAAATAATTTTATGAACGAGCGATTTTACCTGCATTAAAGCTGTCAAATGGCCGCGTTGCCAACTGGCTATTAAAGCAAACAAAAACAGAGTCTTGGAAGAATTTTGCCCAAAAATTACAACTGAATCGCAGATAGTTAAAAAGAGTATTCTGGCCGCTATATTTGAAGAATAAGTCACAAGCTATTATCGCTGTGTAATGAGCACACTTCTCTGAGTCAGTCAATCACAAACAAATCACTGAGTATATGATAGATTCATCACTTTGAACAGGGCGGAAAATGGTCCTTTCGGTAAGGAAAGTCACTTCCGTGAAGAAGAACGGAACATAAACTGGAACATATAAACAAAAATCATGGCTGCCCTCTATTATGTCAAACTCTGTCATGATAGAAGTTGAATTTGGAACTCAAACAGGTCCCATGAAGTAATCTCTAATTATGCAATAAGGTTTTGGACTTTATTTCATTTTCAAAAGTGCAGTAAAGTCCAAAATTATGTTTAGGGCCTTTTTGCATAAGACTTTATTTCATGGCTCAAACCAAGCCAGTTGACAGATGCGTAAAAATTCAAATAAAAAAAAACATACCTCCTACAAATTGACCTAAATACTTGTTTACGTTCTGTCGCCAAACAGCCATTTTCAAACAAATTTTCAGTTCCTAATTCTGGTGCAAATGTAGGTATGGGATTCTGTTTCTGTTCGTGAACGTCCGAAAAACGTCGGTGCCATGAAATAAAGTCTTATGCAAAAAGGTCCAAAACGTAATTTTGGACTTTATTGCACTTCTGAAATTGCAATAAAGTCCAAAACGACTTCTATTCATTTTCAAAAGTGCAACAAAGTCCAAATCGAAGTGAAAATAAAATCCACAATGCATAAACAGTAGAATATTGCATACATATCTGTATACATACCTGCAACCCCCCCTGCTCGTCTTTCTTTTAAATAGCTGAGTGCAATAATGTCCAATGGCTTTATTGCATTTTCAAAAATGAAATAAAGTCCAAAACTCGTTTTGGTTTTTTTTGCAATTTCAAAAGTGCAATAAAGTCCAAAAATGTCCAAAATTACGTTTTGGACCTTTTTGCATAAGACTTTATTTCATGGCACCAAAATGCCTTAGAAAGCTTTCCGATCCCAAATCTGTCGTTCGGATTCGCCATAAAATGTGTCTCGAGAATAAAAAGGTAACGGCCGGCCCCTGGTTGTCAATTTATGTTCAAGCGGAGTACAGAGATCCATTCAGTTCAGTCAACATCACCGAAAAAAAAAACTAAAGTCGAACAATAAAAATGTGAGTTGGCAACGCATCAATCTGATAGTAAAACTGACATTAACAGGAGGTAAAATTTGAATAAGAAAAAAATATTATAAATGGAAAGTTTAAATTCTAACTGAAAAATTCGAATGAAAAATCTAGTTAAGTTAATTCGTTTTCAGATTTATTTCGTCTTGTTTATTATTTTTTAATAGCATTTTGTCAACCTGTTAAATTTTCCTCGAGTTACAGTCGCTTTGCTTTATTCGATTTTCTTTGCTCCCATCAATTTGCTTTGCAACACAACAAGACTGTGTTTTGACACCGCTGTCAAAATGGATATTTAGAAGAAGTCAGTCGGGATGGAACTGGCAAAAAGCGGAAACAAATAAAACGAGCTTGGCAATGGTTTCACCATTCCATTTAGTGGTGTTTTTTTTTTGTGTATGTTCCTTTCCCGCTTAATCAATCGTTACAAATGTTCAAAAATTTAACTACTTCCAACATTTTGGACGTATGCCAAATCGGCATAGCTAAGTCTCAAGACACTTTCATTGATAACATGGTGTATCTAACCTTTGAATTGTTCTTATTCACATTTAAATCCGTGTATTTGCTGACCGGTAAAACTAGTTACGAACTAGTAATTCTGACAATGATAACATTTACGCGTGCAATAAAATAACAATACCACCATACATGCCTGTACTTGAGTGTACTTTCTCAAAGTACAACGCAACTTATGGAATACCCAATAACACACTGAGGCTATTTAATTTATGAATCAGATAACAGCAGGCCCCTTAAGAAAAGTTTCGTACAATCTATATGCTATAGTTTTCTTATCAATATCAAGATAACAAACAAAAAAATATGTTCTCAAAAATTATGTTTGTAAACCCATCAATTTGTAAAAAGCTTACTTCCGTGTTTCTTTCTATACAGACCTTAGGGTATCTCTTTTTCGCTCTGTCGCGGAAGGTGCCAATCACATAAGAATTAGACTTATTATTTCGAAATACTGCTTATCGCTCGTTAGTCTATTTTTTTTTTTTTTTTGTCACACGGCTAGTTGATAATTTATGTAAAAATTCGGAGAAGAAGGCAAAGTTCGCATTGGGCAGCACCATTTCTCAAACTTTATTTTGGAATGCTTTGCACACAGAACTGTTTGTACCGGTGGTTTTTAACTACCACAATGAAGTCTTCTAATCGAAAAATTGTGTTCCTTGTCCAATGGATGGAAGCTTTTTAAGCCAAATTTAGGTTAGGTCGCAAGTAACTCTTACAACTATTTCATTATCCGTCTGAATTATTCGAAAAGCATAACGGATATCCTTAAACAACAAATTAGTTAAAAAAATATGAATTATGTGAATTCCTTAAATTTAAAGTCGAACCTGTCAATTTAACCTTCACATTAAATATATTGTAGGTACGTCACACTAGATAAATTCGTTTCTTAAATTTTAACTTGGACACTAAAAAATGTGTAGATTCAGTTTGAGAACAAATCTTATCATTTTCATTGAACGTCAAAAACTGTAATTTGCTTTATCATGTTTTATTGTTTAGCCAAGTAGAACTGGTGTGCGTTACTTTGTATAGGAGAATTTAAAGGTGATGAAAGGCAACAAAGTGTAGGTGTGATTTGACCTACAAAATTAAATCAAACACCCCCCGTAAATGCCCCGAGAGAAAGTCTAAGTGTTATGAGAGGAAACTTTGAAATTTGAAAATTAAAATTCGAAAAACAACTAAAGGTATTCGTGCTATAAAAGCAAATAACCCGCGGTACTAATTACAGTTATTACTCATTATTCATTGTATACTAACTAGATTTTACGAAATCATTATCGTGGAATTTTCCACATGTATGTAATGATCTAGGAGCTACAAAATATGGTTTAACTAATTATTTAGTAAGGTCCAATATTTTTAACGTTCAAAAAAAATATGGCGGTAGCAGAATATTAATATTTTTTGGGCCAACAATTTTGGTACGATACAGGGTGGGCCATTTAGTGGTTTCTTTTTAAATAATAGGGTATTTTGACACGGACAGCCGTGTTTCCCGCTCACAATCTTGACAGAAAGTCAGTATCGTACATCGCTTTACGCTTGAACAACGTTGGAAAATATTGATACCTTATTTCCAAAGTGAGTGCTGTGTAGCCCAAACAGTGCGTTTTTCATCATCTTTTCTGACGAGGCGCATTTTTATCTCCGCGGCTACGTTAACTAACAAAATTGCCGCATCTAGGGCACGGAAAATCCACACGTTATTGTCGAGATCGAGAAGCCAATGTATCCACAGAGAGTGACAGTTTGGTGCAGATTGTTCGCAGTGGTGGCATCATTGGACCATTTTTTGTTCGAAAATGAGATTGGGACCAACGTTTCGGTCAATGGTGGGCGTTACAGAGCCATGTTAACCGACTGACTTTGAAGACATGGATTTGGACGACCTCTGGTGCATGGAGGATGGCGCGCCATGCTATACAGCCCATGGCACAATCGATCTTTTGCGCACTAAAATTCCTAAATACTATTATCAGCCGCCTTGGCGATGTCAATTGGCCACCTCGGAGCTGCGATTTGGCCCCTTTGTTTTTTTTTTGTGGGGATACCGTGAGTGACCGATGTTATGCCAACAATCCGGAAATGATTCAAGGCCAATATCATCCCAGCAATTCTTCAGCTACAGCCCGAAACCATCAACAACGTCTTGGAAAATTGGAGTGAAAGAATGCGTTACTGCGAAGCTAGCCGAGGCAGCCACTTGAATGTTGGCTCTTATACTAATAGAGCTATAATACATTGAAAAAATATAATTTTGTGCATTTTATTGCTTTTTTAAAAAGAAACTTGTGTTTGGCTCACCCTTTATATGGCACATGTCAAACAAGTTATCTGTTATTTACGTCTAAGTAAAAAATTACCTGGGTAATTATTTTAATGCTCAATTTAAGTTAATCAAGCTGTAATTATTTCAGTCACCCCTTATCGCAGTTATAATGGAGGTAGGTGTTACCTTTCTGTAAAAATGTGTGCATCTACTTGTTTCCATAATAATTGTTTTGTTTTATTAAATTAATAATAGTGTTGAGAAAAAATGTAGTAGATGAGATCATATTGGGAATTCGAAAAGCAAACCTCTTTCAAGAAACAGACAGTAGGTAAAGGTATAAACTGCAAAATTAGATTAAGAAAATATGTAGGCGATCATCCCCTATCTGTCTCAGTTTGTGTATAGGTGTCGCTGTTGACTTCCTGTCTGTTAGTTCGAAATGCTTATTTTTTCCCTGGAGTTGTTCTATATGGGTGCCTGTCAATTCACGGTTTTCATTTCGCAAACTATTATCTCGCGACGTTTTAAATATTTTTCAAATATTTCGCAGAAGTTATGTGGCAAATTGCCATTTCGTCTTGCCTTCATCTCGCTGTAAGGTTAACTCGCATTTTTTCTTTAGCATTGCTATGTTTTGCTATTCTTTTAACTAGCTTTTGTAGTTTTTGCTTTTGCTTATTTCGTAAAAGGTTATTTCGGGCCATGCTATTTAGCCGCTTGTTTATATGAGCATGCATTTTTTGTCACTTTCAAGAGGAACTTGTTTGTTTTATAATGTAAAATGGCCCCTACTTTGCATAATACTCAAACTTGCACCTACTCCAAATCCTACAGTGACCACAGGCAGGGGGTTGCAGGAGGGCAGCATGCCCCCCCAAACATATTTCAGTGTTTATGGGGTTTTTGTAAAGAAAAATTATAAAAAGTTAAAAATTAAGAATCTCACAAGGTTTTGCTACTATTTTATTTGGCAAAAGCGAAATAAAGAAACGCGAAATAAAACAATGCGAAAGTAAGTTATAGCGAAATAATAAATGCAAAATATCTTATGGTAAAATAATTACAATGCTAAATGAAATTTTGCCAAATAAAAACTGCGAAATAACAAAATGCGAGTTGTTGATATGCGAAATAATAATAAAATGCGAAATGATCGCAGCGAAATAACAAAATGCAAGAAAAAAACCGCGAGTTATACCATACCCGTTCTATATTAACCCACACACCTGGTGCCTCCATTATTGATTTCTGTACTCACGTTTGAAAAATGCGCCTTCAGACTTCATACAAATACGAAAATGTATCTACGCAGTCCTTTATCCAATTAAAATAACAATACGTTATAACTAACTACCTTCGGATAATTTTGCGACACCGTCATGTTGAGTTAATTAGCAATTATTATCCTGCTTCGGGAGATAATTATAGCAAATGGCACTTTTTCCTAGAGAGGCTGAAATAGTTTTGCGACTCTCTTCTAAAATCACAGATACAGTGAGCGTCAAAAGTGAGTGAACACCAATGCGGTTTTCATTTGTCTTTAGAGTGGATACATTTTTTTTTTAAATATTTGTAAAGTAATTTTTACTGTCGACATGAAATATGTTTATTGTTATTTCGTAATCGAATTTTTTACAAATTGTTGGTTTTTTAGACCTGCTTCCAGACTTTAAATAAAACTTAAAGAAGCGTCGACGTTTACTCACTTTTGACGCTCACTGTATGTGAATAGAAGCTGGGGGCTAACTATGCACTTCGCTGCGAGTCGCATAATTTGCGATTCATTCAGTTCGCTTCGCGGCGAACATGGCAACTATGCAAAACGATCGCTTGGAATGTCGGCTTTCAAAGAAAATCTCACTATTTCTCGCTGCCCTCTGTTTTTTATTTTACCATGCAAATGCACCGCTGACAACCTAATCCGCCGTAAAATTATCTATCGCATTTGATGTGGATAAAATGGCGTTCGCATTTACATAGTTACGCGAATGTAATGGTGCGAAGTGCGATAGTTTTCGTCGGCGAACTGAATAGTACCAAAATACGAAATCGATGCAAAATGCGCTTCGCGGCGAAGTGCATAGTTAGCCCCCCTGATAGTGATCTTACTGAAAATTCACTAAATTGTTTTTCTATTAGGACGGGTTGAAACATCGTCGTCCCATGTTTATGGTAAATTTATTTGACGACAAACAGTGCAAACAGGAGAAGTTGTTGAGGGCGTGGAGCGCAGTGTTGAGGCAAAGCCGAATGAGTCGATTCGGATTCGCCATCGTGCACAGCAATTGGAATTTGAAACTATGTCCATCAATGATTTTTGATTTCTTCGTTCCTCAGTTCCTCAGGCATTGACGTGACAATGCCAGCGTTTCATTGACCGCTAGATGACAAGCGGCATGCCAAACTCCATATAAAAAAAAACAGACATTTCACAATATGTGCTAGAGCTCTAGCGCAAATGATGAAATGTCAGTTTTTTTTATATCGAGTTTGGCATGCGCACTAGTCATCTAGTGGTGAATGGAACGCTGCCAATGTCATTCAACTGATTGCGGGAAACATTGCCCGCGTTCCATTGACTGCTAGATGACTAGCGCGCATGCCAAACTCCATATAAAAAAAAACTGACATTTCACAATGTGCTAGAGTTCTAGCGCAAATGATGAATTGTCAGTTTTTTTATATGGAGTTTGGCATGCGCGCTAGTCATATAAAAAAAACTGACAATTCATCATTTGCGCTAGAACTCTAGCACATTGTGAAATGTCAGTTTTTTTTCTATATGGAGTTGGGCATGCCGCTAGTCATCTAGCGGTCAATGGAACGCGGTCATTTACTGAGTGCATAATTTCGCGTAGTGGGCCTGTGAACTGAACTGCACGATCCTCTGATCTCACACCTTTAGATTGTACTTTCTTTTGGGGGTGTTAAGTCGGTAGTCTATGCCCATAAACCAGAGACGTTGGACGATTTGGAAGTCATCATTCACCGTGTTAGTGCTGATATACGACCGATAAATTTGTCGAAATTTGGACTTCACGATTGCGCTTGCCAAATAGGATTTTAATTTCAAATCAACTGTCATTTTTCAGGCGACTTACAGTTTTGCCAATTTTTACTCAAAAAAAAAATTGTTGAGTAAAAACTAGTAAGATTTTCAGTGGAGTTGGGGTTATATCTTGCTCTCTCGAAGTCGCTCTCTTTTACGAATTTTTAAAGTTAAGGAACGACATTTAGTAGGTCGTAATTCGTAATTAGTAAAAATTTGTAAAATATAAAAGTAAATGAACAGACCTAATGTAGGATAAGGAAAACCTTCAAAAATGCGTTTACCCCGAATACAATAAGGTGTAAAAAAAAATTATTAAAATTTTGTAAACGTAAACACCTTGTTAAAAATGGCGTATATTTCACGCACAACTTTTTGTGCAACAATTTAAATTTTTGAAAATAACTAACAATTTTAAAAGATTCTGTGGCAACACCAATGACACTTACCATGGGATAACAATTGCGAGTTTTGCGAAGTGCGTTCAATGATTCCCTCCAAGGTAGTCTCATCGTCAATCGAATCGAACTTTTGCGATGACAGATGTCTCGGACCACCGGTATCGTTGAGACCACTTAGGGAATTATAAAAATCCTTGCATATTGAGCGTTGCTGCTGATCTTGATAATGATTGTAACGATTGTGGACAGCCTTCTGTTCCGGCCAAAGTTGATGGGGGAAACTGATTTTGTTAACTTTTGAAGGGGTTGCATAGTTTTCTGATGGCTGATGATTCATCTTGCTTTTTTTTGTATTTAATTCGTTTGCGTAATAATAATAATATTGTACTTAATTATACTATAAGATTCGTAGAATTGTGGATTACAAAAGCAAATCCAAAGGTGTGTGTTTGTGTTTTCCTTTTGTTTTGTTTTTTTATTCGTATTTTTTATTTACAAAAATGCTTTCCTCCGCTTTTTTGGTCGGGCTGCTTTGTTTTTTTTTTTATTATACACGCAATTTTCGCAATGGAGAAAACCAAATCACAAAAGGCTGTTCGAAAATGTTTTTAGTAGAAAAATGCATCGAAATAACAACAACGGTAAAGAACACAGACAATTATATATATGAAATGCCGTATCAAATTGATATACTATATAATATGTAAATGAGGTTTATGTTAATCCAAGTTAACAACAATTAGATGTCAGCTTAGAGAGTCGTGCAGTGACCCTTTTTGTTTGGCCATGTTGCGATCAAAAGCCCCCATTGATCATTCTAATAACCGTAGAAGATGTTACAATGCGGACCGGACCGCAGGTCCTTTCAATTATTTGGCTAGCTAATGCGTACAAAAATGTGATACCAGTGTGGAAGGCGGCGGCGGTGGTGGTAGTCGTGGTGTCGGCGGCGGCGGCGGCGGCGTTTAGTGTCAGATCAATATACACACACAAACATATGCATATGTAGGTACGTATATAAATAAATTGGCAGTACTGTGGCTTTCTTTAAATACATATATCGAATCAGTGTTTGGTCCTATTTATCTGCACTTTATAGATCTTCACGGTGTGTGGTAAATAATAATGTTGTCTTTTGATCAGAATCGGGTATTAAATGTGAATAGCAACTCTATAAGCATTTGACAATGAAAATACTCTCAATCATCATCCAGCGATGGACTCTGTGGTTGCATCGCATGCTAGGACACTGTACCTCTTCGAAGCTGCTCCTGTTGCTCCTCCCCCTCCGCTGCCCTTTTCAAAGATGAATTGCTCTATGTATTCCTTCTGGATCAGATTCAGCAGCAGTTCGATCGATGTAAATCTACGGACTAGATATCGTTGACTTAGGCAATATTTATCGGCGTTTCCTGAAATCATTACGCTTTTCAAAGAACGAGTTGGAAGTTAATATGTGCTGGCGATTTGTTTTTGCGCTGCGAATTGCTTCTTGAGTTGCTGATGTGCAAATATGTTGTCACTCTGTTGTCGGATTTTTATCTAACGGTTTTTTTTTTATTCACAAAAGTTTTATGCTGATTCGCAAATAGTTTGAGTTTGAGATTTTTATTTATTTTGTTAATTTAACGTTTATATTTTTTTATTGATTTAACTTCACGAAAAGCACTTAACACACGGAAGGAAAATTAGAAACTGGAACCTGTTTTAACAACAACAATAAATTGTTGTAAACATTTTTTAATAATTAACAATGTGTTTTGTTCGCTAATACGATACTTCATATTCATTGCAATTCGCCGAATGTTGCTGGTTGAAATTCGTCTACGCACAGTTTTTTTTTCTGCAGTTATAGAATTTTTTTTCTTTCAATTAAATTATCCTTAAGGGATATCAATTTTTCCACAGTGAACTTTTGACACGTTAAGACCGTTACCACAAAATGAGTTTTCTCAACTAAAAAAGAAAATCAAAAGGACGTCGATTTCCAATTTAATTACAGTCCGTTTGGCGCTTGTATACATCTGCGCTGAACAGGTAAGTCTTTGTCGTATGGAATATTTCAATTACTCGACTGACTCCACTCTAAAAAGGAAACTTTGTCGTCCACAAATCAATATGAAAATTTGGCGACTGCGCGGAAGACCGGTAGTTGGCGTGCAAGTTTTACGATATTAGGCGTAATATGAAGGACAATATTAGTTACTAATGCCCAATCGATTATTGTATTAAATTACTAATGATTTGAAGTCGAAGGAATTGCAGGGAAATCCTGTTCGATACAAGACACTGTGTTGTCACTATTTGTGTGATGTAAACACGACAGTGAATTTAATTATAGTCCCAAAATTTATGACACCCGGCAACAAGTAATATTTCTCTACTCACATTGAATGCCATGATCATTCACAAGAGCGTGAGCACTTCTTTGCATTGTATTTCATAAGAATGTTAAATGACTGTCCAATCATGATTGAAGGCATAAACAACACAAGTATAGGGCATGTCAATGAATCTATATTGATTTAAGGAAAACCTTGCACATTTATTATAGATTCGTATATGAATCTGCGTCAACCTCAATTTGTCGCACATAATTGGCATCAATTAATTCAAGGATTTTTCGGTTCGCATATTTTTGCGTCTATCGAAAATGTTACATTTTAATACATATTGTAGGATTGTCAAAAACAATGACAACCCAGTTTACACAATATATATTTTATTTTATTTAAAAAAAACTGCAATTTTTTGCCAATATTATGTAATTGAAGGTTATAACCTCAGCCAATGGATTTTACATTTACCACTTGATTTGATTACATGCTCGCCCTTAAATAATCGCAATTCATAAAAATTTGTATTATGTATAGTTTTATTTGCAAAAAAAAAAATCTAACAAAAAATTGTCGAAGCCTTTTCGCTTGATAAGAAGAGTGTGGGTGAAAATGTGGGGTATGCGAGATTCCTCGTGTAACTAATGCAAAACTAGCTGTTCAGAGAAATCTTCTGAAAGAAACAAACAAAAAAAAAACCTAGATAATTTATTAACTCTGTTTGCCATTGCGGATATAATACCTTGTGTCATATGTGCATTGATCTACGTGTCTAATAAATTTTTGTTTAAACAAAAATCCTTTCGTCTTGTGGAAAAATTGATGCCTTTTTTTCGAATAACAAAAGAGAAAGAATTATGTTTGACATTTATGTCCTAAAATCACATTTAATATTAATACTGGAGCACGTTGTTTGGTTTTGTCCGGGTATACGATGATTCTTTGATTTGTGTAAAAACGTATTTATTTGTAGTATGTAGTTTTTGTTGACAGGCAAGTAACGATTTACTTATCCTTTCTGTTAGAAACAAAAACGAATAACAAATTTACTTTCTTAGGCAAAATTCATGAAAAACCGATAGCCGAAACGAATATGCCACATTACAACTACAACCCATCAGACAATAATCACGAGTACTGAATTCGCATATAGTAGCAGTAGGTATATCGTAGCGGGGTATTTTGAAAATTTCATAAAATGCTCCGGCTATCCATCTCTTTTTGTTGCAAATAACACGTTAGCCGGTCAACAATTCCTATCTCTGTTCTCTCTTATGGCTCTGCCTGCTTCCGCAATGGTGAGATAATCGTTGACACTGTTCTCTCCAGTTTAGAAAATGTCGTCTTGCGTCTTGGTCTCGTGCCTCCTCGCCATCTCTTTTCCCATGCCTGCTGAATTGAACTAGAATGGTGAAAATAATGCAGCAGCTGTAAAATGAAACCCGAACAGAAACAGTGATTTTTTTTGGTAAATCTTGTTTGGCATTGTTGTTCCCTTTTCGCCTGGTCGCTGACACTAGGTTAGGTACCTAAATTCGTATGCATCATTGTGCGAAAATAACATTTTCTTAGTCATCCTCTCGATTTATTAGTCATTGGGTATGAGTTTGTCGCAATATCCGTCCTAACAAAAATGTGGCGTAGGGTGTTCCCCATGAGTTTACGTCAATACCAATCGTTTCCGATAGTGATTTTCGTAATTTTGAGTAATTTTTTTTTGACAAGTTTTTTTTTATTTCGATAGTTTTGTAAAAAGAGATTCTATACAAAAAAATCTGAAATCCTGAATATTTGGAATAGTTTTTTAAATATTAGTTTTGAAAATGATAAAATTCTATTTTATTCAATGAAATTAAAATCAAGGCAAACAGTTTTTAGAAAATTGAAAATTGACTGATTGACTTTGCGTCGTGAAAATATTGAGCTAGAAAAGTTCTCCACCTAGGAAAATCATACACGTTCTCTTATATCTCAGCTCCTAAGTCCTGGACAACAGGACACTGATCAGATCGTGTAAATATTCAGACGATTGTCGTCGAAACGATAGAAGGCGTACTTTTTTGAGAATCTATAGCTACCTCACTTTTACTTTTACATGCAAAACTTGTATACTCACTTTTGGTTTTTTTTATACTCACTTTCGGTTTTACATGCACAATTGTTATACTCACTTTTGGTTTTGTTATAGGTACTCATTTCCAAAAAAAAATACGCCTAGAGCTTGAGTAAAACCGAATGGAAGGTTCATTTCCTGACGGTATAAAGCAGAAATGTCTTCTCAAGTGGATTATAGTGACTGTCAGACTGCAAAATTGACTCTCAGAATTCAAACTATTCAAACAGTTCGAAATAGCTATCATTCCTACCAAAGTGACTGTGTCAACGAGTTGTTGTTAATTTTATTCTCATCCATCCATTCATTTTAATTAACCATTAAGTGGGTCGCGGGTGTAAGTTTCTCAAAAGTGGACGCTCTTGATTCTCCGCCATCGACTCTAAAACATCAAGGGTAGAGGAAAGATTGTGGACTTGATCTATCCATCTCATCATAGATGACGCCTCTTTTTTTCTCTCAAACAATAATTCATAGACTGAAATTCGACAAAATTTCCCAACAGAGATTGTCAGGGTCAATCCTAACTAGCGAGAATCGTTGTTACTCCTCGCTTCCTACCACAGTACAATCGAAAATAGCTTATTACAATATTTCCCTCATCGAAAATTCAAAAACCACCATCATCGTACGTCATCAGTTCTTGCAAACTACTGTTTTTTTTTTTGGCGCGAATGTAAGCGACAATTCTTTTATGTATGACCAGACCACTCAAATCTAATAGAGGACTGGAAACACTTTGTCCGCGCAATCATTTTTCGAATTGCGACTGCTAATAAAACCAAAAACTCGCTGACAAAAACTGTTGCAGCACATGGCACTATAGAAGTGCTATATTTACTGGCTATAAATTCAAAAGCTGTAATCAACGGTCGTTATATAGCAGAGCATCGTCTAATGATCACCCTATACGAAAATGGGCATACATTTGCTGATTTAATGATGCAGTTTATGTATTTTCAATAACTATGCACGATGCACCGTTGCCGAATTGCTGCGATGGTATGGTGCGTGTCTAATCGCATTTACTTTTCTCAGAAGGTGATGAAATAAAAGTAGGTAGTAACAAAGCAGATTCGAAAATAGGGTCAGTTGAACAACCCAACAGCAGGTATATAAGGTATCAACAAAGAAAATTCTGACAATTGCAAAATTCCAACGAACCTAAAATAGAACAGGGTGTCTCCAAAATGTTATTATTATTTTGCATTATTTTACTGTTTTCTAATTACGTTGATTTTTTTTTTTCATTTCATTACAGGTGGATGTATTTCATATATTCATCATCACCTACATCAAGATTATCAGATGGTAAGTGAGTTGTACATTTAATTTATAAAAATTAATAAATTTGACAAAATTAATAATTTGCATTAAAATAATGCCAAACAACTTAGGTATTTTATATTTACCCTCATCACTGACTCCGCAAGCCGTAACATTTCTTACTTTTCTTATATTTGAGTTTTCTCATTATTCCATATTTCTCATATCCACGCCTACTTTTCATAATATTTAAATAATTTTCTTCAAACTTAATGAAACTGATGCTCGGCAAATTGACAAATAGGCCACAAACCCTTTGCCCTAAAAAGCAAAAATTGGACAGAGGTCCCCTTTAAGATGTACAAGAAATAACGAAGGATATTTCGAAATTCAACCCTTAAAGAGGTAAAAAGGGGGGTCAAATTTTTTATGGGAAACCTTGCATTTTTCATCCGATCGACGTGAAACTCGGTTTGTGTACTCTACCTATATAAGAAATAAAGAAAAGCAATTTCTCCGATTTTGGAAGATTTGCTTTGCACCCGAGTTATTGACAATGATTCCTTTTCCATTAGTCACGAATCGTTCGCCGTATCAATTTGAAAAGAAAGAAGTACAAGATATGTAGTCATAAATCTGAATCAGTACAAAAAAAAACTTGAAACCATTTTTAGGCAATACTTTGCTACGTAGTTTTAGATGACTGATCTACTGCTTCTCAGGTAGAAAGGTTTCCTTTTTTCGGCATTGTGACTTGGTAAAAGTTAGTTTACCGTGTTTTTGCACCGACCAATGGGCGCTATCAAAGTTGCCCATCTACACCTATGTTTTTGCTAAAGTGGCATTAGCTTAAAAGCTTAAGACGCCAACAAAATGTGGGTTATGAATAAACATTGCCAAGGACTAGTTTCAAGACTACCTGATATAAGTCTCTCATTCATAGCCTGAAAAAACTTAAAATTTAGGTTTGAAAGGTATCGGATATGGATATTTAACAGATAAATTCTCTAATAGGTAGCCTTACATTTGGTTCAAGTGGCTGCTAAAGCCTTTATTTATGGTATGCTCAAAATTGAGAAGCAGATTTTTTTCACAATTTTCGACACACACAAAATATTGCTTAAATGAAAAAAATGATTCGTGGGCCATGGGTTTGTATTATAATATAAAGACTACTTAAAAGTTTATGTAATAGATGGCGTATTTTTTTGGGAAGTGAGTATAACAAAACCAAAAGTGAGTATAACAATATTGCATGTAAAACCAAAACTGAATATACAAGTTTTGCCTGTAAAAGTAAAAGTGAGCTAGCTATAGATTATCAAAAAAATACGCCTAGAGACTGAGCACTATTTAATTTTTTAACAAAATTATCTTCTTATCATATATTTTTTTCCTACAAGTTCTTTTTGACGTTTGAACTTGAAACATATAGCCCACTTGTCAAAGAGATATCCATGACATCCCATTTTGACTGTGAACTGAAACACCCTGTACATTTTTTACTACCACTTGAGCTTTATCAAGTCAAAAAGTCACATTCGCTACACATTTCAGTGACAGATACGATAATTTTCGGTCCTCCAAAGAATTAAAAAAAAAAAATCATTTAAACCGGCGCGAAACTTCAAACAATATGTGTCCATAGTTTAAAAATTCAAATTTGTATTTTCATCCGCTGACATTTTCCAACCATAGGTTGGTTTTTCCTACATCTCTTAAATTGTCTATCAGCTTTGCCTCATAGATAAAAGGAACACAATGATAATTTATCAACTTTTAATTACTCATTGCTGACAATAAATTGTACTTCCCGTCACTACTTGTCGGCCAGAGGTTTTGAGTTTTGAACTCTTGCATTTCGTGACAGTTGTGACGCACGCAAACATAAACACCAGCAGATTGATATCAAACAATTTTGTTCGATTAAATTGGGAATTTAATTAATAATTCCGATCACATATACCCACACAGAATGAAAACAAACACACTCTAACTTGCACCATATTATATGAAATTCACCTGCTACCTATGTGAATGTTGAGTTTACTATGCTTTCTAACCAATAGTATTTAACTGTACGTACTTACCCATTGGACCTCGTAGGAGTGGTGAAAAATTCACTCAAGAAATACACGCAGCAGTAGTAGCAGCGGAACCACTCGCGGACAAGAAACACGTTTTTGATTCTCTGAATCACTGGCATGAAATATTTGTCAACTTTAAGTTTCTTGTTTTGATTTAGAAACAAAAAAAAAAAAAAAAAAACGAATTAAAATTAATAATTTTTTTAAATAGAATTTTCCATAAGCCTTGTCGGAATCGGCCGTCCTTGTGTATTGCCAGCTTCTTTAATTGAGCATTATTCTTGCTTCTTTGTGCTTTTATTTGTTTTCTTCAAAGTAATTGGAAAGTAATTTGATTGCAGAGTTTTTCTTAATTTTTTTTTTGGTAAATTAATGCCGTATCAATAATTTGCTAACGTGGATCAAATTTCAATACTGGCTGTAGATTAAAAATTTATTTGAAAACAAAATCGCGTCTCGCATTGTTTTGATTGTTTTTTCTTTCTTTATTTATTTATTTTTTTTGTTCTCTCTTAACTGACCGATTTAAGTCGGATTGAAACGTGTGTGTTAAACGAGCGCGTAACTGATAAGTTTTCAATGCATACAGTATGCTTGTAGTATATCAGGAAAGAGAAGTGGACTTACACTGTCCATCTTGGTGCACACACAAGCGACTATCAGTCGCAAACTGTAAATTCCTCGACCATTTTTCTGGTTCCGATCGAATGAAAAACATAAAAATTGTACTCGAACATTTTATTAATTGTACATAATTTGTTTACAGAGAGAGAGAGAGGTAGAGGAGGGGCTTCTAAATGAGACATTCGCTTCATTATTGTAGGGTTACGCTCACATAATTGTCTGAAGGGTGTCTATTGTTTATTTTAACCTGTAACGATTACTAATACATCATAATAATAACATGTACCATTACGCATTTGTACGGGTACCCTCGTTCCAGTGTTTGGAAATATTTATACAGTTTCAGTATTGTTGATCATGCAGCGGCGTCGATTTCATGGCAGATCATTTTTTTTCAGCCATCGAAAATTACCTTCGCACGTCCACAGATAACTGCTGTTTCGTTTAAAAATGACAGTTAATTTGACATTGCAATAGAGCATTTAAAGAAATTTAACGTGTTTTTGGCCCTTTTTTTTTTGAAAGACAATATTTTTTTTTGACAAGATGCACGGTTACGATTGGTGAAAATTTTTTATGTTTTTTTAATTTTTATAATTAAAAATTCCAAGTAACTTAAGTTGAAGGTTAAAAATGATTATTGGTAAGGCCCAAAGACAAAAAGTGTTTGGGTTTGAAACTTGGCATACTGCAGAGGTCCTACTCTGCATTTCCTTCCAAAAGTGAAATTTTCCGAAACCAAATATTTGGTACTCTCTATTTCGACAGCGGAATGAAATCTCAAAAAAAAATGTCAAAAGCATTGATATACGAAAAATCGAAAGTATTACAAAGTACGAATTCAAAAGCGCAACGAAAAGCAATTTCGAATAGGATTGACTTTCGCAACAGAGTATGAGAATAGGGCCTTAGATGGCCAATTAGGCGCATAAATATCCGACCCCTATTGTGAGTGTCGATATTTAATCGTTGATCGACAACTGTCGATCGATCGAGAACTGTGATTGTCGATTGCGATCGATATTTGTCGATTTGACAGTCGCTTTGTAGTCGATTACCAATGTCTGTTCGATGCTTTCTCTTGAAAGTGGAAACATTTTGTGCGTACGAATAGCTAAAATCCATCGACGCAATCGACAGTTGTCGTAATGATCGCTGATCGACAATCACAATAAGAGCCCACGTCACAACCAAAACCAAGTTAGACTTGAGTTGACTCATTGGCATATGGTATGAAATTACTCAACTTTGGACTAGCTCCCAAATGATCTGTTTTTTATCTACTTTTAAAACATTTGAACAAAATTAGCGTGCCAATTGGATAAGGTTAGGTTCGGAGGGCGTGCAATTTTCAGATCCACACTCTTATAGTAACATTTGGATCTGTTGAATCTTTGTTGGTCTGGTACGGTTTTTTTTGCTAGATCGTCCAAGGTCTCCGTAAGAACCGTGCTACCCTACCCATGCATAGACATAGACTAGCGGTCTTTTAGGAGGGTTGTCAATTGTCAGTGGCAAAAGAGATTGTGGAGCATCTTCCATTATATTCCTTTTTCGTTCTTGCGAAAACATTTTTGTAAATAGGTGCCAGGCCAGAGTGTTCAAGAATCCAGTAGAACTGTGTGATGGTTTATTTTACTGATTTTACTCGTATTATAATTAAAAAGCTTACACAAACGAATGACTGTCTAGAGCTGTCATTTCTATTCCGTCAACTAATTTTAATAGATTTTTCTTCGTAGATAACAATTTGTGTGTAAATGTGTTGATTATAGAGAGTTCGATCTTTTATTATCCTAAAAAAGTAAACACTCAGAATTTCGGTTGTGGCTCGTGCAGTACATGCGCCGTTGCTCCATCCTGTTAAAATCACATGTTTTTTAGTCCCAATTCATCCAATTGAGAGAACAGACATTCTATTGCGCTCGCCGTGCGTCGTGGGGTTCTCTGCAACATCTTCCCTCACAACGGCGAGTGAGTGAGCCGTTCATGAGAACGGCTACTCCGGCGCTGGTCAGACCTGGCAGTATGTCTTGTTGTCCCATACTCATCTAGGCGAGCGACTAAACGTAATATTAATTGCCCAGTTGGTATCGGACGAAATCTGCGCAGAAATTCACGCTGCACCGCCGCCGGCGAATTATTCGGCAAAAAAAAATTATGAAATTATTCCGCGTTCTCCTAAGATTATAGCAATTCTTATTGAATCGACAGAAATGTCAAAGTAGAACATCGACATTTTTTCGCCATTTGCAAAAGTTATAGCATCTTCCGATGACTTTTGCGCCACCTAGTACCACCCACCTAAGACAAGGCCTTCCTCTACTGCATTGTCTCTCCGTTTCTTTTACTAGAAAACTGCAAACACTTATTTACAGGTGGCTATGGCTTTGAAACGTAAACTGTTAAGTGGCATAGAACAGAAGGAGAATCCCGTACATTTACAGGCCTCCACTAAATTGAAGGTGACGATTGAGATTTACTATTATGTAGTTCATTATATCCATTTTTTGATATTTCAATTCAATGTTTTCTGCAGCCCACTTATATTGGCATTCCACTGATAAGAGTGTAGCCAATGTCAACTTTTTTTTATGAATGCATATCATTTGTTTCAAAGTTATGCTTGAGAAAATGATTATTTTTTCATTACGTTTCGTATAGAAAAAAGTTGGCCATTTGCTCAACTGTATATAGCTATAGTTTTGTTTTTCAACCTGACAAAAAAGTTTTTATTGCGAGGTTTCTTTACACTTATCGCTAATAATAAATTGCTCTATAATATTCCAATTATGACAGATTTTATCAAACCCTATATTAAATGTTTTCGAACAACATAATGACCCCGTGATTCGATTATCATTGAAATGGCAATAAATTTCCACGGAAAAATTTGTCGGTCATACGTCATCTCATACCAAATCTATAAAATCAGTTGCTAGAAATGTGTGGTTGGTAATAATCAAATATGGCCTTAAATTTGATAAGGAACGGGCTGTGGAAGAATTGCTTTTTGAGAAGAATGACCTATTTTAGATATCGTAGTATACTTTATTGTTAACTGAAATTATTTTATGTGATTGAACTAAATTAAGTTTCACACCAACCTTAAGATAGTAATGAGCAAATGTGGTAGAACTGGGTCTCAACTATACAAGCGTCTCCAGCAAGCATACGATCTTTGGCCATCAGCTGTCTTCAGTTGGTTAAGGTCTCCTTCCACTTGCGTGCGCCACCTGAGTCGCGATCTGCCTTTATAGCGCTGTCCTTCGGGTGTGGAATTATGGATTCGAAATCGTTCTCTCTACATGACCCATCCACATCAGTCGTTGGACCTTCACTCTTCTGGCTATAGGTCGATGTCGCTGTAAAGCCCGTACAATTCGTAATTTTATCTCCCCCTCCATGCACCGTCTATATGCAGACCGGACCGGACCGGTTTTCATAGAGTCCATGCCTCTGCGCCATAGAGAAGGACTGGGATGATTAGGTTCTTATAAAGAGTCACTAAATAGTTCGAGAGAGGGCTTTGCTATACTCAGTTGCTTTCTTAGAACAAAGAAACAGCGGTTGGCAAGAGCTTCTTCTTCGTTTATTATCGTGCTTAGCAGGCTATTCAAGATCAAAATGGCCATATATTGTCTGCTGAGCAACCAGAAGCATATAGCAGGAACTGCCAATAGATCCATACAAATTTACGGTTTGGTGTGGTTTATGGGCCGGTGGCATCATCGAATTTCTTCAAAGTTGATGATTGCAACAACGTTACCATCATTTCGGACTTTTTTTTTGCCCAAAATGGAAGAGCTGGGTTTGGTCGACATGTGGTTTCAACAGGACGAAGCGACATGGCACACAGCACGCGAATCCATGGACATATTGCGAGGTGAATTTGGTGAGCAATTCGTCTCACATTTTGGACTTGTGAATTGGCCGCGATTTGACGTTTTTTTTTTGTGAGGATATGTGAAGTCTCTCGTCTATACGGATATTAAACCAGCAACTATTGCCTTGGAAGACAACATAACTCGCGTGTTATTGGTGCGAGATAGGTACCAGTCGATATGTTGGGAAAAAGTAGGCCAAAATTGGACCACTTGAAGCGTAGTAGCGGTCAACATTTACACGAGATAATATTCAAAAAGTAAATGGCAAGAATTAATTTATCGATCCTAATAAAAATTTCACTCAATTTTGCAAATTTTCGTTGACTTTTTTTTCAATTTTTAAAACTAAACGCTTAAAAAATCACCCTTTAAGATCATTTCTTCACAAGGTTCTTTAGTGGTTAGTCTGCAGGTAGAACACAAGTTATGTTTACTTATTAACGCAGTGATACAGTTGACAAAAATCCAAGAGTAGGCATATAACTGGCCTAAAAGCCTTTCAGATAGGGCATCAAATTGTAGGCCCATTTAATTTTTCTCAAAATGCATACACATGAATGGTTATGAGAAGCTAGACCTCAAAATGATGGACTGTTTTTTTTTTTTTTTTTTTCAAAATGTAGGTCTTTAATAGACACACAAGCTTGTGGGCTAAATTTTCTTATTAAATTACCTCAGCATTGTAATATGGCGCGAAAAAAAACATGAAATAAATATCTAATAAATATGTACATAATAAAATTTCAAATCTTTAGTATGCATCCATTTACAGCGCGACCGCAAATAATGGGTACCTACCTATACCTACCTTTTGTGTGCAAGTATAGATCTATTTATCAAATGCATATTCTAGCGATATGTACAGGCTTTTTGGTCGACGCAATAGTCACACGTCTATATAGCCTGCCTAGCTTGTGCTCATGTAAAAACCTATAAAAAAGACGAACACAAAAAAAAAAACAAGTTTGCACCGACCGAGGGATGGATGCTTAAATATATGCGGTGTGCTAAAACAAAACAAAACAAAACTTTAAAGCGAGCTTAAGCAACAAGTTTAGGAAAATTGTTTTTTTTTTCTTTTTACAATACATGTTTTATTTGAGATCAATTCTGCAAACCCCCACCCCTCGTAGTCGTAGTGGCAGTCTCACTCTCAGCTCTGACTCTGACTCTGAGCTGGAGATCAGTTTAAGGCAGTTAGTTACCCCGCATGAAGGTGGGAATACCAAACAAAAAGTGATTAGACAACCAATGATCAGCAACAACGACTATCCGTATCTAGATATTTCTCCCTCTGTACTGTGTTGCTATATTTTTGATATCGATTATTCAATTGACCAGCCACACTTTTCGACGATACGCCAGGAGCTTTTGTTGGCAAAGTCGCTGAACCGGGCTTAAAAAAACACAATGTTTTTGTTTCTGTTGTTGTTGTTGTTGTTTAAGACTCTTGATTTTTATGGACGTGGCTGAAAGTTGCTGCTGCGTCTTTTTTGCGACACAGAGACGCCGTCGTCGTCGTTGTCAGATACCAACTCCGGACAAATTCAATTTCTCCCCCCCCCCCCCCCCCCCCCCCGTGCGTCGGTCGGTCGTAGTGATGTAATCGATTCGTGAGCGAAAAGGAGATGGAAAAGGCGTCAATTCTTCATAGGTACCTACAGAGGGTGGATGAAAATATTGCATCTAATTCCGATGCAAGTCGGTCGGTATATTTTTTTTTGCTATGTTTAGACAAAGCTTGTGGTGCAGCAAAAGTTATAAAACGTAGATTGATTATGATACAGATTCTATTACTCCTCCTTCTACAGCAGTCTCTCTCTGCGTGCTTACCTCGAATACGAGTCGAGTAGTGCTATGATGGCAGAGTAGCAGCCTGATTGTATGTGCTGGCTGGCTGGCTGGCTTTGGCTTATACGAAAACTGTTGCTGGTGCAGATGCTAGAGCTCTGTATAGCTCTTAGCTATATTGCGGTTGCTTGGCTGGTTGGTAAGCTAGTCGGATGTTATCTCGTTGGGCTTATTACTGCGAAGTGTTTTTTGGTTTGCGTTACATTTACATGGTTGTTGTCATTATAAGTTCCAAAAAAAAAGTTATTATTCAATTTGCCTATAAGCCGTCGAACTTGCGGTGTTTTTTTTTGCATTTCCTAGTTGTGGATCCTAGTAGTGACTTGTTACAAGTTGGCACACCGCACAGTGCGCCTTCATCGGTCGGTATCTCGTTTGTCGATCTATCAGGTTTTTCCTTTTGAAAATCAAGTGCAAGTAAGCTGGCTTACTTTATTTTTTTTTTATTTAACTTGCTTACACTTACGTTTCTTTGTGAAATCGCTAATTCATCTTGTTTTTCGCTGGTTTTGTTGTTGTTCCTCCATTCTATTTGGTAGTTAACAATTAACCGAGAAATCGGTACTGGGTTGTCAAACAAGTGGTAAGATTTGTAATGTTAATTTGTAAGGCGGTTTTTTTTTTCGTCGGTCGAGTTGGTTGATATTTTTGTTTTTGTTTTTTTCGCTCAGTCTGTTTGATGACAATAAGTGTACTAGCAGCAACAGCAGTAGGTAGAAAGAGTTTTCCGTTTTCATGAACGACAACGAAAACAGGACCGAGAGACGAGAGTTTAAATTCGTTTTTGGTGTTTTTTATGTTTTTTTTTCATCATTTTGTTTTTAGGTCATGTGGGGCACACAGTGCACAAATTATATTTGACATGCTATACTCTCCAATAAATAAATGAATACATGTGCGTTTACGTTTACGTTTGCGTACATATAAATAGAATTCAAGAAATGCAAAAAAAAAAAAAAAAAACTGGAAGTGGTACCAATAATTTAATTGTAAAATTGCCAACAGGTGTTGTATCGTCAACGATTCTCGGTCGCGCGGCGCGCAAACAAATATTAGGTATGATATATTTTTTTCGTTTAGTATCCGACCATACGTACACAGATATTGTAGTGAGAATCGCTATATAGTCAGATGGTTTCATCAATAGTGTGAATGTGCTTTTATAATATTGTATTTATCTACTTGTTGGTATTAGAAAGAGACTGCTACTATTGATCTTTGATATTGTATATTGTAATTTGAAGCAAGAGGAATATTATTTAAGTAATTGTGCACCTCTGCAGAAACAGAGGAAACAGAAACCCTAGACGGATGGAATAGCATATTCAGAATTTTCATTTTCATTTTAATTTTCATATAAAATAAAAGCTAATCGTATATGTCAGAGTCTGTGGTCGGTCGGTTGTTGAGTCTTGTTTCTCTGAGATATATTGTGATTTTTTTTTTTTTGCAAATTGAATAATAAATTTGAATAACCGATTCGGATCGAATAAATAGAAGGAAACGAGAGAAGAAAAACAATTCTCAGGTACCTAGCTACGTTACTTTGATTGTCTCGTCTTTGGAGTCTCAATTTGGAGTGGAACGATGAATAAAGTCGTACTGATCTATACGGTACTTGGATTGACAATGATACCATTTTTGATGGTTCGAGCCTACCGTGAACATAAGGTTTGTTTTTCTCTGTGTGTGTGTGTGTGTATTTTTGAAAGATCAAATTTGTATTTGGGTACATAGGTTCACAATATAGTTTTGTATCCAGATAAGCATTCCTGGTGTAAGACAACAACCATCAAGCAGGTGATAAGCTATCCTGGATGCACATCTGTTGAGATAGATAACAATGTTTGTGTTGGAGCATGCTTCAGCTACTCGATACCTCATACAGAGCCCTCAGATCCAGGAGAGGTAACATAGTTATGCACGATTTGAGTGGTTTGTAAATTATGTATTTTATTTGTATATACCTACTAGGTGATTGTGCCATATTGCGATAGCTGTCAGCCGTCGGAAACAACATGGCATCAGGTAGGCGGCTAACGATTCTCCACGGCCTGATCCCAATACTCATGTTTGTGTTTTTATCTCATTTGTTAGATAACCTTGCAGTGCAATAAAAATGACGCAGATACACCGTCACAGTTAATCAAGCATGTGCAGATAATTCAAAACTGCTCCTGTACCCCATGCGAGAAGGATAGTCTCAGGCTGACAAAGTTCCCTGAGAACAATGACGAACTCTTGCTGCAGCAGAATGTCGACACCGAGCTGCTGGATGCTCTTTACACGAGAAACGAATCAAATTTCAACCACATGGACAGCGATCGCTGGCAAAAGATGCATTCGGTGTTAAACCAGAAGCTAATAGCGTTGCTGAAAAGCATTCAGACCAACAACACCGATAGCGACAAGGAGCAGCTGTTTGACCTTTTCAACGTTATACACGAGTCAATGAAGCACAAGGTGAGAGCCAAGGATATCATCGATTTTATCGAGACATTACAGAATAACAAAACTGAATTGGATACTGAGCGGCTGTCTGAGTTGCTACTCAAGTTTGAGCATTCCAAGCATCATAAACTGGAGAAGGAGCTTACCCTTAACCAAGAGGATCCGATGAGTGATGAAACCGCCAGTCCAGACGCCAAAGAAGATGCACCGCAAAAGCAAAACCTTCCGTCGAGTCTACCGATAGCTGTTTGGGTGCAGAGTCCCCCTGCTTCGTCCAGCGAAGAAGAGTCCCACGAACATGAACACCGACCGCATCAAGATGTGTCTGAGAGTTTGCCTGAAGTGGACCCAGCAGTCGGCGAGCATACAGTTGTAGGTGAAGAAGTTACCCACCATCATGTTCATCCTCATTCGCACACCCATCCGCATCCGCATCCGCATCCGCATCAGCACCATGTTAACGATAACGTCGCCGCTCATGGACATCTCACCCGTGGACCACACGGAGCCTTGGTTATCGAACCCGACCGAATACACGAGAAATTGGATGTCAACGCTCACGAATTGAAGCCAAATCATGCCGGCACTTTGCTCAGCTATCACAGTCATTCCGGAGAAGGTAATGCACACAAGTAGAGGATGGTTTTTATATGTATGCATTGTTTTTAAGTTTTTTTTTTTTATTGGGAGAATGTGCACTTTTTATTATTTTATTACATAAAAAATTGTCTTTAATTACAATTTTTTTTTTCGTTTTATCATTTATACTATCGAAATATATTTATAAAAAAATATTTATGAAATTTTGTTTAGTTATCCTTTGGTTTTGTGAGTTTTTATTTTTTTTATTTTTGTATACCTAGTGTAGAATAAAACAAATCAATTTCTATTAGAGCGTGTTTTTGATTTTTTTTTGACACATGACAAACAATGAACAATTTCCTTCTACTACAATTAGTACAATAAAAGGGAAATTCCAAATTCACCACACTTGCGTTGGGTATAGGGTATTCTGTCAAGTCAGTAAATAGGATTCTCAACAGTCTACCACACATTAACAGTAACTCGCCGTCCTCGTCACACACGCAAGAGTCCTCCTGCATTTCATCGCAGAAGAAGAAGAGCTTTCATCTTCTAGTTTCCATGTTCCATGTTTAGTTTATTGCTCTGCTTGGTTAGTGTGATGTGGGTGGTTTATGGTTACCCGTTTTTCTTTAGTGCACAGTCGAATGAATGAGAGATATTTGGCAGTGCGTCCGCTAAAAATATTTTGTGGTTCGTGTCGTGATTCACATTCTTTCGTTTTTTGGTGCATGTTTACTCGGTTCTTTATTTTTATTAGGTACCTAATAGTGAACTGTTTATCATTTTTATATTGTGTGATTGGAATTGTGTTGCAGCCGCAGATCTAATAAATGAAGTAGTGTTGTGTTTTTTTTTTCTTTTGATTAATTTTTTCTTCTTCTCGCCTTCTTAAATCGTGCTCAATAATATAGTGTAGATAGTGTCTTTTTTTTTATCTGTTCCTTGAAATATAACAAGAAAAAAAAAATAACAAAAATGAATCCGAATACATAAGTTATAAAAATAATCAAAAGGCCATCGATATTCGGAGCGTGTGTTTAACGAATAAATCGAGGTAAGTGAAGTGAAAGCATGTCTATCTGTGTTTCGAAAGACCCTTTCCTCCTCAGAGTCTGGCTTATCAAACGGCACGCCACTGATGCAGCTGTGTACTGGAATTGTATACTTTTTTATCACTACGAATACGATTCGCAGTCGCAATTGTTTTGTGTTTTACAAGTAGGCACCTCACATAAAGTTGGACAGAAATAACCATCTTAAAGAAATTCATTTTAACAACTATTGTGTGTTTTTTATTTTTTGTATTCTTAAACGTATTGTTCTCTCCCGTTTTATGTTTCGTATGAGAAAATGTGAAAATTCTCCATCCTTTTTTTTTTAATGTCCATTGGCTGCTTACACAGGGTGTCCGTTGTCCGTCGTCCATCGTTCGTGTCAATGGACGAAAATAATTGTTATTCATTTGCTCATGTTGCAGTTTACTTAACTTCCTATGTATTTCTAACCGAATAAACAGCAGGAAACAGTTTGTAGGTAAAAATTATGTCTACATAGGCAAAGATGATGAACCTGCACTAGGTAGGTACCTATGTAGTTTTTTTTTCTCCTGTCTTCATGGAAGTATACATCTGGTATCCATACGCAAACATTACGAGTCGTGTTTTGTAATGATGTACCTATGTACCTACCTATTCCCGTTTTTTTTTTTTTTCGTTAATACTTATGTGCTTATTTGTCGGATCTGGAATGAACGACTTAAATTTACAATCTATCGGGATTGGAAATGTCGAAAGGTCTCAAACAAACAAAACAAACTTTTGTATAACACTTTATTTTGTTTATCATTGGAATACACATACATTTTGTAAATATCTAGTGCATTGACCCAACTGCGAGAAACGCTTCTTTGTTTAATAATAGCTTTTTGGTTAAATCAATGTTTTTTTTTATTTCGTTTACCTATTCAGTTAAAATGTTTGCATTAACGAGAGCAAGGAAAAGTGAAAACAAAAATTAGTTTCGATTTCGATTACGATAACAAAAGTAAGGATAGACACGCAGGGAACTCTTGAAGGGGCCCCCCAAATATCCCATTAGAGGGTGGTTTTTCTTACAACATACCATAACCATAATAATTAATAGAGGGGGTTGTTGTTAGTTTCTTGATTTCGCCACTTTAACAACGTATACACGGAATTTAAGGCGCACAGCATTTTCGAATGCATACAATTGCTAAGGTTGTAAGACATATTTTTGACAGAGGTACCTATAAATTGAGCGATTTTTTGCAACAACTTTAATTTAATAAATTGCAAATGTCTGTCAGGACCTAATTTCAGCATTTCAAATTGAAATAGTTTCCGAGATACCTAGTTTTTCTAAGTCAAAAATTCATTATATAAAAAAATTGTGCTAAAATGTACTGAAATTTCGTTAAATAGTTTTGTGGTTACTATTTCTACAAAAAAAAAAAATCAGAATGTTAATTTTGATATTCAACATTCATGTACACGATAAAGCCATACCTACCACATACAAAGATAGGGATGATTTCTTTGATGGAATGGGTACTAAAGGTACTTTATAGTAATTAATAGTAGAGTCAAAAATAGTAGTTGTCTGCTTCGATTTCCCTTCAGGGACGCCACTGCATAAAAGAACACTCACAGCTAGGTTCCAGAAATCGAGTGAAATCGAAATTGCAAATCGAGTGGATTCGTTTTCAGTGTTCTGCATTTCGAGCGATTCGGAAACTCCGAAATTTTTTCGAAATCACAATTTCACTTTGTCTCAATTCCAAAAATTTTGAAATCGAAATCGAATACAGTGAAATGTAGAACACAAAAATTCATTTCCGATTTCATTTCGAGTGAAAGTGAAATGTGGAACCTAGCAGTCAAAATAGAATATAGGCTACACTTCTAAGCTGATGGCGGAAGGTTTGGCATTTTGTCAAATGCATAATTCCGAAGGTGTAGTCAATAAAATAACACAAGCTGAATTGTTTTTTTTTATTAGCTCTCTGAATATTTTTATCTCTTCTCTAAAGCTTTGCTTATGAAAAATAATGCAGGCCTAACCGAACGACCGAACCCTTCGATAAAGCTTCCGACAAGTTCATATAGAAGTTCTTTACAAGTGACGGAACTTCGAAAAAAACACTTGATATGGAAGCTTAATAGAAGCTGAAACTCTGCCTACTTTCCATTATCGGAAACCGACCGACAGTCTATTACTCTATAAAAATTTCTGCTCGTAATTCCGATCGATCTAAACGAAGCAGTTACAGAAGTCAAGACTTGGATAGAGAGTGTGTTTCTTCCGGAAGCACTTATAGAAGCCAAAGCCTTAAATTTTCAAACATTTTGACCTAACAGAAGCTGAAATGTTAGCTGGGATGGCCTCAACGCTCGGTAACGTATGTGAGATATTAAACAATATTTTTAAAAAAGTCTTGATTACTGCTTCAGTAATTAGTTTTTGTATACCATAACTCTACAAACAAAGAAATGAGCTGAAATCATGTTAGGAAACTTTGGCGGCCAACAAAGAGTTGCTGCAAGTCAGCTTATTTGGATGTTTTCCAGAGCTGTTATGTTGTCATTACAGCTCTGGCTGTGTGAAGTTGCACCATCTTTCCGAGTTGAAAGGAATTTTCATCATTCTGGGAAGTCCTTCAACGCCTTTAAACAAAGGTCTCCATTGACCGCTATACAATGTGACTGGTTTCCTCACAAAAGTAAAGCCCCAAAAGGCAGGTTTAAGACAATTGCATGCTCAAGATGGAGATACAGGGTGGCGAATGTATGTTTTAAAAAGTGAATAAAACTAAAAATATGAAACCATTGATGACAGGATCATCGTCGCAATTAACAGTGCGACATCTCTCCATTGTTTCACAAAAGTTTTTGCGTAAATTAAAGTAATTTTCTTTCAGTGTTTAAGTTTTGGTCTAATTGAATCTTATAAGGATGACATTTAAAGTTTTGATCTTCTAGAGAAAAAGTGCAGCGAGCAATTTCCCTCAAACGGACCTCAGTATCGACCTGATTTCACGTAAACTTATATTTCATTCACGGTTGCGGGGCTAGGACTGAATATCAGACAAAAAGGATTTGGTTTCATTGTGAGGACCTTCCCTTTATACACAGACGCATGGATGGATATTGGTCTAATGCTTATCAAATTTCGTCTGACAGCAACGCTGAAAGTGATCCATTGTTTTGCACAACAATGGATGCTTATTTTTGTTAAACATTATTTCATTTAGTCAATCTTTTCATTGTCACCAGCCACCAGCACCACACTGATAAAAGCACAATGAAATGTACGCTTGGTGATGACTGAAATTGGGAATCGCCAATTTTCTTAGTCTCTGTCGAGACGTTGTCAGCACAGTACCTGCTTAAAAAAATTTGAGTCAGTAAATTAAGAGCGTTTCAACGACATAGCAATCAGAAATCATAGATGTGAATTTAAAGTGTTTTTTTTTATATATAAGCCATTATATATAAGCCCAGGGCAATAAGTGTTCCATCTAACGCAAAGCGGTAACCAGGAACTATTTCGATTCGAAGTGGCCCCATATCGGTTTCATTTGTTCGTTTTTATAGTTGTCCATGAGCTAAAAAGTTTCTGTTCTGCGACAGTATCATCCGTCCACTATACTGACAGTGTTCCATCTCTACACATACACGTCGCGGTCTGTCTATAAGACCTTTTCCTTCCCTTTAAAAGGTTTTTTGCGCGGTTCTATTGAGCTTTATTGTTGCCATTTACCTGTCACCGGTTGCTTAATAAAACAAGTTTCATTAACACATTGCATTTCACGTCATTTGTATGACGGCTTGGTATATGCCTCTCAGTACCTGCCATTCGAAAATGGACAGTATTAGTGGAAGTTCATCACCCAATTATTTGGTTTTATTGATAAATAAGGTTTGTTTTTTGATAGCCATCGTGCCCTGGCCGGAACTGTATAAAAGGTGGCAGTTCCGGTCGCCGCCTGTCATCCCTGGTGGTTAGAGAACAACTTGTGGATCCATCAACCTGTTGCCGTGCCATCCCATTTGGTTTATCAGAATGTAACAAATACTGTCCCATTTTCCGCTCTTGTCCTTTTCCCGTGTTGGCGAGCAAGATTCTTGATCAATAAGATAGACTGCTTCGTACAAAAATCTGTCAAAAATCGCCATAATTCATTATTCCGATTGCGCAGAGTCTGTATGCAAAATTATGCGCTCAGCAAATATTTCCCGCAATAAATGAATGGTGTCGCGCCCCGCGCCGTATGACATGTTGCGCCATCTTGTTAAAACCAATACTCTGTCACGTCAATGCCTTTCAACTGAGGAACGAAGACGTCAGAAATCATATTCTAAACTGAGTACACTCATGTCAATTGTGTTTGTGAAAATGAGCAACGCCATCTGTAGCTAAAATATTGACCCCTTGTACAATTTTGCATAACAAAATCTTGCAGTGCTATAACTATAAATTGCATTTTCTATTGTTCACAGAATGACACCACAAGTGATTGGAGGAAAACGTCATCGCACTATGTCATGTAACGTCAGCCCTTAAGAAATAAAAAAAACCAAGCAAGCGAATTCAACCACGAATACTGCTAAAAATAATTCTATACATTATGGCTGGAATACATTTCATAATTTTAAAGGTAAGTGTTTCTTTGGGTTTTTAAATTATGTACATTTTTTTGATTTGTTGGAAAGATTATTTAGATTAGACGGGGAAATTCAAATCAACTCGGCCAGTTTTGCTCAATAAAGATATGACTCTTTTTTTTAAGTGCATTACTCGTTGAGTAGAAAATGCAACCATTTGTCTGAGTTTCGCTTTCGATTAGCAACCAAATTCCATTGGAGTCCTTGCTATTATACAATGGCAGAACAAAAAACGCATGTTAAACAATTGAATGGAGTACAAATCGGAAGGAGAGAGACCCCGTCGCACCCTTGCTTTTACTTTATTCGTCTTTTGTTAGCTTTCTTTCGTAATCTCGCCAATGGAAAATAAACTCCTTGGTGATGTTTAGAGAATTCATTATACAGAACTGGCAATGGTAATGCTTAAGGACATTTTACGGTTGACATTTTTTATTACTCTTCAAAGTTCATAAATGTGCAGACGTTTACACTTGTGCAATGCGTTGTATAGCGATGACATTTTCCAGGTTCATTTATTGAGAGGAAGTTTTATGGTATAAGGTCGATGAACATCACCAGTCACCACCCACTGAAAGGAGGGAAACAACCTTTTGCACATGAATCTGAATCGACTCTTCTCGACACTCTCTTCACTGTCTGGTATATAGATATGTTGCTTTCAGAAGAGTGCGTTTAGAAGTCGAAGTAATCAGTAGTTGACATTAGTTATAGGCGTATAGGGCTGCAGTTATTATAATTACATTCAAAAACTGTTGCCTTGTTTATTTTGAATTTCTACAGGTAAACGGTGTAGATGTCAGTCAAATGCCACATGAAGAAGCTGTACAAATGTTCCTAAAAGCGTCAGAGCCCATATTAGTTGAGGTCCGACGTCGATCCTACAACGTTGATAGCGTTGAAAGTGCCGATGGCGCAGGAAAGTCACTGCCCAATGATAATATACCAAATCAAAAAGATAATGTTAACTCAAGAAGACAATCGCCCACAATATCGCAATTGACATCACCAGCTAAACACCAAAAACCCAGCGAACCACCACCACCAATGACAGTGGATTCGCTTAAATTCAATAGTTTGGTAATTTCGTCCAGTCAAGGCTCTATAGGCTTTGATAGCTCTGCGAAAAATAGACCCGAACGTCATGTGAATAGTAGTGGATCTCTACCAACAACAACTACGAAAAGCAATAATAATAGTGCCTCCACATCTTCTAATTACAACCAAATACCACCCTATACCATTGAATCGTCCAATCAAACAGTAACCCAATCAAGAAGTGCGTCAGTTTCTTCGGCAACATCTCCTACTAAAAGTCTACATCTACAGTCGGCAGCGTCTTCGCCGTTCAAAGAGTTGCGGACGACACCACTTGAGGACGAAGCTAGACGAATATCGAATAAGGGCCTAATATCGATTGGCATACAGACTGATAACTTTACGACTGACTTCATATTCAGCGGCTCTGAGCAAATAATTGAAAACGATCACAATTTATTCAGCGAATGCATAGCACCGGAAATCGACATAGAGGTAAGTGGTCAGTTTTTTTTTTTTATTTTAAATTCAAAAATTTCGTGGAGATTTGTCGTCTTTTTGTATTGGCTAAGTGTGTTCTACTTAAACCCCGATGATGTGTGCTGTTTATTTAATATCTTTATCATTTCGAAGGAGTTGGTTTCTTATTTAAGCAAAAACTGTTTGCACAATCTTATTCAGCAGAAACAAGCTCAAATACTGCATCTTTTGGCTCTAATATCCTACTTGCTTGGGGTGAATACATTTGCCTCGTTTAAACATGCGAAATTCCCCTCGGAAACTAGGTTCTATTTGGCTGTCTTATTAGGATCCTTTTATTGCGATTTTTGTTTTGCCAACCAAAGAAAATATACGCTTTCATTCCTTAAGTATGCTGTATCTATGCAAATCACTTCAAGACAACCTTCTCCATCAGTTTAGTTTGTCCGCTCCACAAATACCCAGCAAAAACAAATACTCTAAACCAGTCGACTTCAAGTGTGTACAATTCTCACATCCTTCGTATGGTGATGACGGTGACATATTGAAAGAAATCCCATGGCATACAGCATCTCCAAGTTGCTAAACAAATTCCATCATTACCCACCATCATCTGTACCATGTTGCCTGTTTGACTTCAATAACGCAGAAACCACTCAGACCAGAATAAGGCCACGTTCTCATTTAAAAAGATACGTTTTCTTCCATCAGCATAATCATTTATTCGTCAGCTTCTTTCCCTAAACAAAAACCACCCACCCCCACCCCCATCTGAGTGCACACTGCACAACAACATCACATTGATATACGGTACATGATGTTCATGTCTTCATGCCATCAGTGTTTGCGTTGTGAGTTATGCAGCTGTTGGAGTCTTGAAAAGTGTTGTCTAATATCTGCATCTAAATAATTTTCTTCCATCACCTAAGGCTTTACGCACATCTCGACGAGAAATATGTTTATCTCAAAATGGGTTGAAGAAGTGATTCTGACGGCAAGTGGTGATAAGGACGTTGGGGGTTGAACTAGTTTTTTTTCGCTTCTTCAATGAAACTTGAGAATTAAATTAGAAACATAAGTAGGGACAGAGTATGTATATGTATGCAAAATATAATACAATTAACTTCAGCTGGTGATGAATAAAGGACGACGGTATCCTTGTTTGTCGTACTTTAGATGTGTATCGAGGGCGGCTACAAAGATTCAAGGAATTAATGAAAGATGTCCCTTCTTGGTTGCTTTTCGTAATTTTTCTTCTTTGACCTATTTTAACTTTGCGCATATTATGGGAAACATTTAAGTGGAAACTGTCTTTTTTTAGTAACTGTATCTTGTATAATTCTGTTCGTCAGTTCGGCTGTTTCCAGAGGAAAGCTGGACCGATTTCCAACAAACTTTGTTTATGGAGTTTTTGAGCTGCAGTTTGGGGATGTTTTTTTTATTTTTATTTTTATTTTATTCCTCAATGGGCAGTATGATTTTCGTGGCAACAGATTCACGGGTGATTTCATGACTTATCTCAGAAATGGGCGCAATCTCTCCATCACTTCGGTGAATCGAAGATTGTTGCGCTTGATATTTGACAGAGTTTGGCATCAAGGTATTTTTTTTCTCGAAAATGCGTTCCTATGGCATCGACGCGTCTCCTATTCAATTGATTAGAAACTGCCTTTCTGGCTGTTTAAGTCAAGTTATTTTGGATGGTTTCAAGTCTGAAACTCACCATATAAATGCTGGTGTTCCCCAAGGCTCCGTTCTTTTATTTTAAGCTTTTTGACAAGGTGAAGTTCGTCGTTGATTCTCCTCCTCCACACTCCGTCGATACAAACTGGACCGAAAATCACTCGAAGAATCTTTCTCTCAAAGAGAAGAGGTTTTCATCAGCTTTCGATAAGATCCGTGCTGCTGCACCATACAGCAGGAACCGGATGATTAAGGTTTCGTATAATATTTCTTTGGCTCTGGGGGAGAGGGCTTTACTTCTTAGATGCCTTCTTTGCCCGAAGAAAGAGCGGTTGGCTAAAGTGATTCTTGGTTTTATCTTTCGATCGTTTTCATTTAACGTGATCTCAGGATAAGGAATACAGAATACATCAAGCAGTGGGTTTGTCGACATACTAAATACGTTAAAGAATAGCATCCCGGAACAGCATTGGACTACTTCAAAGCGTGTCATCCGTAGTGGTCCGTCATTAATCTGTGTTTAGGCGTGTATCCGAATATACTTCGGACCATATTGGAGCGCAGTATTCGGATGGTTTGGGCTTTGATGTGGTCCCCGGTTAGCAGGTAGTTTTAAAATATATTTCACAATTTTTATAAATTTTGTAATTAAGTTTAAAGTTTTAAATTCGTATATACTTAAATAAATTAAATTGAATTTGAACTGCTCTGATGTTTAGACGGATTTTACACTTCAAAGTGATCCGGCGTTTTTTTTTAATATTGAGGTTTGAAATAGTTTGAAGTTTATCCGGATATTTCAAGCGTCGCCGTTTTCCGGAGTGGAACGACAATTATCTCTTGTAGAATGCTAAAAGACGTAGTCCAAATACGGCCAAACGGACGCTTTGCACTGAAGTGATCCTACGTTAATCCGGATACTGCGCTCCAATTTCATTCGCGGGGTATCCGTCTTGACGACGCTCAATACTCACTCAATAGTTTTCTTTCGCATGCTTTTAAATTTATATATGTTTCCAGGAAATTACCTTGCAAAAATCAGACAGTAATGAACGCCTGGGTTTAACCGTGTGCTATAGCTCAGGGGGCGGCAATGGGTCTGGATCTGACGATACAGACACATGCACAGAGGTGTATATAAGCGACATAGTGCCAGACAGTATTGCAGGCAGAGACGGCCGTCTACGACAAGGTGATCAAATTCTCCAGGTGAATGGCAAGGATGTTTCCAACAAAGAGGAAACCGAGACTCTAATTGCTGAGAACAACAACGCTGTGACCCTTTTGGTCAGTCGTTACCTTTATGGAGTGAGTTTGACTGTTTTTAAATTTGTGTTGCAGGAAATAAAATTTATTCACTGCTATCTAGGATGACGATGAATTTAACGAACAGGCCGACTACTATGACGACGATGAACAAAACTTGGACTACGCTAATTGTTTTCTAGGGAACTATATACTGAGCGAAGATTTACAAAAGGCTGCCAAAAGCAGTCAAGATGCTTCACCCGAAAAAAAGGCACCTATTGAAGATGCAGCGTTGCCTGCGCCTGACGTAGTACTACCAAACACTGAAGTGATCGCCGCAACAACATCGAGTTCTTCTTCCAGAGATCCCCTCAATCATCAGAATATTCGGGCCCATTTGGAGCAGGTGAACCAGGAAATTGCGATATTAGATTCACGAGTTGAGAATATGATGCTATCACAGCATGCAAAGCCGCTTAAAATTGTAGAACCATGTGTAGTCCAAAAGCCGAAAGAAATCAGTGCAGCAAGCAGCGTAATGCAGGTCATGGACTATGACACCGAACACATTTACGAGACAATACCTGAAGACTCCGAGTCGGAACCATTCTACTGCTCGCCATACGAAAGCTCTGAACATCAGAATCGAATTGAGCAATGGCTTGGCATGCAGGACGGCTCTGAAATAGGCGAGAACAGATTGCGTTCGCTGCAGCATAAACAGCACAATATCCAACAAAATCATGACAATTTGGTGGTTTGGACAAAGGCGAAAAATGGAACTGTCCACAGTACGAATTCCAGCGCAGGGGATGATCATGAAAATAGTTCCAGTGCGTACAATACTGGTGGCTCGTGCAACAGTAACACTATGACACCCTTAACGTTGGAACTGAATGCCAACTATCGAGATCGCGATCACCATTCCACCCAATCAACATTAATACTCTGTCCATCTAAGCATGTCGTGAGTCCTATAAACGAGTCAACGCCTCAGCTTCGACAACAACAGGAGTCTATTGACACTGCTAAAGCATCTCACCGCCATTCAAAAGAAAAATTACTAAGTCCTACCCACTCGAAGGTTTCACAGATTATATTGAACAAGCAAAATAAATTTACTGTCCCGCAAAAAATTGGTAAGTTTTAACTCAAATTTTGTACATGTGTAATTTTTGTCTTCTTCTCTGTAACAGATGTAGCAAAATCCAATCCTCAAACAACCTCGATCTCAGCAGCAAACACAATGTATACAAATGTAGCTAATCTGCAGCAGACAATGCTCTTGCAACAGCAGCTATTTCGACAAGCCTTAATTCACCAGAGGGTACCATCGAACTCTGTACCTTGCCCGCAGTTTACAGCACCAAATTTAAGTCAATACCACTTTGTTAGTAGTCAAGAGGTTAGTTCTAATATAATTTAGCATAAACAAACTTGGCCTGCACAAACCCTTTTATCTGTCCTTTCCAGGTAAGCACTGTTAAACTCAATACCCATCCAAACGAAGAGCACATGGTGTGGAAAGTAAAGCGTCGTCAAGACGGCACTCGTTACATAGTGCGACGTCCTGCCCGAAATCGATTCCTTCGTAATCGAGCAATGCGCATTAGTGCCGAGCGCAATGATCAAACGACAGAGGACGATACAATTTCTGAAATTAAAACCGGCCGCTACTGGACTAAAGAGGAACGCAAAAAGCACATTGAAAGGGCCCGCGAACGGCGTCAACGACAACAGATAATAATAGCTAACAAAAATAACGAAATCACACCCACTAACCCTGAAGTAATACAAAAGATTTCAAACGAGAAACTTCTTCAAATGAATCCCGAATTGCTTGCGACAAATCAAGATAAACTTCAGCCAAACTTGCATACGCTTACCACACCAACTACTGCCAAAGTATACAGACAAAGCACTCCCACTGGTCAGAGTTTTACGAAAAAACTGGTCAAAAAAATCACCAATAGTCCTGTAGTAGAGGTCAGTCCATCTGTGTCTGTGACTGGAACCACAACAACTGGAACCATTAAGTCGACAGCGACACCAAGTGGTAATAAAATGGTAGGTCTTCTTTCGGTTACAACTGTCTAATTGACTATTGGTGGTGGCGGTGACGAAATGACGAAATCGGTTTCTTTTACAATTTTCCTTCCTTTGTGAATAGCTTCAAGGCGTGCCGGATAACAGCTTTCACAGCAGAGTCATCCATCCACCTTTGTAGGCTAACAAATCGAATACGTTATCGATATTGGATGCATTTAGCTTTACTATATAATTTCTTGTTCCACGTTACGAGCCTTAATATAGTTTATACAATTTTTGTTTATTCTTCTCTTATTTAATTTGTATACTCAAAAAGTTGACATTCATTTTAATCGTATTGATGAATACATATTTCTGATACATTTCATATCTAAGGCACATCTTTCAAAAAAAAAAAAAAAAAACAAAAAAAAAAACTATAACTTGTTAATCTTAGTCTTGTATTCGTTTAACCAATGGTTAGTTAAAAAATTCATTGCAAATCATTGTTTCATTCAAGAAAATACACTCTCTTTGCTTGAAATCGTATCTATTTATACTATTAAATGTACACACGTATATATATAAAGAATAAAGCGATTGGAATACATTTTCCGATTGAATTAATGTGATATAGTTAAGAATTGAATAGTTTCTTTAGGGGACATTCATTACAATGTTAATATTTCGACCCTCTGTTCCCAATACGTAATAACTACCAATAGCTGACAAGAAATAACACAGAACGAATATATTTATTGTAAAATTTGATGATAGTGTTTGTTGAATATAAGTACATCCATGCAATTATGATATTTGATCTTCCTAACAAAAAAAAAAAAAAAAGAAAGCATTTCATAGAATACAATACATTGTTCAAGAAAATATAAGTAAATAAAGTTATCGAATTGTTTATTAACTATAAATTCCAAAACTGTATGTATTTTCCAAACCAATTCCTAAACTTTTGCTAGGTACTCCATTTACATGCAGTTAAGCCACCTTCACATTTAGGCCAAGGTGAGACAGTCTTTAAAGGGCTTTGCAACGCTATAAGCATTTTCTTTTACACAGATTATGATCATGTCATCAGTCAGAGCAGTCTTCAATCGGATCGGACCTTTCCCTGTGGCCGGATGCAACTTTCAGTGTTAATATTTTAGACAAAAACCCAGTTGGCAGCTGAATATATTGTAATAATTTAGTTGTGGATGAAATGTATTAGCAGATTGTATGCGTTATGTCATTTTGCATATTCTCGACCCAAATATTGGTCGCAACTTGTTTTGTTTAAATAATAATTGTAAATACACATGCCTCGTTTAAAGTTTATTGTATGTTGTAATAAAAAAAAATTAAAGATAAGACGTTTATTTTATAAAATGACTTGCGTTTTTGTTGGCTAAAAATCCACCCGCTGAATAAACGTGGGCAATGAAAATTCAACCTAACCCAACAAAAATCGTCCCTGGGACGTTCAAAAATTGCTTGGAAAATTATTCGTGAAGTACCAGGCGACCAGGAAACATAGCAGGTACATGCTTGAAGAAATTTCCCACATCTAAGTGGCATACATATAACAGAAATAAATGATCTCAATCCAGTGCAAGCGCGGTCAATTTCCAATAAAAATTCAACACATAACACTTGCATATGGCAGCTTAATATACACCCACCCACCCACCTATATGTCAAACTCGCCCACCCGTCAAAGAAACCGACCAAAATTGCTTGGAAAATTATTCGTAAAGTACCAGGCGACCAGGAAACATAGCAGGTACACGCTTGAAGAAATTCCCCACATCTAAGTGGCATACATATAACAAAAATAAATTATCTCAATCCAGTGCAAGCACGGTTAATTTCCAATAAAAATTCAACACACTTGCATATGGCAGCCTAATATAAGCCCACCCACCCACCTATCTGTCAAACTCGCCCACCCGTCAAAGAAACCGACCAAAATTGCTTGGAAAATTATTCGTAAAGTACCAGGCGACCAGAAACGACAGCATCTACCTTTCTAGTAAATCTGCTAATGAATATGCAATATAAATAGAGTTGCATACCTGCAGGTGTATGTGACTGATCTAGACCCTAAGAGTATGCAATCATAAGCGTGGACATAAGCCAATGCAAATTACAGGTATAACATGAATGAGTGTAAATTCAATTGGAAAGTTGACATTTTAGTGACTTATATTTTCTGGGCGCCTGGTATTTTACGAATAATTTCCAAACAAATTTTGACCGTTTTCTTTCTTTGACAGAAGGGTGGGTGTGTGGATGTTGGGTTGCATATGCAAGCGTCATCGTGTTGAATTGCTTAGTGGAAATTGACCGCGCTTGCACTGGATTCAGATCATTTATTTTCTTGACGGGTGGGGTTTTTTTGTGTTGGTTTGATAAGTGTTATACGTGTTGAATTTCATTGGATATTTATTGTCAACGGTTTTTGGTTTTGCGAGTTTTTTTCTTTTTTTTTGACAGCCATCAGATGGGGTAAACTTTTTGATTCGTAAATGGACTGTCTGGACAGTACAAAATTTTAAGAAATGTGTAAAAATGAAAACAAATACCTACCCGCATAGGCATACATGTAAGTATATTTGGAAGTTGCTTTTAGAAATTATTACAGGCATTGGATTCAATTCTACACGATTAGTAAAGCATTTAGAGCCAAATAATATTAAAATGGCAATGGCAACGAATCGGCCGAACTGGAGAGCCTCGTTAGTTGACTGTTGGCCTGGTTGACTCAGCGCCAAAGTAAGTATGCACGAGTACGAGTGGAATTTGAAGTTATTAATGGGAGTATTTTTGGCAGCCATTTGATTCACATTTGATTATTGTCGGCACTGCTGGTAGGTACATGATTGTGGTGGATGTTCACTTCAAATTTCCATTTGGGATGATGCTACTGGCAGCCGATGTGTGAGACAATTTTCTTCTGATTATTTTGATGTCGTCACGGTGGACTTTGCCTAAATGGACAGAAAAGAAATTTGATTGAAGAACGATTTTACAGGTTTAGTACTTACCAATTAAAACATCTTCAAACCACACATAGGATGTTCGTCAGCATTTAATAGACTCGTCTTTAAGTAGAATCAGAATTTTTTTTGTTATTGGTGGTCATCTTTCCTGGTGCATAGAAACGGACGCATGAAAAAAAAAAGAAGAAGAAAAAACTGATTAAACGGTGAAATATTTAGTACAAATAAAAGCTAATATAAATGTCAGATTTGTAGCAAAATATGAGAAGAAGAAAACTCCAAGTGACAGCTGAAAAATGTGTTGGAAAACAAGAGCAGATTTTATATGGCTGCGGGCATGGTTTATATCAATGAAGATTGGTGAAGAGCTTTATAACAAAGAGCAAAACACAAATATTTCCGAATTATCATCGAGTACTTTTCAATGTCCAGTTAAAAAATTGTTGAATTTAACAAAAAATATCACCAGGCATTCTGTTGATGCTGATTTTACTGCATTCTATCTGCCTAATCAGGGCTATTTCAAAGGTACGAACAAAAATAATCTCACCATATCCTAGGACTTGTTCAATTCTACGATTGAAGTGCTGCTAGCTCATATGCAAGACTCAGGTTTTAAGCGCTTCCTATAGCTTGTACAATTATAGACGCAAGCTAAAAATACTCTTCGTGCTGTTTAGCCGAATCCAATTAATTTTCAGCGAGTTTGCAGATGCATTTCAGCCTATCAAACCAAACTTGGCCTTCTTACAATATAGGATTTGTCTGACGAAAAGAAAATGGCTTATTTAAGAACCGCTTTTTCAAGAAGTTTATAGGTATACTTTCAAATCAGACGAAGAGATGGAATATGTACGCAAAATACTTAAAGGGAGGCACACATTTTGTTGTGTTTTCTAGAAGCAAAATATTATAATAATATGATGTTCGATTCAAATCTTAGATATAGGCCCCGATTGTGAGTGTCGATTGTTAATCGTTGATCAACAACTGTCGATCGATCGAGAACTGTGAATGTCGATTACGATCGAATGTCGATTGCCGCTTGTAGTCGATTACAAATGTCTGATCGATGCTTTCTCTTGGAAGTGAAAAAATTTTGTGCGTACGAATAGCTAAAAGCAATCGACGCAATCGACAATCAAAATAAGGGCCATTGACTGAAAATCTTGTTAATCAAAGCGTAGATTTTCGTAGTTCTTTTTCTCGATGCTATTTTTCATCTTCACGACTACCGTTCTTGAAAAGTCGTTAGTCCAAAGTATTCTAGGTCGTCCCTTGTCGTGTCGTTCGGTTTCATATGCTCAAGTAGAGGCTCTGCAATCCATCGCCTCCACAGCTCCGCTGAGAGTAGACCCACAAGTACACGTGAATTTAAATGTTACCATGTTATTATTGAAACTGCTTGCTATGAACTTATGCAAAAGTATACATTTATTTGGCAAGCCACAATTGAGACTTAAGCTATTACTCGACGGCATTTAGCCCATGAAGATAAATGAATAAAGCAAATGCAACCATAATTATAACACCTTTATTTCATCGCGATAACATCGACCAAATGTATTCTGAAAATCGAATTAATTTAAATTTGTAAACCCTGTCAAACACTTCACTCTCAAATTTACATGGTTTACCAACTAAATTCAAAGACAACCAATCACCATCAGCTTTTAATTTAAAAGCACGTTTTGCTAAATTAGCTTTTAGTCTAGTACTAGGTACATATTGCTATTGGTTGAGTCTTTCTCGAATCTTAATCTTCTTTGCAATAGCAGCAACCAATGCGGCACCTTTTCCACTGCCGTCTTCGGCCAGCATAAATTTGCTCTAGAAAATTAAAATATATAAATTAGAGAGTCGTTTGTATTCCTATTCATGTGTTACCCTTTTGGAAGGTGCCATCTTTGCGGTAAGTTCCGCCATCCAGTGGCTTAAACGCGGATGGTGTTTATACACAGACCCATCGATGGCGACAGTAATTTCAGCCTCGTCCATTCGATTTAACAACACCGACGTATTGATTGCCAATAGTTGAGCGGCTCGCATCGTTATCAATCCGCAAACATAGCGAATAATGTTGATGTCATCGTAGTTGTAGTCCTTGTCAAATTTTAAATCCAAACTGCTCATGATATCCAGTAAATTGTCATTTTGTAAGTTGATCGTGTCACTGAAAATGAACAAAGAAAATACGCGAATAATCTTACTACAGCAGTTTGCCAGACGTACTGTTCAATTTTGGAAACATTATCCGAACCAAATGTCCAAGGCCTGGGAAATTTCTCCTTGGCTACGGTGGGCAGAAATAGCTTTCGCTCATACAACTCTTCAAGGATAACTCTACAAAGCTCGCCGAGATACTTGCCACTGATGTACTTCTCAAACCTATGCATTGGAAATAATTATTATTTTTATTGTTCAACGTCAAACCAACTTACGTGAATGAATTTTTCAACAAGGAACCTTCATCCACGGCTCGATCAAAGTTGGTCTTAATAAAGTCCAGCACCCCATTGTCGCCAAAGGCACCCCATTCCACATCAATAATTACATGATCACCATGGCTTTGGGTCTCCCAATGCTTCACCCGTTTCGCAGTTTCCATATAGCAGCCATTCGAACCGGTACCCAGAACAATGCCAATCCGAGTGTTGGCATCTATACGGGCACCTTGAACTAGAGTTCCAGTTGTGTCATTCAAAATTGCCAATATTTCAATATTGTGCCTGTCTAGCTTAGCCAGTGATTGTCGAAGTTTCTGCACAGCATCCTTGCCAACCATAGACGGACAATTAAACGATTTCGTCCATGTGACCAAGCTGCCCGAGTCCAGACTGTGTTGTCGCATTGGAAACGAGAAAGTAAATCCCATTGGATAGATTGCATTATTATCTAGATGATTTTGCTGGGCAAAGTCATCAACACACTCGGCCAAGTAGTCAAACAGGGCATTGCCACAGCCTATTCGCAATTCATCTGTTATATGGTAGTGCTGCACCGTTTCCTCTACAATATTGCCGTTGTTTAGAACCATAAGGATTACCCTAAAGTTTGTTCCACCCAAGTCGAGAGCCAGGAAGACACCTTGCTCTGTGTACATTTTTAGGGAAGATGTTGTAATTCAATTGGAACAGAAATATTGACCACTTACCCGTGCCATCTGGCAGCTCTGGGATATATGTGTTTTCCATTTGCAACGAGGATGGCTGTTCATTAAGGGCTCGTTCCATTTCATCAATAAAAACATTTCTGATTTGTTCAATGGTCGCCTCACTAAGAACAAGTTTGCTAAGTAGATCGACTACCTGAAACAGGAATGGTAAAACTAACTGTTAAACTGAGCTGGGAATGATAATTATTATTTTTATTTTCCGTTGGAGGAACTTTTAAAATTGTTCTAAACAACACCCCGGGAACTAGAGTCCATCAGAATCTGTACCGCAAAAAGGTTAACTGCCTTCGAAATCAATTTATCTTATGAACAAGCCCCCTTCAACGCCATGCGATAATGTGTCAGACACCCACTAAGCCAAAGCCCATATTAAGAAACTTTTTTTTTTGCAATAAAACTATAAAGACATCCGACAAAATCTCATCTAAGTATGTAAATAATGCTTCATTGAATAAGTGGCGGAGGTATACAGAAAAAATAAATTACATATGCACAAAATCCATGTGGACGTTACTTTATCACATCGCAGTAAGAACAAAATTGTGTCTAAAGTATTGGGTTCCTGTGAATGAAAATAGTTTGTTACGACGACCACCACGACAGTTGACAGCAACTAGAACGACAGCGAGCGAATAAAACCGTAAATTCCCTAATAAATGTACTTAGTCTAATTTGAATACAGGCGACAGGCACTGGCACTCTATTTTTAGATGACTTTGCACTTTGTGTAGAAATGACCAGGTGGAAGGCCGGAAATTTACTTAAGAATGAAGTCTATATGCAAACGTGGGAATGGGATATTTTTGGGGGGCGGTCTTGATGTAGGAATTATCTTTTTGAGAGACTACCATAGTCCCACAACAAAAAATGGGAATAATACCATCAGAGGCATCCTCAAAGTCATCCCTAGAGTCGATGGCGAAGAACAACATACACCCGCGACACACTTAATGGTTAAGCGGGCCATCGAAAATGAATGGAAATCATTAATGAAAACGAAAGGTCGACCATCATGTGTATATCCATTGGTTCTACAAATAAAAGATAGATAGCAGCGAGTATATTAGTCATTCACAGCACATTGGCTGTCGGTTTCAAAGTGACAATGGATACTTTTCTTTTTTTTTGGGGAATACCTACGACATTTTGTCATCGTTAAAGTGACTATAGGGTTGACCCCAGGGCACACCGTAATAACTGCCCAACTCTAAAGACTCTGACATTCACTCGAATTGAAGGTGTATATTGGGATGAGTACAAGTTTATGTCACTGAAGGCCAATGTCTCAATTTATATGATTAAAATTTCAAAGTAGAAATTATGGCGAATTGAGAATCAACAGTGAGGTCAATGCCATGCCGTATAGTTAAACAACAAACCTGCCTAAGTAAAGACAGTGCAAACTGGAATTTAGACTAAAATTAGAAACTCATAAATTCTCATTTACAAGTTAATTTTACAAAGTACTTTTTATAGTATATTAGCCAGTCGTGCATATATAGTCTAACAAATTGTCAATAAAGTTTAATTTTTTAAGTGCATTAAGTGAAATTTGAAATAATAATAATAACAGATTTATTGTATGATTTTTAGAAGACATATTGTATTGTCGTTGAAAAGTAAAGAAAGAAATTAATTTTTGGCGATAAAAATACATAAATTATCAATTCATAATTTTTTTTTTTAGAAAAATGTTTTTTAGAAGGGATTTTTGAATGAAAAAAATATTCAAAATATCTCCTGCAACCCCGATAGACCACATCGTATACGAAAAAATCTGCATGAAATGTTCGCATAGCAAAAAAGAATTGGTATTCTCAAAGCTGTACGGAGTTTTTTTTTCACCTCTCGAATTGGACAGAATTTTACGTCAAAATGAGCAAAGAATGCCATAAAATCAAAAATGCAATTCAAATTGGCTAAGAAATATTGTAAATTTACCAAACTATTTCGATTAAACGAGCGCTTGGCACAGGAAAAGTCGAAGAGAAATTACCGTATGTGAATTTTGAGAATTGGAAATTTCAGTCTTTCGCATGAAATGGGAAATTTTGGACAAATAAACGAGATGCGAGAATTTTTGAAACAGGACCCCGTTTGTCTCTGTTCTTTGTCACTTGGTGCCTTTACTGTTAAGCGGAAGTTTCTTGCAACAATATTTTTTATACAAATTTTTGTTTAAGCACTTTTATAAAAATTCGCAACTCTTAAAATTTTAAATTTCTTCATGGCTATATTTTTTGTGTATACATAAAAACTCGAAAGCAAATAAATTAAATCTATCAGACGACACCTGATAAAAATTCAATTTTATTTTTTGATAAGAAAAACCCCAGAAACGGTGTTTGCGGTATTCTGATTTTTTGTTTCCAACTTTTGTTAATGACTTTATTTCTTTATCTATGTGTTCACTGTATGTAATTTCAAATCGTTTGACTCAACAAAGTCATAAAGGCTGACTTCAAAGAGGGGCGATTGATTCTGGAATTTTTATCAACGATAATTTAGAAACTTTTGAAAACTTTTTAGAAAAAAAATGCCTGAAATTTTTGAACGATTGCTCGAAAAGTCTGTATAGAAAATGTTCTGTAATTAAAAAACAAATTCTGGTATAGTTTCAGAGTATAACACATATACCTGATTACGGTGGCAACGCCCATGAAATCGTCCACAAATTAAAGCTGGCATCACTTTCTTGGGTATTTCAGATACCAGCTATGTTTTCCGGGCAGGTGGTGTTATAGGAACGATTTTTTAAAGCCGTTAGATAGGCTGAGATATTGACTGCATTCAAGAATCTAGTCATCGTAAGTCGACTTGAATTGTATGGACTCTAATTTACCTAAACGCAAAAACCAACTTAAATTGTCTGTATATTCTGGGTCCTGAGCTTCTGCTGCTTGGTGCTCTACACGTCAGGGCAATCTAAATGTCAAACTGCGCTCTTACATGCTCTCCGATGACCCAAAAGAAATTTCAAAACTAACACAATGTTGGCACAAAAATAGACGTCAACTTGATAGTAAGTCGAGAAATTGTTGACTTGATTTGTCGGTGTTGCGGACATAAACGTCAACTGAGAAAACTGTTGACGAGACCAGTTCAGCCCAATGAAAACTAAGCAACATGAAGTAAGAAGGCTGTTTGACTAACTAAACTGGATTCTTAAATTGTTTTGAAAAATTACAATACCTACAAGTTATTTTTAGAGAAAATTTACAAAATTGTAACAAAAAAGATGACAATATTCAAACCACAGGATCTAAAAAAGGCGAATAGGAAATATTTTTGTACGATGCGCTTTCTGCTGTTTTCTTTAATAATTTTGTTTTTAGAAATGAATTTTCTAACCTATTCCCCTTATCAAATAATTTAATATCATCGTGCACTGTCAAACACATTTAGTGAAAGTTTATAAAACACTTTAGGCCTATTAAGTGACTCTGAACTGCACAAAAATCAGCTGAAGGGAACGGACAATAATACAAGTTTTTTGTACGTTTCATGAGTAGAAATGATGTCTGATGCAACTGTTCTACTTCTTGTTTTAAAAGGCAATTTTCTGCCGCTACTTTTGAGGTGGAGCACTGTGTGCCATGCCAAACCTCGGGTGAAAAGTTGGAAAATATTAAGAGTCATGAATGCGGATATAAACTTAAAACCCCAAGTATTGTTGAGATCGTGTAAAGTATTAGAAAATCGTATAAAAGTAATATCAAGAGGGAACTATAATATTGAATGGAAATTGCCGCAATAAAATCATCTCACACAGTTTTCATTGAGTTTTATAACATTTCGAATAACACTGATCCAAGCTAATCAAAACAAAAGCAATTGATAACCCGACATATTCGAATACCATATTTGACCTTAAACTTGTTGCAACAAATGCTGCTACGAAGCGATAAGCAATTGACGTTGTTCTAGCCATAAATTGATATAGTTTTATTGGTCAGTTTTATTTAATTTAATTTTATGGTTTCGTAGGCTACTTAAAATGTATTGCATAAAAATGTCATACGTGTGTATACTTTTATATTTTTGAAATTACGCGTTTTTTGTAGAGGATTTTTGTCAAAATTATTAGATGCGAAAAGAAGGCGAAAGTGGTGGCGAACGGTTTTGAGAAGACGACTACAGTAACTATTTGGTCTAAAAATGCTTTTTCATAGTTTTTACGTTATCAAACTTTGTACAGATTTTTTAGACCTGCTTCAAGACTCTGCAGAAAACTCAAAAGACCATCGGTGTTGACTCACTTTTGACGTTCGCTGTATGTACTTTCAAATTATTCGGACAGACATCGTAGCGAAAGCAATAAGGTTCCTCCATATGGAAACGGAACCTTAAAAAGTAGGCTCTATAAACTCTAAAGATTGTGTTAAGAAATTACAGTGTCAGAAAGAGGTGCGAAATAAAAAGTCACCAGATTTAATACAGGGGGGCTTGAGCAGTTCAAGCAAGCTTCATAACCTAAATATGTAGATAGTGGTAGATACGATGTCATTATAAGTGAAAGAATAGTAAATTTTGGGCTATGTTTAGCTGCTAGAATTGTATGCCAAATTTGAATGGCTGAATCGAGAAGCTTTAAAAGGACAGTTACACTCTTGAAAGTTTTTCAAACCTTCGCAAGAGTGTGGTTACACTATTACGTCCAGCACAGTAACCACGAAAAGCACACTTAAACCCATTTAGAACGTAGATAGATGACCAATAAAACTATTTTATGAATTGTGCAATTTTTTCACTGTCATTACTGTCATTAATAAATTGAAATTGCACCCCCAAATTATAACCAGCAACATGATTTATAACTAGTTTGATACCACACCAAAAATGCGACTTAATTTAGTGATTGGTTAATACTCACCTTTTGACAATTCGTTTCATTGCTCAAAGTAAGATCCGCAATCTCAAACATGATAATTGGAAGACGTCTTCGCAACCTTACAAAATTCCGTAAGCTATCTATCAGGTTTCAAAAAAACACAACAACTCCAAGACAGTATTTTCGAAGAAAACAAAAACAAGCAAACCACAAACTTTATATAATTGAATGTCGTAAGACCGCTTTACTTCTCGACTACTGACTGACTATAATACAGACCGGCATTTGATACTAGATTTTTGTGTATCAGTTTAATTCAGTAATTTTTTTTTACGAGATTTTATTCAGCGATCCAGAAGCTTTCTAATTTAGAACAGTAAATCAATACGCTAGCCACACGTTTAAATAAAGCCTACTAACTATCGCGGATGTCTCTTCTTGATCGATCGTTGTGCGAGACAGCAGATAGCACACTTTAACCCTTAGGTTCTGCACCGGAATTCAAGATCGGCAAACTGCACAGCTATACTTCGAAGAGCTTAATGGGGGCCTGCAGAGCACATTTCACATAATCACAATCTACAAAAGTCTGTTGCTTGTCTATAGGTCGTGTGCGAAGTGCTACCAACGAAATAAATCTGTAGTTCATGTAGATTGTAGAGGGTAGGGTAATTGGACACTGTGCTTGTAGTTGTAATAGTGGTGGCCGGCGGCGGCGTCGACTGGCTATATAAAATAAATTCTCCAGAAGATGAGTGGGAATTTTTTTTTGTGTAACTGCGGCGGCTTATAGATTATTCCGAAAAGTGTTGGATGATCGTCCCTGTCGTAAAAGAATTGAAAACAAAATGAAACGCTTGTTCGCAATTTAAATATAAATATTTATTATTTTCAGATGCATTTGGAAAGCAACAGATATTATGACACTTTTGAACCGACAAGCTTATTATAAGCAGTATTATCTATGTGTTTTAATCCCTTTGCTTACTTCGTATAATTATTTTCTAGTTTTATTCTTATCTCCGGAGTTTCGTTCCATTTATTAGCTAAGTATAGTTTATATACATAATTATATTGATTAGCTATATAAAAAAAAGTTAAATCTCACTGGCTGGAGAGTGCCCACTGGATAAGGAGCTGAGAAAGGACAAGCTAATATTTATTTATAAAATGTACAAAATAAGATCGATAAATAAGTATTGATGAGGAACTCTGGGTGGTTACTGATTAGCCGTCGAACTTCAATCCCTTAAGGTTGAGAGTGATGGAGATGATTTCCTTTGGCGGTGGACTGCTCCGTTTAAAGACTTTCCTCTCAAGTAGATCGGACTCGGCGTCAAGAGCACTGCTGGAGTCCTGCAAGTCCCTCTTGCTTCGTGAGAAGGCGTCACTGCTATCTGTGTCGTCTGTGTCCTCATCGTCTTCGAAAACGTTATTGGCGCTGAATGAGAGTCCGTTAATTTCATCGAAGAGCGATGTGAATTTTGAATTGCGAACGGTTCTATCATGGCCAGGATTTTCGAAAGGTGGAAGATACGTTGCAGGGACCCTGCTTGTGCCCTGGTAGCCTGTGTCGGGGCAACGAGGGTCTACAGATCCTGGATAACAATATACGGGTGTCGTGGTTTGGAAAGATTGTCCACATCTTATATCAGGGGAACCAGGGTAGCACTGTGGTGAGGCAGTTGTAGTTTGAACAGGCTTCGGAGTCTGTGGACATCTGGGATCCGTTGAACCGGGATAACAGCTTGGTGCTGGGCTGGTTGTCGGTCTTGTAGGTTGTACACATCTTGGGTCCTTTGAACCTGGGAAGCAGCCAGGTGTTGTTATTTGAGGGCATCTTGGGTCTAAAGATCCTGGATAGCAGTTCAAGGCAGTGGTTGTTGTTTGCGGACACCTAGGATCTCTTGAGCCAGGGTAGCATTTTGGACCGTCAGTTGATGGCGGCAAGTACGTAGATGGTTGGCGTGTGGTTTGTGGGCATCTTGGATCTGTTGATCCTGGATAACAGGTTGGTGCTGGGCTAGTTGTCGGTCTTGTGGGTTGCAGACATCTTGGGTCCTTTGAGCCGGGGAAACACCCAGGTGTTGTTATTTGTGGGCATCTTGGATCTGTTGATCCTGGATAACAGGTTGGTGCTGGGCTGGTTGTCGGTCTTGTGGGTTGCGGACACCTTGGGTCCTTTGAGCCGGGGAAACACCCAGGTGTTGTTATTTGTGGGCATCTTGGATCTGTTGATCCTGGATAACAGGTTGGTGCTGGGCTGGTTGTCGGTATTGTAGGTTGCGGACATCTTGGGTCCTTTGAACCGGGGAAACAACCAGGTGTTGTTATTTGAGGGCATCTTGGGTCCGAAGATCCTGGATAGCAGTTCAAGGCAGTGGTTGTTGTTTGCGGACACCTAGGATCTCTTGAGCCAGGGTAGCATTTTGGACCGTCAGTTGATGGCGGCAAGTACGTAGATGGTTGGCGTGTGGTTTGTGGGCATCTTGGATCTGTTGATCCTGGATAACAGGTTGGTGCTGGGCTGGTTGTCGGTCTTGTGGGTTGCGGACATCTTGGGTCCTTTGAGCCGGGGAAACACCCAGGTGTTGTTATTTGTGGGCATCTTGGATCTGTTGATCCTGGATAACAGGTTGGTGCTGGGCTGGTTGTCGGTCTTGTGGGTTGCGGACACCTTGGGTCCTTTGAGCCGGGGAAACACCCAGGTGTTGTTATTTGTGGGCATCTTGGATCTGTTGATCCTGGATAACAGGTTGGTGCTGGGCTGGTTGTCGGTATTGTAGGTTGCGGACATCTTGGGTCCGAAGATCCTGGATAGCAGTTCAAGGCAGTGGTTGTTGTTTGCGGACACCTAGGATCTCTTGAGCCAGGGTAGCATTTTGGACCGTCAGTTGATGGCGGCAAGTACGTAGATGGTTGGCGTGTGGTTTGTGGGCATCTTGGATCTGTTGATCCTGGATAACAGGTTGGTGCTGGGCTGGTTGTCGGTCTTGTGGGTTGCGGACACCTTGGGTCCTTTGAGCCGGGGAAACACCCAGGTGTTGTTATTTGTGGGCATCTTGGATCTGTTGATCCTGGATAACAGGTTGGTGCTGGGCTGGTTGTCGGTCTTGTAGGTTGCGGACATCTTGGGTCCTTTGAACCGGGGAAACAACCAGGTGTTGTTATTTGAGGACATCTTGGATCTGTTGATCCTGGATAACAGGTTGGGGGTGGGCTGGTTGTTGGTCTTGTAGTTTGGGGACATCTTGGGTCCTTTGAGCCGGGGAAACAACCAGGTGTTGTTATTTGAGGGCATCTTGGGTCCGAAGATCCTGGATAGCAGTTCAAGGCAGTGGTTGTTGTTTGCGGACACCTAGGATCTCTTGAGCCCGGGTAGCATTTTGGACCGTCAGTGGATGGCGGCAAGTATGTAGCTGGTTGACGTGTGGTTTGTGGGCATCTTGGATCTGTTGATCCTGGATAACAGGTTGGTGCTGGGCTGGTTGTTGGTCTTGTAGGTTGGGGACATCTTGGGTCCTTTGAGCCGGGGAAACAACCAGGTGTTGTTATTTGTGGGCATCTTGGATCTGTTGATCCTGGATAGCAGGTTGGTGCTGGACTGGTTGTTGGTCTTGTAGGTTGCGGACATCTTGGGTCCTTTGAGCCGGGGAAACAACCGGGTGTTGTTATTTGAGGGCATCTTGGATCTGTTGATCCTGGATAGCAGGTTGGCGCTGGGCTGGTTGTTGGTCTTGTAGGTTGGGGACATTTTGGGTCCTTTGAGCCGGGGAAACAACCAGGTGTTGTTATTTGAGGACATCTTGGGTCCGAAGATCCTGGATAGCAGTTCAAGGCAGTGGTTGTTGTTTGCGGACACCTAGGATCTCTTGAGCCCGGGTAGCATTTTGGACCGTCAGTGGATGGCGGCAAGTATGTAGCTGGTTGACGTGTGGTTTGTGGGCATCTTGGATCTGTTGATCCTGGATAACAGGTTGGTGCTGGGCTGGTTGTTGGTCTTGTAGGTTGGGGACATCTTGGGTCCTTTGAGCCGGGGAAACAACCAGGTGTTGTTATTTGTGGGCATCTTGGATCTGTTGATCCTGGATAGCAGGTTGGTGCTGGGCTGGTTGTTGGTCTTGTAGGTTGGGGACATCTTGGGTCCTTTGAGCCGGGGAAACAACCAGGTGTTGTTATTTGAGGGCATCTTGGGTCCGCAGATCCTGAATAGCAGTTCAAGGCAGTGGTTGTTGTTTGCGGACACCTAGGATCTCTTGAGCCCGGGTAGCATTTTGGACCGTCAGTGGATGGCGGCAAGTATGTAGCTGGTTGACGTGTGGTTTGTGGGCATCTTGGATCTGTTGATCCTGGATAACAGGTTGGTGCTGGGCTGGTTGTTGGTCTTGTAGGTTGGGGACATCTTGGGTCCTTTGAGCCGGGGAAACAACCAGGTGTTGTTATTTGTGGGCATCTTGGATCTGTTGATCCTGGATAGCAGGTTGGTGCTGGGCTGGTTGTTGGTCTTGTAGGTTGGGGACATCTTGGGTCCTTTGAGCCGGGGAAACAACCAGGTGTTGTTATTTGAGGGCATCTTGGGTCCGAAGATCCTGGATAGCAGTTGAAGGCAGTGGTTCTTGTTGGGGTTGGTCTAGTCGTCTGCGGACACCTCGAATCTTTCGATCCTGGGGAGCAACGAGGAGCCGGGGTTGTAGTTGGAAATGGTTTGGTTGTTTGCGGACACCTAGGATCTCTTGAACCCGGGTAGCATTTTGGACCGTCAGTGGATGGCGGCAAGTATGTAGCTGGTTGACGTGTGGTTTGTGGGCACCTTGGATCTGTTGATCCTGGATAGCATGTTGGGGCTGGATTGGTTGTTGGTCTTGTAGGTTGCTGACATCTTGGGTCCTTTGAGCCGGGGAAACACCCAGGTGTTGTCATTTGAGGGCACCTTGGATCTGTTGATCCTGGATAGCAGGTTGGGGCTGGACTGGTTGTCGGTCTTGTAGGTTGCGGACATCTTGGGTCCTTTGAACCGGGGAAGCAACCAGGTGTTGTTATTTGAGGGCATCTTGGGTCCGAAGATCCTGGATAGCAGTTCAAGGCAGTGGTTCCTGTTGGGGTTGGTCTTGTCGTCTGCGGACATCTCCGATCTGTCGATCCTGGGAAGCAACGGGGAGCCGGTGTTGTAGTCGGTATGGGTTTTGTTGTTTGCGGACACCTGGGATCTCTTGAGCCCGGGTAGCATTTTGGACCGTCAGTGGATGGTGGCAAGTATGTAGCTGGTTGACGTGTGGTTTGGGGGCATCTTGGATCTGTTGATCCTGGATAACAGGTTGGTGCTGGGCTGATTGTCGGTCTGGTAGGTTGCGGACATCTTGGGTCCTTTGAACCGGGGAAACAACCAGGTGTTGTTATTTGAGGGCATCTTGGGTCCGAAGATCCTGGATAGCAGTTCAAGGCAGTGGTTCCTGTTGGGGTTGGTCTGGTTGTCTGCGGACATCTCCGATCTGTCGATCCTGGGAAGCAACGGGGAGCGGGCGTTGTAGTCGGTATTGGTTTTGTTGTTTGCGGACACCTAGGATCTCGTGATCCAGGGTAACATTGCGAACTCCCAGTGGAAGGGGGCAAGTACGTAGATGGTTGACAGTTTTTATCGTTTGAATCTGGAGTACATCCTGGTTTTAGAGTTGTTGGTATTTTTGGACACCTAGGATCTGGAGATCCTGGGAAGCAGTTTAGCAACTCTTGAGGCGTTGTCGTTTGTGGGCAGCGTGGATCTGTTGAACCTGGGTAGCATTGAGGACCTGCAGTTGGGGTAGGAAGCGTCGTTTGAGGACATCTAGGATCTTTCGATCCAGGATAACAGCGAGGACTTAAAGTTGTAATTGGGGTAGGCCTCGTGGTCTGAGGGCACCTGGGGTCGCTTGAGCCAGGATAGCATTTTGGGCCATCAGTTGATGGCGGCAAGTATGTAGATGGTTGACCTGTGGTTTGTGGACATTTTGGATCCGTTGATCCAGTATAGCAACGCGGCGCCTGTGTTGTGCTTGGTACTGGTCTAGTTGTCTGTGGACACCTTGGGTCCGTTGATCCTGGATAACAGCTCAAGGCTGTTGTTCCGGTTGGAGTTGGTCTAGTCGTTTGCGGACATCTGGGATCGCTCGATCCTGGGAAGCAACGAGGAGCTTGGGTTGTTCTAGGAACTGGTGTTGTTGTTTGCGGACAGCGTGGATCCCTGGATCCGGGGTAGCATTTCGGACTCTGAGTGGATGGTGGCAAGTACGTGGATGGTTGACAGTTTACGTCTGTTGACCCAGCTATACAGCCCGGTTTTAGGGTAGTTGGTATTTTTGGACATCTTGGATCTGGAGAACCTGGAAAGCAATTAAGTGACGTGGGAAGTGTGGTTGCTTCTATGCACTGTGGATCTCTCGAACCCGGATAGCACCGCGAACCTGGAGTTGAGGTAGGACGGGTTGTTTTTGGACACCTTCGATCTGTTGAACCAGGATAACAGCGTGGGGCTAATGTTGTAATTGGGGTCGGCTCTGTGACCTGTCGACATTTCGGATCTGTTGATCCAGGGAAACATTGTTTGGCTGGGGTTTTTGTAGTCTTTGCAGGTTGACGGCATCTTGGGTCCCTTGAACCAGGATAACAGCTGGGTGCTGTCGGTGGGATCCGTGTCGTTGGCTGTGGGCATCGTGGATCTCTTGATCCTGGATAACATTTGGGAACTTCCGTCGAGGGCGGCAAATAAGTTGATGGCTGACATTTTTTATCTGTCGAGCCTGGAAGACATCCTGGACTCTGAGTAGTTTCTATTTTTGGGCATCTGGAATCAGGAGATCCTGGGAAGCAATTCGGTGGCTCTTGAGGCGTCGTATCCAAGCAGCTTGGATCAGTTGAACCAGGATAACAGACTGAGGCTTCAGTTGTTACCTGACGACATCTCGGATCCCGTGATCCTGGGTAACATCTTTCGGTAGTGGTTACTGTTGGAAGTGGTCTTTTAGTTTGTGGACATCTACGATCTGTCGATCCCGGGAAACAACGAGGAGCCGGCGTTGAAGTAGGAATAGGCTTCGTTGTTTGAGGACATCTTGGGTCTCTTGACCCGGGGTAGCATTTTGGGCTGTCAGTAGATGGAGGCAAGTACGTAGATGGCTGGCAGTTTTCATCAGTTGAACCAGGTGGACATCCGGGTCTTGGAGACGTTTGTATCTGTGGACATCTTGGATCTCGAGATCCTGGATAGCAAATTGGAGGTGGTGATGTTTGCAAGCACCTTGGATCAGTTGATCCAGAGTAGCACTCTGGGGATTCAGTTGTGGTAATCTGTTGACACCTTGGATCTCTTGAGCCGGGGTAACAACGTGCACTTGAAGTTCTAGGAGTTGTTGTTCGTGTAGGCTGGGAACACCTGGGGTCTGTTGAACCTGGATAACATTGTGATGGCGTCGGTCTGGTAGACTCAGTTTTGATTGTTGTTCTACAACTAGGATCTCGCGATCCAGGATAGCAACTTGGGGCAATGCTCGTTGTACGGATTGGTATTTCATTTTCAGAATCCGGAGGTATACCGGGTACATCACATCGCGGTGCATCGCATTTTCCACTGCACAGCTCAATATCACACTTGAGGAAAACTTGATTCCGATCGGGAAATTTAAACGCATTTAGTGTATTATAGACAACAGTTGTTGCCCCATCTCGGTTCGGTTGATCACTTTTTTGCCAAGTTCCGAAAAGTTTAGCTTTCTTTGAACATCCATTTTTATCCGACAGCTGCAACGTCGTTGTGCTTTTCGACGAGTAGTCCTCATTATCGAACGCATAACAATCGCGCACAGTAATATCGTATTCCCTGCTTGGATCACGCAAGTAAATTAAAATTGATATATGTTCCCCGATTTTAATTATTCCACTGATCGGGCTGTTGTTCGGATAGTCGCCCTTGAGAATGTCCATCCAACATTCAACGCCACCAGTCAATGTTGGCACCTGAACTACTTCCAGCATATCGACTACAAACGGCTTAAAGATCACCGTCTTTTCCTGCTCCCCACTTCTAGTGCACGTTATGCGTCTAGCAGTGTCCCAGATTTCTTGCACATTCTCATCTGATTGAATAACCAAGATGTTATCCACAGATGAGCACACTCTGCATGAAGGTCGGCTGCCACACCCATTAACAGGAACCTTAAACGTATAACGGTTATTATTGCTGCCAGCTGCAACATATCTAAAAACATAGAAAAAAATATTTATGCATTTGTCGTTTACTTTTGATATTGTCAATCTACCTGCATTTGGGATCGTTGAAATAGCCTTGACTGTAAATAATACCGTTGAAGTTCTCTTCGAACTCAATATTCACAAGAATATCATCAGCTTGATCGCATTTTACATCGATTTTCTCTACGTGGACATGGCCTCTTCCGCCTAGCGCGATTTCGTTATCCCTATTTCGGGAAAACCCACCAGATACGGTTATGAGATCATTTTGCCGGTTCACTCTCCTTTTTCGTTCGCGACAATTGACCGATGATATCTAATGGATAGTAATCAATTGCATTTGTTGTCTCAAAAATATGTTAGATTTGTAGTCACTACTCACCGCCAGGGTCAATAGTATGACCAATAGCAATGGTCTCATGACGACCATGGTTGTTGGGAGAATCCAACTTTTCGGAAGTGTTGCTTGGTGGTATTATCTAAATAGGGTATATTTGTCAAAAGGTTATGTTAAGAAAAGTATTGCCTGTACGTTTAGTATGGAGAATAGAGAATGTTCTAAAGAGTTACAGTATTAAGTGCTATTTTTATTTCACAGAATTCAGGCATCCAACAGACGCGGCAAAAGTCAAACGTTGTGTAAATATGTATAAATTGATAATGCATGCATGTTTAACTTTAACCGCAAAGCCTGTTTGGTTGATTATCGGCAGGCAACCGGATCTCAAATCATACATCAGTCGAGACCATCCCCAACTATGAACTCTGACTCATGTGCCAGTCCAAGCCACACTCATTAATACCCCATGTGCTGGCAATTCTCTGATCATTCATATGTGGGAGTATCATTCACAAAAAAAAAAAAAATAAATCTGTGTCAGCAAGTGACATATGCGCTGTATCCTTCAAAATATGTAACACACTCATGCAACAACTTGGTATCAGTGAACTTCTAGCTGTTGGCCTTCAGAGTGCGTCTGCCTTAGGCTGTCGGGGAGAGCGGGGCATTTTGTTGGTTTTGTTTGCTTCACTGCAGTTCGGTGCACATTTGCTTAATGAAATTTCATTTAAAATGTCAAAAATTCAATTGGAAACCACTCTACAGTGCAAATAAACTCCCACGCCTATTCAATGAGAAGAGATAAAAGTGAAAGGCAAACGAATCTGTTATAAGAATCTTGGAACAGCTTTCCCAGGTTTTATTCAGTGACAATGAAGATGTGATTATAAATTAAATGGGATATTAAAGTGATGTCCACACTTCATATAAATCTACTACCTACAGCCCGCAATATGGCGTCTAATTAACCAACTGTCATAATAAACCTAGTTCCGAGAGAACAAAACTATAAAAATGAAAATGCAGATGTGCAACATTTATGAAAATCGGACATAAACGCAACTGACTTAATTTTCCACACATTTTGACATTTCCTTCAGTTCTTGGGAAAATTCTCTTTTTTTTGACACCTCGTTTGTTAAGATAAATTCGGTGTGAAAGCCGCAAAAAAGATCAGTCAAACAATACGACAACAAAAGTTGGCAGTTGGCTTAAAAACAAGTGGCCAGTAATTCGCATTTTATACGCTTCGAGTTCCCCAAAAGACGATTTCGTTCGCTGGCGAGTTCATCTGAGAATCTCAGGTGATACCTACTCTTACAGGTATCGTGTGATATGTTTGTCAATATATTTTGTAAATTGTACTATACAAAATTGAATTGAATTGAATAGAACAACAATGAATATAACATCATGCAAAATGAGAAAAAATAGGGAAATTTACGGAAATTGTTCTGATGGTAAAGAAGAGATATAATGCCACTGCTTAATATATTTTTGAAGAATTTTAATATTGGAACGGACTAGCTTCATTCTTAATAAAAATTCCACGTATGCACTTGACATGACTTATAATGTTTAATGTAATGCTGCCGCTTTAATTTTGAAACTATATAGGTTCTTCACCTGCGCCACCTCTCGCGAACGTCTGACAAACATCCAAGAGTATACTAAGTGGGGAAGCGAGGAGTAACAACGTTTCTCGCTATTTTGGTTTGACCCTGACAGTTTCTGTTGGGAAATTTTTTTTAATTATCCTGAAAAAGCTTCTCAATTCAGCCATTCGGACTCGGCATTAAATTGTAGGTCCCTTCCGTTCGTCCAACATTTTACTCGATCCAATCGAAACCAAGAATGTGGAGAGAAATGAAAAAAGTAGTCTCTAGTGAAATCGAAAGTTGGAATGTCAATTGGCTGAAATCGAACCACTTTCCATTTGTTTCGAATCTTAGAATTAGGGTGATTAGATTATAAAAATGGGTCGCCATTATTTTTAAAATGTGTCCAAAATTATTTATTTAGAAAATGGGGTCGCTCCGGTTCCTGGCATGCGGTGAAAAAGTCGCAATCGCTAATCGTGCTTTAGACTACCATTGATCTACATAATGCATGTCAGGTTATGTCAGATTGGATTTAGGGTACCTACCTATAGGCAGATGCTGAACAGTAAAACCAATTTGCATGACAAAGATTTGAATCCTAATTTACTTGGACTTGGACGCGTTAAATTTTGCAAATTTTTTGCTACCCACTTTCCGGAAATTAGTTTTAGGGTCGAAACGTTGTTACCATAAAATGTTATCCACACTTTGCTCTATGAGTGTTATCAAAACTGATAGCCTTTTTCGTCATCCCACTAAGCGCACTAGGAGCACCTCACCTGGAAGCTGGACCACCTTCTGCTGCTATAGGTCGATTCGAATCTCAGAATTAGGGTGATTTTTAAGGCACCTTCCTTACTTTAAAAAGTTACCTTTTTTATGAATCTTTTACAAAATGCGAGCCTACAAATAGAATTTTCAAAACATAAAGAATTTGAATTATCATTAAAGACAATTTTTCCCTCACAGATTTTTCTCCTGATTGATGTTAATGCAAACAATGCTCCATTGATTGAAGTAAAAAGAAGCCTACTCTTAGCCACAGATTAGAAAATCGTTGAAAATATCTCCATTATAAGTAGAGCACAAAAATTAACCTAAGAAATGAAGCCAATTCACACGTTTGCCCAAGACTTGTGAAATATGCTTTCGACATCCGACCCCTAATAAAGGAGCTAGTTTAATTCATTCCAAAATTTACCATAACCACACCAACATACGCCGAAATATGTCCAAATTGATACATCTAACCTTGGATGTAAATAAAAAATTTCACGCCTTTGCAATCAATACTAACCCCACCTCTGCATCGATTTCCCAATGTCCAACAAATCAAATTGACATCTAAACTATAAACTAAAATATTTATATTTGATAATAGCGTTAACATTTACAGTTTAATTAATAGCCAATGCTTACAGCCACTAATGAGAAATGGGCATAGCAATTATACAAGACCCAAGCAAAACGTGCAGATCGCGACTCATGCCGATCATCATCCACACCAAAGATGCTCTCCAGTCATAGACCGAAGGTAAATTCATTCTTAGAAATGGCAAAAGATCATCATGGCCAATTGCAAATCATAGGGTATCTCGATTTCTCATGCATAAAACTAAATAAAATATTGCTGGCTTTTGCTAATTTTTATCGTAAACATAAACAATTTACTTTACATCAATTTATAACCATTCAGACAACATTCGCTGATATTTGTTCAGAAAAATCAAACGCAGTTTCACTTGCCCATTCGGATTTCTCAATGGGACCTACTACCTACGGCAACCAACCGGTATAGAGGGTCGTCTTGTGTTTCGTGTTGTATTACATAAGGTTCAATTATTTGACCTTTCGGCGAACTGCCTTCCAATTATAATCAATGATGCACGAGACATTAGAATGCTTCCCAAAATATATACCTACCTACATAAAAATAAAACCACCGTGTATAGGAAATAAGAAAAGTGCAAGTCTTAGATAATCCAAAATTCAGTGGTTGTAGGTGTTACGTCTCATATATAATATTTCGTAATGTTTATGGATTTTAGGCGGTAACTGACGGCACCGATATGATGGCACACAGACACGGTGCCGCTGCTCTTGCGCGCATACCCAAGATGTCATAACAAAAGTAAACACTTTCATGAGAGTTATTGAATTTATCGTTGGGCATGATTTGAATCCTGGTGAAATCGAAATGGCATGAACCCAATTGCGATTTCGATTACAAAATCAGACTGACGTTGGTACTTGTAATTTGTCACAAGGACTGCTGCAATTGATGCATTGTTTTGTTTATGCCAGAGTTTGACCCGTTTTAGTACTTATTCTTGTTAGATAGTAATGGCAGTAATGACAGTTGGAATTATGTATAATATACCATTGTACAGAAGGCATATTTAAACTAATGGCAGTAGGTATAGGCCCTTCAGAATTATGTGTAGGCGTCTATGTCTTGTGATGGATGAAGAAAAAGGGTGGCGTTTCTTTGAGAGTCGATAGAGTAGGCTCTGTCATATATAAAGATCTGATTTTATTGCAAAATTCAATAATATCTAATCGCCCTAAAAAAAAAAAAAATTCCCACTAATGAACGAATGATTGTGTTTAGTTAGGCCTAGGGTCCGATATGAAACCAATTTAATTTTTTTATTTTATATCCTTTTTTGAAAAACATTTCGCATAAATTGTTGGTTGGCATTATTCACTACTTCTTACGAGTCACTCAAAAAAGGACCTTTCAAAAACAATTAATTTGCACAATTATTTAGTAAAATAAAAATAAATAGTTGGCGCAACAGCAACACACCCTAGCTTCTCACAACCATTCGTTTGTTTAATTTGTTTATTTTTAATTGTGAAAGGGACAATCATACTCTCGGATGCTTGTCAGACGTTCGCGAGAGGTGGCGCAGTGGAACAAAACCTTCAGTTGTAGTTTGTATTTTTCCGGGGATCAAACCTGGGAAACCTCGCACAGTAGTCCAACACACTAACCGCACTGAGCCACTGCGCTCACATTTAGTCAAATAGTCGGCTTAAATTCTGGGACATTTTGCAACGGATTTTTGAATAAGACCACACTATAGTCGAAGCTTATGAAAAAAAAAAGACTGCGTCCTGCACAAATGTCCTTTCATCTGAGAAATATCAGACAATTTTACATCACACCAGAAGACAGTTCATAAACACAATTTTGAATTTGTAAAAAATAAAATATAAATTTGCACGAGTCCTTTCAAGGGGCAGCACATTTAATTGAAGTAAAAAAAAAATCACTTGTATATTTAATTTATTTTCATACGTTAAAGAAACACCAACTAACCGTTTTTCAACCGGAACTTCAATATGAAACTGAAAGTGTTTACAAGATGAGAAAAGAGGAAGATACACGGTATTTGACGATGTCACACTAACTAAATGGAAAACTCATTTAATCTTAGCTTAAATACTTGTATAGCCATCTATCCAATCGGAGGGACTGTTAAGATTGAAGACGAAAATATACGATTTTTTTTTTATGTTATTTTGGAATGGTTGGTGTTGTTACCACCGCTTCTTCGGCGCTTCGGACGGTGTTTTTTTTTTTTTTTTTTTTTTTTTTTTGCCGATGTTCGCGAGCCGCTCAAAGAGATACCGAGATGACGATGCTTAGGTTCAAATGTTTTTGTTATTAAACAGAGATGGGGGTAACCTAAGCACCATAGAGTGCAACAAAGTAAATTGTTATATGTGTGGTGTGTTGTGTGTGTGTGATGCTTGATACGCCGCGAGTCAATTGTTTTCAGTGCGGTTGCAGGCAAGCCAGATTGGGGACGTTCAAGTATATCGGTATATATTCATAGTGGACAAGGAGGTTCACAAGTCATCAGAAAAAAAAAATTCAAACAAAAACTGTCTGTAGTTTGGCACAAATATTTCTGATGTCAGACGTGTGGGGTTGGTAATGTGATGAGATATTTAGATCTTTTTTGGTTGTTTTTTTGGAGAAATTCAGAAGCGAAGAACAAGGTTAGCGGCAAATTAGTTATTACTTGAAGGAGAAATAATTTAGTACTGTACTAAGTAAAGTTCAGAAGGCTCAAGGGTGAAAGAATTCACGGTCTAAATTTACTATACCAAATAGTGGATGAGTCAAACTATGGTTTGCTGGTAGGGGCGGAGGATGAGGTCTGTATTACATAAGAAAGGATCTGAAGGATCATGGTGAATATAAAATAGTTAACTTGGGACTTGTAAGAACAAATTGTTATAGATACATATATTCCTCTAGGGTCTAGAATCACAATTATGACAAGATAATCATCTCTGTTTTTAAATCCTGCTGCTCGGCTGGGCTGTTGCATTATTCTGCAGCTTTCTCCCAGTCATTAAACAAAAAATTATGATTCGGCTGTAACCGTTACGGTGTGGACACTTGTATACTACGTGAGCGCAGTGCAACCCACTTATCAACGTATATTTCGCAATCAAAATTGTCGTCTTCACGGTGCAAGGTGTGACCTATCAATTGTCACTTTTGTGATCGTAAAACGTGATGTTTACAAGTTTTCTGACCTATCCCCTACTTTAGCTCTTCGTTGGAGATGAGATTAGGCCCACAAAACTATGATACGATGTACTGTGTATAATGAAATAAAATAATCACAGGCCATAGTTTTTTATATATAAAAAAAAAACAAAAAAACGTTGTCATCTATGTAATTACAAATCGTTAGCATTCCCAAAATTAGTTTTAATTAAAGTCACATTGACAACATCTATATTTTGTTAAGGTCGCCGGCAGCTAGACTCAGAGCGAAGAAGACTGCAAATAAATAGATAAAATCAAATTCATTTTGAGGTCAAAAAAAGAAAATTCCCATCCACCGCTCACGTAATCCCCAATTATCAGATTTATCTTGAATCGGCCAAATCACTGTGGCACTGCTATCCGGAATAAAGATGAAAAATACAACCGTGTCCATAAAAATATGAAGATTTTTCGAGACCTTGACATTTTATGAAAATCATAAAACTCATCTCTTTTGATGGACCACCACATAGGGTTAATATTTTTGTTTGTTTGTTTAATACAAGTACAATCCATCATCTCTTGGCCGTTATGTATATGAGGAAGTAATGCCAAATTGTATTAACATGTTAATGGAGGATGAACAAATAATAATTTGAAGGTATAAAAAAAGAAACTGAATAGGTACACGTAAACAATGTGGCAAAATTTTACAACTTTGAAATGAAGAAACCGATACAAAATATCATCACGCTAATTGTTCAAATTGAAACTATTTTATAACGGCCAACTCTTCGCATAAGGAAGTTTCCAATAAACCAGATTATGTTTGAATATAAAGTTTAGTTTGGAGAGAATATTTTACAACCTTATTAGATAGCTTTTCCCCAAATCGCAAGGGACGCGGACACGGTTTGATTGTGTGTCTCGAGTAGGGGATTGGCATTGTTATGTTTATTTTGATGATATTTAAAGACCTCCATCAATTTCAATCTCTGTGAATTTTTCAAGAATACGTCTTTGATGTATATTTTCTAATAGAAGTTTGAAATTTTTATTTCTTGATTTTAGTTTATTCAATAAGTTACCATTCAAACGTTTTTGTATTTCTTCGGCCAATTTTCATTCACGGGATGAATGATGTGGTAATTTGCCCTCTGAATATAGAAACATGATGCCTAAGGTGTATCGAATTATGCGGCAAAAATGGAAAACTGAAGGTGTTATTTTGACAAGCCAAATGACAAGAGCGCCCCAGGTGGAGTATTTGTTGTTATCTGCCATATTTTTACAGGGGGCAGATCACGTAAAATGAAAACGATCGAACGATGCCGTTTCGACAATAGCAGTCTCTGTTTATTGCCACGGATATGCTAGAGACAGCATGCTTGAAAACGATGTCGTTCAATCGTTTTTATTTTACGTGATCTGACCCCAGATTTTCTTAAACGTCAGTCATATAATATGAATGATACAGCCATCATTTGTCATTCATATTTGAATGATATGGCCTGTACGAAATTAAAAATTTTGTTTAGTAAAAAAAAAACCCTTAAAACACATCAAAGAAATTTTCCGTTTTCACTTTTAGAAATATTGACAAAATTCGCTTGGTAGTGAATAAAGTAAAACGAAGGCAGTCGAAAGTCCGACAATCACGTCAAATATAATTTTCTAAAGTGAACATCTGTTCAATTGTGACAAAAAAAATTGCGCTCGTACGTCGTCATGAACCTTGAAGATCAAACCCTCAGACTGGTTTTAGCCACCTGCCTTTGCGTCAGGCGTATGGAGTATAATTTTATATTGCTCGCTCTGTTTATGCCTTCTCACACTAGGTGGCAGCGCGCGTCACGTTGATAGCAAAGTACCCACATGTAGGCAAATCCGTAAATTTTTAACCAATTTTAAGATGCAATTTTCGAGTAATAAACCACCAGTATCTACACTTTTTACAATAATCAGTAATCACGTTGATAAAGTGTAACAAAGGCAACCCAAATTCAGCCCACAGCGGTCAATCAAAACCAGACAAAATTTAACAAAGAAAAATACATGACCATATACAAATAAACGACACACAGACGCAGGGATCACGCGAAGGACAGTAAAACAAGTTGAGTTGAACGCAAAGGTGGAAATAAATTATATGAAATATTGTGAACAACTTACCCCGAAAACGTTGATTGACAGCACCACTTGCAAGCCATGTCTGGAAAATAAAAAAAAAATATATTCTAATTATCTTTTTATAGGTAATAATTTTTTACACGCTCCATAATAATGAATGGCATCACAGAAAAAGGTAAGGATCACAGATATTTCTGGTCCGATTTTGAAAACTATAAGAAGAATGAAAATTAATCTATACTAACATTTGAAAGATGCGCCATAAAAACTGTCTATAACATATCGTCTCAAGATCTGAGGCCGAATAGCCGCATCCGTGATCGAACGAAGGTTATCGATTTTGCTTTAGTCATCATTTAAATAAATGCGAAAAAAACAGTGACAGAAATTCTAGGACCCGATTCCGAAAGTTTCGCTCATGGACATAATCAAAAAACTCAAAACCCACCCTCAGAACCTGTGACTCTACAAGGTGATGTGAGTTTTCGTGTGACGATTAAATGATATATTCTGTTTTTTTTTCCTTTACTTATGGCTTTTTTTCGCCCATTTTTATTATGGGTCATAGAATCATTCTAAACTAACACTCTGAAAAAGAGCGAATAAATTTATTTAACTATGTACACAGTGTCGACTGAAAAAATCTACATCTCCGCTCTTGGATTCGAAGTGATGGCTGATGGCTGGAGACGCTTGTTGGTTGAGGGCCAGGTCCAGGTCCATCCCGGACTGTGGCGCCACTTTAAGTAAGTAAGTAAGTAGAACTTACTTTTCCTAAATTGCCCCAAAATATGTAAAGGGTGATTAAGTTTTAAGGGCCGATGTTGATTTTGAATAAAACACAAATTATTTAGGAAATTATTGTCATTTCTTTTTATTATGATAATATTGGTATGGTTCAATTATGTATTGCACAAAATATCGGCCAAATGGACGCCGCGACTTCGGCGGCACACCTCCATCCGATGGTCCAAATTTTCTATGACGCTGAGACATAATTGAGGTTCTATGCCATTAAACCCCACCAAACAGTCACTCTTTGTGGGTGCATTGGTTTTTCGACAATCACTCTTGGATTATCATTCGCCCAAATGCGGCAATTCTGATTATTGAGGAATGCACTGAGGTGAAAATGTGCCTCATCACTGAAGATGATTTTCTTCGAAAATTGATCATCCACTGTTGCCATTTCTTGCCACCATTCTGACCATTGACGATGACGACGCTTGAAATGGTCAAGAGGCTTTAGTTCTTGAGTCAATTGCACCTTGTAAAGGCGTAAATGCAAGTCTTTATGCATAATGTTCATCAACGACGAGCGTGGAAGGTGCTTGGGCACGACGACGAGTTGAAGTGGACGACTCTTCCGCCGCACTATCGCGAACAGCAGCAATATTTTCTGCAGTACGAGCTGTGCAAGCATGCACTGATGTTTTCACATCTCCTACAGACCCGGTTTGCTCAAATTTTTGCACGATGTTTCCGATTGTACGCACATTTGGACGATTAAATTGACCGAAAAAATCACAAAGTGCACGATATGCATTTTGATTTGAACGCCCATTTTCATAATAAGCCTGAATAACTTTAACGCGTTGCTCGATTGTGTATCTTTCTATGGTTCAAATTGTTCAAATTGTTTGTCTGAAATTGAGAAATGTCAAATGAAATGCAGAAAAAAACTTGACGATAAGGTGTGGTTCACATTCAACATCGGCCCTTAAGATTTAACCACCCTTTAGTTTATCATACCTTCCCTTTTAGAGGCCAAAAAATCACAGCCCGGAGCCACAAGGTTTCGAATCTACACCTCTGTGAATGTTTTCTATTCTTGACATTATACGAACCGCACCATCAATCAAAAATGCATATTAGTTACATCCATTCTTTGGTATCACAAAAGCAGTTTTCTATTTTCAGATTTTATTAACGACTCGACAATTTATCGTGGAATTAAGTATATGCAAAGATTATACAAAAGACATATAGACTGCCGTACGATTTATTTAAAAATGGTTGCAAACACTTTTTTGCAATTTTCGAATGCATTTGAAAGCTTGTAGATTATTCTTAATTTATTATAGCTACTTGTTTACAATTCATGCGGTGTATTGTTTAGACACTAGGTCAATATTTTTTTCTTTTTTTTTTTAAATAAAAAATAAGGTGATCTGGTGATTCCTAAACCGGTCAAGAATCGATTCAGAAAAAATATCAAAACACACTTAAATTATTCAGTTATATTAGGTATATGAAATGTCAAACAAGTGAAACTTATTTGGGCAGTACCATAAATTGAAATATACTTTGTAATGACATTGTACAAAATGGTTTACTTGTCCTTGAAAATTTGAATTGGTTAAACGTTGAATTATCGTCCCAAAAAAATAAAAACTCATACAAACGAATGGTTGTGAGAAGCTAGGACTTCGGTGCCTATACGGACACGGGCCTGTTGCATCAACAATTTATTTAGAGCGTTGAATGTTCGAGTAGAGAAGTGTTTTCAAATTGTCGCTCTACCAAAATATATATATCAATTAAAACTCGGCAGTGAATTTCAAAACAGATAAATGTCAGCGTCAGGGGCTGCTACGAAATGCGTGTTGATACTTCACCTTTTGTTGCAGTAAATTTTAGATCTAATCAAGGAATAGAGAAGCTAGAACCATGTTTGCGAAACAATTTTTGTATTTTTCAATCAAGGAATATTCAGTTTGTGGGTCCGCAGATACATTTGCAAGTTGGCCAATAGATTAGATCAACAAAAACAACACAAAAATAATGCCCTTAGGTCGCTGGACTACAAAAGAGGAATAAATAAAACTCGCCCTGCAATTTGGTAACCTGTCCGTCAGTTTGTAAATCCAATCAAATCTCGCGTCGGTCTGAGACTAACCATTAAATTCGCCCATACCCGTGAAACCTGCAGTCTTGTTGCTGTCTGCAAATACATTCTAAAGATTTGCCGTAAGACGAGCCAAAATCTGTGATTTTTTACAATCCTATGCCCGTCGTGGAGATGACAGTTGAAGCATAGTTCGAAAACCGATGCAGCTCATTCGTCATCGTGAATAGATTTTCAAATGGAACACACTTTGCCCATATACATATAATAGTTCCGACCTTGTTTTAACTAATTTACTATTAATTTTTCTTTTTTCGAAAAACGCATTCCACCATGTAAAATGGGGGTTGTCATTGTCAGTACCTGATGAAAGGAAAGAAAGAAGAATTATTAAACAGTTCTTCCACAACAAAGTAGCAAACAAAAATCTTCGAAAAAAAGCCTCTCCTTATAAAGCGCGACGCGGACACTGTGTCCCATAGAAGGAAAACATGTTTTGGAATACAAGTTCAAAATCACAGTCGGCCATGAGCATGAACCGGCAGCTTTGGTAGTTGCTGCAGTTCATCACCAATTTACAGTATAAAGGATTCGACTAGCTTTGTGGTTAACAAAAAAATATATGTGTTTCCTATTTTACATCTCATAATGTCTCTGGTGGCTGATGGGCGCCCATATGTACTTTGGTATTAATCAATAGTCATGAATCATTGGACGGATAAATTAATAAATAAACTTGTTGCTTGGCTTCGCTGGGTTTCATTATCTTTCTGTCTGCAGCGTCGATAATTTTCTTTTTTACCACCGTGATGACTGGCGTTTTGAGTACAATTATTTTCTGCTATTTTGCAAACAAAAATATCGAAGATCCAAGCAGCAGCATCGTGTAGAAAAAGGCATCGTGTATAATCACAATCGGCTGTGATGTAACTTTATTTGATTTTCATATTATTTGTTGGTAGGCATGTGGTGAGGTATTAGGCGCAGATAGATGAAGGTTTTAACCACTTTTTTTTTTGTTAGACATTTTCGCCTTTGTAGGTGATGATCTTTTCCTCATGGTAAGACAGACATTAATAAATTGTTGGAATGGAAAGCATCCCCATGCGTCATGGTATAAACGGAAAGAAATGTGCATACGAGTATGTATCTTTTTTTTTGTTAGCTTTTGACTGTGGTACTGGTAGCGTAATTAATTTGTCGTTTCTCGCTGTCCATACTACCTTGATTAAATGTGTTGCAAACTTAATAATTCAAAATTAATTATGCAAATTTGGAACGCGTAAAATAGGGCTCTCACGTGCGTGGACAACTTAATTAATATTGTGTGAAAGCAGCAATGGCTATGACCTTGCGGAAATTAGGGGGCTATGATGACACAGAGATTGTCAAATTAGTTGGTGCTGCGTGTAAAATAAAATGCGGGAGAATTTTATGCGGTTGTCTGGGAATGGGAAACATCAATATTGCGAGCATTTTAAAAAGTGACAAGTCAATTTGATAATGACAGGGATATTAATGATGCTGTCATTCCGACAATGGTCTCTACTCTATACGAATAAGTAATTAGATGTCTACAGCGTTTATTTTCCAGGAAGATGTTGAATAACTAATTTCGCATCCTCGTTGACTGATGTGCGGGTGTACTATGTACGTGGTTAAGCTTTCCAGCAGAAATGAAGGCAGCTTTGTCATTTTTCACTATACACGCTGCATCTGCATAGCAATTAGATGCAAAACGCAGGATGCGACAGCGAAGAAAGAGCTGATTACATCGTTGTCCTTAATTAAAATTGCCATGGAAATAACAATCAATATTCTGTAGAATGAGACGGAGGACTTTTTCATGTAAAATTGGTTTCATGAGACCGACTTTGATTAAAGCATGCAGAGAATTTGAGTAATTGGTATAGGGACTGCCTGAGAGTCTGGCTGTTTTTGTTGATCATGCAGTTGGCCAATGCTCTATAAATGATTGTGGGTTGCATTAAGTGCGAAACATGTCAAACGTATGTTTAAGTGAATTTGGTAAAGCAAACTATTCCTGACCCTCTCATTGAACGTATTAAAAACTACCACGGCTTACTTCTTCCTATAGAAACGTATGTTTTGAACGAAAATAAGTGCTTGTATTGAATTGCCTTTTAAAAACGAGTGTTTGTGGGCGCTTAGCGGTTATAGGACTGGACTACTGAACGAGGGGTCCCAGGTTCACGTTTTAATTTAGCCGTTCGGACGTGGTATATAAATTTGTAGGTCCCTTCCATTCGTCCCAAAAAAAAACTTACATAAGTATTTGTTAAAAGTTATGTTTAGGCCTGTTGATGCGCCAAATGTTTATTTATGTTTTGAATTATATATCTTGAATGGCTACGGGCTGCTGACTTATTTACCAAATGCGACAAATGTGCTCATTTTAGGAAACCCTTCGAGTCAGAAATATTATAATTCATTGCTGAGAAAAATTTTTGGAAATAAATTTGGGGAAAACCAAATACTTTTCCTTGATTCAATGGTCAATAGATGCGCTGACGAGAAACCCTAAAGGCTTTCCAAACTTATATTTAACCCAATTTGTATCCACCTGTGTGTTATACATAAAATAAATTGAAAGTGTTTAGACTTCTTTATGTTCCAGTGGGAAAACGTTAGCGTTTCTTTGTTCAAAGAACTTACTCAAATTTGTACCCCGTATTTATGTAATTTAGACAGCAAAAAATTACCAAACAATCCGCAAAAGTTGCGGTGACGTGATGACTTTTTTTCGTTCAACATACCCTACGTTTAAATAAAATTAAAATTCGTTTACCTACTAAAAATATTTGCGCATTGTGTTTGCCGATCTTAAACAATTGAAATTTCATGGAATTCTCATAGCCATACAAAATGCGGTGAATGATGTGATCATTTCAAGAATATAAAAGCCAAAAGCATATCTATGTGCATATAGACTACTTGGTGTATGCTGCAGATGACAAATATATAGTCAGAATGTTGGTTGCAATTACAACCAGTTTCATCTATTGCAGGTAGGTATTATGTATAGCAAAGAACAAGATGTTCCCCGCTTCAATAAAAGCGAAATACTTGTCTTTACCTAGTCGCCAAACTGGATTTTTATTTTTTTTTATTATTCCTATTAACTATTTTTTTTTCTCACCCCTCCATAAAGCCCAAGGAAATTGCGAACAAAGCCTTATTTATTAATTTTTGAATTGAATGAAAAAATCGTAAAAAAGAATACACAGAAAAAAAAAACTATCATCAAGATAACAAAAAAAAATTAACCAAAGGTAAGTCAAATCCGGCTCATTGATGGTTGGGTATCTATTATTCTTTGTCTGTTCGGGACTACTTAGATATTTATGTGATTTATGATTGCTGGAAACCAGGCGCTAATAAATCGCATTAATTCTTCGGGATTAATATTCAATTTAGATGTTACAGTCAATGTGAGTGTGTATACTTTGATTCAAACAGCTATTCAAATGCGAAAATTTTAAGGTATGAATAATTGCACAACAATAATAATGTTTAATTATTTTCATAGGTATTTCTTAAAAGTACCATTTATTTTGTTGGCAACCTGTACAAATTTAAAAATTACCATATATGCGCTAGGGTAGTAATTTGTTTTTTTTAATGGATTCTAATAGCGGTAAAAAGTGACCAACTGGAGGGTAACTGCCTACGAATTACCATCAAAATTTGCGGTTTTTTTAATTTTTTTTTATTTATCTTTTTAAGTTTTAATTCTTCGTATTACTTGACTGGCCATTAGCGACCCTATACAAGAAATAGTAAGAATTGTAATTTATATACCTAGGCTAGAAGAGTTTCTTTCCTCTACAAAGATTTGTCTGATATTTCTTTCTGTAAGTGTTTCAATTGTATCTGCCCAAAGGATAGAAAAGCCCCGTCAAATGAACAAGAATTTCTTGCTCATCAGAGAAATGCCAGAAATATGATAACAGGCAACACAGATGTATTAAAAATAAGAAACATTAATAAAAGCCTGAAAAGAAGTCAAAAAGTTTTTCCAAGGAAGTGGCCATAAAAATTGCATCGACTTTTTTTTCTTTTCCTAACATAATCGTCTTCGTCCTCCATGTAGGGTATTGTACTGTAAAAATTGTCAGAAATTTTGTCCGTGCGAACATTGTATAAAATGTGAGATTGAATGAAACAAAACTGACTTTTTACGAGATGGCTAAAATAATCTGGTGTCTTTTATTCAGGATACAATACTCCACATCTGAGGTATCTGAAAATGCAGTCTTTCAACCAATAGTTGCTGTAAGCAGGGAGAAAGAAAAACCACAGCCATTCGCTGCAATTAATTACTTCGCATTGTTTCAAACCTGCGATCGATACGGGGTGTCAGACTATTGTCCCGGTTGTCTTACAGGAATCTAAAGTGCCCAAGCCTACACCTATTATTAGCAAGATAAAGGGACCGAAAGAGCGATGAAAAGATAAAATACTGGTTAACCTACAAATAAAATGGAAAATATTACCGAGAAGTAAAAGTAGAAGAATACATTTCATTAGTTAATGAGTCAGGCTAGAAGTATTTGCGTTAAAATTGCTCCAGCATTAAGATCAACCATACAAAATTGCTAAAATTTATAGAGATGAAGAAATATTTATTCAGAGGGCCGGAATCAGAATACATTTTTCTGTCATTATGACTAAAACAGACAGGAAGTCGCGTATACCATCAAAGAGAAGCACTTGCACGTTTAGTAAGAATATTTTTCACGTCGTGATCTTTTGCATTGACATGAGAAAATGTCTTTGGCGAGAAAAATTCGCCACTTTAATCCCAACAGGATATCCTTCTCGTCGACTTGATAATTGAATGACACATTCGTCGCTTAAACTGCACGTTTCTTGCCACATTAAGTAATTGTTTTGATTACTTCATATTATATGAGTAGTTGGCTATAAAAATTTTTTTTTTCTCCCCGTCAAGAGATGAAATGCATCTTGAAATTTATTTGTATATGCTGTGCATGTGCAACCAGATACCAGAATATCATTAAAAAAAATTAAATAACAAAAAACGTGATAAACTAGAAATGGTTAGGCAACCAACAGATATGGATGTCTTCACAACAAAAAATTGCAAAGTGGATTTTACCAAATACTATCTCCGGGATGATACAACTGGGAAAAGCCTTAGATTATTTTCTGTTTATTTTTCATCCATGTCAAATGCCTTTCAATAGCACTGGCACATGAGTCATTTGTTCATAAGAGAAGAAAAAAATCTACTAAAAGCACAATATGAGTCGGTAAGTAATATTATAAATCTCTGACAATTGAATGGTCGTTTCAAAGTTTGGCAACATGGGTAATTGAAGTTGTATGTAAATTGAGAACCGAGTTCCCCATTAACTGCACTAAATGGAGAATATTGAACCAGTTCAGATTGATAAATATGGTAATCGAAGAAAGCAGTGTTTGACTACTTTGTATCGCAGTTATATAGTCGAACGGATAAGTTGAACGAACAGTGGTGAAGGTGGTGAAGGTTGCTACACCGCAACCCAGTCTTTTAATTTTTGTTTTTGGGTATGGGATATTAATTCTGCATTTAAAATGCGATGTGATGACAGCCATAATTGCTTAGTTTGGAAATGCAATGTGTTTCGTTTAAATTTTATGGTAGGTCTGATGGGAAATTTTTACTGGTGGAGTCGGCTTTCTCCGATTTTTTTTTTTTTAATTTATTTCCAATTTCCAACCATTTACAAAATACGAAATTGTATCGCACATCCTTTTTTTTAGAACCTAAAGAGAACTCGCGCCCATGCTATACTCAGTGATGCCAACCCTAAAAAAGTCTGTAGACGAATGATAGGCGCGATTCTGTAGAAATCAAAACGTTTTTTTGACATATTATAAGAGGTTAAAATGTGAGTTTTGGGTACCATAAAACAGTACCTTGTGGTCTACAAAGTTGACACAAAGGGACTCTATACATTTGGTCAAATTTCGAGACTAATGAGAAAAAGCTACTCGTAGTTCCATCACCTTTTTCTAAATATGTATTTTTCTGTAAGAGATTTCAAGACAAGATATTTTAATGCAAGGGATTTTGATTCGAATGATTTTGGTACAAGAGATTTAAAAAACGGGATTTTAATTTGAGGGATTTCAATACCATTTTTCCAAAATGCCCTTTATTTTATAGTATTTTCGAGGTTCTGCATTTCGCGATTTTGAACTTTCGTATGGATTATGGATTATCGGGAATTCGTGATTCGTGATATTTTTGTCTGTCTCGCAATTTTTGCTTGTTTTCGGGAGTTATTTGTTCGAGTACATCTCCACTGCAACTCATCTTTTTATACCGTCCACCAGGAAGGTATATATTCACGTTGTCATTACATTTGTAATATCAAAAAGAAGTCACCGGAGACCCCATAATGTATTTGTACATATTCTGAATCAGTATCAAATTCTGAATCGATTTAACCATGTCCGTATGTCCGTCTATTGAAAACACGATAGCGTCCAAACGAATCGACCTAGATTTTTAGAAAAAATATATTTTCGCTTTTTAAGCATCATTTTTTGAACGAATAAAACATCAACCCTACCAACAAAAAAAAAACACCCCCGAATTTCCCACCTCTCTATGATCAGTGGCTCACTATATTTTCTCATCTTTCTCGAAAAAAAAAAACACACACACGAATTTTTCCTGCGTAGTTGCACTATTCATTTTTATTTCAGTTCAATAACATTGTTTATAATAATTGATACTAAATACACATTAGCCTTCACAAATAATTATACAATTCATTCGAAACCATTTTTTTTGTTTATGCAAATAACTTTACATTTAGAATATTTAGAATATATATATAAATATATCTTTTACAACTATAATTTGTTAGTATATTTAGAATATCTTTTAAGAATATTTAGAATATGTATGTATTTTTGTTTATAATATTTAGAATATCGTAATGAATTGAATATGTATTCATATGTTTATGTTCTTTAAATTGTATACATATATTTCTATTTTCAACCTTATTTTTAATAGTTTTTATTTTTTTTTTGCTTTAATTTTTCTTTTGTGATTTTTTTTTTAATTTTGTATATATTTTTTTTTTGTACACAGATTTATTATAATAGAATTATTTTTGAATCGTTATCATTTCGTTCAATCCTGTCACATTCGTTAGTCAATTATGTAGTCCAGAAACAAATATAAAAAAAAAATCATAGACTTTATAAATAAAATGAAAAAAGAAAAAGTTAAGTAAAACAAAGATAAAAGAAAACATCGTGTTAAGCCCGCTGCTTTTAGTGATAGAATTTGTTTCCAGCATTACAGTACGTATTGTATCTCATCCATGAAAATTATAAGAAATGGTAAATGCAGATGCGTTTTGTGTTCCCAAGGAGATCTATAGGTAATTGTTTTCTACCTGCTGCTACTACTATTGGTTTTGAAAAAACAAAACGCATTTTGTTAGGTAAAATAAATTTATAAAAATCCTTCATCGTAAACACCATGTGGTAAAAAGAAAATATTTGTTGGTGAGACGCTTAGTTGTTTTATCCTTCTATAATAAATAGAAAAAATTAAATTGTTGTCTATGTCTGAAACCTTGAATATAAGACTTAATTCAGTTACATGTACGTTACGTTTTCGGACTTTAAAAACCACTTTCAGCATAAGGCTCTGGTCAGTTATCTTTAGGCAAACAATATGTCTACGTGGGCATTAACAAGCTGCAACAGTCAGTGTAGGGACTACTACTATGCATTATGTGGCAAGAATAAATTTTTTGTGATTTATAATTTACCAAATGTTGCATTCCTAATAAGAAGTTGTCGTTCTTTCTAGAAACGCAATTGCAATAATTTAAGTTAACTGGACTTGGAATAACGTGAGCCCTCCGCCATAGAAGCCCGAGTCATGCTTGGCCACATAAAATAATATATTTATTATCTTATATCTAGTATATGGTTGTAATTTTAAATGTTTTTTTTAATTGTGTGTTTTAATCCGTTGCTGGTCACTAATGCGGTAGCATTTTGTACAGTAACATGCCTTTATGATGTTGTAAACCAAGATCTCAGGATAATTATGTATCATGTCAGAATTATACAGTCTTTAATTTAGCAGTTATAATACGTAAGTAATCATAAGCGTCATTCATGTACAACTATTAATATTTATTGTAAACTTTGTATTAAAAATAGTTAATTTCTCCTCTTCTTCTTTATTTTGTTTATTTTTTATTTTTTTATTTTAAATTTGGTGTTATGTAATTCCATTTTTAATTTAGTTTCTTTTGTTTCCATTTAGTCTTGTGATGATGTTCTGGGTCAACCATGAAAACGAGCAGCATACTCGATCGGTAAAACAACACAAACTAAAGTAACTAATAAGAATAATCAAAAACAACTCAAGCGTATAAGACACGAAATAAACTTCTTAAACGAATAAAGAAATTAAAAAAAGGACCAGTTATTATACTCATCCTGCGTTTAGCCCCACTTTTGGAACAGGCCAACGCGCTGACATCGACAATTGGAGCCCCACAAATTGCATCGGCATGAGCTACTGAAACAGCAGTCATTAGGGCGATGATCACAAGCTCCACCACGCCTAATGCAGCTGAGTCTATGTACGTAGATGCTGGAAGAGCGCCTGTTTTTTTAATTGTTAAAAAAAAAAATACCATTAAAAGGTGTGGAAGTATAAGAGTCATAGTCAAGCATCAAGGGAGACCAAAAAAATATGTTTAAAAACATGCACAAAATCTAACAAAATTGTCACTTACTTGTCAGCTGGGTTGCTGATCGGAATATTGTTATCCTCAATTGACATCGAGCGGCTGTCATCATTGCCTGCAATAAGAGAAGCAAAAGTTGTTTAGTTTTTTAAAGGCATATTGATATTTTGAAATATATGACATGTACTGGCATCTATTAAAAATTCCGTGCATTTCATTCAACTGAATGGTAGGTACCCTGTCAGCCCTGGGGTGGGGTTTCATAAGAAGGAAACATTCAATCGTTTTTGCTTTCACCGCTTGAAAGCCTAGGGGTACTTCTGTTAGCAAGATTCTAGAGTCACTCATACTAAGGAAAATAAGCCACCTATGTGCGGAGAAAAACATAACGTCGACTTTTCAGTTTGGATTTCGACCCAAGCACTCAATCATTTACCCGCTGTTGAAGCTACAGAACGACATCACCATGGGACTCGAAAAGAAGGAAACAACTGTTACATGCTTGCAGGACAGAGAGAAGGCCTCTGACAGCGTCTGGATCAAAGGTCTCCTTTTTAAGCTCATAGAATCCGACTTTCCCAACAATTTTGTAAGATTAGTTAATAATTTTCCAACAAATGAGAATTTTATGTACAAGTATACGACACAAAATCATCAAGGAAACGGATCAACGCAGGAGTAACTCAGAAGTCAAGTCTTGGATCGATCCTCTTCGACATATACACAGCAGATCAACCACTCAATACAGGAAGAAGCAAGATTATTTGCGAATGATTCAGTAACATATTTTTAGCTATGTATAGTTAATTGTTGACGAAATATTGTGGCGATGGTGGGGCGCCCACCCCAAAAAGTAACATACAGAACACAAACGAGGTCAATTTATCAACTATATAAATTCAAATGTCAATCTAACCAATGCAATGGAGTTGTAAGTGGTTGGAACGTTGTACAAAAAAATGTACCTATGCAATCCGAGAAGCTACCTGTAAGCAAATCGAAGGTCCCTCGGTTAAAAGGTGTCTTATAAGGCCGTCAGGAAAAAGAGGGCATACCGAAGATCACCACAAACATTTAATGTCCATTCACTTTTGTGACCATTATACTCTTGGGAGCAGAATATATAAAAGTCGCGAATAATTAGTTTTTGGACAAGCCCTAAGGAAAACTTCAAGTGAAAGGTGGACAAGCGATAATATCTGCCACGACATGCATGAAATAGCCACAGTCACCTATTACTCATATAGCTGATTGGTTTTTGTGATTTAAAATATTAGCCTGCCAAAATATTGTTTGCCAAGACTGCAGCACGATTTTACATGGTGTCAGGTAGCAAATTTATGTTTTGTTATAAAACAAAAAAGTCAGACATATCGTTTCTTATAGTTTTGCATTAAGAGAGGCATTAGAGAATTTATTTGCTGAAACTGATATCGTCCAAATGACTTTTCGTGCCACCAACAGGCTTACTTAAAAGTCGTGAATTTCCTCTATGGTGATACTTTGGCTTTACTTCAGTTCTGCAATAAAAACTCACCCAACATTTTATTCGTTGTTTACATTGTAAAATGACAGGCAAGTGCAAAACAAACAATATGTCACTATGAATGACAGGGGTGAAGTGCCCACTATGAACTAAACACATATCCATACGAGTATTCCATAAATTGATTTTGTAAAAATACTAGCGAACCCCTGCACACTTCTTAGTGCAAAATAGAAAAATAAAAAAATCAGTTTCAAATTCATTTAAATCTGTGATAAACAGTTTTTATTGTAACGCTCCGTGCCTACATATTTTTGTTTTTTCCAGGAATCGTATTGCGTAGAAAGTATTCTTGTCTATCAGGACAATGCATAGCTATCAATGTTACAAATTTTACAAACTAACTTTGGCTCCCATGACTGTCGAAAAATAGCGCCACACCCCCTTAATATACCTAAGATTATTTGTCAATTTGAGTTTCGGTGGTTTTTGAAATATACGATTTGAATTTTGACAAATCTTCAGAAGAGCACTCCAGGGCCAATAATTAAGATTATCTATAAGTTTAAGTTCAATCGATTGGGCAGTTTTGGAGATATAAGATTTTGAATGTTTTTTTTTTTTGTATGGGAGCTGCCACGCCCCTTTGTCCAATTTTGAACAATCTTCACGGGAATACTCCTGGGCCGATACCTAAGATTGTATGTAAATTTGAACTCAATCGATTCAGTGGTTTTCGAGATATAAGATTTTGAATGTTTTTTTTGTATGGGAGGTGCCACGCCCCTTTGTCCAATGTTGACCAATCTTCACAGGAATATTCCTGGGCCGATACCTAAGATTGTATGTGAATTTGAATTTAATCGATTCAGTGGTTTTCGAGGAATAAGATTTTGAATGCATTTTTTGTATGGGAGCGGCCACGCCCCTATAACTCATGAACCAATACACCTACAAAGACCGTATGAACTTATAAACCATGTTATCAACGTCATCTTTCATGGGAAATTTCCAGAATCAAAATCGGTTCACGCATTACAGAGAGCATTCGGCCCTATCATGGTATCCGTTCCGAAAGAAAAATTCTCCGAATTTGTACGAATCGGAGAATTTTGCTTCATGGTAATCGTTCCGATAAGCTGTTCGGAACATTTCTCCGACAATACGTAACGCACACCGGCAGTCTACGTTTCAGTGCGATGGGTTGCGTTTTTTGCACCTGGTTTTGACAGCCACACGTCAATTTTTCTCCGATTGTCTCCGACATCTGTTCATCGCGGAAAGATTTTAGCGAACAAAATGCGTTGATGCACGTTCGGAAAACGGATACTTTGAACGTAAATTTAGTATCCGACTGGATTTGCGTTGCGGACAAAATTACTCTCCGAACGGATACCATGATAGGGCCGATTATCGACAAACACAATTTACCATGATTTTTATATAGATAGATAAAAGTTTACATCCCCGACCAGCACTGTCAGGAAGCCATTCGGAAGAAAGAAACCATCCCCAGTTTATCAAAGAGTATCCTCACGAACGTTAGTTAATATGTCTTTTATTTGAATTTTTTCAACGCATTCCATTAGGGTCGCCACAAAATTAGAATAACCCTCAGTTATCCATGCCAAGCTCATCAAGTATGCTTAGAAATAATTTGTCTAGTAAGTTGACGCGCTTTACCTACACACTCTAAGGAGAAGAAAAGAGTTCATTTCATTCGAAGATACATTTATCTGTCCATCTTCTTCATACACAACATTAAAGAAGTCCGACATTTCTTTAGACCACAAGTATACTGGCTTTGCGGTTACTAATTTGGTCATTTAAATTTGTTTCCTGAAACAGCACATACCTACCAATTATCTGACTGACTGACGAGGAATACCTACATTCATTTCAGTAATTTTCTCTCATTATAAATTCTTCTCTTAATTGAGGGAATAGTATGGTTGACATGAGGAACTTAAAAGGAAATTTCTTTCACAACTTTAATTATGCATAATTTTTTTTACGAGTACAGCGATGACAACCGTCCCAGGGAGGATGTCACAGAACCCACAAAAATCTACCGACACATTCATGCAAACCAGCAACCAGGTATGCATCCTCAGCACCACCATTACGAAATGGCTTTCATAATTTATTTCCTTAAAAAAGAAAAACCAATAAAAAAAACGCTCAATATAATGAATGTAAAAATTAAACATAAAATCATACAACGTCCCATATACTCCGCGTAACCAATGAAGCGAATGAGTGATGGACATGGCGGACACGGTGGTATTGACCGACTGTCATCACTTGACAGCAATGAGAATAAAGTGTTATCGCGGCTTTAAATATCGTATAGAGACCTTTAAAACTGTTGCCAAACGCAACGCGCTTGTTGAATAGCCACCAAAGTTCATAGGTTATAATATCGGTGTAAACCTGAAAAGAGCTAGCTACTCGTGTAGCCATAGTCTTTTGGACTCCACGCTAATGTGTTACCGAGTGAAGGGCGATCAAATGCAAAAATGTATTTTTAAGTGTCTGTCAGTCAAGCTTTGTAAGAACCCTTTCTGTCCAGCCAGTGATGCAACTTTATAATGTGATATCGCAATTCACAAGCGATAGATAGATATTACATCTATGATTGGGTATTTCTCATCCATCGTAATAAAATGCTTTCCTTTGGGAATTATGTCCTCAATATAGAATCCATATCGAAGAGGGATTATTTTTAGATAACCAATATCGGGGGTATTGAATTTAATTGAAAAAAAAATTCTTACACCACAGGAAAGTGCAAACTTATGGGAATTCTTTATGAAACGTCTTCATCATATACTTTTGTCTGGTATATGACGTGTGCGTAAGAAAACATGTTCTAGGTAAGCAGATATCTCTTGGTGGGCCACCTATTGAACTTGGCGGTCTGTATGAACTTTATAGACGTGTCATGTATGATTTATGTCTGTAATTTGAGAGTTTAATGAATTTTTATTCGGCTAATGATTAAGGGGGGAAATATGAAGACGCTGGGCTGAAGACTGAGTAATCGCTTGATGTTGATTACTTTATTTAATTTGATGCGATTTATCTACCTTCAATATACACATTCAGTAATTACAAATTTATTGGTATTTAGTTAATCAAGTTCTTATTCAGGATGAAGCTTAAAATTGTGTCTGCTTTGTTTAGAGAATGGGTTAAAAAAAAAACAAGTACATTGTTATTGAATTTGGAGTTGCAAAAATTTCGTAAAGATTTATTTTTGGGACAATAAAATTAATTTAAACAGCAATTGGGAAAGAGTTGTAAATTTTGTTTCTATCAACTAAAATCTTCTTAAGAGCAGTCTCATAGTTTTTAAAAAACTCTGTTCCGAGAGTGAAATTTTTCGAAACCGAATATTTGGTACTCTCTATTTCGAAAGCGGAGGGAAGCCGAATATTTAGCTGAATTGGTCTGCAATGAATATAGAATATCAGTCACTTTTATATCATTCAAAAAGGAGATGACTTTCTCTTCACCCGGCAGTGGAACGGCTTATGTTTGAAACTCTAAAATAATATTTTGAAGACGTCAAAAATCCACCGAAAATGTACAATTTATTGTTTTTTTTTTAACGCGGCAGGGTTTCAACCACTTTTTAAAATATTTTGAAAATCTGTGAATGCCAAAATTCAAAAAATACGAAATTTATTTTGTCGCTAATAACTCGGATCCCAAGCCAAATTTCCAACATCCCACATATTCAAATTGATTCACCCCTATCGGCAATTCCGGGGGAAAAATGTTTCCCCCGAATATTTTTTGTTCGGCGGGAATTAAATCTTCCCATCGTGAATTTCCATCGAAATTTTTTTCCCCGGATATCAGAAAAGTAATTTCGAAAATATGTTCGAATATTTTGACAAGAGAGAGAGAGAGAGAGTAGAGTTTTAAAAAAATAAAATGAGGAAGTGGAGAGGAAGATTCACATAGAATCTTTCGACCTTAACCAGACCAGCCAGCACCAGATATCTATATAGGTGAAGAGCTAGTGGAGACCTTCGATAATTGAAATCCGTCAATTTAAGCACCATTTAGATGGTCATTTCAGTTTCAGTTTCAGTTGAGCAATAAGTTAAGCTCTCAGTTGAACTGATGTTCTACAGTGCATTTAGACATCAGTCTAGTGTTAAGTTGAGCTTCCAATTTACTCGTGATTAGCCGAAGGTTAGAAGATTATTTCTACTAAAACTGACAACTGAACTGAAAACTTTCTTTTGAATGGGCTGATCTCAGACAATTTTTTTATGAAAAGGAGGAAAAAGTGGCTAAAATAGACGTTTTTAGCAATTTTCAAAAAATCATAAAAAATATTAGCGAAGATAATTTTGAAAAAAAATTTTTGCAGTAACTATTAGAATTGTTTGAAGAAACTTTTTGCATCAAAACATTTTTATAATTATGCCGATGACTGTACGTATGTGGCTTGCTACATGCCGTGTACTAGCACCTTTACCCGTGGATTCTTTGCCGCAAACCAAAAAATCATTCGAAGTTTCCCCATTAGCTAAGCACATGCTTGCGCTCTTTGCAGAAGGCGGATACCAGGTTGGAGAGGGAAACGAGCACGAAGTTGAATTAGGCCAATCATCTATTTCCAAAATGCTTGTTTCTTTGTATAAGTTTATTTACTATATCCGGATATTTTGTCCATATAATTAGAATTACCTGTAGCTGTTTTGTATTTGTTGTATTTGACCTTTATTAAAACTGACAATATGCATTATATGTCATAAATATTCTGCAGTAAAACACTTACATTGCTGCTCTTTAGCTAAAGTTCCCAGACGAAATGCCCGCGGAATATTTCGGGGAAAATTACGATAGGTAATAGTTCCATCGGATATTTATTCCCGGTAGCTATTTTTCCGACGGAATTTTTTGTTTGATTTCGAAACTATTCACGATACGTATTTTTTCCTATGGAATTTTTTTCCCTTTGGAAAATTATTCACGAATTCACGATACCTATTTTGTGAAAAAGCGAAACATTTCGGGGGAAAGATTGTTCCCGATAGGGGTGATTTTCTTTATCTCCTCCCCCTTTCTCCCACATGGAAGTTGGAGAAACATGGAGTATATTTCTATTATAAGATTTGAGTTTAGTGAGTTTCATTTTGCAACAATTTGATATGTGTCAGAAAATCAGCCGAAAATAATTATACAGCGCAATTGACACACGGCCTTAAAGCAAAGTAGATACCTACCGCAATAAAAAACGAGAAAGTTAAAATCTTTTTGTAAGAAATAGAACGCGAATTTTGGTCCTACTTTTGTCCGGGAAAGTCTGGCTCCTTTTAGGCCCGAAACACACACATTTCAATGTGAATGCGCGCACATAATTTTCGAATTTATGTGCGGGCATTCATATTGAAATGTGTGTGCTTCATTTTTTGTGTCTTAGGGTTATTTTTAAGTAAAGTTAAGAACATGTTAACTGAAAAACAAAATTGTATTGATGTTCGCATTTAATAACCTTTTTCTATTTTTTCGACAATTTATTTGCTTAATGGAAGACTAATTTTCATTCTTGTATCCATGAACATCCACGGCCAACGCATTCCTGCCACCGCTTGTATGGAACACTGCCAATCCCGAGTTAATTTCCGACTAGAGAAAAAGCGGATACTATGCATATGCAACATCAAAAATCCTGGGGTAGAGAAGACTTTCCCTCGAATCAACAGCAGCCAAGAAATTCTTTTTAGTGGTAGATTTCGATTTCATTCGAAATGAAATGTTCAAAAAGAGCTTAAAATTCTGCAAACGCAACAGTGAATTTAGGTATGAGAAATATTTACCGCCTCCACTCCGTGTTAGCTGGAAAAGGAGACTAGAATTTCATCTCAATAGGTACGTCTGTTGATGGCTATCTGTGCGACGTTTCTTTTAACAAAATGTATGTGTGTTTGCATATGGAATGGTGGCAGGCACTCTCCATGTTCGGACAAATAGCTCTTGAAATATGATATACCTTATTTGATACGAAGCTTTTAAAGTTTACTTTAAGTTTTATAAACACTTTCAACATATTGTCGTAAATCAGAATTTCTAGCGCGCATTAACACCAGAATTAAAAGCATATGTAAACAAAAGGTTTATCAGCCTTCCCTTACTCAACATTTTAAGAATTATACCATTCCCTATACTACCAGCTGTAGGCATGCATTTTCAAACAAACCACCTGTAACCACACCCATTAGAGGATAATTTCAAATAAGTTTTCCGTATACCATATTTGAAGTCACCCCCCAAATCAAGGTTAGGCTTCGTCCGAATGTGGGGGTTGATTCGCACTCAAAGGTTATGTCGGCGTTTGGTACGTGATTGCTAAAAATTTTAAAGCTTATTAAACCATTTCAGTATACTTACCGCTATCATAATAAGGGTCTCCAGAAACCATTAATACTTCAAATGCAGTAATGCAAATTAACACGAAAACGATTGGAATAGCTCGTGTCATTTCGACAAAAAAAACTTCTTAAACTTTGTTCAATAAATCGGTTAAAAAAAAAATCACAAAATACTGTTAGTAACTAGACAACCCCTATTTGTTCGAATTTCTGGACGTCTGAAATGGGTGCGCACGTACTTTTAAAATTGAATTCGTTCAAACTTTAATCACTGCTTATATTGTCTTAATAATTTTCACAAAACAATCACAGAGATAGGCAATCACCTATTTGATTTATTGGGTTCAAAGTTCTACAACACAACTGGTCGTTTCAGAGGATAGTTTTATACTAAACGCAGGATAGCAGATCTACGAAGCTGCAGCTGTACTCCAGACCACCCACCTACAGATTTTTTTTTTCTGAATTCCTTTTTTTGATGTAGGAGTAACAGGAGAAAAGGAATTCATAGAGCTTCAAACGGGACATGCGCTATGATTTTTGGGATACAGGATGCGAAGACCTAACAAGCCGGCATGATACGGAGTACTTGTCATGAAATTTGACTGCATTCGTCCCACACGAAAGTGCAGTAAAAAAAATAGCTAAACTCGTGTACACTTAAATTTAGATTTTAAGCTCTCGGAGGACTGATTACAATATTGTTGCGTTGAATAAGATTAGCTGATTAGGACACGTTGATTGGTTCAAATCGAATTTACATCTAAAATATCGAAAACCTTTTATTTGAGAATGATAACAAAATGCTATTCTCATGTTTGAATGTTTTTCTCTAAGTTGCAATTTTCAAAATAAGTTGCCCCTACAAAATTCATTAAATTCTTTAATTCTACATTATTTATTGGCAAATTTTAAATTTAATCGAGAGTGACACCCGTCAAATTTCAAACTCTTGATAGCAATGAAATTGTAATGTGTGATAAGAGCATAAAACAACAACATCCCTTATCGAAATCAAAGCTACGCCCTTGTGTATACGGAAAACTAAGGGCTTCTACGCACATAAAAATTTGATGGGAGTTTTTTTTTTTCTTGTGGCTGGGCACCACAAATTTTCAAGTCGTTTAAATAGTACAGCTATATTCAATGGACAACAGTCATTTGGGTACAAAAAAAAAAAAAATACTTGTACTTAAAATAAGTAAATGGGTGCAATACTAACAGCTTAAGTCCAATCGTTTTGGTATTTGAGTTGTACTCCTTCCGACCGACGGTCTTCTTTTCTTTTTTGCCCTCAAGCGAAATAGTAACAAGTGAAAACGTTCACATTATTTAAGACAGTTGAAAAAGAATAATAAAAGAATAAATATTAGAAATGTTAAATCAAAAAGCATGTACTGGACTCTTCAGTTCGTCTGATCTATGGTTACGTTCAGTTTTCCACGCGTTTGCGATGGTTACATTTTATTGCAATTATGTATTGTATTTCAAAATCTCAGTGTTTTAAAGTGCCCGATACTTTCGTCCTTCGATTATGTTTAATATGATAGTAGACGACCACAACATCTACTTTAATTGCACTGTTTTTTTGTGTCATTATGGTCATTACGGTATCTGGTTGAATTTTACAAAAATAAATAAAAACTACAACAACCCAACAACATTTTTAAATATATTAAACAAAAATATTATTTAAAAAAAAAATCAACAGAAACTATATGAGAAATAAATAATAATAATAAAAAATAGTTACAGAGTATTTTCATTTTACACTAGACATAGTTCCATTAAAATCTAACAAAAAAAAACATAAACAAACATTTAAAAAAAATAAACAAAAAATGACTAACATTTTCTCTATCAACCAAAAAAGAGTAAAAGAGAATATACAAAGCAACATAAATGTAATTTATTTTTATGAATTTGCAAATATCATTCCAAGTTCATTGTTTAAGCGATATTCGTTGTCAACATTTCTCATTCTCGCAAAGTATGGTCCCCCCTCTTCGTTGTTTGCATTGGTTCTTAATATTGGTGAAACTGATGTGCTGGAAACAGCACCGTCGGGTTCAGCTCGAAACCCATTACAATTTTGTGAATACTCGGGTGGAAGACTTGTAAAGTTGTCATCGTCCATTGAATATAGTCGCAGTTGGTGGCGAATTGATGCCTTCTCGTGTGCACGTTTTCTTTGAAATTCTTCTTCGACCCTGTGTAGAGCAGAAATAAATATAAATATAATAATTCCAAACTCACAAAAAAATAACTCTTGCTTATATAATTCATTCGAGGCCATTTCGTACAACTTTAGGCCAACTCATCTGCAATACTTTTCTGATCTATCAAAATGTGGCCGACTCGAGTCAAAGTGCTTGGACACACATGCCTTCCCATGAGTTTCATTCGCATGAACGACTGGGCTACACACAAAAACAAGGCGTCAGTGCAATGAAATAAAATTTAGCGAGTAAAGAAATAGTGAAATAGAAAACACAAACAAATTTTATGGTAAAGCCGAAGAGTATGCCCCTTTTTGACGTCCTCAACCTATCAGGGAAAATATCAAATGAAAATTAAAAAAAAGAAAAGTCTTTCATGGGAATGAAAGTCGTGGGAAGGCATGTGTGGCCCAGCACAAAAGGACTTTAAGCTCTAGTTGATCGTCCGGAAACTTGAAGTTTTATCGTTAAAATGAATGTCCATGAAGGTCTACGATTTCCGTCCCGATTTTAACGACTTGTGATATGAATACTTTGGGCGCAGTAGTGCAGTGGTTAGTGTGCTGGACTACTGTGCGAGGGATCCCAGGTTCGATCCCCGAAAAAATACAAATTACATCTTAAAGTTTTTTCTACTGCGCCATCTCTCGCGAACGACTGACAAACATCCGAGAGTATGGCTGTCATGAAAAAGCTTCTCAATTCTCAATTCAACCGTTCGGACTCGGCATACAATTGTAGGTCCCTTCCATTCGTCCCAAAAATAGAAGCACAAAACGAATGGTTGCGAGAAGCTAGGCCTTGGGTGTCACCCGCCTGTTGCGCCACCTATTTATTTATTTTATGATATGAATACTGTATCTAAGAGTTCTGATGTTTTAAAAACCAGGATTTTCAAGATTGTTGCTCATTAAAATATGCTAAGAATTTTGACAAGAAACACCCTATTCCCGTTGGCGTTTGTCGTATACGACTTTTGTTACGCATCGTTGTAAAACGATGTTTAGATTTTTTTTTAACTTTTGTTAACAATTTTATTTTATTTTCAATGTGTTCACCATCATTTTATTTCATTTGTCTCAACAAAAGTTTAAAACATAGACTAAAAAACGAAGTAAAATACGAGTCCTTTATGGCAAAAGCCAGCTCGAATAGGGGTGAACATAAATTGATTTCCTAATGTATTGAAACCTAGACCGCATAGAAAAAGTGTCGTGTATGAGTCACTTAACTTAGAGTTCCTAACATTATTTTCAAAAATAAATAAATAATTAATAACACCTGTAAACCTTTACCCCCAAAACAAAACTGAGTCAAAAATGTACATAGCCTGTTGGTGAAACAGCCTCAATTGATTTATCGTGTATGAGACATTTAAGAGCAAATTTACTTCTCAAAAATAAACCCCAAATCATTCCTTTTCTTATTGCTAACGCGTTTAAATTGGCTACAAACGTTGTAATATTCATACCTTATCATTGCTTCAAGTTCGCTTTTTCGAAGGGCTTCCTTCTTTTCGGCATCTTTTGATAGTCTCTCTGCTAGTCGGCGACGCTCTATTTGACGCACCGAACTTTGGAAACTAAAACGTTTGCTGTGCATTCGAGCCTGTGGAAAATTTACTTCCTTTAATAATTAGGTAGGTATACAGGATTATCTAATTTACATTCTTACTAAGATCATCATCTACGACTGCCCTCTCAATTGGTGGAATGACAAGCGATTGTCTTTTGAGTTCTTTTATAGGTCTGTTTGGCAAGTACATGACATGTTTTCCAGTAGCTAGACAACCCAAGGATATCGGCTGAATGGTAGCGGATAAATCCATATAGCTGGTCTTCTTGTTTGAATCGGTCTGATTTCTGCAGGCAACTGGCGGTTCGGTATTAGGTGGCATTCCTGTCTTACTTAGAACCCAATTATCGCTGAGATAATTGCCCAAGCAAACGTTTCCAAATAAATTCGAGTCCGATGACTGTGTGTATTCACAGGCACTGCCGTTAAGCTCTCCCGAAACTGAACGCTTCAGTTTCTGTAAACTTCTAAAGTCCGGCTTGCTCTGTGGAAAAATATACAGTCACAAATTGTTGAAATCGCCGGCTAACCACGTTTGGGTAAAAACTATCAACTTACCTTTTCACCATAGACCGAGAGCTGATTCTCCCGCGGCAATGACAGACTGAAAACATGGGCAGCTGAAGTGGGGCTTGGCGATTCAATCAGTTTCACTGCTACGTCCCCATCAGAACTAGTGTCCTCCTCGTCCAGGTCCTGTTGTGGTGTCCAGGGTGTTAGGAAAGGCCCCACCACTTTCATCGGTTGATCGTCCACAGGATAGCCATCAAGGTGGGCGATTGCCATGAGTTCATCGTGTTCGTTAAGATTTCTCGGTTGTATTGGCTTCTCGGTAAGGTATGCATCATCGCCAGATATCCCACTGTCGCCGCTTTTGTTATCTGGGTAAAATGGGCATGGTTCGCGGTATGTCCTATATATTCGGTCCTCCACCAGAAACGTATTTGCTGCCTCTAGGGCCAAGTTCGACGATAGGGGGGAAGAGCCGGAAGGTTCCAACAACTGTTTCTTGTGCTCATCGGTTAGTGTGCGCCACGCAGCAACCGGACTAAATCGAGGGATTTCAAGTTGGCGACGGGGAAGCGTTGGTCGGACGCTTACTTGGATGCCATTGTCATTGATGTCGCTGTTGCACTTTTCATTTAGCGAGTACACAGCATCGTTGTCTTTGCATGAGGATGTTGATGTCGATAGAATATCATCTTTTGAGGAGGTCGGTTTCGATGTCGCTTTCGAGGTCGATTTCTCCTTGGGCTTAGGTTCGTGCGCGTTTGTGCTAATTTGTTGACTAGAATCGACCGATTTTTGCTTGGTGCTCTCCATGCCGAAATAAAAGGTTTTCTTAAGTTGCGGTATCTTTGATTGGGTTTCGGGCTTTGACGATGTCCTAGCTGGCGCTTGTAGTTTTACTGGTTTTGGTCTATCATTATTTGGTTCTCTTTGACGAGTAGAGGGCTCCCTTGGGTTGAGCTTGTATTCGGTTATGTACGTGTTCTTTGTCAAAAGACGAGATTTCGTGGCTGCCGCTAGTTCCATTTTGAAATCGCTTCTTTCCGTTTTGAAATCAGTTTTGTGAATCGACAAGGGCAGGGCTGTTGATGGTTGCAGCGATTTTCGTTTGATCGTAGACGATATCTTCGGCTCGGGGTGTATCGCGTCCTTGTTGCGTGATGACAAGAGTGTGGCGTCGAACGACTTTTCTCTTCGAAAGCCTGGAACCACTTTCGAGCGGTAAGATGATCTGGTATTTTCAGGCGGAGGCTGAGGTCTTGGCTTTGAAATTGTACTGATTTTCGGTTGAACAGGCGGCGGTCTGGTGTATGCGCCCTGCAGAACCGTCTCCGATTTAGTCTTGAAAAGCCTTTGCTTTCTTTCGATCTCTTTATGAACCAATTCAGCGGTTTGCCTCTCAATTGTTGACATTTCCTGGACTATACCAGCTGCTGGCAGCGGCGGTACAGGCGGAGCCTTCCGTTTCTTATTCTTAATCTTTACTTTGGATAGTTTCTGATAAGATTCACTGGAGTTGCATATCGATGCGTTTGGGTCAATATCCAGATCAAAGGCCGTCGTTGCACTTAGATCGTGATTCGAGTCATAACGCTTGTATTGGGCACTGTTGTACGGCAGTTGATTTCTACTCACTCCATTCTGAGTGTTTCTCTTTCCCAAGTCGATAGTCAACTGAGTTTGCGACCGGCGGGTCATTACACGCGCCGCATTACTCTCATTCAGAGATTCGCTTGAATGTTCTGTTATAAAAGTTTTTGATCGTTCCAACACCGGCATTGGCTGAGGTAAAAGCGAGTCTCTTCGACCACTAATTGTTCCGCCCGACTGTAGGATAGCACCATTTGTTGTTGACCTTAATCTTAAGTTCTCGTTTAATTTCGGCAACACTTTTATCTGCGCGTTTTTGCTTCCGCCGTCGGCTTCACTGTCACGATGTTGATTAGATGTTCTGCTGCTCGTTGGAATGCGGGAGAATTTGGAACGCGGCAGAGATTTCTCACGCTGCAAGCCATACAAACTTGTGGGCTCCTCCCCATTCAGATACGACAAGTCCTCAAGGCCTTCTCCGTTGCTCTGGCCTTGGTAGTATGAGTGCAATTCCTTCAGGCTTGACTGCATATGGTGAACACTTCCCGAATTTCCCATCGCTTATTGGATTCTATATTGATTTATAATATATTTTAAAATTGTTGTACCATCACAGATTTTTATTTCCCAGCACCAAAAAAAAAAAAAAAATAAATCATTAAAAATCCACTTAGTTAACCCAAATAATTGGAATGAGGTGATGTATTCTGAAAACCACTGCGGGAATTATTTTTCACCGACAACCTACTTTCACGTGTAATGGATTATCCACGACTTACAGTTCAATTTGTATCTTTTTATTTTCATTAAGAACTATAACAATCGAAAAAGAAATATACTACCAATCGAAACCGTGGGTAATTGTCTGAGGTGGTTAAGTAGGCGAAATTGTTCACATGACTAAGGTTATACTACTCGTACGTATGAGTCGGGGTATTAAGGTTGTTTGCTATTGACTGGCTTATTGGTTTTGGATAGTGCAAACGGTGTGCGGCCGTTAATATCAGAGAGATGCTTGGCCTGTAATAAAAAGTTTGTAACACAAGCATCAGTATGGCATAAATGTGCAAATATGTTATTGGCTGATGATTTCATGTGTGGCTTATAATTTTATTTATGAAAAAAGTGTCAGTCATCAAATCGGTTGACCATTCAATTTCACTTTTTGTTTTTTTTTTTTTTTTGTACTGTGTGATGCACGAACGATACTCTCGCATGCTGTGGAAGTGGCACAATCCACCTGCTATTGCAGTCTCTTGACATGCTGCCTTAACGTTTTCGCTTTTTTTGTAAACTGGTTATTTGCTTGCTAAAAAAGGTTTAAATTAAATAAAGCCGACTGCTGTTTAGCACTTGTTGGTAGTATGTATTTCGTATCAAGCAATTTTGTTTCTTAATATTGGTCCTATCCTGAGGGCATGGGGTATTTTGTATTTATGCTGAAATTTGCCTCTGGGCAGTAATATTTTAACCCACCGAGTCGCATTCTTGGCGGTAAGTTGTATGGAAATCTTGCAGAGATTACAATTATGTATGTGATGATGTCTTAATTTAGGAATTAATTTATGCATGGGTTGGGTTCAAAAATACAGCGAATTGATTACTATCCGCGCATATTCATTAGTTGGAAATACATAATTACAAAATAATATATTTTCTGATGCAATTGGCAGATGATACCTGCGCCTCCGTCCCACCACACACTTTGCTTGGAACCGTCAGAGTCACTTCAAATGGAAGAAATCCCTTTTATAGATCGATAGCTGCCGTTATCGGAGGAAATAGGCTAACTTCGAATGTCAGTCGATTTGTGTGAAATTTGCTGCTCAATATGTAGCTTTACTTTACTTTTAATTGAACAAATTGCGACGATATTTGATATTGTGAGTTCTGTTAAATTTCATGTAAACATGTTTGTGAGACGCGTTGACAGAAGAAGACACATTGGTAGAGGCCGACTTCTAAATGTTGAAATTATTGATCACCAAACATATAAGTAGTTAGAAAAGCCGTCGGAATATTTAGCGAAATGGGTCATCTATTCATAGAAAATATATGCAACGCTTTTACACTTGCATCAGTATAATCGTCGTTCAATGAATTAAACAACTCATCAAACTAGTACAAATTGTGTCAACTAGTACACACTTGAAAGAAGAATACGAGGTAAAAAAAAACCTCAAACCACTTAATGTTGCAATATGTGTCATTGTGATCAGATCGATTGTATTATCGATTTGCTTAAAGTCAAATGAATGCATACTTATGTCGTTTTCGGTTGGTCGTCCAGAACCGCCCGGAAGAACTCTTCGCGATTCTGAATTCAAATCCAGAAGCAAATTTCTCTTCTTTTCAGTAGAAGAACTGTCAGTTGAGTGCCAATCGAACGCTTTCAGAAGCGTTTGGATTGATTCCGGACGGTTCTGGACGACCAACCGAAAACGACATTAATAAATTATCGCTGCTCAATTTTTGGATGCGTTTAGAAACTTGCGACATTGTCAAAATGTTCGTGTTGCAATTTCGAAACTGATGACTTGGAGTTAAACCGAATCTGATGCATATTGAAACTCACCTTAGCTCTTAAATTACGGCCGTAATCGTGCGGACGGACATCGCTAGATCGACTAAGAAAGTGATGCTGATCAATAATGACCCCTATTCCCGTTGGCGTTTGTCGTATACGACTCATGTGTCTTTTTTTTTTTTATTTTTGGTAACAATTTTATTTCCTTTTCTATGTGTTCACCATCATTTCAATTCATTTGTCTCAAAAAAGTTACAAACATCGACTAAAAAACGAAGTGAAATACGAATCATTTATGACAAACGCCAACGGGAATAGGGGTGAATATATTATATAGTTTGTCATACCTACAACTACAACGCCTCCTTATGTGCGTTACAAATGGAATGTCAAAGTGAATATACCCTCGCCACAGTGTGGTACCGGTAAATTAAAAATGTAAATGTTTTGCGAAATTTCAGCTTCTCGTTTTTTTTGTTCCAAATTTTCCAAAGCAAAAATAAAATTTATTTGAGAAAAAAAACCGACTTTAGAGAATTTAAGAAAAAAATTTCAAATTTCAAAAAATTAAAAAAAAAAAAACAATTGTGTTGGAAAATGTAAAATGACCCAATATTTATGGGTATTCATTAAAAAAAAAACAAAAAATTATATAATATTCAATGCTGAATGTTGGATCACCCAAAAAGCCAGAATATTTGGTGTAACATAATGGAAAGTGGAAAATCAAAAATAGCTCAAAACTAATTTGAGCGAGTTTTCATCACGTGAAGGCGATTTTTCAGTTTTTGGGTAATTTTTCGTAGCGAACATTTTATTTATTTATTTTTTATTTTATTTATCGGGCTTCCGACCCGTGAAGAGTTTCTGCCTGAGACACTGCAGCCTTCCATCCTCTACGATCCCGGGGACGCTGCTTCCAATTATCCAGACCAAGCGCTCTGGCATCCGCGATGGCTTGGTTCGGTCTTCCTTGTCTTCTCGGACATTTTGCAAAAATGGAAAATCGGTCCGCTACCTACAGTGTCCGGCATAAGTATTTTGACAAAACTAAAGTTAATTCTGCTCATAATTTGAATCTTACTTCATGTAAATTTTGGCATCAATGGAAAGGTAATTTAAGTTCCGTTTGAATGATATAAATCTTTCCTTAACCCATTAAGCACCCATTTAAAAATTTTAGAATTTAGAATTTTTGTGAAGGTCTACTTTTTTTACATTTTTTCCTCGGTATCAAAAAAAAATGTTTTGATGCAAAAAGTTTCTCCAAACAATTCTAATAGTGACCGCAAACAAATTTTGTCAAAAATCTCTTCGCTAATATTTTTTAAGATTTTTTGAAAATTGCTAAAAATGACTATTTTAGCCACTTTTTCCTCCTTTTCATACAAAATTTTTCTGAGATCATCCCATTAAAAAAATCATAAAAAATATTAGCGAAGAGATTTTTGAAAAAAAAAAAATTTTTTCAGTCACTATTAGAATTGTATGAAGAAACTTTTTGCACCAAAACTTTTTTTTTTTTTGACCGAGGAAAAAATGTCAAAAAAGTAGACTTTTACAAAAGTTCGAAATTTTCAGTAGGTACCTCATGGGTTAAGGAAAGTTTTGTATCATTCAAACAGAATTTAAATGAAACTCACCAAAATTTACATGAAGTAAGTTCAAATTATGAGCAGAATTAACTTTAGTTTTGTCAAAATACTTATGCCGGCCACTGTACCTACATACTATTGGGCGATTTTTCATTTTCCACAGCAAAAAGTTTGGCAATGAGTGGTAGAAAAATTTGGCGGATTTTTAAATGTTTGCTTTGGGCAATTTTTCAGCGGCATAGTTGGGCATTGATTAATTTTTCTTGGGCTTTCTTTCATTATTACTTTTCAGTTTTTGTTGAATTTTTAGACAATCCTCCATAAGCCGAAAATTATCTATTTAGGTGAACTTTCATTTTTGACATTTTGTGCGATATTTCATTATGCAGAATTAGCCAAACAGTAGACAATAATAATTCGCCACAACCCTATTACGCGAAAGAATTGAGGAAATCTTTAAACTAAACAAGCAATAGAAATTATAGGAATTTAATAAGCAGCTGCAAATTGATGAAAACGTAACGCACAAAAATTACAAAATGCTTCTGCAAACTTTAAACAAAATTAAGTGATTCTCGAGCGAAAATATATAGACGATAAATCTTTTCACTTTTTAATTTAATTGGTTCCCCAAGGGATGAGCCGTTTATCTTAACCCCATCTACTGAATAGGATTCTAAATCGTGATTTAAAGTAAATGGGGTACTACTGGGAATTTTATAAATTCATTTGAATATCGTAGATAAATCACGTGGCTCATATCGTGCATCAGTTTGACCTAGAACCTTTTCTTATTCGTACAATGAAATATATGTAGGATGGTTCCAACTCTATTTTTATTCTTATAACAATGGCCAAATAGTTAAAAACAACGTGCATCAGTAGTCCTTTCTACACCCAATTCCTCAATGTCCACGTGTATATTGTAGAATAAAGTATAACAATAGAATAACCCCCTTTTGTAGCACGTATCTTTTATAGAAAACGCCTGTGGTCTTTCCTTACAACCCCCCTATTTTACCTAACCGAGAGTTATAGGACACTTTTGGGTATAACAAAAATGTTGTTTTCTATGACAAACGTGCGTCGTAGGTTTTCCAGCTAAACTTGGAAATAAAATAAAAGGTCAAACAGATTTCAAAAGTTTCGAGATGTTACACAGATGATGATACTAACGTCATGGAAAAATATTGAAAAGCATCCCCTACTCGTTCGTGCATCCGACGTGTAAAGTTGATGAGTGGGTGGGATTGGGATGGTATCGATTGGGAAAATAAAAAAAAATTACGGACACAAATTGTGGGAAATCCATGGGGAAATTATTGAATAATACTCGACATTTACTTTCCTATATCATGTATCTGTGACGTGCAACTGCTGGTTGGCTTGACGTACTATGTCCTATGACTCTAGGGACGTGCGTGGGTAACGTATACAACTTTTGCGAGCGTGGGCTAGTAAAAACATGTGCAAAATCGATAAAAGTATGTGTATACGTTAAATGATGAACAAATGCTTTGCTTTTGCGCACAATCCATTTTCGGTTTCTTTTATTACAAACAAATATGGAGGTACAATAGAAACCTTGCAATACGGAACTGTAAAGGAGCCTAGGAAAATATCTACCGGAATATCTATCTCGGAATATTTCATGAAGGTGTGAGTCCTACCAAGTATGTTCAACGGGTTTCCCAATACGTGATAGTTGGTTAAACGTAGGGCTTTGAGCAACCACAACGAAAACGCTGCAATTTTTTTTTGTTGCCAAAATCAGACATGTTGATTAACTAAGTGTACGGGTCATTCAGCAATTGAGTGAGTTGGTCAACTAGGTGCACGGGGCCCGCAACGCGTTCAACATACAAATTTTTTATTTTTTTATTATAATTGGAATTACGTTGCTCTACATGAACAACGTGAATTTGTGCTCACACCAGCTTAAAAATGTGTGTTGTTCAACTGAAGAGTTGAATAAACTGTTAAACAAAATTGGTTGATGAGTTGCGCCCTAAATGGACGACCGCTATAAGGGACACACAGTTCAGTGTCATGTCCAATCGGCAGGAGAGTTATACTTTGACAGACTTTCTGAAAAATGTCGTCTGTGAAAATTTTCTTTTCGGTCAGTAGTAGAACACACTATCCACGTGCAACTATATACTATCTAAAGTCATATAAAATTATATTTTATTTTCTCGATAAGAAATTTTGGCAGTCAATTAAAAAAAGTTACAAAACAGCGTTCCACTTTAAGTGAACAAAATCTGCGTTTATAGCACTGTAATGGGAATCTTGTCAAGACATAGCCCTTTCGTCAAAACATGGTTTGCAAACTTGCGATTCGAGCTTTAATAATACCACCAGGCTACCAGATGAGAAGAAGATATCAAAGTGTTCAAAAGCCGGGGCTACAAATTTTGACGGTCACAATAGATAATTTTATATGAAAATTTTCGCCATTGTGACTTCGGAAAAGTTAGCCTGGACACTAAAAATGATTATTAGTACCGCGGAATATCTCCAAGGAATATGGTAAAAGTCATAACCCCATAAATTCCAAGTAAATTACTATTGCTTTCAGTAATTTGCCAAAAACAAACTGCTAAAAGGACACGTTCGAATATAAATATTTTTACATTGTCGTTCTCATTATGCAACACATACTTGAAGGAAAAGTAATCTTAAAAGAAAATATACAAGAACCATAAGAATTAAGGTAGATATTTACAAACTGAACAGTTATACCGATCACTTATGGTTTCAGATCAGTATGCAAATGAGTGTTATTATTATTATTACATAAAAACAAGTTCGCCGTTCCCACTGATACTGATTACACAAAGTATGCAAATTTAATGTTGCCGATTTGCTTTTATTTTCTGCAAGTTTATTAGATTACACTTTAAAATATATATGCACAGATTAGTTAGTATAGATTGTCTATGAACGGGTGTGTATAGTTAGCATGTCAAGATTAATATATGTATTATGTTAATAATATGCAGTAGCATTACAGCTTTCTCCGTCGAGTGGCAATTTATTCGGCTTATACTTTTGCCTTCTATTGGGTACATCTACTCTATGGAAAAGAAAGGGCTTTGAATTGAATTCGAATTAGTATCTAGATACTACATGCAGGAATAAAGCCTTCACCAATATTTTTGTACAGGTACAGGATTAGTGATAGATCACAAGAAATTATGTCTTAGTTTGGATTTAAATCAAAAAGAAAATATAAAGATAATTTCAAAAATAATGAATGCACAATAACACTCACCTGTGGCTATCAAATATGTTTTTTTTTTTTCTAAACTTATCACCTATCCACACCTTAACACAATTTCTTTTTAGCCGAACGCGAAAGTTTACAATTTCTCTGCCATCAACAATTAGATTAACACAAATATGCGATGAACGAGATGGTAAAACTGCATCGAAGAAGTAACTAGCAATAAACACGGCATTGTCAACAAGCACAAGCACCCGAATTATTTGAAAATTTAAAGCATAAATTGGAAAATTGACAAATCAACAAACTACATGTTTAAAATGTTTATTAAAAACCGAAAAATGTTTATTTTATTTTAGTGCAATTCTTGTTGAATTGTACAAGAGACACCCGCAGACATTTCAAAGCGATCTTCAGAGTGAAGATTTATTTCCATGAATCTCAAGCTCGAATCAGAGAAAAAAAGAAGTAGGTACCACTACACGTTGAACAGAGTTGCCATACTGTGAGTTAGATGACTATGATCAGTACGTTCTTAGTGCTTGGAATATAGTGCTATTTTTTTAACAGTGTTTTTTTTTTTTTTTTTTTAAATGATGTAATAAATTTGGAAAATGACGGGCTTAAATTTTGTTTTAACTAATAATCATCTGTAAATTTTCAGGCAAATCACAATTTTTATTATTCAAATTTGACAGTTTTTTTTACAAGCATTCGAGAAGAGACAAAAAGATACCAACATTAATTGCCCGCCTTCTGATACCATTTTTATACCATTGACTGTCAGAATTCAAAAACTCTTCAAACAATCACTTAAAGGAGTCTGATGATGAATTAGTGCTGTAGTTCGAAATAGCTATCATTCCTACCAAAGTGACTGTGTCTACGAGTTGTTGTTAATGTAATTCTCTCAAACAATAATTCAGAGACCAATAGTCGTTACACGCGCATGCCAAATAGATGACAACAAATTTCAAATCATCTGTCAATTTTCAGGCGACTGACAGTTTTTTCAATTCTTATTCGAAGAAATTTTTTAAGTAAAATAAAGTAAGATTCTCAGTGGAGGAGGGGAAATATCTCACTCCAAGCCGCTCTCTTTTACGAATTTTTCAAGTTAAGGAACGACATTGAGAAAATTTTTTTTAGAAATTCGTAAGAACTAGTAAAATTTCGTAACATACTGACATTTGATGGGGACTCACGATAGAGTCAACAAAGAAATGTCTTCTGTGATTTTGTAACATTTTCATTTGATTATATGTATTCCTTAGATAGAAAGCAGAGTTTTTCAAGTCATGCACCCTAAGCAAGCTTTTCAAATGCATGTTTTATGATTTCATTTAATGCATTCGTTATTTTTTATTTCTCATTCTTTTGTGTCAGGCATGTCTTTGGTATAATACTGACGGATAGAAGAACGAAGGAAGAATCTGTGGGTTATAAAAATCGAGGGCTATAAGAAGGCAATAAGTTCTTCCATATTTTCTGTTTTGCCACTTTTTTATTTATGCAAAATTTGTGCAGGGGCTATGTATTTTTCTCCGATAATGACATTTTTCGAAACTGAATATTTGGTACTCTCTATTTTAAAAGCGGAATAAAATCGCCAAAATGTCAAAAGCATTGATATACGGAAAATCGATAGTATTACAGAGCACGAATTTAAAAGCGGAACGAAAAAGTATTTCGAATAGGATTGACCTTCGAAACGAAATAGAGAGTAGGGCCTTATGTGTGACCAGACCTTGAGGTTGACAGAAGGGTTAAAAAGACTGTCTTGCGAAGAAAAACAATCATATTCATACGTCCCGTCACTTCGTTCATCGAATATGTACTTTCGAAAGCATAAACAATGAGCATTATACGCAATAACTTTTCACATAATGACGCACAAAAATTATAGCATAGGTACTGGATCATCTATTCCACCTTTTAGAAAACTGAATTTTTGTACACATTTTGGCCCAATGTGAAATCGTATTTCCTTTCAAATTATCAAAACTATCAAATCTGACCATCGAATTTGTACAAACTTTACAGACAATCTCGTTTGATAATGGTAAATTTTTTGTTGACACCGTTTTCAATATCTAGCCAACGGCTTTCAATAATAACAATCAACATTGCTCATTCCCTCTCATGTAGTTTAACCTTTTCAGGTCCATTATTTAACAATACTACAACCAGTGATGCCAATCGCAAATGAGATTTAGAAAGAAAATAATGACATAAGTGCTAGAAAGTATTGAAGAAGCCCAACAAAAGTTAAAATTAGCTCAAGTCGACTATAAAATTCGTGTTTCCATAAAGTTTCCATGTAGCTTTTATATTGCAAAATTTCCTTAACATTAAGGTTTTTTGCCACGACCTATTTTTAAAATTTTTACTAATCTTCATAGGAACACTCCCAGTCCATCATTGCCTGCAAAAAATTTAGCTCAATCGGGTTGGTCATTTTAGAGATATACGATTTTTAAGGGTTTTTTTTTATATGGGAGGTACCACGCCCCTTTGACCAATTTTGATCAAACTTTTACAGAAACATCTTTATTTTCTTAAAATTTGAGTTCCATCAGTTCGGTAGTTTTATAGATAGATGATTTTTTTAGATATTTTTTTATGGTAGGTGCCACGCCCTTTTGTTAAATTTTCATCAAATATGAATCTGAAAAGAGATTCAGCCGTTTAGGAGGAATTCAACGTACAGAAAAATTATATATATATATATAAACTAGCTGGACCCGTGCTCGCCTTGCCCGCTCGCACAAAATTATATTTGGTTCATTTAAAATTACACTTTTGAGTGTTTCATTGAAATCTGTCCAGTAGTTTTCGCGCTTTTAGGAGAAAAAGAAAATTCCTCCCTCTCCTAGATCTTGCTACTTATTTGTAATACTGAATTTCCTTTCGTTTGTTTCCCTCTTCCTATATGGAATCCAAGGAACTACCTACCCCAAACCTACCCTGTTACCATACCACATATCGAATGCAATTCTGAAATAAAACCTGTTACATACAATCATAATATACATACCTACATAATATACAACTGATCATAGCACTCACTGCGAAAACAAATCAACCCTTATCGAATGTGTAGTATACGTATGCTAGTCTTGTTTTGTTTTTGTTTGACGATCGCAAAAGTACAAACATCCATTCGTAGCAAGGTATATGTGTGTGTATATATCTTCACTTCAAAAAATGCATACGTCATATCAGAATAAAATTCCTACTGCGTTGCGTGGCGATATGCGATAATGGATGTAATGCATTGGATATATAATGTGCACCCTCAGCATCGCCCTCCCTCTCATTGATCTTGCTACTTGTTTAATATACTGCATTTCCTTTCCTTTCCTTTGCTTCCCTCTTCCTATAGAATCCAAAAAACTAACTACCCCAACCCAACACAATTACCATACCACATATCGAATGAAATTCTGAAATGAAACCTGTTTTGTATTATACGTCTCTTCTCTTATGAAGATTATTAATATACCCCATGCCATTCTGCAGCACGCACGACTCACCCCATCCCCATCCTTAATCGGACATACAATCATAATATACATACCTACATAATATACAACTGACCATAGCACTCACTGCGAAAACAAATCAACCCTTATCGAATGTGTTTGTTTGACGATCGCAAAAGTATAAACATCCATTCGTAGCAAGGTATATGTGTATGTATATATTTTCACTTCAAAAAATACATTTTGGCTAAAAACTGTTCCTAAGGACGTGGCTATAAACGACATAGCCTATAGCAGTCTCACAGTCTTAAGGAACATTTAAAAAAAGTTTCATCGAAATCTGTCCAGTAGTTTTCGAGTTTTTAGCTGACAAAGAAAATGCCTACAGTTTTATTATATGTAAGGATTGCGAAAAACTTTTAGGCAAAGTCCCGTTTGTGGGCGGAGTATTATTATTCTAGTAAGTTGCACTACTGAGTACTGACACTTGATAGCAGCGTGAACATCGAAAAAGTACGAAAGTAGATTAACTAAAAAAAATTAGTCGTAGGTCTAGCATCAAGAGAGTGATTCCATTTTATGGGATGATCCAGATGTTCGCCAATTTTTTAACAAAATATTATATGTTTATTTCAATTGAAAATTACTTATTGCAATGAAATAAATCTTCTTATTTATTTGTTCTTTAAACATTTGCATAGGTACTACACGAAATTGCATTCAACACTTCCATTCGAAGAAATACTAATATTTTTAGCATTTTCAATCACACTTGTCACTTCAGTATTAATACTTTAACCGAAACTTAATCGCCTGTAAAATTGTCAATTACATTTTGTGAACATTTGCTGTTCCATAAAAACCTTCTCAGAAAATTCCTGTAAATTTTGTTTATGAAAAGAAAACTTGGCAATTTTTGTCGGTTATTTATAATCAATCCTACAAGATTGTCTAGTTATTTATAAAATAGATGGCGTTGGCGTTTGTCGTATACGACTCATGTTTCTTGTCGTTGTAAAACGATGTTCAGATTTGTTTTGTTTTTTAACTTTTCTTTACCAATTTTATTTTATTATTTCAATTCATTTGTCTGAAAAATGTTACAAACACCGACTTAAAAACCGAGTGAAATACGAGGGTGATTATTGTAAAGTTGTCAGTTTCCAAATTGTCACCTGTCACTTATCGCAATTGTCAATTTTTATGTAAAAGCGCCCAAATCTTAAATTGAATTAATGAAACACAATAATTTTTTTTCTAGTATATGTAACGTAATATTTATTGTTTCTCTTAATTTATTTTAAAATTCATTATTTCATCCTTATGTGTTATATTTAGTAACATTCACGGTTGCTTACATAATTTTTTTTTATTTTCTTTTTAAATACACGGTTTAATCATAATAATTAAAAAGTAATTCATCAATTGTTTTCACAAACAACAAACGATTATACTAATAAAGGTAAGTATTACACTAATATAATACATAATAAAAAAAATGGCATTTAAGAAAAAAAAAAAATACTTTTCTTTACCTTCAAAACAAAACATAAATCCAAATATTCCATACACATTATAATATTATTGAGATGTTTTAGGTAGAGGAATAAAATAACACAAAAATTCAACAAATGATATTTTAAAAAATCCACTAGATATTGTGATTGCCAAACATAGTATCGAATTGTTATATTTTGTTTAAACTAGGGTAGTATCTGCATAATTTGGTGTTTTGTAATTTTTCTTTTTTTTTTTAAATTGGTGTTTCTTGTTTTTGCTTTGCACTTTAATTTATTTGTCATTTTTAAATCTATTGAAATTTTGTTTCCCAGACGTTTTGCTTTTGTTCAATTTATAGTAATGTAGTTATTGGAAGTTTTTTTTGTAGTTTTCAAACTCAGTGTAGGCAGTTATTAATTAAAATTCATTTAATTCCTTGTTAATTTGCAAAGGCATTTAGTTTGACCAAAGGAAAAACATAAAGATATATATATACTGGCGAGAAGAGATGTCGAGTGTGGACTCTACTATAGTCATTGTATTACGCAGGAAGAATAGGTAGTACATTGTTATTGAAAATCATTGGGTATAGAAAAAATGTATGCGAACAAGCGCGAGTTGTCCCACTTGCAGAGTGGACAAACCAAAAACACCTTTGTAGCAACATATGTATTCTTTTTTTGAAGTATACTAAAATGTGACTTAACTGTATACATTTATTATTTTCTTAATTATTTACTATTATTAGCTGCCAAGGAACCGATTCGAGATATTGAAGGTTCACGCTTGGGTGGGACAATAGGTTTATTTGGCGGAATAGGTGGGGGAACACCTCTTGTTCCCACTATTGCACTAGGAGCAATTGGTATTGGTGTGACTGTCACGCTGGTTATAACATTATTGATATTTATGTTGGCGTTGGGAACAGTGGCCACGCCAGTGCCGGCGGCTGCATTCTGTGCTGTGGCAGATCCAGTTAGTGATGCTGCTCCGATTGGGGTTTGCATTTGGATACTGGAACCTGGAGGATTAGAGCAAATTGCATTGCTGACGGATGATGAGATGATAGGTGATGTGACGGATAGTTGCTGCTGTTGGATTGACTGTGGCAACTGGACTGAAGCTGAAGTGGCTGGTGCTGGTGGAGTACGGTGACTGACTGCTGGTGATACTCCAAGGACACTACACGCAGTTGCTTGCTGTTGTGGTGGTTGTGATTGAATAGCCTGAATATGAACGATTTGATTTTTTTTTGCCATTAGGTAGAGGAAAAATAGAGAAGAAGTGTTATGTATTCGTATCTGTGACATTTTGTGTTTTGCTGGAAAGGCAACAGGATCGATTTATGATTAAAAGTGCGTGCTTGAAAAGTTATTGGCTATAAATCGTGTTTAAGATCTATTGTTCGTTTCTTACTTTGCGTTTCATATTATTAGTTATGTCGGGTTTTCACTATGAAGAGGATAAACTAGAGACTGATCGGTACACTGATTCCAATTGATGAGAGGAGCGTATGAATTGGTTGGACGTGGCACGATGAACATGTGTGAAATAATGAGATAAAAGTAAAAGACGTTTAGTGAGCCAACAACCAACCACCTTCAGTTGCTGCCACATTTGCGAACAAATAAATAAATAAAACTTTACAAAAATATTGCTTTTTATTTCATAATATCGGAAAGGAGCCACTTAACAATAATATTGCCTGAAAATCAGTAATCATGAACAAAAACTGACTTTGGTATTGGTATTTTTGCCCGGTCCGACTTCCTCTCTCAATCTCATCAAAGTTTCTTTCGTTAACACCTCTTCATAATTTTCTGCGACACATTTTATAAAATGAGAAATATCAAAAATTATTAGAAAGGAAAACTAACTAAAACAAAATAACATATTATGATGCACTCAAATCCAAGCACAAAGAAATGAAATCGGTCAAGTCTACACAATGAGACAGAAACTCTTGTTTTCTCATGTTTGGTTTTAATGAAAATTATTGATGATGAAGGGGGTTGTGTGGGTGTCAGAATTTAATTGGAAACAGACCTACGAACCAAAGACAGTCACACGCATTTAACTCAATCAAACCACCCATGCCTACTGTACCCTTTCCATGCATACTGTGATGAATGACACACTAATGACGAGACTTACCTTAGCTGGTGGAGAGCTTATGGAAAGCGACGATAATGAAAGAGTTTGCTCGTTCACTAGGATATTAGCTGCTCGTAAAGTCTGACCAGGAGATATGGACCTGGCGATTCCAGTTGCTACAGAGAAAAATTTATTGAGACTCGATGGAAAGAAAAACAAAGAAAAAATAAAATCCTACTTGGACCAGATACTGGAACACTGGAAACAGTTGCCGTTGGCTGTACTATCTTAGCAATGTTAACCAGCGATGAGGGTGTTCCGCAAGAGTCATCTAGATATGCAAAGTTAGTTAATAAATATGTTCAATGATTTAAGAGAAAAATCATTAAATCCTTCGATTTATTACCTCCAAGTGGCCTAGATTTAGCTGGAATCGTTGGGACAGGAACATTTTGTATGGCTTGAATGCGTATGGGCAAAACGTTCGTCTTTTTAAGTGTCTCATTTTCGCTCTTCAATTGAGTCACCTCAGCTTCGAGATCTTTTATTCTGTAAAGTGTATTCTAAAATAAAAAAATTCTACAAAAAAAAAAAAAAAAAACAGACTACGAACCGTTTTTCCTCCTTTGCCAGTGTAAGCCTTAAGCTCTTCTTTTCATTCTCAAATGTAACAGTTTGCTTCTCCATTTCAGCCTCCATTCGAAGTGATTTCTTGCTCTCCTCCTCCAAACCTTCTGCTATAGAGTCCGAACGCAGTTTCTCTTCACTTAATATCTGAGCAAGATCTTCTGACCGTTTGCCCTCCTCTATGTACTTCATCAATATCTTCTTTCGCTCGGCGATCAACAGAAGGACAATCTGCTTTTGACGGCCCCGTTCAAATTCTAGCGTTTCTTGCAACTTTTTAACATCTTTCTCCAGTTTTTTGGTCTGAGCACGTTCAGCTTCCAGCTCTTGTCGCAGTTTTGTTCGTTCCATTTCTAGGCCGTAGGTGATGTCATCACCCTGTGCAGTGTCGTGCTCATGTTTGCGTTTTTCCTCTTCAAGCTCTTGCAGCATGCGTTGATTATTATCCAGGGAGTCTGTCAGAATGCTAACCATTCGCACATGTGTAGCACGTTGCTTGTGAACCATCTGGTAGAGCGACTCCATTTGCTGTTCGATAATGACTCGTACTTCCATGTCAGCTTGCACTGCTGCCGTTGAAGATTGCCGACTAATGAGATTCCCACCCAAGGCGATTTTATCACGAAACATTGCTGCATGCGGATCATTGTGTAGTATAGGATTGGTGCGCAATTGTGTTATTAGGTGTTTAACGCGTTCGTTCCTGAGAGCGGCTATTACTACATCGCGTGCCTGTAGCTCTCCCTCCAGGTAAACTAACATCTTAATCAGCTCGCTGCGAGGCAGTTCAGTTCGTGATGATTTCTAGTATACAAAATGGGTCAGTGTCAATATTATCAACCCTGTATTTGGCAACCCATCCAATTACTACTACTAACCTGGTTATTTGCAGCTTTCATTGTTTGAAAGTCAAACTTGTTGCCCAGTGTGCCGACAACGCCCAAGACAGCTCCAGCCCCACCCACATCTCCTGCACTACTTCCAACGCCAACATATCTTGCCGTGCCGTGACTTTCACTCCCGAACGGATCATTTTTATCCGAATCTACAATATCCACACTGGTCAGCTGATAATCTCATAAAAGCGTCAGCTATCTACTCACCATATGCGTGTAGGCTGGTATCGCATGAATTACTCAATTCCCTTTCGGCAGTCATGTTATTTTCGCTGGTATTCAGGGCTCCTGCCATTTCGCCTTCTTCTTTCCAGTCAGAAGCGGAAAACTGCAAAAATTAATATTTCGGCTTGATGCGGGCGCAACGCAAAATGTGCGTAAATAATCGACCTAAACTATGGACAAGATGGATAATTTGGCACTAGCCAAACTACTTCCCTTGCCATACAGAGGTGAAAATTCTAGTCCTGCTGCTGGTCTAGGAATACAGTTTTGGACCTTTATGCGCACACATAAAGCAAAACAAAAAGGCGACCGTGTACTTTAAACGTGAATGACTGCGGGATATTTTATGATGTAAGTGCCGCAAAACTGTATTAACCGATCACATAGAACTTTGCTTTAATTCACACCATAACACGAAAACATTTTTAACCATTTCACACTACCCACGATTCACGACCAAGATAATATAGTTACAAAAAGCCGTCCCGATTTTAATTAAAAAAATGTTCCGTCTTAGATTTTCTTCTATTCAATAGTTCGCTCTGTCTCTTTCGCAAAAAAAAAAGGAAGATTTCGTTGTAAACAAAATGTCCTGACAATAGGAATTGTTCTAGAGTTTTTTCCCCCAAGTTTTTTTTCTCAATTCAGCTCAATTTTATTTCCAATAAAAACAGTTTCTTTTATTTTATTGTTCAATACCTATGCAGTACCGCGAAACTAATTTCTCTGGAACGGACACCCCTAGAATTTTATGAATTTTTGACGTACAAATTAGAATAAAAAAAAATGTAACAAAAAACACACACACTATAATACTGCTTAGTTTGAGGATAAGGCAAGTACTCCGGAAAAAAGGATAGTTTCCCTTTTTTGTGTTATTTGTTCGAAGAATGCGATTATGTTTATAGCTACGGATGCATTGTATACACAGCCAATATCCATATATTATCCTAGAAGCCAGAATGTGACAAAATCAGGACAACCCCAAAATTTTAATAATATGTGTGAGTATGTGTTCACCACATGAAAAATGTTTATTGCCCGTTGGCATGCGTTCATGTACACAATAGTGCTAGCGTGTGAATCTGACAGTTTGTGTCGAAAATTATTTTACACTGCGCTCACACTAGGGTAAATTTATGGAAAATTTTAGAAAATTTTTCTAAATATGATTCAAATATTTTTTGGAATAAAAAAATCTCGCAGAAATTCGAGAACGGCTCGACTGATTTGGTAGAAAAATTCACATAAAAAGGCGGAAAATCGAAAAAAATCAGCAGAGGATATTTATAGCCCAATCGACAGGACGACAGATGGCCTAACTTTTAATTTTGTACGGAAACTGATTGAGTTTAGATTTTAAGAAAATGTTTCCCATTGGTCCAAAGCAGTTTCTGTGAAGTCAAAATTAGACAAGGGGCGTGGCACCTTAAATACAAAAATAATCCTTAAAAATCTTCTAGTTCGAAAACCACTACACCGATTGAGCTTAAATTTTCAGGCAAACTTAGGCATTGGCCCGGAAGGATTCCTGCGATGATTGGCTTAAATTGAACAAAGGGGCGTGGCACCTCCCATAAAAAATACATTTCAAATGCTATTTCTACACTCATGGGAGCTAAAGTTGTCAAATTGTAAACATTGAGAGACAAAAATAAACAATTCCTGGGCACGAGCAAAAGTCAGGCGGGTACAGCTAGTTTGGAATACAAAAATGTCCCATTTACTTATGAAACTTGGAATTAAAAGGACCCAATTAAGAGGACCGCAACTGGAGCTGTATAGGCAGTTCTACAAAAATTCCCTTTGAATAGTTTTTCGCATATTTATGATAATGAATTGGTTAAAATTTCTATTACCTACAGCTTCCAAATCAATTGTATTTTTTTCGTTGTATAGTGTTTGTTTTAAAATTTTTATGTTCAATTCAATTTTTAATCTTTTATCGTATCTGGCAAGTAATTTGTTTCGGCTATGCCTTTAAAAAATGTCGCAAGAATTTATAAAATTCTATCTGGTTTGTAAGTAGAATTGATGTCTGTCCAAATGTTAGCTGTCAATTTGGGAAATGTTGCAGATTTTGACTTTTTTGCAAACATTTCTTATTATACGAGCATTTCATGTCCAGTGAACGCCAACGCATCTGCATGTTTGTGTCGTCAATGGTGACGGCGGCGATGGTGAATACGATAAAGAAGACGCAGCAATTGTGCAAACATTTAAATGAATGAGAGAAAAAGGGACAGGAAGTACATTATACTGCAATTTTTCCATGACTAATAGGATATGCAAAAACAATAGAAGGAACACAACCACTGAGACATGAATGCTTGTTTTAATTTTGACATTGGATGCGTGAAGATTGGAATGAAATCGTTGAATAAATTAACATTTTCAGAAATGCTTTTTAAGTATCTACCACAGTACAGTGTAAATTGAAAAATGTAAAATTATTGGGCAAGTGTGGGTTACGTAGGTACGATAAGGATGGTAGATACATTTGGTGTGTGTACTGTCTCTTTATTGATTTTCTCAGCAATTCCCTGGCAATGGTTCTGTTCATAAGATGATACGAGTTATATACAATGAGCAAACAATTTTATTGAAATTTTTTTCAGAATTTTTCGTGAGCATTTGGTATAAAAAAAATTAAATTTAACAGAAAAAATTGTTTTAGTTATTTCTTGCATTGAATTTTGTTTGCCTGTGTCAATTACGCTAATTATCCTCGGCTAATTTTTTGACACAAACCTGAGTATTGAAAAGAGAAGAAGTTTACCAAACTCCAATCTAAAAGCAGAATTTTTTTTTATTCAATTAAAATTCGATTTTTATTTCACTTTTCAGCAAATTCTAAGAAAAGTAAATATTCAAAGAATGTATTATCTTGCTTCTGGGGCGGCAGGAAATATGTTTGACAGCTGAAAATTTGTTTCTCACGATAGTGTCAGAAAATTAACCGAAGGTAATTATTTAGCGGAATTTACAAACGGTTTTGGTATTTCAAAAATTCAGCCGCGTAGGTCGTAACATTGCCCATTGACCGCTAAATACTCAGCAGCATGTGCTCTACAGATTTTTTTCCTTTGTCAAAAATTTAGCGAATATATAGAAATTTGGAGGCGAGAATCTTTGAAGGGGCGCTTAATTTTAGCAGTAAGCATTATTAAAGAGCCAATAGGTCTGTTTTATTGGCAATCCATTTCAGTGAAGTAAAGTAAAGTAGAATTTTTAACATGCAATTACAACAACTACAAACTGTTTGACACTTTCAAGATTCTATATAGTTGTTGTAATTGCGTGCTAAAAATTCTACTTTACTTTACTTCACTGAAATGGATTGCCAATAAAACAGGCCTAATATTAACTAAGGCCACGGATTTTCAGTTTTATTGAAATAAAATTGTTACCTTTCAAATATTTAAACTATGGTTAAAAAAAAAGTCTCCTAAATATATGAAAAATAAATGATTATTCAGAATTTCTTTTGATGTACAAAATTTAAGTTGTTTTTGGACAACATTGTCCACCACTTAACTGAGGGCAAACAAAAAATGCAAATGTAGGCAAAAACAAGTGGTTGTTGAGCGGTAAAGTTTGACGTCTCTTAATTTACTTTGCTTCGTAATTGATTGGCAACCGTGTTGCATTTGTTTTATTTTGTAAATTTATACAAATGTTGCTAAATTAAATATTTAATAAAAAAATCATTCGTGTTGGTGACAGTGATATATGGGAACAGACGCGTCCATAAGGTGTGAGCGATTTCTTCAAATTAGATTATAAATATTTACTTTTTAAAGAAAAGTAAACAAAATGCTCCCACAATCACTGTTCTTGCAAAAAATCGATAAAAAGAAATATACAGCGCCATCTATGGAAACAACTAAAACCAACACAAATCATCAGAAAATGGAACCAGCAAAACCGATTTCCGGTTTTAATTACTGCACCGTTTCTATTATTGCAACCGGAAAAGGAAAAGAAAAATGGAAACCAAAGCACATCCTATTCAGAGAGAAAATTTATTCGAATTCCGACGGTTCATTGAAAAGTCGTTATTTTTTTTAGTAAGCTAAATGATATGCGGAATTTAAAGGAGAACACGGTAAGTCAAAAATATATTCACCCCTATCGCGAATAATATTTCCCCCGGAATGTTTCCCATTCAGCAATTTGATTTACATTGCTGACAAGGGAAAAAATTCCATCGGAATTTATTCGCGATACCCCTAATTATGTACTAAAAATATCAGACTAAATTTTTAAGGCAAATTTCGATGTAATATCCTAATACGCAAGTTTTAACTCCTTCCAATAACCACAAGTCCTTATTTTAACAAAAAAATATTCAGAATGTGTCGCTCAACATTTGAGACCCAAATCATGAACAAAATTTAATCAACATTTTAGATTTTCAATTTAGTTGTTAGAAACCCCCACAATTTAAAAATTACTGCCTTTCTTTTTATATTGTAGCAAAAAATAATAATTTATAAATAAAAATAAAGTGCATATTTAATACGTTATTAAAAAAATGACTTACCCCAGCTCTAACGAAGTAATTCTCGTGTGATATGCTTTTTAAAAATACACCATAATTGTACAGAAACCGTAAACCGAACCGATAATCCGGGTTTTTATTGACATTTGACACATCAGGAAAATTTCGTTTAGGCATTTTTTAAAGAACTGCATTTTTTATTTTAACACTAGGGAAATTTCGATAAGACAAATTGGGCATTTTTCAGGGACCTGTCTTTTTTATTTCAACATTTTAAGACACACTGGGGAAATTAAGAGAAATTACTACACTCGCGAGGGATTTATTCAATTAACGTATCCACGCACTTTCGATGACGATTCGATTTCGATAGTAGGGTATTCTGGTACACATTTTATAGCAATCTCGTTTCATTAGGTAGAAACGTCATCTTTTAACATGTTAATGAAATATAATAAAAAGTACATCAAGTAATGAAATAAATAAAAAATTACTCCATTTGAATCTTACAACAAATAGTAGATATTGGGAAGCCGGGGCTATTTAAAAGAAACTGATTTTGAATTATTGCCACTATTCAAGACTTCCCAATTCGTATTAAAAATGTAGGACAGTTTGCTGATAAGACTCTAGAGATTTAAGTTCAACATGAACTTTTATGTGACAGTTTATGCCATACAAAAAATACCCCATAAGGATGTAATAGAATTTAAATTGTTATGAATCGTATCAGCAAACGGCCCTTAAACAACTAAGTGCAACAACACGGCATCATAAACGAAAGCGTTTAAATTCGCTACCTACGATATTATTATAAAAACGATTTGTAGAAAATGTGTACCCTCCCAACCCACTTTTGATGAATAAACGAGCGAACGAAGCAACCTGCAATAAAAAGAAAATAGGGTTAATAATATTAGGCATGTTTTTTTGAAACCTCGCCAGCCAGCCGTTCATTTGGACAGTTGACAGCACAATTGCCAGCAAGCAGCCAGCAGCTCTCCGGCTGGGGAGAAAATCAAGAGTTGTTGCCAGCAAGATGTTGTTTTAATTAGCATGTGAAATGTGCCTCAACTGCCAACTACTGGCTGGCGAGGTTTCATAAAAACACAACTATTGTCGTTGATACAAATTAACAGAAAAGAATGCTACTCATTGATTTCCAATTGTTGTTCCAACTAAATTCCATAGAAACCATTTTTCCTCCTCACCTCAAAAAGTTAGAACAAATTGTATTCACCATCGACGAAGTACCATGCAATTTTTATTAAGTCCGAGTAACACACAAAATCAGAACGAAGGTGAATTACGATCGAAATACACTCGCGTTGAACCGAAAAACATAATATTTCACGAGTATTACAACAAATTGAATATTATCCTAAAACTATTAAATTAAAAAATTTTATGTAACTTAGAATTTACTCGTCCGCAGCTGTCAGATGGTTTCGTGCTAATAACGAGAAATGAAATCGCGCCACCTGCTGCTATTTTAAGACGTAGCTCTAGAAAGTTCAAACTGAACGACAGTATGTGGTGAGTGAATTGGATAAATGATTGAATTGGAAAAATGATAATGCCAGCTAGATTTTTGATATCGAAACCAAAAAAAAATTTAATCAATGTACTTTGGACAAAATAACGATCTAAATAACGAAGAAAATATATAACGACATCTACACGCCACGAAGTGATGGTATGCAATTGCTGAAGGAAATTATATGTGGTGTATGGATAGGGTAATTTGACGAAATGTGGTATAAATGTCGGTTGATGGCAATTATAACACTTGGGTACGATCTGATTAGACATGAGAATTGGTACGTTTTATTTGATTTCAAGAGGACTTATTTTGCTTGTGAATGAATATCGAGTGCAAAGGGAACCTTTTTTTACTACCTTTCATGGTCTTTTTATTGAATTGCCAGATGTTCTCTTGAAAAGGGGCAATATATAAGTTGTTTTGGCGGCAAATCAAATATTTAAACTCTAGTTGCGACTGTGATGCATATTTTGGTAAAAACGAATCTAAAAAATCTCTTGCAATTTGTAAGTAATTAAGGCGTCCAAAATAGTCTATTACTCGTAATATAGTGGTTGGTATGCACTCGGGGCTGTTATTGGTATTTCGTTAGAAATGCCGTATTATTGAGACTTTATTCAATAAATAATCAAAACTACTATTTTTGACGCTTGTTGTGAAATAGATTATAGCATTGAGTTTATATACAGGCGAGGAGTTTACCAACTATTTTCATTTCGTTGAGGTGGTTCCTCTATGTATATAAACTCAATCCGCGGTACTAATAATCATTTTTAGTGTACAGGCTAACTTTTACGAAGTCACAATGGCGAAAATTTCCATATAAAATTATCCATTGTGACCGTCAAAATATTTAAGTTGAAGACTAAAAATGATTATTGGTAAGGACCAATGATTATAGCCATTATGTAACAATTAGTTGATTCATTTATCCAAAATGTATTTCTTTAGGTTAGAAATTTATTGCCACAGCAACTATTGTCATGATTCCGAAAGCGTGTGGTTTTCGCCAGTATGAGCAGAGTACACCATTGTTAATTCATGAATTTGTCAAAGATACAGAAATTAAATGCCAGGACGTTTACATTAATGCCCAGTTTGGTAACTGATAAATTTTATATTTTGCCCAAACCGTTCGCGTATTTTTTTAGAAATGTCAGTTAATTTTGTTTGATGTTTTACAAAAGCTAATCTTATGCATAACAGCGAAGGTTTCTATACCCAAAGGTTAGATATATCAAATATGGTTATGAATAAAAATGCAGAGACTTGATGACACTTAAATAAATAATTGTAGAGTATTTTCCTCTGGAATATATTTAAAGTTATGCGTTTCTATGGTTAGTCAGAAAAAAAGTGAGCCCAGGGTTTTCTTCATTTCTTTATCCATCTTTATTTTTTTTATTTTTAGATCATATTTCGCTCCGTGATTTAAATGTTGTATTGTAACACAAGCTTTTCAGTATTCAGAACGATAACTGTATGGACGTACCTACCTAACATCATGTGTGCATTTGGAAGGGGTGAATAACGAATAATTTACCGAAAATATGACAATAACCATCCCGACCGGCAAACTATCGCCACCGCCACTCGTTCGCCGCATAAATTTTGAATCTATTTTTGAGTTTCCCCCATTTGTAGAATTTTTCGCATCGCTATTATTATGCAAATTTTCATTTTTCGCATGCGTGAAGGTAATTTTTTTTTACACACTGACTCGGCCTTCAAAAGGATATATCGGGGAAGTTGTGCAAAACTTAATTTGCATATTTTTTGTATTTTAATTCCACCGGTAAGGTACATGCGCACGATGTGATTGCGGCTGCTCAATAAAGACGACGACGACGATGATGGTGATGATGATGAGGACGGGGGTTAGCAGTAAGTGTTACGAGTATTTTCCATACTTTCGTTATTTTGGCAACTGCGAATTTCAGAAACATCAAAATTATTTTTTTTTTTCAAATATATTCAAAAATACCATTTGGTAGGGATGATGGTGCCGCAATGAAAGTCCGCTTCATTTTTTTACAAAATGGGGTAAAATTTATGTAGGGTTGTAAATAATAGTGAATGGTAGTGGTGGGATGTTTTTTGCATTTCTATGGAAAATATATATTTTACTTTGTAGTTGTGTATTTGTGCGCCACACATTTGCCACATCGATGACGAAAACTGATTAAAGGATTAGCATGGAGAAATAGGCGTTTGTGTGGATGGCTGTGACTGAAGATTTTTTAATGCTTTCAAGTTGAAGTTTTCTTGAGAGAATTCTCATAAATATACAGTCATTTATAGTTTAGGTTTAAGAAGAACAAAATTTCAACAAAAAAAAAACAAAAAAAAACCCTAGAACCGATCCAAAGAAAGGCATGAAACACCTCCAAAAAAAATGTGTCCAAAAACCCGAAAGAGGCGCCGAAAAACTACAAAAAAAAACCGAAATACGCTTCAAAAAGCATTTGGAAAAGCCGGAAAAAGGCGTTAAAAACTACCTAAAGACAAGCCCGAAAAAGGCTTCGGAAAACTACTCTAAAAACGGCTCAAAAACTATCTAATAAGGGCCCTAAGAAAGCCCTAAGAAAACTTCTCAAGAAACGTCATAAAATCAATCTAAAAAAAAGCTCAACATAAATCGAAAAAGGGCTCGAAATAAAACGAAAACGGCTTCGAAAAACGAATAAAAAATATTTTCAAAGACGCGCCAAAGAAACGCTCTGCACCTATCTGTAATATTGTTGAAAAATTATTCCTAGGATGCAGAGATAAGTTCTCGAAAAATCTCTGATCGCCGAAAATTTGCTTTAATTGATGATGATTGATGAATCCCATGAGAGCGAACGAACGAACTGATGAAATGCGAACAAACCACTTTTGATGAATCTATGAACAGAAAATTGCACATTTTACTGTTCCATAAGAGTAGGATCAGGATGATTAATTCTCCTATTAAAACGTATTAAGAAAACAAGTTTAAAAACTGTTTAAACAACGACATTTCGAATTCCAAACTTTTCCAAACGAAAACGGCACGAATTGTCAAAGTTTATTCGCAATCCACATCATTAAACCGCGTTCCACAAACTAGCGAATAAAACATTCGTTCGAGTTTAACCTAAAGTTAGAAATTTCTGGTAGAAACTGATGGCTGAAATTCGCGAACTGTCGTGTTCATGTGAATGGACTATCAAAACTTGCGAATATTCGTCCTTTCGTAGGTAGTTGATCTCTCTCATGTGAATAGTGGGGGATGGATTTTATTTTTGTCACAACTTCTATAAAATTAATGCCGCTCAATTCTTTTGGTAAACATTTTCAGCCCTTTGTCCATTTATATAATATTTTCTGGGTCAACTTCGTGCGGCCATATTTCCCATCAATTTTAAATACGTTTTTTCTTTCAAATAACTATTACAAACATAAACGAATGAAGAGGCAAATTCAAAGTAATTTTATGTGTAAGGAATGCCGTTAATTCGAAATTCCATATTCAAATTCAAGTAGCCTATGCGCGCACATTCAAATATGACATATTGTCTAGAATAAGTAATGAACAACAACAGCCCAAAAAGTCATCCTCCTATCTTTGAAGGTAATGAAAAATATTTTATACATATATTTCGTTTTTTTTTTTTTTGCATAATTTTGTTCAAACCTGTAAACTGTAAACACAATAAAATGTATACATTTACACTATTAATCATAATTGTGGGTGAGGTGAGACGAGCCAGAGAGAGAGAGAGAGAGAGAAAGAGAGAAATGGGGAGGAGTAGATAAAGTGGGTGTAATGTATATACATAATTTGTTCTCTGTGCGATTCGCATACCTTTGGGTATGATTGGAATAATTAAAAAGCCATAATAAGTTACATGGCCAACAACAAGAAAGACAAATAGTTTTTGTAAGTATAAGAGCAAAATGTAATGGTTCCATTCCGCACGCATACGCAATCCACGCATATAGTATTTAAGCCATTAGGTGTGTGCTTTATGTTTTCGAAAACTCTCACCTTTTCGATTTCACATTCCTTTTAATATGCGTGTGCCTAATTAGTCACACCACCAGGTGGTATTTCAAGTAATAATACTGTTAAGATGAATTACATGCTGTTGACAGTTGAAACACCGTTGAAAATTGTTTTCATAGACCTTCGACTTCAAAACCCACAAAGAAAAAAGACCAATGGCGTTAGGTCGCAAGATTCGATGGCCAATTCTGATCGCAAAGACGGCCGATTACACGATTAGGAAATGACTCATGCAGTAATTGAATTACCACATCTATATCTTGTAATTTAGGCACTAAAAACTAGGTCATGTTACGATAACGAACACCGCATCTTCGTAGAAGGATGGTCGGATAATGCCTCCAGGCCAAAATCCACACCAAACAGTCATGCGTTGTGGATGCATTTGTTTCGACAATTTTGACGATTAACGAAGCCATATAAAGATGAAAATGAGCGTCATCACTGAAAATATGATTTTGTTCGACGGGGTGCCAGTTCTTGACTCAATTGAATTCGCCCAATTCGCTTCTCGAAATGCCCAATTCTTGACTACGGTGCCGCTTTGATGTTCCTGGACTGTCAGCAATACTCTCGCGAGCTGCTTCGATGTTTTCTGTTGAATGAGTTTTGACAGGACATCCAGAGTATTTAAGATCACTGATCCAGTCTCCCTGAATTTTTTAACTCTTTTCACAGTTGATGGATTCAAATCACAATGGCGGCTATATTTTGTTCGAAAATTTGCGGACTGTAGCTAGCAAACCTTCAATATTTTTAAAATATAGCTCAAAAATTAAAATGTGTTTTTTGTCGTATAACGCTCCATTTTTACTAACCCGGAACTGACAGCTGTCACATTTTTATCTTTTTTTCCGTTGGCTATAGATAGATACAATTAAATGCGCCAAAATTATAATTGTGCGTGAATTATGGGACACCCTTTATAAATGAAGCGAGTCTGTTTTAATATTAAAAATTCTACAAAGAAAAAAATAGAGAGCTGGTGATTCATATTTCGCATTTTTTTTCTTTACCATCAACATCAGGAACAGAACCGTCGCGTGTCGGCTTAAATTTAGATATTATTTGCCAATTTGCTAGAGCTTTCTCTAAATGTACGCATTTTGTTCTTACGCGTAGGTATTGGCGATTCTTCCATTGGCATTCAATGCGACACGTCGAATATTTCACCCTATCTACGACATATGCATCGCCTAGAATTCTCAGATAAACTCACCGGCAAACGAAATCTTCTCTAAAGGAGAACTCGATCCGAATGAAATGCGAATCACCTACTTTGTTGGAAAAGGAAAATTTAATGCGAAAAAGAGTAGGAAAATATAAACCAAATAGGAGATCTCTACGCAACACTTACTTTATTTACCTAAATATGTTACACTGCAATTAACCTTCCATCTAAATACCACCTCAGTTGCAAAGAATCAGAAGAAGACGCAAACAAAATTATATATCAATTATTCGCTACCTGTTTATTATACCCTCGTGCTAACACCTTCCTCCTAACATAAGGCAACAAATGTCCGTACATCAAGCTGGCTGATGGACGGTACGTAGTAGGTACCCCATTTCACGACGACGACTTCATGATCAATTACACCTTACAAGAATACATAACGTGAGTGCATGGAAGCACGTTTGAGCTTCGTCGTCGTCGTCGTCGTCATCGCGTTCCATGCGCAAACATAAATTCGGAAAATATACTAAAATTTAATTTTGCTTGTCTCTTTGTTTTTCTTCAACAATAATAATCAATTTGTTGTTCAGAATAAATTGCCACCCAATATTACGCGCCCATAACGTAAACGCAGTTAATGCCATAATTTAAGCAGGCTTACGGCTACGGCCTGACCATTAACACCCAACATTGTTTTCAAACGTATTATTATTAATTCTCCCATCAATACAGAATGGCATAAACCGCAAACCCAACAGGCTAACGAAAATGGTAAGAGTTGTTGGGGAAAGACACGGCAAAGAATCAAATATTCTTTTCGAAAAAATTACCTACACATACGGGAATCGTACAATAAAAATGCCTCAGCGGATACAAGACTCTTTGCATTTTAATTACTTGCGCTTCACACAAATATCATTTTTATGACGAATATAAGGGAGTGCTATTCGTATTTGTTGTTTTTTGTTTACCAATGATTGGAATGGCTAACAAACTGAAAACAAAATAATACAGAAAGAAAAAAAATCCAATTTCGATGAGAAAATTCCAAGATACAAATAAATTCCGAAACAAACGTCAATTGTGATCGAATGTCGAAAATATGTCCCAAAAGTAATAAAAAATATATTCTCATTTTGTCATGTCGATGGAGAGAACGATGAGGAATTGGTATTTTTAGGAGGTTTTTTTTATCTCTTTTTGGTGGGCATTACCGCATGAGGAGCCGCAAAATTTTATAGAGAAGTTTAACAAAAAAAAAAAAAAAAACGCAAGGAAACTAAGTAGAGGACGGACTGTTTAGGTAAAGTCTACGAATAGTTGGACTTTTTTAAGAGCAAATGTGGCATTTGTATAGAATTTAAAAATTCGTAGGTCATATAGTGGTTGAAGGACCGTATGATGTACCCCGATAATGTCTGGCTAGCCAAAAGTATTCAAAAAGACAGTATGGTCATGGTAAAGCGTGCCTACATATTCACCCTAATTCTGAGATTCGAATCGAATCGAAAGTCATTCAGTTGCAGCCAACTGACATTCCAACTTTTAATTTCGCCGCAGATTCGTATTTTGTTCATTTCATTCGAAGGAAAGTTTTAAATTCGAAGAATACTCGATTCAATCGAATCGCTGGATAAGCGTGATTATATATTTTTTTGAAAAATTGAGTTTTTTCTCCGAGCTTTAGTACATTCTGGCCAATGAGTTTGAGGGTGTTAATCGAAAAATTAACTTTGGCAAATTTTTATATATCTCTCGGGGATGGTTGGCTTTGGTTGAAAGTGGATGTCAGCTAGGAAACGTCAAACTTTGACCAACATATGTCCATTGTGATACCACGAAAAACGAACACTTTTCTCTCCCTACTTGTTGAACCATTTTGAGCTTCTTATAAAACGTAAGAGGCTTTTGATTTCTGCGTTTGTCAGATCATCTAAGTCGTTGGTTGTAACGGAAGGCTCCAAAGTGAAGAGAACTATGGACAGGAACAAAAGAGGTGAGAAATAGGTTTCCAAAATAGCTTTCGCGGTAGTTGACAATATTGACAATATTTTTTATTGCGTGCATGACTATAAGCCTGCCCCATCCGTATGATGAAAATGGGTCAGGGTATTAGGTATATGGTCCTAAGTTGAAAAAAGCACTTTATCTCTGAACTATGATTGGGGAAGTTGATAGCCATCATCTATACTCTACAGCGACTTGGGTTCGCACTGATTGCGTCTAACGTTTATTGACTTTTGAATACCGTGGTCATATTCCGAATGGCCTCTTGCTGACATTTTCCGGTAAGGAATTTGTCTGATTGCATCGAGCACGGAGTGGGACGACAAAACGTTTGGATGCCTCTTTGAAAGTGTTGAATAAAGAGAAGTTCACCAAACTCCAATCTAACCAAGCGTGAAAAAATTAGCCTATATGATCATTTCTTTACAGCTGAAAATTAATTTTCCACCACGATAGTGTCAGCAAATTATCAGAGGATAATTATTTAGCCCAATTGACACGCATCCTAAATAATTTTCGATTTCCTGACACCGATTCTAAATCATCAGGGAAAACCCCCATACAGATGGAGCAGAGATGGTGGATTTCAGTTTCCGACGCACCAATGGATGGAGCTGTCGTCAGGGCTGACTTGGAAGATTTTGAAAAAGCCGCAAAAAAAGGGGATTTGCATACAAAAAGGGAAATACTAATCTGCCCACCCCCACAAATGGCACAAAAAAAACGCAAAACGAGTGAGTTCACTAAAGTTAAAATGACTTACACATATTCTCATCTCGTTCTATCTAATTGTTGCCTTGAACATGGAAGTTATGGCTAAATTATTGTTGATGCCTCAACTTATGACAATAGGACATAGCTGATAGAAAAAGGACGCATTCAGATCCCAATTAATTGTGAAGTAGTTTCGTAAAGTATTTATTATGTCACATTTCGTATTTCATACAAAAACGGTTTTTTTTTTTCAAAATGGGAAGAACTGTCAACAAATATGGGCAATTTTGGAAAAATTGTCTCATTAGGGATAGAAAGAAAAAAAGGGGAAAAAGGATTCCACGACGTGCTATGGAATCCGTACCATCGGGTAGGCGTCCTCTAGGTAGACCAAGGATGAGATGGTTAGATCAAGTCCATAATCTCTCCTATACCCGTATGGGGATTGCTCTTGATGATTTAGAGTCGATGGCGGAGGATCGAGAGCTATGGAGGGTCCACTTGAGCAACCTACACCCGCGACCCACTTAATGGACAAGCGGACCATTGAAAATGAATGAATGAAAATGAATGAGAAAAAAAGGGGAAAAATGCAAACTTTAGTCGCATAAAGTCAGCCTTAGTCGACATTGAGTAGGTATATCTATCTACCCCATGTATTCTGAGGTTTTCCTCATATGTTCTCGGCGATAAAGTGATCTCTTTGGGTCAACTTGTATCGGCGATCATGTTCCTTCTCATTACTGTAGTAAGAGTTGCAAAAAACACCAAATTAGCGATGGATAACTAAAATTTGGCTCCAAGTTTAAACATCCTGATTATGAGGAAACCTTTATTCTCGCAACGCTATACCGGGTACATTGGTGGTTTCTAACGTCATCTCGTTGATATGTTTTTTAAGCCTTACAACAGTCCATATTGTTAAAGTTGCCCTAATCCTCAATTCCCCAAACAAACACAAACAACCATACTAATCTCAGTCAATTAACAAATTTCACAAAAAAAAAAAAAAAAAAACGAAAAAAAAATTCTAATAAAATTGAACAAACATATTTACGTACACACTAAAATATCTCTACAGCACTTGTGTTGTGTCATTTCCTGCAATTGCTGTCTAATTATTGTTTAACACTATCAATTGAAGAATATACAACATAAGAAGGCCGACAGCAGAGAGAGGAAAAAAAAAGGCATCGCAGAAACCAATAAGCTACACACAAGAAGACCTATGCGCGCTATAAATCCCATAAATCTCAGAAGCACCGAAAGTGAATTTCATTACGATTGCAGATTTTACCCAAAACTATGAAATATCGTGCAAGAAAGTTCCACAGCGGCGCGCGGCATGTGTGAGGAGGGATTCCGCCAACATACCAGAAAGGCAGCCACGACGATCTCCTCCTCATCATCACCATCAGCCGGGCGATGCGACCGACGCGCACTGTGCTGTGCTGTGGTGCGCCCATTAACAACAACGCTTGTTGTCGTTCTTGTGTTTTATGTATGCCTGCCTGTGATGAACAATTCTCTGACACCAAACTTAATATTAATTTCTATGCAGTCCTTTGCTTTCGGCTTTCACAGTGCGAATTTTAAAATTTATTATAAGTTATTTGGAAGATATTTCATATTATTTTGAGAGGATTCCTCTATTTTTTCCCTCATTCAGTATTTTAGCGAAAAGTGTGTGTGTGGGTATTGCGGATGGTGATTAAGAAATCTTTACACTGCTCAAAATAAGTTACTGGACATTGAAAAAATATCTACCTACTATAAGTCATAGCTTGTGGTCAGCAATTGACACTAAAAGGTCAAAGATACTATAACATCGTTTGATAGAAACGACACTGCATCATTGGAAACATGGGGTATCTTTCCAAATGACTTTTGCTGAAGTTACAGGGATGAAGAGGAAATAGAAGCATTTCCTGTCTCACTACCCACCCCTCCAAGAACGCGACTTATCTTGTCTAGGAGCACGGTTTTTTTGACGGCTTGAAAGATCTTCCAACGATGTCTCTACCAGATTTACGAAGATTCATCAACAGAGGCAACATGTATAATTTTGCAAAATCCCCCAGTCCTCAACTAGCAAAAATACAAATAAATAGAGCACCCATGAGGTACAAAAGGTTAAGTATCTTGGGGTATTATTCACGAGTGATGATGCTGAGTTGTCCAGTAGGTTTAGTTAGACTGGGTAAATTTTAAGACAGCTCGGCCATTCTGTTATTAGAAGGACTGAAGACTTGGTGTAAAAACGGAGTTGTCAGTCTTTTATTCAGAGTTTTTTTTCAAACATTTATATAGATAATTCTTCCACAAAACCTATCTATATCTACCGCCTCTTTAGTAAAATTTTTGGTATATCGCCAGCATACAGAATAAGCTTAAACTTTCATATACAAACCAAATTAAATTCAATTTAACTTAACTTAAATACGAATAGATTTCTTTTCGGTCTGTAATTTTTTTTTAGAAGAGTATACTCTTAAAGCAAATCTGTGTGCCCTTAATAAGTTGATGGTTCTTTTTGTAATTGAATTCTTGTTGCGGTAAATTTAAATAATAAATTTATTCGGCTTGTTGTCGTGTACATTTGCCGGATATTTTACCTAAATCTCGAGTAATAATTACTTGCATACCCATTTGCTAATTAATTCCAAATTTCAAATTTTTCTTGTTCTTGTTCGCTTCTATAGGCTTTTTGTGTGAAAATGCTTACAGCACTATGCCAGATTATTTTGGGTACTTTTGCAAATCTGTTATTGCGGAATGTGCTAACCAGAGAAAATCTAAGGAACACGATTTGGGTGGATTTCTTTCGCTAATTACCGACGACGTTTTTAGTCAGTCAGTGTGCTTGGCTACTTAGGCAAGAGAAACAGGATTTTTTTGTGTGTGTTTATTATAATTTTACTTGAAGTTATGTTTCTCTAGTTATAATGCAAATGGGTTGTCATTGTATGAGATGAGGCTGTAATTAGGCAAGCAGAATTTTCAAATCATTTCCAGAAGAAAGTTTTGTATAGTTTCAAGTTATTATTTGTAGGACACAAAAGGGGTTTTTCTTGTTCTTGTTAAGGCGTTTCTGCTTTGAAAAGTTAGATTTGTCAATTTAGACTGCCCGTAATCTAAAAAAAAAAATCACACAAACGAATGCATAGGCCTAGGTTGCCTTGACTATATAATATATGGACCTATTTTGCCAACTATTACTCCCAAGGCGTATCATAAGGCTTTTTCGATGCATAGTTTCAAAAGGTTTAAAAGCAAAAGATAGGGCAAAGAAGAGAATCGAATGAAGAACCAGTTCCACCAACTAATATAAAATAAGTTGCCTTAGCTATAAAAGCTTAAGAACAACAAGGCCGCAGGCTCTGATGTTTTAACAGCGAACGAGCTCTTTAAATGCGGTGGTGATGTTTTGGTAGAGAGCATCAGGCCGCAGGCTCTTTCTTCAACATTTCGGATACACGACACTCGTTTCCTCCATAACTATGAATAGCTGTTTTTAATGTTTTTTTCTAAATTAGGCTAAAGTTTTACAGCTCATGTCATAGACCTCCAACATGACACATTTAGAAGCGTTCAAGATTCCATTGTTCATGCCAATGACACACATCGAATGTGATTCAAGGAGAGGCTTACCGCCTTCAAAGTTTTTTTTTATACTTTATCTTCGACAAGTAATCAAAGTTAAAGAAAAATCCCAATAAATGACAAATACAAAATGAAATTCCACAAAAAAAAGAAATCATTTCAAAGCAATCACTTTTATCGAAAAAAAAATTAAACAAATATTTATCTCTATATAATTAACATTACCAACAACAACAATAAGAACAAAATCACATCTTCCACCTATAGAGAAAACAGAAAAACGGGTAGGTTGGTAATAGATGATTGATTTTGCTTTATCTAGTTTTTTTTCCATATTTCTCTCGTATATGTGTCGCCCTTTCAATAGACATTTCGCTGGTCCTCTTTCTCCCCCGCAAACACATTATTTAAGAAGAAAAAAAATTTATTTAAATCTGTTCTGGATTCAAAAGTCAACTTAAAGTGTCAATCAAAAAGACAATTAAGCATGGAAATCAAACACAAAGCAGCCAACAGCAGCCTGGGCTTCGAAATAGAAAAAAACATGACATATCTTTGATGATTTTTTGTGCGCTTACGGATAAAACGAGTTTGTTTTTTCTCTCTTGAGACACAGATTAGAAACAAAACAAGAAAAAAAAATGAGTATAAAAAACGAAATCAAAGACATTTTTTGACTATTTTTTGAGATTAAAAGAGGTTTATTTTGAAATTTGTTAAATAAAAAAAAATTTATATAGACACTCGTATGGTAGACCCCAAACAACATACACCCATGTAGATGCTCTGAAGTGGGTAGCCGCCGCATAAGTTATGGGTTATAAGTACCTACTTACTTGCTTGTACACTTCAATCAATTCGGTGTTCTAACGTTACATTTTTGTGAATTGAACGTGTCAAAGTGTAGCTGTACCTTTAAACATATAATGGAGTATAGAGGGAAAAAAAATATAAATAATTGTACCACAGGTATCTGAAAATTGTTGAGTGGTTGTCATTATCCGAATACCAATGGAATGACAAAATGATCCGGCTCCAATTGCATTTAGATATAATTTTTTCTCTCATTATGTATATATTGTCATCGGGGAAAGTGAGGTTTGAAATTATAATATTCTTCGTCAGTTTTTTTTTTTTTCGTTCGATTAATGTTATTGAATTTTGCTTTTAAATAATAGATACTTTTGGAATTGAGGTTGACTGACCTAAGAGAAGTGGCTGAGCCAGGTTTATCAGGTAAATCTGAAAGGCTGTTACTGTTTTTTTTTTATCCTATAATTAGGTTGCACAATCGGCGCAAATAATAATAGGGATCAATAGTCGAACTAATTCGGAGACAATTTCTTTTGACCTCGTTTTTAAAGTGTGCAGTTTGTTTCAAAGACATGTCGGAGACTGACTGAAAATAAGACATAATCGAGCAGCGATTAATCGTTTCATTTAAGGGCTAGTTCACCTTAATCATGCGATCCTCTACATCTTCATATCTATTTACCAGAATTTAAAGATAACAAACTAAATATAGAATTGACAAAGTCTCAACACAAGTTACAATGAATGAGCCACATATCATCTTATTCGATGGCCTAATTATTCGGGAGCATTCTGGTTCATTGTAAAGGCAAATGGCAATAACCTTAGTTAGTCTTCCTTTACACCTTTAGTGAAATATACAAGAATACCTAAGGAAGAGGCCTGTGTTTGTTCTAGCATGTTTTTAGAGAATTCTGTGCTTTACTCTAGTTAGCCGCCAAATATTAGCAAAAACAGACCAAAACCAACGTTATTTCGACCACAGCGCCTACTTAAAAACAGTGCACCTAGAGGTACTATGTAAGCTAAACATACTAAAAATGTCCTACTCCTGCCTTTACTTTTCTACTGAGAGACGCTCGCATTAAACCGAATCTGAAAGAGAAGAAAAAACGAATGTCGACCCCCTGTAAATTCCAATAATTCGAATTTCGACCAAATTTTCGATTTTGCATGATAGTACTCGTACTCACTCTCAACAATTTCTGTTAGATACTTGTCTCTCTCTCCTGTAACTTGTGCGCAAAGGAACCATAAACAATCTGCAATAATTGCACAGTGCTTAAAATGTATACCATTCTTCAGTTGTGTTCAAGAGCTCACAAAAGATTCTAGCTAGAAACGAAGCTTTAGAAAATAAGTGAACAAGCATCTGGCACGGACTATACCAAAAAGTTTCCATGCATCTTTGCCCGTTGAGACTATTTGTATCTATTATCAACAAAAATGCTTAAATAGACCCAACCGCATCCAACTCAATACTTTGTAATCAGATTCATTTCGGTGTCGTTTTATTACAGCACTTCAAAAAACAAAAACGCACTTAAGCAGCTAAGCTGCAGATTGCCACTAGGCAGATTCAAATATTAACCACGACCCAATTTTCAAAATGTCAACTGCGTACCATAATCAAAACAAATACAACGAATTAATTTGTATCACACTGTTTTTTTGTGACGATTTTGCAGATATCGCTTCATGTAGGCGACGCCGGCCGGCCGCCACGACACGACAGACAGCTTGATGCAACAATATTGTCAAAATAGCACATTATTGGTGACAATGTCTCTCCTTTCGTTTTGAACACCACGAGAAACCCGACCGCAAATCAAAGTATCCTTGGGAAGTATTATAAAACCAAACACTTGATAGTTTGTGAGTTACGAAGATCCCCATCCGGCTATGGTGGATTTTTTGTTGCGGTTCCAAACTGGAGCGATAATAATACAAATTCATTTTATTGCTATGGTTTTATTGTCCTGCCGCTTTTGTTGATTTGTTTATTTGTTGGCAACAATGTTGGCGCGGTTGACCACCCCAATTGATTTGAAACCCATTTTTTATACGTGTAGGTAATTATGAGTTTAAATGAAATCAGAGATGAGGTTTGAAGTGGCTTCAAATTTAGGACACATTTTTAATAGGCGAGCTCAAAGTTGTTTATACTAAGTGGGCGCCTGTGCGTTAGACTGCTTGGTATTCGAAAGGAATTGAAGTGCACATGGTTAGAAATGTAGGTATACTTTGAAGAAAAATAACTAAATCAACATTTTTGTTTATTAAAAAAATTAAAAATAAAAATGGGATAGAACACAGATGGAGTTCTGGCTGTTGAAAAGAAAAATGATGAGGGAACCTAAGAATTGATTTGAATTTGGACATTCAATAAACATGAAGGGTGAACGACCGACACCCGTTTCTTGTGCTTCGTTATTTCTCGGTTTCGAAAATATTAAAACACTTCACACTGAAAACAGTGGACATTTAAAAGAGTCACCAACACTTAAAGGGCATAAATCTGTCAAAACCATAGAATAGAAACAACTTTGTGATAATTTGCCACGAAAGTATTGCACAACACTGATTAATCCAATTATGATCATTAAAAAAGCCCATTCGAGATTAGAGAAAACTGTTGGAAATGGAGGAGGAGGAAATGGAAAAAGAGGACCAAGATTTTGTTAATTTTAACCCATTAAAGTCGAAGAATCTGTTGTAAATATCCCTCTACTTATAGGATCAGAAATGCCAGAAATCATTTGAAGCAAGTAGTTATCGAGCATGAAAATTCTGGACTTTCACGGGCAAAAGAGGACCTAAAAAAGAGTACAAAACAAGGAACTAAATACGCGTACTATTTACTACAAAAAGATTTTAACGTTCTCGTTTTCATTGCGGTAGGTACCTACTTTATGTTTTAAGTTGATGTTTTTAGTAAGTCTGACAGCTATCTAACTTCATGTTGCTGAGTTTTCATTGGGCTTAACTGATCATGTGAACAGTTTTCGCAGTTGACGTTTATGTCAGCGGCACCAACAAACAAAGTCAAGAATTTCTTCTCGACTTATTTCTAAGTTGACGGTTTTTGTGACAACATGTGTCTGGAGAATTCAGTTTTGACATTTCTATTGGGTTATTGGAGAGCATGGTTTAAAATTTCGATTGCCCTGACATAGACGTAGAGCACCAGTCAACATTTTTTTAAAAAAAAAATTGAATTGTCAAGATGTGACATACCCACAATTCAAGTTAGTTTTTGCGTTAAGGTAAATTTGACTCCAGACAATGCAAGTCGACTTACGATTACGATGACTAAATTCTTGAATGCGACCAATTAATTATTCTCGGCTGATTTTCTGACACATCAAAGTGTTGCAAAAATAAGTTTACTAAACTGAAATTTTAAAATAGAAATATTTCCATATTTTTACAACTTCCAACTGGGATAAAAGGGGAAAAGATAAAGGAAATCAATTTTAATTTCTGGGGTTTTGGAAATTTTGCTTTCGACCCCAGTTATTGGCTAGATAATATATTTCGTATTTTACAACCAAAAATATTTTGTTATAAATTACGTGAATTTTGGCATTCACTGTTTTTCAAAATATTGGAGAAAGTGTTTTTTCATTAAACAAGCCAAAAAAGGCATTTTTTCGAAATATTGTTTTAGGGTTTTAAGCATAAGCAAAAGTCGTTCCACTGCCAGGTAAAGAGAAAGCCATCTCCTTTTTTAATGGTCTAAAAGTGTCAGGTATTCTATATTCATTGTCGAGCAATTGAGAAAAATAATTTATATTTTTCAAGTGTTATCGACTTTAATAGGTAGGATATAGGATCGCCTATAGTCATTTTTTGATTCAGCGTTTTCGAAAATTTCTTTTGTCGATTACCAAAGCTGGTAAGACAATTATATGTTGCAGAAGCAGAATTCAGAAGTTACGATTCAAAATCACTACCAAAAAAACGGGAATAAAATGGACACTTTCAATTAATTGTTAATTTCCTTTTCTCTTGACGAGTAATAAATATGGAAAACCCGGACAATCTTGAAAAATTATCCCGGACATTCCCGAGGCGAGAAAGGGTACATGTCAGGGAAACCCGAATCTGTCAATGTCGTTTGCCTACAAGCTGCCTGCGGGCCCAGGATTTTTCATTTATTGGTGCTGTACAAAATCAAAGGGGGCGCCATTAACGCATGCATACTTGAAGAATCCTAGGCCCATGGTATTGCATAGAAAAACATTGCCTCCGCCATTGATTGACATTTGATTTTGATTTGACATTTGATTTTTGACATTTCACACGTATTCACAGACAGGGGAATTACTTCCGGGAAGAATCGGGTAGGTGCACGGAAGTTGGCGGTCTAGTTCTATGTGGTTTGTGGCCGTTGCTATAGGATATGCGAATCCGAGGGTTCACCTCCACAATTTTTTATCTCAGGAAGTTGCATCATGACTTTTCAGTCCCATGTTTCGTGTCTCCTCGACCCATCTGCCAAGTGATATCCCTCATATATACGACGGGTTTTTTTTAGGACCGACAGTATTTTCACGTATTGTTCGTTTTTATAACGGAAACGCTAATAACCATATTGCCATCTAACAATAATTCTTCAAAAGGCGCACACCCAATTAGACGAATGTACAAAAATGAGTCTTAAAATAGAGAAATAATTTCATAAAAATCCAAGTGTTTCCCGAAAGTTAATTCCAAACTCCAGTCACATACTCTCATCATATACGCTGCTTATTTGTTAATGAAATTCCATCAAATTTTCGAAAAAAAAAAAGAATAACGTGCTAATGCTAAGGCTGATCGCCGATAAAGTCAGCAATCCAAACGAAAAATGAGAAATGCATCCTCAAAAAGCGAAAAGCCAACTTCGGTTGCGCACTCAACTCATATAACAGAACAAAATTATGTGTGTCCTCCCAGCACCCCCCGCGCCAACACCTGGCTGCAAACATTTCCAAACCAAAATGGTCTATACTCGATAAGTCAAAGCCCACTATACTTATAACAAAAAAATGTTATGAATATTAACAAAATTTAATGAAGAAGATACTTAGATACCCCCCGCGCGCAAGCCCACTGTCATGTCGGTCGGTATACGATTCGATGGAATGCATTCATTTGGATTTTTTTTTAAATAATTTTTATTAAAAGCGTACGTATAGTAAGTATCAATATCATTATTAGGCTATTGTGTAACTATCGGTGTTAATTTGTAATTACATGCACGTACAGCTTGTGGCGAATGTACGCGCGCGTGAAACAGAAACACAGACCGGTGACAAAGAAAAAAAGCTACACAAGTGGAAATATGTATATAGAAAGCAAATAGAGGATGATGATGATTCAAAACCAATTTAGAATTATTGATTAAGAAATAAAGTTATTCAATGAAATTTTCATTCATTATTTTGTGTTGTGTAAAAACAACGAGACGATGAAACTGTGTGTGTTGTGTTTTGTAGGTTTGTTGCGCTCCTGTTGCATTCATACTGTATGTACACGACTGTGATTTTTTTTTAATTATTTCTGCGATGCATATGCAATTAGGTGTTGCAAAGCAATGTTTATTGCTGGATTAATGCACGTTTTGCAAATTTGTAAGGTCAATGGAGATTGGAGATGTTGCAGCTGCGATGTTTGGAGTGCAAATTTATAATTTGTGTTTGGTTAGTCACTGCATATAGATGTTTCTAAGAAAATTCAAATATGGACCAAAAGGAAGTGATAAATTCTGTCATTGTTCTCGCAGTGAAGTATAGAAATAAGATGACACAAGCTAATTAGAATTCACACGATTTTGCACGTGCATTGCAGTAGGGAGTCAACTTTTGGATTCAAAATTATTCCGCAACTGTTCAAGTTGATTCTTAGAATTATGGATACAATTTAAAACCCGAATGTTTTTTCATTTCTATTACCTTACGAAAAAATGAAAAGTTCGAAAAAACGCACTTTATTGCGTTCCTGTAACTTCAAAGTTCGTCAAAGTATCTAATATGAAATGCATATAAATAGAAAGCGGTTTTAAAGGTTTGTTCTCGAGTTGGTAACACTTTTTCCAGCGAACGATTTTTGCTAATTTTGGTTTAAGATTTCATTATCTACAGTGAGCGTCGAAAGTAAGTGAACACCAATGATGTTTTCATTTGTCTTTGGAAACTATTTTTTTAAATATCCAGATAGTGTTTTTTTGTTAAAATGAAATTTGTTTCGTTATTGTTTTTTCTTTATCAAACTTTTTGCAGATTGCTGGTTTTTAAGAACTTTTTGAAGACCCTAAAGAAACTCTCACTCAACACTTACTCATTTTTGACGCTCACTGTATAAAGACTTTCTATACGCTCCTAGGTGACCTACTTTGGAACCCGAAGGGAATCCTTCTCCAATATCACTGATAAAACGGATAAAAGTTTAGGTGAATTTTTGACTTCGACATAACCCTTCATACCCTCTACACCGATAGTGAAATACTTCCAAAAGAATGTAGTTTCGAATGAAAATTAAATTTCGATTTATACTGATGGTTCCAAAAGTTAGGAGGGTGTACAGAAACAGGTATATGCTCTAGTGATATAGACCTACATGTGTCATTAAGACTTCCCGACACATGCAGTGTGTCTCTGGCCGTACTGCGAATCTGCTTGGTATGGGATCAATATCCAACAAGAATATCGCTATCTACGTTGATAGTCAGGCTGCACTTAAGGCGCTAGAGTCCTTCATCATCAAATCTGAACTAGTCATGAGCTGCCGCACAATGCTCAGAGTATTACGCGCGCAGAACCGTATTATATTGTGATGGGTACTCGGACACTGTAACATTGAGGGTAAGGAAAGAGTTGACGTTCTGCTTCCATAAATTGAAACTATTGAGGGCATAAGGTCACCATTAGCCGTGACAAAGATAATTATTCTCGAGAAAATCAAAAGTAGGGCAGACAAAAGATAGTCGGATATAGTGGGTCATAAGGTCTCAAAGGCCGAAAAATTCTGTATTTAAACTCAGCAGATCAAATTCGCATATGACAATAGGGATACTCTCCGTTGCACTGTCTTTTAAGGAAGCACGCTACGAGATTAGGTTTAATAAATACGGACACGTGCAGGTATTGCAAAGACTTACATGTCGTAGAGGTAGAGGATATTACTCATCTTCCCTGTAAATGTCAAGCTATTGCTCACTACATGAGGAAATACCTTGGAAAGTAGGTACTTCTTCAACAATTTGGAGGAGGTTTGGTTCGCAAACAAAATTGAAACAATTTTTAGGTTCTGTAGGGAAATTAATTACTTGGGCGAATTGGTTTAGGTTTTTACCGTGAAGGTTTTACCATTTTTTGGGGAAGGACAACAATTATATACCTACTGGATGCAAGATACACGATACTCCATCAATACCATATTCCCAACCTGCCACTGGCGTTCTTAATTTAAAGAGGAAATTTTTGTAAGCTGGTGAAATGCGATACCAGTACATTAAAAAAAACCAAACGTGCTTTATGTTTTAAGAGTAAACGTCTGTTGGCTTTACTACGAAAAAATTTAATTTTACAAAGCCGAAAAAAAATTCAAACAACAGCTTCCTCATCATGCTTTGCTATATACAAAAATCCATAAAGTGTCTGTGTCAACATTTCCCGCTAAAAATCAAACTGATTGTTTTGTTGGTCTTTCTTTTGCATCAAAATCTTTCCCCGATATACAATATCTGTTTATGCAAGTGGCATTTTGAAGCTGCAGTCGCATTCAAAACACAATTATTGTAGAAGACGGCTGGCGCACAATCCAAGACTTAGCGTCCATCAAAGGGAGTGTGACTGTTTTTCATATAAAAAAAAATAAAAATATCTTAAACAGTTGGTCTTGACGGTGATGACGACGATGGTCCCGCTACTGATTTTTTTAGCATTTTTATTTTTATTTCTCAACAACTGGACTTTGAAAATGTACCAGACGGGGATCGGGCAGCAGCATTATTAACAATTTGTTGGTTATTCTGAATGTGGATGAGAAAAATGCAACGAGATGGAGGTTCTGCGGAAATCCTATCCTGTTTGCCGATGGCTGGGTAAGAAGAGGTAGGTACATTGGTTGTGCCGTGCCGTGCAGTCATCGCGTCGTCCAACGAAAGTGTTTCGTTTGTTTATCATTTTGTCAAAGGGAGATTTGAGACAGATTTGTGGCACTTGGGTGTCTGTGACTTGAAGTCTTTTGTTATATATTTCAGTAAGCTCACGGTGTGTGGGATAATGCTGGTCTGTGGATTTTCTTGAAAATCACCATATTCGTGGAATTAGCTGATGTGCTGCGATGCAATTTTTTAATTGACAGGACAGGAGTTGATTTTTTTTTTAGTTTTTGCATTATGCATAAAATGGTGTATATCGATGTGTTACTCAGCTGAAGGTTTTTGCTAATCGATAGGGTTGTAGGTATGATAAGATGAGTGCAATAATACGGTACATACAACATACTCATATAATGTACCTACATAATGTCGATTTAGAGCAGGTATACGAAAAGTATGAGTTGTTGTGCAGGCAATTTCTTGGGGAAGCTATTTAATTTGAAACCTCTAGTCCTAGGTTCGTGGGCGCAGTAACGCAGTGGTTAGTGTTCTGCTAGGGGGTCTTTGGGAGGGGCCGGGCTCGTCAACATGAATGAGTGCTACCGAGACTTGACCGATGCGTATGGCCTCGCTCGAGTCCCGGCGCACAGTGGGGAAAATGCGGAAATAAATGCTAAAAATGAAATTCGTAATATTGATTTTTTTTTAAAGATATATATCTGTTCTTTGTTTTACCAAAATTTGAGAAATTTATGTCAGAGAATTTTCGAGATACATCGCACCAAAGTTGCCCTTTCTTTTAATTTTTGATTTCATGTATTTTCTTGCAGTAACTCTTTGACAAGAAAAGTAGCATTTTTATAACCGTTTGCTAAAACTTAATAAACTTAATTTCTTTATTGAATAATATCTATCTTTAGCTTCCAAAAGATTAATACTTTACTGTTCTTTCCCTTGAGCTACAGTTTTAGCTCCACTAAGCGTCTAGTGGTTACATTTATTAGAAAGCTACAGTATTCAGCTATCTGTTTCTGAAAGAATTGTAGCCCTTTTGAGACCACTTTAAACGTAGTGTATAAATTAGTCTCGCTGTTTTTGACTAAAAAAAACACGGTTTTGACTTTGGTAATGTTAAAAAAGTAAGAATTTCTTTTCTAATAATAATTGGAAAGAACACAACCAGGAAAAAAATATAGGGCTTTCTTTAAAATGTAAAATTAAATTAATCCATTGAGGGACTGAGGCTGAGATATTCAATTTTTAGGTCAAACTCCTACTTTCCTACCTCAATATTTTTCCAGTTTCTCAACTTAATTTTTCTGGAAATTTGGTTTAAGAATACATTGTTTTATGATGTTATTAAAAAAATTGTTAGTACTTAACAAAATGTATACCTAAATATTTTTTTTAATGGGATCATCTCAGAAAGTTTGTATGAAAAGGAGGAAAAAGTAGCTAAAATAGTAATTTTTAGCATTTTTCAAAAAATCATAAAAAATATTATTTTTGGATTTTTGGAAAAAAATGTTTGCATTCACTATTAGAATTGTTTGTGTCAAAAAAAGACAGTGGAAAAAAGTCAAAAAAGTAGACTTTCGCAAAAATTCTAAATTTTCAATGGGTACTTAATGGGTTAGGGAAAGTTTTGCATCATTCATTGATGCCAAAATTTACATAAAGTAAGTTCAAATTAGGAGTAGAATTAACTTTAGTTTTGTCAAAATACTTATGCCGACCAGTGTATGTATTCATTTATTTATTCATATATTTATTTTATATTTTTGATATATGCTTGTATTATTATGTATGTATTTAATTATTTTGCTTAAAATTATAGCAAAAAAATAAACAATAACATAACAATAAACAATAAACAAATAAACAAGACAATAAACTCTATAATTTAGAAAAAATGCAATAACTTGTCTTTTGTTCATTTTTTTAACCAAATTTTGTCCAAATAGGTGTGCAGAATTTCATTGCTCTAAGTTAATTAGCTCAGATTTTATAGATTTTTTCCGATCTCCCATACAAAGTGCCCCACTGTGCGGCGGCGGCGCGTTTGCACCGTGTTGGCAACTGCCAGGCGCCCATCGACGCAATCGGGATGGTGACCAATCGAGAGATTGCTCATCACACTGATTATGGGTAATTTAGGTTAAGTAGCTTAGATAGGTCTAAGTAGTTTTAGGTAGTTTTAAGAAAAAAACAATAATAAAGAGTCCAAGTTTTAGCCATTTTTTGTCTAGTATGTAAGTTAAAAAATGAAGCAATAAAAACGAATCTAAAAGTAAAAGTAAGTAAACTGTGCTGGACTACTGTGCGAGGATCCCATGTTCGATCCCCGGAAAAACACAAATTGCGTCTTAGAGTTTTTTCTACTGCGCCACTTCTCGCGAACGTCTTACTAACATCCGAGAGCAGGACTGTCCTGAAAAAGTTTCTCAATTCAGCCGTTCGGAATCGGAATCGGCATAAAATTGTAGGTCCCTTCCATTCGTCCCAAAAATAGAGACTCACTCAAACGAATGGTTGCGAGAAGCTAGGCCTTGGGTGTATACCCGCCTGTTGCGCCACCTATTTATTTATTTTTTTTTTATAGCCTTAGGTTCGGCGAATAAAAATTAAGTCAAGCGACGCTATGATGTCTTTTAAGGATGAAATGTTCAAAAATGGTAACACCATCCATCAGTGGCGTCTGATGCTCATCCGCAAACGAGAAATACGTGACGAAATTTGTTTTTCTTCCTGTTTAAAATTGGTTGATTCTGTGAACGTATAACTCGCATACCTTTGTGGAAATTCGACTCAAGAATGCAGTTGCAGAAACCTCTTTCTTTGATTTGTCTTTTACTCTGAAAATTGAGTTTTGAAAATGTCTGCATCAGCAATCGTCTCTATACTTCAAAAGTCTTGCAATTGTTCTTTATGGAAAAATATCAAAAATGTATAGAACCTATAACCAAACCTTGGGGTACGCTAACGTAACGCCAATTTATGTTCAAAATGTATGTAGCATGCATACTAGGATAATATAATAACCATCCTTGCATTTAACCTTTTTCCTTCTATATGACGGATGAGGAATATAGTCAGTAGAAAATAAAGTTTTTCTTGAAAGGATTTCGATTCAATTGAGGAATAGGCGAAATGTAGGTTAGGTTAGGTTGAAGAGGGTGTGAGTTCATCACAGAATGCTATAGGTATCGTATCCATCACCATTCCTGGAGATAGCCAGCTATGTTGGCCCATCTTCGGCCTACTTGTTTTAGTATACAGTATACTACTTTTGATAATTTCTTTGAATTTCCTCAATGTTGGGTTGACGTCAACTTGTTGATTTCTCGTCAATTCCCAACCCCTTTTTGTCAAATTTTCGGCGAATTCGTTTCATTATATGTGGCAGTGACCTGTGGCAGTCCCAGCATAGGCTGATTTGGTTATATAGGCACACATAAAGCCTTAAGCCATTGTACGACAATCCCTGACTACTATATCGATTTGATGTAAAGTTTGATTCTAATGCTTCAGCTAGATGCGAGGAGTTACTCTAAAAAAAATTGTAAGCACGAGTGAAAAATGTTTCTCAAGAAGTCGCAGTCGAACCATGTTGGTGTACATACCTACATTATGGGCTGCAAAGCGACGCCACTACGAACATTTCCTTAACCCTGAAATTCAGTTCGGGAAAGTTCTTTGGCAAAAACTGCGTAAACTAGGCAATGGGAAACAGCGTTCAGGTGCAAATGATGATATAGACTGTAATGTTCTCAATTCGGAGGTCGTGTCGGTCTCTGTGCCGTCAATTCCATATCAAGATTCCGCACAGTTTACACATCCGTCGCTAGCGACGATGACAATACAGAACGCTTCAGCTTTAATCACCAAACGGATTAAAATGTAGTCGAGGCCTTGCTATCGGTCAAATCTGACGCGATAGGTTCGCTACGCGCAACGCAAAACTATTTGCCGGTCAAAACTAAGATGCTACTTGTTAAGTCCCTTTTACTACCTATATTGCAATATATAGTTGCGAAGTTTTTTGCTATGTTGACTATAACACTAGGCATAAACTAAATGCCATCTATAACAATTTAGCAAGATATATTTTTAATAAACGGCATTTCGACCACATGTCAAGTTACTCTCTGCAGATGGGCCTCAGCTTCGATAACCTCATTAAGTTCAGAACGCTAATCCTCTTTCATGGTGTTATACAGACCCAACAGCAGATTAAATTTTCCTAGTTCACAAAGAACAGCCATCATGATTCGGCCCAGATTCTATTGCTTGCAATCTGAGCGCTCATTCTTCGTCCATGCCACTCTTCTATGTAACTTTAAAACTTACCTTTTCAAACACTTGGCCAGTGATACATAAATATAAATCTTAGAGGTTTGTCAAATATTATTGTTTTTGTTATTAATTCTCTTATGTAAGTTTCCAATTAAATTACATGTAGTCTGTCCTCATCTATCTAATGTTAAATTTACTTTTGAACTCTAAATCTCGTAAAGCCTTCACAAACTATAAGATGCAATCTTACTGTGAACCTATTCTTTGAAATCATAAATCTTGGAAATAAATAAATAAATATGACTAAATGTAGTTTTGTACAGGATGACAAATGGAGAACAATCTCAGGATGCGCCTTCTCTAATATTCTTGAAAGAATTGTGCAAAATTATCAAGGTGCAATATTTTTCAAAGGACTGTATAATTTAAATACTTCCATGCTGTCAGTTGTCACTGATTGTACACGATCTATACAAATTTTAAACACAATCAATGAAAACTAATAAAATAACACAGTTCTGTATAGTGACATCGAATTCCACATGTCAAACTGGGGGGTAAGAAAAATATACAATTCATATATTCAAATCCAGATCCAAGTAAACAAAAAAATTCCGAGAAATATTCATCTATTCATCCATTTGGAGATGACAAGACGTTAATAGGTAACACCAGCGGACCGGACACCCCGCTTAATCAATGCATAGTGCAATATCATTGTTCCCCATAAATACATATACGCGATGCACATACTGTGCAACAAAATATTGCAATATGATTGGATGGACGGCAAATAGGTCTCCCTCTATATTTACAAAGTTTTTGCAATAATTTACATTTTTCAGTAGTACCCACAGCATTGCGGCAATTGTAAACTTAGAAAATGTGTGGCACTATTAGAGGGACCACCCCAAAGAAATATAGATATGTACTAAAAATGCATAAGCGGCAATAACAACAACAACGGCGACGACAAACGACAACGTCGACGTTGCGCATTTAGTGGGAGGTGCAAACTAAAGCTCTCAAATAATATACTTAAATATCTCAGATAAGCGTGCCTATTTTCCGCATTTCGCTTGAAAGGTACATAGATAGAAAATAACGAAACCAGCACCAGCACACCGCACATGTAAAGAGGGAGATAGATACGTACTCTTGACGCTTATAGGTTTTAACGTCGCGGCGGCGGCAGCCGTAGAGTTTATTATTAACAATGGAAATGGAAATCATACAGAAAAAAAATAAAAATAAAAAAATAAAACGTATATAGAGAAACTTAATTCCGGAACGTGTTGTGCCCTATTCCGATGTGTGAGTAGCTAGAAAATATGGGAAGGAGGATATGATACGGTATGAAGGACATGCTTATTTTTTCACTGAAATAAGGTTGGTCATAAGTAGTATTAGAATTTCTACACGCAAATTGACTTTTCAACTCTCAATTGCCATGAGTTTCTGTTTAAATTCAATGACTAGGATGTAGGATCACTGATCAGGTCAAAGTGGCCATGCGTGCGATGTTTGGGTAAATAAGATACAAGAGGCCAGATCTAGGAATGAGTAGATATCTAAAATATTAAAAGAAAGTCCTGACTCAAGATTTGTAAAACAATTGGTCGCTCTTCCTAGGCATTTGACTTCTCAAATTGTGAGTGAGAGCTTTAATATTCTGGCATCGAATAGAAGCTTCCTGCAATTTTATAAGCGATCCAAAATGACAAAGCGATCATTGCAAATTCTGGACATCATCGTCTATAACTGCCTTCCAAATGATACAAGTCACTAAAAATCGAATAGTTTTTTTTACACGCTATTAAGTCTTATCGCAAGCAAACGCTCTTAGACGTTATAAGATGGTGTTGGCTTAGATATAGTACCAGTACCAGTCAAGAGTTTTGATTCGTTTACTAATCCTATTATGGTCACGACATACAAATTCTGAGCCTAAACTGGATTACTGAATTATTCTCATGCTGTATTGAGAGGTGGTTGTGATTTTTGTCAAAGATAAAGCCACACAATTAACTCTAAATAACATAAGCAACTAGTCTTAAAGCAATATTTGGTTAGGTCAGATTTATTTTTTTGCAGGAACATGCAATTATGAAAAGAGATTGGAAATTTTGTAAATTGGACTTTTCTAAAGACAGGATTCACAATGGTCGACAGATGTCCAAAACATTCATTCATTTCATTCATTTTCAATGGTCCGCTTGTCCATTAAGTGGGTCGCGGGTGTAGGTTGCTCAAGTGGACTCTCTATAGCTCTCGATCCTCCGCCATCGACTCTAAATCATCAAGGGCAATCCCCATACGGGTATAGGAGAGATTATGGACTTGATCTAACCATCTCATCCTTGGTCTACCTAGAGGACGCCTACCCGATGGTACGGATTCCATAGCACGTCGTGGAATCCTGGTCGGGGACATGCGTTTAACATGACCAAACCACCGAAGCATGGATCGCTCCGTCCGGAGAAGTAGCTGCTCGACATTGAGTTCCTCACAGTTTTAAATGGGTTTTGAAATGAAACCCGTAGAGATCGCATCAGAAATACCAGAATACGTGAGGATGTCCAAAACATAATCTTCGATATTCTCAACTTCGATAAAAGATATCTTGCATCGGATTTACCAAGACCATATTCGCCCTAATTGGTTACCACCAGCTAATGTAGTTTTTTAAAACACCTAAGTGCTGCCTACGACTCATCTTGGATAAAGAATGACCTGGCTATCGATTTAAAGTGACTACGCGTAGCATTTAATTTTTCGAGGTTTCTATTCGGCCGTTGATTTTGTACTGACTGAAGTTTACCGATAATCGGAACTCGGCTACATAATAATAATTTTCTTTAAAAACAGTTTTAAAAGAAAAAAGTTGGGTCCTAAACGTACAGCATAATGTCCGAAAATGATATAAAGCCCTTGCCGCGAGCGAAGCGAACCACATACCCCAATTTATGCAATATAAACTTTAACATTTCGTTACGTAGTCAAGTCCCGAACGACGACCGACGGCCAAATAGCAACGCCTTTAATTGTTAACCATAGATGGATTAAAAATATACGGAAAAGCATTAAAATAGTCAAATGCTTAAAATGTGTCAAAAATCCTTTAATGATCACGCGCCATATAATATCATAAGCTAGAGCTAGATTACTCTCATGCAATCCCATCATGATTCTCCCTTTAGACCATCCCACTAAATAAGTGCCTCATATTTGCTAAATCTTCACTATTGGAAAAGTAAAAAAAACATTGTAGACGTAACAAAAACTGTCAAAATGTCAGACAATAACTTGCAATATTATATCGCCATTAATTTACCCTATAGATTGAGTACCTATAGAAATTTAAAAATCGACTTGAATCAAAGTTCAGAAATTGTTCTCGTTTGTTTTGCCTTATTCAAAGTGGAATGGCACAACATACGCCTAACGATGCATGCATATCTTGTTGCAATTATCTTTAAATACGAGAACTGCATAAGTTACCTATATACACAAATTTCGGATATTGGATATAAATTGGAGATTTTCGCTTTCGAATTGTTAATTGATAGTTTTATATTCCCGAACAATGCATATGTTTCTCTCATGTGTCAGTTGACTATGTCATTGACATGAGCGCGAGTATTTGCGCGATCGAATTTCCAAATTAAGTACAAAAGGTAGAACAGAAAAAAAATATGAATACCTGCCGATGTGAGACCGAAAGGCCTTAAGTGTTGATGAAAAATTGAGATATACTTTAAAATTGATACCGCACATTGACATAAGAGAAATGACAGTTTTAAATGGGTTTTGAAATGAAACCAAATGCTGTTTTTTTTTTAAATATGTACTATAATTCATGCAGAGGCCTTTGATACCTACAAGTGTAATGAAAGTTGAACAAATTAAAGGGTTTATTGCAATGCTGTTCAATTTACAAGACTAAAGGCGTATCAGTTTAATCTACGCGAGAAATTCGTAAATCGGAAAAAAATAGGTAAAGTCCTCTAAACTCGTTATAATTTATGCGCGAATTAAGAAATCAAAACTAAAACAAATTGGCACACCACCCCTTTGGTGTTGCATCAATAAATCAAATGACAGCATCAAATAATAATTAGCCGATCCTTTCCTCTATACAGTAGAATGATCAAATCTCTTACCTTGGCCAATAAGAAAATTACGATCAAATGCCACAAAGTGTAGAGAAAAAAAAATGACACCCGTAATCAAAAACTAAACATCTACACCCATTTCCACACAAGCATAACGTCTACACCCATTTCCGAGGCACACACATTTATAAAAATCGCTTTTAGCATTGGAAGTTGCTGCTGGAACGTGGGCCACAACTAAATCTACGCTCCAAAATCAGTCGCCGGCAAAAAGCCACCAATCTAACAATTTACGCAAATGCGGAAACAGAAAGAGAGAAAAAAAAAACTTTACCTCCACTTACTGGCGACGAATTCTGTTGAACGGAGACCGCCTATTGGTTGATTGTGGATTTATGTTTTTCCTGTTTTCGATTGACTGACCAAATTTGAAATTTATTACACAAAATGTTAATAATAGCTTTGGAAATGGAATTGTCAATGAAATTTGTGCTACTTTAATGTGTATTCGAAAATGTGGTAGGAGAAATCTAACAAGAATGAAATTTGATAGTTTTTTGAAAAATGTACTAAACTATTCTATACCTTTTGGGACTTGCAAATACAAAATTTATCAAAATGGAAAGTGGATGTTAGCCGGCAATATTTTATTTGTTTTCACACGTATTTCCTATATCTGTTTCCACCCTAAGTGGAAGAAATTGCCATTTATTAGGGAAGGAGATTATCTATAGTCATTGGTCATTATCTTTGCATTACTCTAGTAACTTTTATCTATTTATGTATAAAATGCCACCAACTTCAGGTGAAGCTCTCTCTTCTTATAGTAAACAGTTTACAGCGATGACGTGAAATGAACGTTTATGGAAGATGTAATTAAAAACAATAAAAAGGAAAACAACATTTTGAAACCAATTATGGACTAGATTTAAATTAGTTATGGCCTAGGGATTAAATGGCAGACATTTTTAACATAACCCCCAAGAAGATTATAAATATAATTGTCAATAATGAAATAAACTCATTGGTTTTCGAATATAGTTTCCGATATAAACCTGGGCTCTTATCGTGTAACTTTTAAGACGATCAGCTTTTAAACGGTTGAACTAAACGACGCGACGACGCGTCGTCGTCAAAACTTTGCGTTTAGTCCTTTGTAGATGGTGTGAGGATTGCTAAGTTTAAAATTAAAAAAACTGGTAAATATTCAATCCGCGGTACTAATAACCATTTTTAGCGTCCAGGCTAACTTTCACAAAGTCACAATATCGAAAATGTCCATATAAAATGTTCCATTGTGACCGTCAACATATTTAAGTTGAAGGTTAAAAATGTTTATTGGTAAGGACAATGACTTTTAGTTAACTATGTACATAATTGATCTATAAATTAATGGACTCGATCAGAGCACTGTCAGTACAATTAGAAAGCCCTATTACTTTTAAGGACGAGCATCCTGAGAAACGGCTAAAAATTCTATACCAAAACCAACACAAGGTAGGCAAAAGAAAAACAAGTTGTGATTTTGAACTGATTTTGGGGGAAAACTGGCTCCCATTGGGCTACTCAATATGTCTGTGTTTGGCCAACAGAAATCTTCCATAAATTCGGGGAATTATGTTGACCGCGAGCAGCTTTTTCGACTTCAACTTTAGGTCTAAAGATTTTTTTGATAAGCGAAAACGTTGAATACAACTACGATGTAAAATTTAATTCAGAAAATCTCTATGCAGTGAGCGTGAAAAATGTTCTTTTTCATTTCTTAAAAACCAGCAATCTGTAAAAAGTTTAATAACGAAATAACAATAGCAAAACGTATTTCAGTTTCTATATGGTCTTGAAAAATTTCTTAAAAACCAGCAATCTGTAAAAAGTTTAATAACGAAATAACAATAGCAAAACGTATTTCAGTTTGCACAGGATAAAATAATTTAGATATTTAAAAAAGTTTCTAAACTCCAAAGACAAGTGAAAACACATCCTTTGTGTGCACTCACTTTTGACGTCTCACTGCTTCAAAAACTCGAAAAGTTCTCACATTTTCAGACAATCCTTGATATTGGCCCGAGAGGCAAACTTTTCTAAAGTTTGTTCAAAATTAGACAAAGTGGCAGATTCTATACAAAAACAAAACTTGCAAACGCTATTTCTCAAATCTTAGAGGAGCTAAAGTTGCAAAACTTGGAATATTGATGCATTCCAATATTCTTAAGCACGGGCAAAGCCGGGCGGGTACAGCTAAAAGAGGAAACTAACTGACTGTGAGGGAATCTCTGCGGAATCTCCGCGGGCAAAAGCTAGTTATTTATATAAAAAAAAAATAGTTTAAAGTATTTTTTTTAGTTGGAAGTGAAAGATGAGAGGATTGAATGCAACTCGCAACAGTCCGACAGAATTTTCCAAAGATCCTGATGGCCCAATGAGAATAATTTAGGTCCTTTTTTGGAATAAGTATTTAGCGCAAAACTGCGACCTAAAGTGGTCTATGGATTAGTGATTGATTTGGTCAAATATTTAAATCAATGACTCGAAGGTACCTTACGATGTCGTCACAGTTTTAGTCTTCTTTGGGTAATTGGTGCGTATCCGCATAGGTGGTCTGCAACTGCAGTGGAACTTCCTCCGATTTGATAGAGATGATAGTTGATAATCATGGCGAGTATTTGACTTAAATCAACTCTTGTACGATTTCCCACTCAACACGCCAATGAACACTCACAAAATTCAATAAAATGATATGGGAAAAGAATTAATGCTCATGTACAACATGAATGTAGTACTAGTCCCTATACATGATTTTATCATCAAGGGAAATACCTGAATTGCTTAATAAATGTTGAGCCGAAGGCAGCGACTTAAATTACCAACTGATTCCATAAAAAAAAGAACAAATGTCAGTAAAAAAATCCTTTAAAAAAATTGCACTGGAATGCGAAAATATTGAAGAATGTTTTTTTTTATTTGCGGCGCTTAACAAAAATCGCCAATCTAAGCAATTAATAATTTATTACCGATGTTGTACAAACAAATACTGTCACTTCGAAGAAATGAACTTTGTAATATGTATGTGTATTTTTTTTTTGGCTGGCCTTTGTGAGTCACTTTACTGCGATCTCGAATGACATAATTATAATTGAGAATATTCGAAAAATGTTGAATTTACATATTGCAAGTGGGTCTACAATAACATACTTTTTTTGGGGGAAAAGTTTATCAACCTTTACTTTTATTTACAGATCAAGAGATGATTCGTTTGAAAATTGAATTTTTTTTTCGGCAAAAAAAACCTCATCTAACAAGAATCTTCAATAAGTACGAATCTAAGGTGAATCTAGGAGTTCCAAAGAAGACAATGGTTAACATCAAATGGAAGAAGTTTATAACGAGCAAAATGAAACTCATTTCAAAAACCGGGCCGAAAGTCAATCGACAGAGTTGGCGGTGGTAGAATTTGACTCGGGTAAGTTAACTATCTAAATACCTACTGCAAGATTTAAACCTTGCAGAATATTTTCCGGGCCTCACAAAATTATACAGATCTATAAGAGAACAGGTGCCATAAATGCTCCTCTTGGTAGCTATGTAGTCAAGGGTGCCAGGCAGACAGAGTAACCACTACACCATGGCCGGCTGTCAGAGCTCTTGATTCACTATAGTTTGCGGTAATCTGATCTTTATGGTGTATGTATACCAGTCTGGCTGCGAGAATCTTGATAGATAGCCTTTTTGAAGTCGCTTACCTACAGAAGGAACATGTTTGCAAAAATGATGCTTGCATCTAACAGACAAGATGGAAATACCACGCCTGTTACTCCAGTTCTTAAGATTACTCTTCTGGTACAAATCTTATAAAAATAATTCTGTCTTTCTAACCCCTACCTACATTATGTATATAAAATAAAAAGCTTTAAAAAATGCAAAAACTAAAAAAACTATATACCAAAAACACAGAAAAGGCTTTGTTTAAAATAAATAAGGAATCCTATATACAATATCATAAAATCATTATAGAGGAATTGTGACCGTGACCTTCATTTTTACATAATTTATTTAGAGCAGACAGAAAAAAAATAAAAAATTCAAAATATGTAAGTATGAATGGCATACCACCTATTTTGAAAAATAAAAGACTATGCTAAGTATGATGACCAAAACGAGCTCGTGTATCTGTTGACAATGAACTCTCAAATAAGAGGGTGCCGTTTAATTGTATGATTTCTTTCTTCTTTTTTTCTGTGTGACGACCAGATTAAGGCTGTGCGTATAGAAATAATTTTACGATTTTTTTGAAATCTCCTAACGTACATGAGAATCACGATATTGGGGATGATTTCCGTCCTTCTTCTTTTTTTCTGTCATAGTTTCCGACATAGTGAGGTGATCTCACAAAGAGAGAGACAAGTCCTAATGTGATTTTTTCTTATTTAAGAAATGTCCCTGCTAAAAGAAATAAATGGAAAGTACAGGAATGTGTGGCTGCCAGAAAAACAATGCATCCAATCATCAGCTCACAGATTTTAAGTATTCTGACACACAAAAAGCGTGCTATATCACCAAAGACAGTAGCCACCCTAGTTAATAAAATGTTAAGAAGTTACCTATTTTGAAAACAAGACTTCCTTCTATTTTCAAGTGTCTGTTTCCAATATTTTCTATTCTATAATGTGGCTACCTATACAAATTGAAATGAACCTTAACCCCTCGCTTGCCTAGCTTCCGATAGAGTTGACAAACAGTTCGCATTCTTAGAACAACCACCCATACTCATATATGATAGATCGAAGCCGAAATCCAAACGCTGCTCATCCATAACAAATTACAACATACACCCCAGTCCACTGTAGTCTAGTGGCCCATATAAATTTGTCACTTCTTGACCGATACCTTTCTAAACTCATCCAACATGAGCCAGGCCAGAGCCACTAGCCACAGCCACTCCACTGGTGGTGTGCTTGTGGTGATGCTAATGCCCCATAAGAGTTCATTCCAATTAGAGTGGCACTGGCACTGGCACAGGCATAAACATCCAATACAAAAACACTGGCCGATATTCACAATTCACATTTCACACACAAGTTCCACAATTCAGTTCGCATTTTGATATCGAAAATGAACAACCACCAATGAACTACCCAAAACGAACGATAGTTTGTTGTTTATGTTTTTCTGTTCTCGCTGCGCTACAGCTACACATAGTTTGTGTCAACTTTGCAAGGTGGTGGCAGTGGCAGGCGCACAACAAACAGCCGTAAAGCTAGTGACTGCGATGACAGTGCTAGCTGGCCGTGGGAGAGGTAGAGGCGGTGATTACACTATTCATTTGGTGGTGGAATGAATTTTAGATATTTGCTTCATTCGTTTATCGGGATCGGGGTTGTTAAGAACACTTCTTCTGCACAGTCCGCCGGTTCAATTAGACCGTCGTACGTTGTTGTGAATGTCGCGTGTGTTGTGTACATTTTTAACGTGCATGCAAAGTTGCATTGTTTTTAAGCTGAAAACGCAGTTTGACTAATTTATTGTTCGTAAAAAAATTGTAAATAATATTCGACTTAATTGAAAAAAATTGTCCTTTTCCGATAGTAACGTATTTTATAAAAAAAAAATTTATTTATTGAGAAATTTAAAATGAAACGTTAAATTAAAACTTGTAAAATATTTTTGCGCGAAAATTAAGTAAATTTTACTGTGCATTAAAAATTTGTTTAAATAAAAGTGTATAGCTAAATAGACATTGTCTATATGTGAAACGTTGAATCCAACAAGTGTTTGTATTTTTTTTTATCTATTCGACAACATAAAAAGTGAAAATACTTTATAACACGCGTTATAGTAAAAAAAAATATTTAATAAATGATAAAGGTTTGTAGGAATATCTTAAATTTATTTTTAACTTCTCAGAGGTCCTTAGAGCTTAACTGTAGTTTCAAACTGAAAATCTTTTTGAAATTATTATTGGGCCGACGGAGAATTTGGGGTTTCATTTATTTTTTTTTTTTTGGAAAGGGTTAGAAGATTTTCAGCTTGAAGCGATACTTGTCTTGAAGAAATATTTGCTAAACACAATTTTGACAATTTGGAAACGACTTGATCCCTTTGACAATGGAGTAAGAGTTTATAAATAAATTTGAAGCGAAAGAAAACGGTTTTTGTTGAAATATTCTTTGAAACGATCTGCTGATCTGATATTGAAATAAGAATTTAAGAAATCTCATTTGATGCTGGACTAGAAGCAACTTAGAAACATTTTCTAAACTATCGTTGAGTGAATGAATAAGGCGCTTTCCTTCAGACTTGCAATAATTAATTTGAATTAATAAATAATAATAATTTTCAACCTCCATCTAAAATAAAATATTCACAATAGATATGAAAATTTTAGACACAATTGAAATAGTTAGGTTTAGGATATTCTTAGTACCTTTTTCATTGCATTTTCGACCTATGTCGACTAGAACCATTTCTGTCAAATACATGTCCTATCGATGTTGTTAATTTCAAGAAACGTCTTTATTTTCGAAGCAACGAAAAGCCCCTCCAAGCGCTTCGAAATTTGACACGGTTATTCATTCTGATGTGTGTAAAACGTTGACTATAGTGGACATGGACATTAATAATAATACCTATTCATTTGTTATTACCACCTAAAATTTAGCACATCACAAAGGCGATATTTTCAGTGCTAATACTTTTAAAATAAATCCTTGCCCGCGCTGATACTGCGGACAAGTTTTTTTTTATGGCTTTAAAAATATACATTTTAAAATTAAGAGCTATAATGATGAAAGAAAAGTATAGTCAACAGAATTAGGCACGCAATATCGCCATTTTATAACATAGTTGATCTTTAGTTCTTTAAATCCCTCGAGGAAAATATGCTTTTGCGGAAAATAGTGCTAGGTGCTGGGGCAAGTGCAGGAATATCTTCAAAGGATTCATCATCCTTCAAATTCGCACTCCGTCTCTGGGCAATCATATAATTTGTCGAAATGATTATCTCAGTTCACAGGGGCTCATCTAAATTTTTCTTCTTCTTTTATAAAATTAGCTACAGTGACTTACTACGTGTATTAAAATTAACATCAAAAATCATTATTATTATTTAATTTTTTCAAATAGTTTCCTATTACACGTTATAAGAGTCGTCTATAAATCAATAGCTTTTATTCCTAGAAAAAATTCATAATGGAATGTTGAACAAATGCAGCTCAAAAACCATCAAAATATTTTGTTTTATGGTATCAAGGTTTTGAGCCAATCTAGTTAGGGAAAGTATGAAATAAAAGTAGAATGATTCTTTCCAGAAAGGATTATTTTGGGAGATGAATTTTTCTCCACCCTCTCTCTGATGATTTCTCTACCAATGTATGCAAGCAGATTTGGCACGCACGAAAGGGATTTCTTCACCTTTCCAGACCAATTCAATTAGGAACAACAAATTTGCACAAAATGAGTATTTTTCAATAAATAAATAAAATGTACAGTTGACCCATTAGGCCAAGCCGCCCATGAGTTTCTATTTTAGGGACTAATGTTAAAATGTTTTAATTGAAAAATGTATAGGGCCACTGAATAACGATGAAACATTCGCCCTAAACGACAGATTTAAGAGAGGAATCTTCAACAAGTCGCAGTTAGGTATGCTAACAAACATTAGGTAAACCTTATACAGAACCAAAACGATTGCCACGAGCTTCTCAAGGAAATTTAAATATATTACACACAATTTGAGCAAGTAAGACGATAGACAATTTACGGCAAAATTGTATCGAGCACATAACCAAAACAGTCGTGTCTCAGTAACTGCTTCTTGGTGCTGTAATTTTCGACCAATTTGCGAGTCGTATTTTACGAATGGTCCTCTGGAATCCTTGTTGTCTTATCCGCATAGAGAAATAGCAACGCGAAATCATATATGATTTAATAAATTTTTTGTCATTGAATACTTCATTCAATAAAACGAATAGTAATGTCTTTTTGTCCATGTTCAAGCACTGTTGGGTGTAAAAAATTATTGATCATGGTCTAGGCAAGAAAAATAACAGAAAAAACTAAAAGAAATTCTAGCCTCATCATCCGATGAGCAACATTTTACGGTAATAAAGTGGATCGACTTCTAACTGTCCAAAGATGATCGTTTGGTTTTAACTCGAATTCAATCATTTAAGCATGCAGCCTAAAATCCTTGGACAGTTCAACACTGACTTCAGCGATGCCGATATATTTAGCTATTTTATAATTTGTGTGAATTTATGATTTATTCATAGTTCGTTTAGGATGCAAATCTTGGAAGAAATACGTAAGCCTATACTCAACTTCGAACGGCTACTTCCACAAACGCTGTCAATGCTTCGATCTTTTGGGCACGTTATGTCCAAGAAACATTGTGTAGAAAACTCTTACACAAAATGTCACAATTGTTTTCAGTCTCGAATGGTTCGCTGAATTCTGCGGCATGTAGCACAAAACAGCAATGTTTTCAAAGTCAAAGTACAAAAACAGCGTTTTCAATAAGCGTGAACACCTATTCGATATCTGCACTATTCCTTGCGAAATGTAGCATCCTGATTTTCTACGTATTCATATTCAACCTACTTCCCCAGCATTTTGACGTCGTTTGTGTGTAGTCCCAGAATGAGATGTTCAAACGTTCCATCAATTTAAAAAAAAAAATCGCCTTTATATGACTCAATTCCTCCCGAAAAATACTCCTCAGATAAATTCCTTAATACCCTTTAACTATTGTCCTAATCACTGAGTAGGGAAGTGAGGAATAACAACCATTCTCGCGATTCACCCTAGCAATTTCTGTTGGGAAATTTTGTCGAAATTCAAGCAGGTTGGACTTAAAACAGTCCATCAATCCGAAAAACTCCATCGAATGTCAATATGTTTACAACAAACTGAGAAATGCTAAGGTGCGTTCTTCTACTACTAGTCAAATTTATATACAGGCGAAAAGGATTTCCATGGAATAAAATTGAATGCAGTTTCCTTCATTTCTATATGATTTTCTAAATCGCATCAACAAAATAATGTAAAAACCTGTATTCGTTGCCTATTTTTTTTTATAGTTTTTATTTCAATTTACTTTTATTTTGTTTGTCAATTAAGTTGCATTCAATTAGATACAATTTAAAAATAGACAAAAAGGAATGTTCAAAAAAATGTTAAAAAACAAATACAACATGAAGGAAAGGAACAACAGCAATAATTAAGAAAACGAACCAAAAAAAAAAATAAATAAATAAAACGCAAATAGTTGGAGAATCTTCAAGTCTTACGTAAATTTGTAAAATAAAAAGTGAGAAACTATGTTTTTTTCTGCAGAAAAGATTTTTATTTAGGGTGAGGATGATGATAATGCGGAAAATGTTGAGGTAGAGTTGGGTATTTTTTTTTGTCTCCACTTACGACATAATTAATTGTTTTGAGTGCGCTTTTCAATTAGGTATAGGTAGGTACATATGATCTTAGGTTAAATTTTAAATTTTGAGTGGTTTTTGAAATGTCTACAAAAAATTAGTCCATCACTTTGCTTAAACTGACATCCAGACTGTTGTGGTGTGAAAAATCACACTTTTAACCAGAGTAATACGCGCAACCATGGCTTGTGTTTCACTTGTGCGATAATGCAAATTTGCAAAACCATATTAATTGATTTACTAGTTTCTGTTAATTTTTCGTAACCATTTTGACCCAAAAATTGTAAAGGAAAACAAAAATAAGATGTGTAAAGACACATGATGCAAAATAGATTTCCATTTTATTGTGGAAAATAGGCGTGAATGGGGAAAATTACAATTGGCCTAACGATGAGACATCCTTTGACAGATGTACGACGATGAAACCGAAGGAAAATCATTGACGAATTTTATTAGAGTTCTTCGCAAATCACTGAAATTGTTTTGGAGGCAGTTGTGGAAATAAATTTGTCGCTTCTTTAGGTTTTTTGTAGCCATCATAACAAAATTCCCTCACAAATTAGTTAAACACCACGTCTATAGGTATCGCATGGAGGTAAAAAAAAAATCAGAGCCATTTTATTTTGCTACTGGACATTAAATAAATGTCTGCTTATTTCAAAATTGGAAAAGTCAAAGATGGCAAAACCACCAAATCGTAAACTGTTCGGTTCGGAGAAGACTCTGCTCGACATTGACTGCCTCACCTATATTCTGGTGTTTTCTAACCGATCTATGCGAGTCCCCCTGCACATTGATTAAGTCTAAATTTCAAGGTTGATTTAAAATGTTATCTTTGTTTTAAGACTGAATTAGAAGCTGAAGATAGCCACTGGTCAAACTGTCCGGAAAGCTTCTCAATTCAGTCGTTTGGATTCCTTAAAAAATTGATCTTCCCCTCCTTCCATTAGTTCCCAAAAAAGGCTCACCTTAACAAATGGATGAGAGAAGCTATAGGTCGGGGGTCCTATATGAATATTGAGCAGCACTATAATTTTTTTTTAAGATGGCTGATTCAAAATATAACCACAATTAACCTACAATATCATTTTGAAAGCACCATAAGGAGCATCGAATGCCGGAAATTCCACCAGAGGAAATTATTTATAACTATTTTTTTAATGCCAGAAAATATTCCTCTTTTCTAATTTGAAGAAATTTCTGAATTTCGTTTTAAAAATATGCAAGGAATTTCAAAAAATATGTGAGACTGATGTTGAAAAAACACTAGAAAGTAAAATGGAAATTTGTTCAGAAAATAAACATATTCCAGCATAATTTCAAAACCATGTATATTTGGAAATAAGGCCAGAAAATTTGATTTTTTCTTAATAGAAGATTAAGGGCAGTTTTGCTGATACGACTCATAGAGACTTAAGTGACACATAAACCCTCATGTGACAGTTTATGCCGTACAAAAAGTATCCCATAAGAATTTAAATATAACTTAAATCGTAAGCCCTAAGTAAAGAAAGAATTAGAAGATAATTCTTTTAAAAAAGGTTAATAAAGCGAAAAAAGCAAAAATATTCTTTCTGACATTTTTATCAAATGGATTTTTTCTTTTGCATTTTTAAAAATGTAAAAATCTGCAGAAAAAATTTTCAAGAAATGCTTGAAATTTTTGAAAGATCGTTAGGAAGAAAGGTCAGACTTTATAGCGTTTTCAGACATTTTTCAACAAAAAAATACCGGCCTCCTTCACCTGCCACTTTGTATCTGATGAATAGACGCGACACAGAAAATGATGGTGATAATTACGATGATCATTCTACAAAATACCAAGAATTTGAGAGAGAGAAAAAATTACACCGTCGAATTATGTAGATTTGTTTTCCAAAAGAACTTGAAATTCTGCTGTCAAATGCCTTGCTTAATTGCTGCTGTTCCCTCTAAGGTTCTATCTTTTTTGGCATCAGCCCAACTTCAATGGATACCTACATTTGTTTACCCAGAGAATAACTTTGTTCGATTTGCCCAACATTTAGCTAGGACTAGCACTAGAAAAAACTGATCCAATTGACCTTAACGATTTCTATCAAATGGAAACTGTTCACAATATACATGGGATGGTCTTCTTTCTTTACGTAGGTATAAAATTACTAAAGCAAAAAGTACAATTTGCACCTGTATAGCTAGATACTTCAAATTAATCTTAATTTATATATTTTTATTTAAAATAAATAATTAATTTCTTTATATCTTTTTCAACTAGATACTCTATCACTTAAATGGATTTCAACCAACAGCGACTATCGTAAGGTAATTAGAAAATCTAATTTTATACAGACGTACAATTTCTTGTAGTAATAGAATTTGGAGATTTCAAGTTCAATAAGTTTTAAACATCTACAACTTAGCATAAAATAAATACCGCTGTGCATCAGTGTTACCTCAAACTTCTGAAAAATAAAACAACATTTTTGATATAATTAACCTTGTTTACAATTTTCCCATTTCGAATAATTTTCTATGTAACTAAAGTGAATCTAATTGGCAAACACAACTAACAATTGAGTTATGTATAAAAAAAATAGAAAAAACATTTTCACCCTCACTATTTCAACAAATTAAGCTCTCAAACCATATTTTTTTTTCATACGGGTAGACATTCCATTTGTGAGTAACACAATTTGAATACACATTTAATTAATTAATACATACTTAAATTAGATGTAAGAGTGAATTAATGTTGTAAGGGTAGAATGGTTGTCAAATTATAATAGAATTGGATTTGTTACTTTTTTTTCCAACTCTTGGAACCTGTCAGAGGAGATATATAAAAAAAAACACACAAAGTAACGTCTTGAGATTGTTCTTTTGTTTGGGGTTTTATTTGTGACAGACGTTACTGTATGTTTGAGATAGACCGCTGGCTGTGTTTTGGTGGTTTTTGGCTAACTTTGTAGTGGTTGAGGTTTGTGTGTGTAATTAGAAAAATTAAATACAATTTATAAATTTATAGAGAGATTTTCTAAAAATTGTGGCTTTTATAGTACACATATGTACGTTGCTCGCCCCATGGTCCTGTGTAAGCTCTTCGCGGTAGCGATGAACTATCTAAAATGCTGTTGAAAAGACTACATGCAAATCGTCTGTTTTAGGGAACATTTTTCTCAGTACATTCCTAAAGCAAGGCTAACAGTACAGTAGTATAGAATTGCCGCTTCAAAAACACGCGCCAAAAAATGTCTAGACATGCACCAAATTTGAGAGTTTAACCACTTTATCGAAAATGTTTGCATACTTTCAGGCTGGTTCAGAACAAATTACATTTTTTCCACCGTACTTTCATTCCTTTTGGATTATATAAGATTATAATTCGATGAAAGAGTTGAATTTACGTCTAAAAAACTATATTCTATAGGAGCTTGATTATTGAGGTACAAAATCGCCGATTTCTTACCGTTAAAATACCATTTCAACAGACTATCAGAGGCAACTTGACTTTAGCTTGCCATTTTTCACCTTTTGTGTCGGGCCCTATCCTAGGGCTGGTTTTCTATTGGAATCTTCTGTGCAAGTATTTTAAGTAAATAGTTTATTTTAGTAAATTTCTTGTTTCTTCTAATCAGAGGAGAAATGTTGCTTAAGCTAACCGAATTCCTTCGAAGTTTTGGATCCACAACCACAAGTTATGCGAATATTATACCACCGACAAGTTTATTCACATTTGTCATACTCATACCCAATGGAACAAGTTATAAAAAGGATATAATAAAAGCATTCCAATAGTTAATTGCAAATCGTATAGGTGTATACAACCTAGTGTATGATATTATCTTCATAAAACGTACTATTATGTCCGTCTGCCCCGTAATATTGTTTTGATTCTTAAAGAACGATAACTGTTGCCAAATAAAGAATGTTCATTGAATCCGCCACACATTTGCACAGGACCATTTCTATCTGTACCATCGATTACCGAGACCAACAATATAGTTGAGAATTATCTCTGGGTGGATGAATAGTTAAAACGAAGAGATGAAGGCGACGACGACGACGACGACGACGCGGCCTGCGATGCATTCTCAATTCGCCCAGAAGAAGTATCGTATTCTCCTTCCTCCTACTCCAGAATTTAAGTGACATAGCAGAATATTCTCATTTTCATTTCGATTTTATTTAAATTGCTTTTCGCCATTTTCATCATATGCACATATACAAGTTATTTATTTTTTGTTATATTTTAAATTATGGGAGGGGAGTAACATTGATAAATGCAGGCAAATTGTTAATCTTGTTCTATCCTTCCATAGTCTGTTGCAAAACAGAAGTTGACTACATCTTTGCTGATAACTACTGATAGCTTTATAATAATCGAATTAGGATCATGTAGAAATGGGAATACCCATACCCAAAGGAGGACGATCAAATGCGCAATGATAGGAGTACGAGTGGTTTCCTTTTCACCCTACAGACTACAGTGTCGTCGGGTTCTCTGCTTATTCTTATTTTAGAGAGTAGCTTGAGAACATTTAAATTCCAATTGAAAATCGTCCAGGACAGCGATAAGACTGTAATTGGTGTACTAAGGCAGATAGAAAAAGCAAAGAATAAGAGATTGTTAGATGCAAATGAATTTAGGAAAAAGTTGGATCCCTTCTATAGACTATCCTTTTAGACAACAAAAACAAAGTCCTTTGTAACGTCCCACATTGTGCGAATTGTATCTGGGGATAAATAACCCGAAGGATCTCACTAACAGATTGCAGATAGGTACTTTGTTCAAGATCAGATAATGATACAAAAATGTTGAACTAACCTAAATCAATTGACATATTTTTATGTTCAGTAGGACACCATTGACATTGTTTTTGTAAAATGCAAAATTTAGCAGAGCGGAAGTTGTCTTTCTGTTTCCGAACGCACTAAGCCAACTTTGTACCAAGCAATCTCAAAAACCGGTATAACCTCTAGTTAAACGACAAGTACCAATAGTTGCGACACTGCCTCAGAGGGTAATTTGCAAAAAGGTCATAAAGTTTAATTTCCTTGTCAATATTGTCAAATTGGCAACTGCAAACCAAAATATTCTAACAACACCGACTGGAAATACCATCCTTTGGTAGTAAATAGATACATATGGTATAGGTTTTGGAGCCGTTTACTAATACGACCCATAACGATTTAAGTTCTACTTAAATGCTCATTGACTATAATACTTTTTGTTAGCCATAAACTGTCACAAAAGAGTTTATGTGGAACTTAAATCTCTATGAGTGGTATCAGCAATTGTGCCTGAGGTTCGCAGACAACCATCCTAATGACTACGGGGAATGAGCACAATGAAGTTGTTCTTTGAAGAGTGGTTACGTAGCACAAAGCTTTTATATAAATGTGCTCGACGCCAATTTCACTTTTAATACTTTAGTGGGATAATACTACCATATACACTACAGACAAATTTGTGTCGCAAAATGTCTTAAAATCAATTTTCCGTATGGACAGCATCGACAAAAGATGCATACAAAATAATCAGTCAACTAGTATATCCCAAGCTATATAGCAAAGTTAAAAACCATTAAAAGGATAGTGCTCTTTTAATGAATCGCTCATTTCCCAGAGCCTGTTCACGGTTGATTTGCACTAAAGTCCATTGAATAGAACAACCACATTCATTGTGTCGATCCTTTATTGTATCTATAATAATGTTCGCTTGCTTGCAATGGCCTTAACTTAATGCGAAGACTTGAATTAGTCTCGCGCCTTTCAAAGGTATGTATTTCGTCGTTCTTAATTTACTCCAGTCGTGCGCGGCACAATCAAAACTCCAAATTGGTTTTCAATAACCTACGCATGAAAGACTTTGTTGTGTACAGCTATAGATATTCACCGAAGGTGTTGCTAATCATGTGCAATTATACAAAATAAATGTCTGGAGGTCACAAATAAAAAAGCTGGCAAAAAACAATTTTGACATTTATTGCAAAAAAATAATAATCCCCCAAAGGAATGTCAAACCGCACAAAAAAAAAAGGAATATTATTTCAAGTACTGACTTCAATTTTGTACAAAATCTATTCATGAACATTTGTGACAAATTTAACTCTTATAAGACTCTGATCGTTGCGATTACAGCGAATAAAAAAAATAAGCGTACACTGAAATTCAAAAGTCCGCCTCCGGGATTAATTTAATTTGACTTCGTTTTCTTTCATTTCTGGGTGTGCCAGCAAAGATTTAATTTTCTTATCTTTCGTTTCATTTACTTTTTTATTTTTTTGTGCTTCTCCCTACTCTGTTAAATTAGACAAAAAAAAGTATCTCATCTTACGTTTTATTTTTTTTTTCTAAATTGATAGGACTGGTTGTTTTTTTTTTTTTTTTTGTCAGTTATAGTGGAATAGAGAAATAAAGTTTTTAGGATATCCACAAGTTGACAATAACACATCTTAATTGAAATTGAATATGACACTTAGAGGGGGAAAGAAACCAACAATTTGGGGCAATATCATATTTTGTGCACAATAAGTATTCAAGTGGATATTTCAGCTCTGTATTGGGCTTTATTGAGTTTGCAATATTTTTTTTTAAGTGCTGAGATGCGCTGATTGTTTTTTTCCAGCAATTTATGATGTCCATGGGGGCAGGCAAATTATGACAACGGGAACTAATAACTTTGATTGATGGTCTGGCGAAAATAGTGAAAGAGTCGTGGAAGTCGCAAGTAAAGTGGATATATTTTTAATAAGCTCAAAGAAGCAACTGGCATAATGTGCCCTAAAAACAAATTACTATTTACTGGTTTTCAATTATTTTCTTTGGTGGTTTTTGGGATGACGTTAAGGGATATAGTACGACCAGCCTTAGCCCTTCTGTCAAAGCTACTTTTATCTACCCGTCAACCAGACGGTCTGGTCAGACCTACACACATCCATACTACTATATAAAATGCAACGTCCGTCTGTTCGTTTCTCCATACCTCGAGCACCATTTGTCCGAATTTCATGATTTTTTTATCTGATAGATTTGAGGCCAAATTAGGTCGTAGGTTGGATGAGCATTTCTCACGAGTAAAGGGGTCGCAGGAAGTAAGGGGGGTTTCACGAATTGTTATCCGTATGACCTTAAAAGTTTGAATGTTTGAATGTTTGTTTGTTTGAATAATAAAAATTATTATATGCCTCATTCATTGTTTTTCAAAATTGGTTGCAAAAAGGGGGTGACAACTGTTCTATTTCGACCTTACTACACTTAACTTGCCATTATACCATAAATTTATGAATGTCAAATCAGGAATTCATTTTAATGTTGTTAGGCAATATCTTCACCGAGTATTTTGAGTAAATATAGTTTACAAAGAGGCATTCCGATAAAATATTATAACAAACGTACCTAGATACATAGTATTATAATACTTTGAGCTGCTTACAATGAAATGCTTCCCCAGAATGTAGCCAGAATACGAATTGATGATAAATTGTACATGTACATCCAACACTTAACCATAATCTTCGCCCAATCCGACAGATACACGGCAGAATTGCCATGTCAAAAACAAAAAAGCACAATTGAGTTAAATTTGCTGTCTAATTTCCCTTAAAATTTAATACAAACAACTGAAAACTTACTTATTGTTTTAGACTTTTTTTCGGAACGTTTGATATGCTCTGTCCTGACAAGCATGACTACTCGTACTTCATCAAACGCTAATTGAACATTGTTCAAGTTTTCAAATGATGAAGAGTTTTTTTGTATGATGTTAAGACCACTATTAACTAACTCTACGAATTGCATTTCCTTCGTCAGATCAGTACCACCAACTAACTACACGTCGTATATTTTTATTTTTTATTTTATGCGTCACTTTTAAATGCGCATAGAGGCACGCGTCGTCGCACAGATCAAACTACTGGGCATATTATAAAAGTGAACAAAATTGGCACAGCCAAAGAAATTCTACTGCCCAGACGCAAGCAAAGTGAATTGTCCACTGCGAGGTGCTATCCCACGTGTCCCCGCTCGTGTAGTTAACCCGACTACTTGTGTAAGCCAGACGATCATCCAGGACACACAGGTATGCGTTGTGTAATATATTATATCGTGAGTTGTTTTTATTACGTTCTTTGCGCGATTGCCTGCGGTAGTAGCCCCCAATTTGATGTGTGCATTACGCTTCGTCTGCTGCAGAAGCAGAACTACTGCGCAGCAGCAGCAGTAAGTGTGAAAGAATCATAACATGAGCTTGAATGGGTAAATAATTTAGTTAACTACTGTTGAAGAGATTGCGATACAGATTGGACTTATTGGAGTGAAGATAAATGCTGGCTTTCAGGAAAATTGAGCGGATTGTATAGAAATTGAATCAATAGCGAGTAATTTGTTGCTGATCCTCAAACAGTCAATTCGATTAGAAACTTTTTTTCATGGGACACTAAAAATCGCCGAAAATTGAATAATTTAAGGATGCGGTATGACTTTGCTTGGCCATCATCAGTATTGTGGTACTATTGGAACTTTGGGGGTGGCATACCCAAAGTATTGCGAGACTGATGGTAAAACAATTTCGTACATTTTCAAATGTCCCGTCGCGGGTATAGGATGGATGTGAGGTGAATTCTCAATCTTCGGTCACACAAATAGATATAAACTTTTAGCAACTAATTGACATATGATCGTGATAGAAAAATTTCTTGACATTGCCTCACTATAGCAATTGTCTACATTGACATACTTTAAGGCCCAAATGCACATGGAGGAACTGGAAAAAAAAACTGATGAGCGATGCGAATTGGCAACTAGTTTTCTTTGTGTAATCGAATGTTTTTAACCAGTCGTCTGTTGGTTTGCATGTCGGGTTGCCTACAGTGAAGATGGACCTTGGAATTTTATAAAATCCCTTCTTATCGCCTTTATTCCATTAGGTCGTTATTTTTTGAGTAAATCGTTTTTGTATCCAAGCCTACCTGCCATACGAGTGATAAATATTTCTTCTTGACAACTCTGATATGACAGATCAGTGTGTGACTGACAAAATGGTATGTAGGAATTTGTATAAATGAACAAATTCAGTAAAAAGTACGTCCATTGATGAGTCTACCCACAACATCGTGTCGAAATGCATTTCCTTAGTAAATGCCACTTAAAATTTCAATAAACCCATTTAACTCCGACAAAATGGCCTAAAAAAAAGACAAAACTCTACGATATGTCAAACACCGGTTAAGCCCGAAATATAAAGACGTTTCATCTATTAACCCCACTATCCTGCTCAAAGTGATGTACCGAGAACAAACTATCTTGTATATCTTCACAAACACAATTGTTCATCTAAGACTTCAAACCGAAAGCCAACATCAATATTCAAACATGATGCAATGAAAAAAAAAAAAAAAAAAAAAAAAAAAAAACAATAGAACTACAAGCCAGCTGAATGGTATAACCTCAGTACGTACTCCCATTATTATTACTCATTTCATTTATTTTTATTTTTGTATCTTCTTGTTCCTTTTATTGATTGTGACGTTTATTTCTCTTGCGCGCGCGATCAGAGATTCAAAATGATGCAGATCGCGCGGGTACCCGCTAAATGTAAAAGATAGATTTAGCAGATACTTTGTGCCGCATGTGCACATGCGCATGGGGAGCACCGCGAAAAAAAGAAACCATCAAAGAAAGAAGTGCAGAAAATTTCAAAAAGCAGAAATAAATTAGTGCGTATGATCCTTCTTTCTATACGTCCGAAAGGAAGGTCTCTCTATAGAAAAAAAACAACAACAACAAAAATTAATGGCGAGTTATATGTTCTGTCGTTGATCGTCGGTCGATGCTACGAGTTCAGCTCGTAAGGAACTAGACGCATATCTACATATGTAGTTAACCCGAGATTGAGATTATTATTATATTACTCGCTTTTAATCAATGAAAAGGTAATAAATTAATTTTGTTCATACAAAAACCTAGAACGACGGCGGCGGCGGTGGTGGTGTGGTAGAACCATCAGAGAGTGAGCTCTTGGTACTTGTGGCATGGACACATAATGCAGATACACTTGCAAAAAAAAAGAAGGATATATGCAGATCATGAATGTTTTTTTTATTCTGTTTCCATATTTTATTTTCATGTTTTACTTTTTTTGTTTGGTTTGTTGTTGGTGTTTTTTTTTTTTTGTTATTCTGCACTATTACAATTTTGTTGTAGACTCGTAGTGCTGTGTTCTGGAGATGACGTTGAATACCACACCAGCGGAATGCATCCGAAAGGAAATGCATAAATCTGAATTCATTGACAGCTTTTTAAATGGAATACGATTTTAATTTCCTTATCTCTCTTCGCGAAGAGGGTAGGGTTCCTTTTTGTATTGTATCGGCTGTCAATGAGCAAATTAATGCAATTAAGGCGTGTAGATTTCCAATTTCGTGTAAAATTGTACAAGATCGTCGTTGAATAGATGGAACATAATATGCCTGTGGTAGGTGAAAGGACACAGTCCAAGTGATGGTACCGAAGGTGATGTATTGCTGATGTTTTTTTTTTTTTGTGGAATATTTTTCGATAGTATATCATAACGTGTCGCTGTTGAGAAAGATCAATCAATCAAAGTCAGTCACCAATAAAAATTTGTTCATAATATTGCAAAGACTACGTATATTAAAAAGAGAGTTCTTATTTGAAGAATCCCATATTCCCAAAGTACGTAAAGGCAACTAAGCTGCTCCAATAATTTCGCGATCAATGTGCCAAAAATTCAGTACAAAGACTTGAGTCCATATTTAAAAAATCAAAAATTCCCAGGACACGCTAAGAAATCGCTGTTGCTTTTTGAATAACACGGTAAAAGTTCCGAACTTAAATTCTGTTAAAAAGTTTAAACGAAAGTGAGTTAACATTTTAAAAATTACAAATTTCCAAATCGTTTTTCAAATTGATTTATCAGTCAGTACTGAAAGTTACTTTATTCATCGATCGTTAATCCAATTCGTGTAGAGAATCTAAAAAATAGCCGGACGGATTTGAAGGAGAGTGCATATGACCGACACGACTTGCTTGAATAAAGCACAATCGCGAAGTCGAATTTGGACAACTTTATCGAGCAACTGTGGCCGTATACACAAACCACTAAGAATAGACCGCCGACTTCCCGTACACCTATCCGATTCCCCCCGGAAAAAATTTCCCTGTCTGTGAATACGTGTAAATGTCAAAATTAATGGCGGCAATGATTTTCCATGATATACCATGCGACCAGGATTTTTCAAGTATGCGTGCGTTAATGGCGCCCCTTTGATTTTGTACAGCACCAATACATGAAAAATCCTGGGGGCAGATCACGTAAAATGAAAACGATCGAACGACATCGTTTCGACAATAGCAGTCTCTGTTTATTTCCACAGATGTGATAGAGACAGCATGCGAGAAAACGATCTCGTTCAATCGTTTTTATTTTACGTGATCTGACCCCTGCTCTCGCCGGGAGCTTGTAGGCAAAGTCCGTTATGTGGGAGGAGTCGACGGTCTATTCTTACTGGTTTGTGGCCGTATATCAGCAATAGAAATAACACGGCAATTTTGCTTGTCCATTTAACCAAAAATGCGCCTCATCGGAGAACAAAATTCCGCGTTGGAAATGAGGATCAAGTTTGGCGAGCCGAACCATGGTTTTCAAAATAAGTTTGCACGCGTTGTTCTGGCGTTAATCTATTGATCGTAAAATGGCAAACGTTTTAACCAAAAATCAACTTTCAACTGTCAAATTGACAATCTGTAGGAACAGCGTTGCCAGTTTAAAAATAAAGCCTGTTTAACACCCTTTAATTAGATAGCAATTTAACTGATTTTTTTTGTCGCAATTAGGCGGTTTTAGCCCAACTTGGATGGACATCGTTTATGGAAAAATTAATAATATTGGACGCAACAGAAGTCCTTTCTTCTCTGGATTGAATGGAAGGGACCTACAATTCTATGCTGTGCTCAAAGCGGGCATAAATCTCTAAATATAGTCGTACTGTCGGATATTTGTCAGAGGTGAGACAGCCGCAATAGAAAAATTACAAAAATTCGAAACTTAAACCCTCTTTCACGGGGGACACAAATAGGAAATAAAATCGACAGCAGTTAATTTAAAAACTCAAAGACTGAATTTGATTCAAAAATCTTAAGGGTCATTCAAAGAATTATAACTACACCCTCAGGGTCAGGTGTACCTGCAGCAACAAGAATCTGTGGAAATTGTTTCAATGGCTCCAAAACCTCTATAGGCACAATCTCAAACATCTAAGGTCCCAATTTGTCTTATCCTACCGATTGAGAACAAAGCACCTCACATTCAAATACATACCTTCATAGAGCGAGGGCAAAGTAGAATAATTTTATCTCATCAGTGCTGTAATGCAATCTAAATGCATGTTCGGTAGAAGAACAGATTCAGTTTTTGTATGCTTTTTTTTTTCGTTTGTTGAAATATTCATGTAGGTATCTCTTTTCTCTATACTAGTCATCCTAAAGCAGCACACTTAATCCATAAACATATTGAATTGCCATTTGAGTGCAGAGCACTACAATCTAAGCAAAAAAAAAAAAAAAAATTAAAAAAAAAAAAACGAACCCAAACTGCATCAGATACACAATGAGGATGGATATCTGAAAACAAGAACTAAAACAAAACAACCAAAACCAGATACTAATCGAAAGCAAAAGATGGGGAATGAATTATAACATAAATCTTTTAATGTGTCTACAATATTCTCAATATTTCTTGCAATTAAAAATCGATTCTTAAATGCACACACGTCACAGATATATCTGCGCGCGCTCGCTCGCTTTGCTCTGCGTTGCGCCGCGCCGGCCTTCTTGCTGCCCTCTCTGTATGTAAATGCGCACAGGTATTCATATGAAAACGAAATAGCATCCAAACAAGAACAACACGTAGAGAATATCAAAATTAAAAAGGAAATAAATAAAATATTACATGGAAGCTTTTTTGCAAAGGAACGAATGCCGCCGCTGCCGCCGCCGCCGCAACCGCCTTTAAGACTTTGTCTAGAGTATATCTCTGCGCGATATTTTCTGTGCGGTAGGGTCTTAATTTTTTTTCGGTTATTTTAAATTTTTTTTTTTTAACTCTGCTCTTGCAATGTTTTGTGTTTGACGTTTTTTTTTTCTTCCTCGTAAAGACGAAGGAATGAGTCTTAAGAAATCGCCTCTCCTCTGGTATGCAATTGTGCACTTTCATTCATTCGAGAGTTTTGCTTAATTTCTGTTCTAAGTAAATTTGATTCCTTTAATCGATAACAGTTCAAAAATTGGAGGAAATGGATATCGAGGTGGATCTAGGGATCGTGTGCAGTCAATTTGAGTTCTCTTTTAGCAATTATCTTTGCATTGTATCGGATGATTGTGTGTTTGGGTTTTTTTTTTTTTTGTCTTGAGAGTTGGGTTGGAATATTTGACCTTTGGGAGAATGATGATTGTATGATGCTCCTTTAGGGTAGTAGCAGATAGAGAGTATGTTTTGTGTTCATTGCTCTTGTGCGCAGAGAGGAAAATATTTAGAAAATTGTTAATTAATGGATTGGTATATTCTTGGAATAGTTTTGGATTTGAAATAGCTTGGGAATAGCTTTTTCACTAACAAGTCATAGTTTTGTTGTATTTTACTGACAAAGTGGTTGTCTTAAGATGTGCATTAATTCACTTCACAGGGACAGTCGAATATCCTTAATTAAAAGGATGAGGGGTCTTAAAGTACCCAAAGAAAGTGTGGTTTTTAGGTATGGGTTTTAAACTGGCAACAATTATTCTACAGATTATCAATTTGACAGTTGAAAGTTGATTTATGGTTATTACGGTTTAAATAGATTAACGGTAGAAAATCGGGTGCAAATTGCGCAAACTTATTTTGAAAACCATTGGTGGGCCAAACTTATCCTGTGATCTCACACCTTTAGATTACTTTCTATGGGAATATGTAAAGTTACTAGTTTATGCCGATAAACCAGAGACATTTGAGGATCTGGAAGTCAACATTCGCCGTGTTATTGCTGATATACGGCCACAGTTGCTCGATCAAGTTGTCGAAAATTGGACTTCACGATTGCGCTTCATTCGAACTAGCCAGTGGCGCCGCGTATATGCCCGAAATCATTTTTAAAGAGTAATGACATAAAATGATCATAAGCATCAACATTAGCTGTTACATTTCCTTTCTGTAGCTCTAAAAGAAAAAAATACCCTTAAATGGCAACCGATGGAAACACTGTATGAAGCAACAATTATCCGACAAGCATTAGTAAAGCTGTGTCCTTACCGACCGCCCCTTTTTCTGGATAGACCAATTTTCGCCTCCGGCAAACTTGTTGCAATAACGCTGCGAACGTTAAGTAATTTTTAGTCAGCTTCTGAAGCACCTAAAGTTTGACGTTTACGGCAGATCGACTATTGACCCAACTGAAAGGTCAAATTTGGAAAATACAAACAAAATTCAACAAAACATATTTTGAGGCTATTTAAGGCGGTAGAGGAATTTAGACAAAAGGGCAATCTAAAGTACCTTAGCACAATTCCAAGATAAGGCTAGGTTAGGTGGAAATATTTAGACCATTTCATTCATTCATTCATTCATTCATTCATTCATTCATTTAGACCATCCCTTATGAATATCGATAGAAGCCAACTTTGAAACTGTCGAGGATTTTATTCTCGTCAACCACACGAAAGACAGTAAGATTCGAGTCGAAGCTCTGCTTCGTTTTGAAAAAATAAATGGTTTTAAAAATCCAGACGCAAGTATGAATGGTGTAGATACTGACACCTTTTGCAAGAAGGCCGACGATTTCTAAAAATTCTATGAGCTGCATCAAAATGTGAATGTAGTCCAAATCATTTCTACAACACTGAGTTCGACTACAACAAGCAAATGAACTCTAAAGCTCTAGCTAGAGAGATAGATAAGATTATAAGTCGGGAGAGCCTTTATTGAGCTATGGTCTCTTCCTGGTGCCTTCCCTGGTGAGGTCCTAGAGCAATATTTTTTACTCCGAAGACAAGTATCTTTGAAGTAACGATTTCTTTGCCAAAAATATTCTATCTGAGATGCTCTAGCTAAAAATATCTTCGAATCCTAGGCTGCTAGGTTCGCCTGTAGCTTTCAAGGTACTTATTGTGTCTGTCTAATTATTTGTACAACATAATGCAAACAGAAATTTGCCATAACTCCTGTATAACAGTTTGACAATATTCTTGTAACCCAGCAATACAGGTGCAAGTGTTTACTTACTACACCACCGAGCATGAAAGTAAAATTTAAACTGTTTCCATTCATCATGAAGATCATGTTAACACTATTTGTACAACATGTCCATACCGTCAACAACTTGAAATGTACAAATAAAAAATATACACACACACGGACATTTATCAACCTGTGTTTGGTGAAAGATATTTGTCGGAATTTGCCTCTCAATTATAATTTTTAAATTTGTTTCTTTTTTTTATGAAAAAAAGGTAAATTTCCAACAAAAAGGAAATAAATGACGAATTGCTCTTCAAGCTGTCAACAGATGAGTTTTTTTTTGTTTCCCTCTTCTCGTTTGATTTCAGTAATTCTTTGGACGACCTCTTATAATTATTTTCAAGAACTCCAAAAAACGAAAGAATAAATAATCTAACATGTTCAAGAGTAAACTAAGTGATTTGGCTTTTTTTTGTTTTATTTATTTCATTGTTCACATTTTTTTTTTAATTGAAATGAATTTGGAATTGACGATCAGAGAAAAGAAAACCAAATATGAGTAGGCGACGATAAGATGCAAAAGAAATTACAATTTCAAGAAATATATTTTTATTGTATTTTTTTTTTTGTAAATTCAACGTAACTAAGGTGGGGGCTTGGTGAATGTCACTATGTTTTCTTGTAACTGATGGGGATAACTGAATCGCCTTTAATGCGGGCGAATTGGGTATGCATTTGCGAATACATTTAACAAAGACCATATTTATGACGTTTTTTTTTTTTTTTTTTGAACGAGTCAGAATAATCCCTGTGCCTATACCAATCGAAATCTATTCAGAAGAATTTATGGAAAAGTAATGACACTTTAAGATTATGAGACTATACAGCGCCGACAGTAAAGATCTACTAACGACAGCACATATTCTGTGCCAATGATAAGATGCTTCATCCCATAACCCTCTAAAATGGACTAGGGTGGTCATTTCAAAATAGTTCGCAATCGCAACATTTGGTCAATAGTTGAAAATTCTGACTGACTGTCCATAATATTTCCTGCATCCATGTTGGTCGGTAGAGAACTGTGTGACGTGTATGTGACTTTAGTAACAACAATAAGCGTTTTCATCGACACCAAAAAAGATTACTCTGGTCTGTAAGTAAAAACCTTTTTTCTTCCTGTGATTTTATCAAAATAAATTTTCATATTTCCATATTTCCACGAAATATGTGTGTGCGGTTTACATCTGAAGACTACACCCTTAAAGATATTTTCAAATCGTGCGCTCTTTTCGTTTTATGTCTGTTCTGGCCGCTGTTTTTTTTTTTTAATGTCCCACAAGATGCCAATGGTCAAGCAGAATCAGAAGAACACAACTCATAATATAGTGTGGGTATGATGAATGCGCTGTACCCTTTTGAGACAAATGGAACCAACTCATTCCTGATGTGTGTGGATGAACTCGAAACTGAAACTCACAAAATAATGAAAATGTCTAGAAATGCAATCGTCCTCTTAATATTTTTGAAAGGCGTCCGCGTCAACTTCTATAGCATGAAAAAGAAATCATTGACAAGCAATGACATAATGTCGGACATTAGCGTCCACATTTCGGGGCACTGTGCGTGATTTTGGAGTTATGCGACCGAAAAAGAATTCCAAAATGCCACTGAGGAGGAACAGCCCACCACTCTCGAAGTGAAGTTTTGTTTGGCATTTAGATGTGTATATGGTCTTGTTGTTGCTACACTTAGTTCCGAGTTGAAGTGCTGTTCAGATTTGTTGAATTTGTTTTGTTAGGCCGTTTTGACTTGTTATCCTTAACATAAAGTAAAAATAACAACGAATGGTATTGAGGTGGTTGTTTTTTTGTCTACTTGTGTTTAGATTGACTGTCGAATTACAACTATTGTCGAATGGATGAATATACGAAGGGACTTGCTATGATGGTAATGAGACAAGTTCGATGACAAATATTTAGGAAAAGCTACTTGTTGCGATAGCTTGTGGATTTTTTGAATATATGAAGTTGAGCTATTCAACTCTATTTTAGCTGAAAACCCGCTATAAGATGGACAATCCTGAAAGAAGATACAACTCTCCTAATCCTAAAAAAATGGAAATAGCGTTTTAAATTGGTTGGTCAGAGTTCTATTTTGATTAAGCTCTTAAGCTCTATTTTGGCTGAAACCCCGTCATAGTGAGAAGCTAGGCTTAGGATCATATATGAAAATATTATTACTATGCTCTTCAGTTAACTTAACTTCCGAAAACGCAGCTATTCAGAACTCATATACCTTTTTTTGTATGTATATCTTGCATAAGCTTTCCAAAAACCTTCCCTATCACTGGCAAATAGAGCAATGGAACTGTTGTCTCTCACAATTCCACAGCAGAATATTTTTTGAATAATAAAGAACTACATCAGCTTATATATTTGTCCGAGAAAATACACATAGAAGAAATTTTGTTGAAGGATTCGTAAGCCAACTGTTAAGCAATTTTCATTTATTTCTAAAGGTTTTTGTTGCACACTATTTTGTATAACTTTAGATTTATTGATATCTGTTTAAATTGCAAAAGATACACCTATCTGCGAATATATCGTGGAGATGTCGAAGCTTTAAAAGTTCGCCTTTTGAAAAAAGTCCTATCAAGACTTGACATTTTTTCTCAAATTATCTCCGGGTCAAGAGAGAGATTTACAGAGAGAGAGAGAGCGACAGACAGACAGAGATAGAGAGAAAGCAAGAGGAACAATTGCAACAGGTTGTTGACCCGTCTTAGGACGAAAGATTTTATTTTCTAAAATCAAAACTCAAATTTTTAAAGACAGATTTCTCTAAATTCATTTCTCCCAAGAAAAGAAAACGTCGAAAATGCTAGTCAACAAAATCATTCCAGCAGGCTCACTACGTCAATGATTGTTTGACACATGTCCTAAAACAAATAAAAGTCATGTTCGTTGCTGTCACATTACTGACATACTGATTGTCCTATAGAATTTAACAAAATTCAACAGTTGTTATCGCAAGCAAAAGAATAAGAATATCTGTACAAACAAGAAAAAAAAATCCCTTGAGTGCGTGCCAATTATGCAAACCAAGAAAATACTTGAACTACTTGCATTTAAATCTTTTAACAAAACTATAAGCAATTGTGCTGTCACCTTAATTGCCATTTTGCAAATCTACCAAATTTGCATGACCAAACACAAAAACATCTACGTCCAGCATCTCGGATAGCATGCTTGGCATACTCGTTCTTCCTGCATATTTTAATTGAAAATCCATACTAGCTGGCAATTTGATTTCTGCATAAATAGGGTTTTTGTCATGTGTGTTCGGTTTTGATTTATATGGGCAATCTTACACTATTTTGCGCGGATACACAGTCCACAAATACCACAAGTCTAATGCCCATTAGCGCTTTGCAAAGAACACTTTTCATAGACAATCTAGCGTCATACGAGTTGAATAATAAGCACGTCATCGGAATTAACATTGTACGAGTGCGAGTACGAGTATACGTCTATGTATAGGCTCATTGGAAGGAGACGAAAGAAAGGGAATAGACAAATTAACATATTACTGAATCGTAGGTATTTCACATGATTGTGGTATGGCGAGGCGAAAGATATGTTATTATAGAAATATGGAAACCAAGTAGAGGTGTCCTCGATTCATGTGTCGAACCAGTTGTGCTTGGCTTTTCAAATACGAAGAAATGATTTGCATCAAATTGCATACAAGCCTGATACAGATTTGTCTTATTTTGGCGCTGAAAATGACTCAAAGTGTCAACCAAAGGATAATTGTCTTATTGCAGGTTTTGCTAATACATTGGACAAAATATGCACAAAGTGGTTAACAATGGGCAATGTATTGTAATTTGTGGTGAAAATGTGTTGCACATGCCGCTACGCTGGCTGGCTGCAATTACATCAACCTTTGACGGTAACTTGAACGTTTATAACCTCAAACACTACTCACAACTGATTGTGCAATATACGTTTGTATTTAAAAAATATATAGAGTTAGAAAACTCGACAAAGCTTGTTGTGAGCAATAAGAAATTCACTGCGATAGTCATCTTTCTTTCTGTTCATTTCAATAATTGGTAGCCTAGTGCTCATTGTCAAGTGGTAAAACTAACAGATGGGAAATAAGACGGAGAATTGACTGTCAAAATTCAGCTTTCTCGAACATCACTGAAAGGAATCTTATGATGAATAAGCTGTAGTTCAAATCAAAGTGTTTGATCATTACAGGTTTACAAGAGTGACACGAGGGCATAGTTAATGCGTCTAATCGCCATTAAAGCGTATCAATCGACGGGAAATTGAAAATAATATGAAAACAATACTATTAACTAAGAAATACGTACATGTAACAATAACAACTCACCCCTGGATTCAGCTGTAACACGGCCTAAAAGGGAAGGAAACAAAATTAATTAGTACAAGAGGAAACAAATTGATGTAATTCAAAAATAATAGCATTAAATTAAAATGCAAGCAGTGGCCTTAACGCCATCGCCGAAATCATTTATAAGCATCAAGTTAACTAGTTATCGAAATCACGTAGATAACCTGTCAAATATACGGAATACCAGCGCGAATACAATACGAAATCACACGAATCTGTCAGGAGAAAAAATAACTGTTAAAAGTAAGAACGAAACATTCACTTCAACTTTAATATAATCCAGCTGAACCTGCAGTGTTTGATGATCAAATCGTCTAAATAGATATTGAAATCGCCTAGCACACCTGTCAAATATATGGCATACCCGCGCGAATTTTATACCAAATCACACGAATTTGTTAGGAGAAAAAAGAACAGCTGAAATAAGAACGAATCCGTCAAGAAACTACAGTTAATTGTGAACAAAATATTACGATCTTTTCCATGGACTTGTTATCTAAATTGCTGCTTGTCTCCGATAACCTAGTATGGCAGAGACAAGTTCTCCGTATCAACATGACGAAAGAATCACGTCTTGGCCAAACCAAATCGATAGGAATCTCTAAGAATTTTTAGGAGAAAAGAGAAAGGCTTAAATTAAGAACGAAATCTTCGACACTAATATAATCCAGCAGAACCTGCGGTGTTTGATGATCAACTCGTCTTAATAGATATTGAAATCACTCATTTCACCTGTCAAGTATACGGTATAACAGCGCGAATTCAATACCAAATCACACGAATTTGTTAGAAAAAAAAGAACGGCTGAAAGTAAGAACGAATCCATCAAGAAACTAAAGTTGACTGTGAACAAAATATTACGATCTTTTGCATGGATTTGTTACGTAAATTGTTGCTTGTCTCCGATAATTTAGTATGGCAGAGACATGTTCTCCGGATCATCATGACGAAAGAATCACGTCTTGGCCAAACCAAATCGATAGGAGTCTCTAAGAATTTTTAGGAGAAAAGAGAAAGGCTTAAATTAGGAACGAAACATTCGACACTCATATAATACAGCAGAAACAGCAGTGTTTGATGATCAACTCGTCTAAATAGGTATTGAAATCGCACATTTCACCTGTCAAGTATACGGTATAACAGCGCGAGTTCAATACCAAATCACACGAATTTGTTAGAAAAAAAAGAACGGCTAAAAGTAAGAACGAACCCGTCAAGAAACTAAAGTTGACTGTGAACAAAATATTACGATCTTTTGCATGGATTTGTTACGTAAATTGTTGCTTGTCTCCGATAATTTAGTATGGCAGAGACATGTTCTCCGGATCATCATGACGAAAGAATCACGTCTTGGCCAAACCAAATCGATAGGAGTCTCTAAGAATTTTTAGGAGAAAAGAGAAAGGCTTAAATTAAGAACGAAACCTTCGACACTAATATAATCCAGCAGAACCTGCGGTGTTTGATGATCAACTCGTCTTAATAGATATTGAAATCGCTCATTTCACCTGTCAAGTATACGGTATAACAGCGCGAATTCAATACCAAATCACACGAATTTGTTAGAAAAAAAAAGAACGGCTGAAAGTAAGAACGAATCCGTCAAGAAACTAAAGTTGACTGTGAACAAAATATTACGATCTTTGGCATGGATTTGTTACGTAAATTGTTGCTTGTCTCCGATAATTTAGTATGGCAGAGACATGTTCTCCGGATCATCATGACGAAAGAATCACGTCTTGGCCAAACCAAATCGATAGGAGTCTCTAAGAATTTTTAGGAGAAAAGAGAAAGGCTTAAATTAAGAACGAAACATTCGACACTCATATAATACAGCAGAACCAGCAGTGTTTGATGATCAACTCGTCTAAATAGATATTGAAATCGCCCAGCACACCTGTCAAATATACGGAATACCCGCGCGAAGTCAATACCAAATCACACGAATTTGTTAGAAAAAAAAGAACGGCTGAAAGTAAGAACGAATCCGTCAAGAAACTAAAGTTAATTGTGAACAAAATATTACGATCTTTTGCATGGACTTGTTACCTAAATTGCTGCTTGTCTCCGATAACCTAATATGGCAGAGACAAGTTCTCCGTATCAACATGACGAAAGAATCACGTCTTGGCCAAACCAAATCGATAGGAATCTCTAAGAATTTTTAGGAGAAAAGAGAAAGGCTCAAATTAAGAACGAAACCTTCGACACTCGTATAATCCACCACAACCTGCGGTGTTTGATGATCAACTCGTCTAAATAGATATTGAAATCGCACATTTCACCTGTCAAGTATACGGTATAACAGCGCGAGTTCAATACCAAATCACACGAATTTGTTAGAAAAAAAAGAACGGCTAAAAGTAAGAACGAACCCGTCAAGAAACTAAAGTTGACTGTGAACAAAATATTACGATCTTTTGCATGGATTTGTTACGTAAATTGTTGCTTGTCTCCGATAATTTAGTATGGCAGAGACATGTTCTCCGGATCATCATGACGAAAGAATCACGTCTTGGCCAAACCAAATCGATAGGAGTCTCTAAGAATTTTTAGGAGAAAAGAGAAAGGCTTAAATTAGGAACGAAACATTCGACACTCATATAATACAGCAGAAACAGCAGTGTTTGATGATCAACTCGTCTAAATAGGTATTGAAATCGCACATTTCACCTGTCAAGTATACGGTATAACAGCGCGAGTTCAATACCAAATCACACGAATTTGTTAGAAAAAAAAGAACGGCTAAAAGTAAGAACGAACCCGTCAAGAAACTAAAGTTGACTGTGAACAAAATATTACGATCTTTTGCATGGATTTGTTACGTAAATTGTTGCTTGTCTCCGATAATTTAGTATGGCAGAGACATGTTCTCCGGATCATCATGACGAAAGAATCACGTCTTGGCCAAACCAAATCGATAGGAGTCTCTAAGAATTTTTAGGAGAAAAGAGAAAGGCTTAAATTAGGAACGAAACATTCGACACTCATATAATACAGCAGAAACAGCAGTGTTTGATGATCAACTCGTCTAAATAGGTATTGAAATCGCACATTTCACCTGTCAAGTATACGGTATAACAGCGCGAGTTCAATACCAAATCACACGAATTTGTTAGAAAAAAAAGAACGGCTAAAAGTAAGAACGAACCCGTCAAGAAACTAAAGTTGACTGTGAACAAAATATTACGATCTTTTGCATGGATTTGTTACGTAAATTGTTGCTTGTCTCCGATAATTTAGTATGGCAGAGACATGTTCTTCGGATCATCATGACGAAAGAATCACGTCTTGGCCAAACCAAATCGATAGGAGTCTCTAAGAATTTTTAGGAGAAAAGAGAAAGGCTTAAATTAAGAACGAAACCTTCGACACTAATATAATCCAGCAGAACCTGCGGTGTTTGATGATCAACTCGTCTTAATAGATATTGAAATCGCTCATTTCACCTGTCAAGTATACGGTATAACAGCGCGAATTCAATACCAAATCACACGAATTTGTTAGAAAAAAAAAGAACGGCTGAAAGTAAGAACGAATCCGTCAAGAAACTAAAGTTGACTGTGAACAAAATATTACGATCTTTTGCATGGATTTGTTACGTAAATTGTTGCTTGTCTCCGATAATTTAGTATGGCAGAGACATGTTCTCCGGATCATCATGACGAAAGAATCACGTCTTGGCCAAACCAAAGAGATAGGAGTCTCTAAGAATTTTTAGGAGAAAAGAGAAAGGCTTAAATTAAGAACGAAACATTCGACACTCATATAATACAGCAGAACCAGCAGTGTTTGATGATCAACTCGTCTAAATAGATATTGAAATCGCCCAGCACACCTGTCAAATATACGGAATACCCGCGCGAATTCAATACCAAATCACACGAATTTTTTAGGAGACAAAAGAACGGATTAAAACAAGAACGAAACCTTCACTTCAACTTTAATATAATCCAGCAGATCCTGGGGTGTTTGATGATCGTTGTTGCTTGTCTCCGATAACCTAGTATGGCAGAGACAAGTTCTCCGTATCAACATGAGGAAAGAATCAGGTCTCGGCCATACCAAATCGATAGGAGTCTCTAAGAATTTTTAAGAGAAAAGAGAAAGGCTTAAATTAAGAACGAAACCTTCGACACTCATATAATACAGCAGAACCTGCAGTGTTTAATGATCAACTCGTCTAAATAGATATTGAAATCGAACATTTCACCTGTCAAGTATACGGTATAACAGCGCGAATTCAATACCAAATCACACGAATTTGTTAGAAAAAAAAGAACGGCTGAAAGTAAGAACGAATCCGTCAGGAAACTAAAGTTGACTGTGAACAAAATATTACGATCTTTTGCATGGACTTGTTACGTAAATTGTTGCTTGTCTCCGATAACCTAGTATGGCAGAGACAAGTTCTCCGTATCAACATGACGAAAGAATCAGGTCTCGGCCATACCAAATCGATAGGAGTCTCTAAGAATTTTTAAGAGAAAAGAGAAAGGCTTAAATTAAGAACGAAACCTTCGACACTCATATAATACAGCAGAACCTGCAGTGTTTGATGTTCAACTCGTCTAAATAGATATTGAAATCGAACATTTCACCTGTCAAGTATACGGTATAACAGCGCGAATTCAATACCAAATCACACGAATTTGTTAGAAAAAAAAGAACGGCTGAAAGTAAGAACGAATCCGTCAGGAAACTAAAGTTGACTGTGAACAAAATATTACGATCTTTTGCATGGACTTGTTACGTAAATTGTTGCTTGTCTCCGATAACCTAGTATGGCAGAGACAAGTTCTCCGTATCAACATGACGAAAGAATCAGGTCTCGGCCATACCAAATCGATAGGAGTCTCTAAGAATTTTTAAGAGAAAAGAGAAAGGCTTAAATTAAGAACGAAACCTTCGACACTCATATAATACAGCAGAACCTGCATTGTTTGATGATCAACTCGTCTAAATAGATATTGAAATCGCTCATTTCACCTGTCAAGTATACGGTATAACAGCGCGAATTCAATACCAAATCACACGAATTTGTTAGAAAAAAAAAGAACGGCTGAAAGTAAGAACGAATCCGTCAAGAAACTAAAGTTGACTGTGAACAAAATATTACGATCTTTGGCATGGATTTGTTACGTAAATTGTTGCTTGTCTCCGATAATTTAGTATGGCAGAGACATGTTCTCCGGATCATCATGACGAAAGAATCACGTCTTGGCCAAACCAAATCGATAGGAGTCTCTAAGAATTTTTAGGAGAAAAGAGAAAGGCTTAAATTAGGAACGAAACATTCGACACTCATATAATACAGCAGAAACAGCAGTGTTTGATGATCAACTCGTCTAAATAGGTATTGAAATCGCACATTTCACCTGTCAAGTATACGGTATAACAGCGCGAGTTCAATACCAAATCACACGAATTTGTTAGAAAAAAAAGAACGGCTAAAAGTAAGAACGAACCCGTCAAGAAACTAAAGTTGACTGTGAACAAAATATTACGATCTTTTGCATGGATTTGTTACGTAAATTGTTGCTTGTCTCCGATAATTTAGTATGGCAGAGACATGTTCTTCGGATCATCATGACGAAAGAATCACGTCTTGGCCAAACCAAATCGATAGGAGTCTCTAAGAATTTTTAGGAGAAAAGAGAAAGGCTTAAATTAAGAACGAAACCTTCGACACTAATATAATCCAGCAGAACCTGCGGTGTTTGATGATCAACTCGTCTTAATAGATATTGAAATCGCTCATTTCACCTGTCAAGTATACGGTATAACAGCGCGAATTCAATACCAAATCACACGAATTTGTTAGAAAAAAAAAGAACGGCTGAAAGTAAGAACGAATCCGTCAAGAAACTAAAGTTGACTGTGAACAAAATATTACGATCTTTTGCATGGATTTGTTACGTAAATTGTTGCTTGTCTCCGATAATTTAGTATGGCAGAGACATGTTCTCCGGATCATCATGACGAAAGAATCACGTCTTGGCCAAACCAAATCGATAGGAGTCTCTAAGAATTTTTAGGAGAAAAGAGAAAGGCTTAAATTAAGAACGAAACATTCGACACTCATATAATACAGCAGAACCAGCAGTGTTTGATGATCAACTCGTCTAAATAGATATTGAAATCGCCCAGCACACCTGTCAAATATACGGAATACCCGCGCGAATTCAATACCAAATCACACGAATTTTTTAGGAGACAAAAGAACGGATTAAAACAAGAACGAAACCTTCACTTCAACTTTAATATAATCCAGCAGATCCTGGGGTGTTTGATGATCGTTGTTGCTTGTCTCCGATAACCTAGTATGGCAGAGACAAGTTCTCCGTATCAACATGAGGAAAGAATCAGGTCTCGGCCATACCAAATCGATAGGAGTCTCTAAGAATTTTTAAGAGAAAAGAGAAAGGCTTAAATTAAGAACGAAACCTTCGACACTCATATAATACAGCAGAACCTGCAGTGTTTAATGATCAACTCGTCTAAATAGATATTGAAATCGAACATTTCACCTGTCAAGTATACGGTATAACAGCGCGAATTCAATACCAAATCACACGAATTTGTTAGAAAAAAAAGAACGGCTGAAAGTAAGAACGAATCCGTCAGGAAACTAAAGTTGACTGTGAACAAAATATTACGATCTTTTGCATGGACTTGTTACGTAAATTGTTGCTTGTCTCCGATAACCTAGTATGGCAGAGACAAGTTCTCCGTATCAACATGACGAAAGAATCAGGTCTCGGCCATACCAAATCGATAGGAGTCTCTAAGAATTTTTAAGAGAAAAGAGAAAGGCTTAAATTAAGAACGAAACCTTCGACACTCATATAATACAGCAGAACCTGCAGTGTTTGATGTTCAACTCGTCTAAATAGATATTGAAATCGAACATTTCACCTGTCAAGTATACGGTATAACAGCGCGAATTCAATACCAAATCACACGAATTTGTTAGAAAAAAAAGAACGGCTGAAAGTAAGAACGAATCCGTCAGGAAACTAAAGTTGACTGTGAACAAAATATTACGATCTTTTGCATGGACTTGTTACGTAAATTGTTGCTTGTCTCCGATAACCTAGTATGGCAGAGACAAGTTCTCCGTATCAACATGACGAAAGAATCAGGTCTCGGCCATACCAAATCGATAGGAGTCTCTAAGAATTTTTAAGAGAAAAGAGAAAGGCTTAAATTAAGAACGAAACCTTCGACACTCATATAATACAGCAGAACCTGCATTGTTTGATGATCAACTCGTCTAAATAGATATTGAAATCGCTCATTTCACCTGTCAAGTATACGGTATAACAGCGCGAATTCAATACCAAATCACACGAATTTGTTAGAAAAAAAAAGAACGGCTGAAAGTAAGAACGAATCCGTCAGGAAACTAAAGTTGACTGTGAACAAAATATTACGATCTTTTGCATGGACTTGTTACGTAAATTGTTGCTTGTCTCCGATAACCTAGTATGGCAGAGACAAGTTCTCCGTATCAACATGACGAAAGAATCAGGTCTCGGCCATACCAAATCGATAGGAGTCTCTAAGAATTTTTAAGAGAAAAGAGAAAGGCTTAAATTAAGAACGAAACCTTCGACACTCATATAATACAGCAGAACCTGCAGTGTTTGATGATCAACTCGTCTAAATAGATATTGATATCGCTCATTTCACCTGTCAAGTATACGGTATAACAGCGCGAATTCAATACCAAATCACACGAATTTGTTAGAAAAAAGAAGAACGGCTGAAAGTAAGAACGAATCCGTCAGGAAACTAAAGTTGACTGTAAACAAAATATTACGATCTTTTGCATGGACTTGTTACGTAAATTGTTGCTTGTCTCCGATAACCTAGTATGGCAGAGACAAGTTCTCCGTACCAACATGACGAAAGAATCAGGTCTCGGCCATACCAAATCGATAGGAGTCTCTAAGAATTTTTAAGAGAAAAGAGAAAGGCTTAAATTAAGAACGAAACCTTCGACACTCATATAATACAGCAGAACCTGCAGTGTTTGATGATCAACTCGTCTAAATAGATATTGATATCGCTCATTTCACCTGTCAAGTATACGGTATAAAAGCGCGAATTCAATACCAAATCACACGAATTTGTTTGAAAAAAAAGAACGACTGAAAGTAAGAACGAATCCGTCAGGAAACTTAAGTTGACTGTGAACAAAATATTACGATCTTTTGCATGGACTTGTTACGTAAATTGTTGCTTGTCTCCGATAACCTAGTATGGCAGAGACAAGTTCTCCGTATCAACATGACGAAAGAATCAGGTCTCGGCCAAACCAAATCGATAGGAGTCTCTAAGAATTTTTAGGAGAAAAGAGAAAGGCTTAAATTAAGAACGAAACCTTCGACACTCATATAATACAGCAGAACCTGCAGTGTTTGATGATCAACTCGTCTAAATAGATATTGAAATCGCTCATTTCACCTGTCAAGTATACGGTATAACAGCGCGAATTCAATACCAAATCACACGAATCTGTTAGAAAAAAGAAGAACGGCTGAAAGTAAGAACGAATCCGTCAGGAAACTAAAGTTGACTGTGAACAAAATATTACGATCTTTTGCATGGACTTGTTACGTAAATTGTTGCTTGTCTCCGATAACCTAGTATGGCAGAGACAAGTTCTCCGTATCAACATGACGAAAGAATCAGGTCTCGGCCATACCAAATCGATAGGAATCTCTAAGAATTTTTAGGAGAAAAGGAAAGGCTTAAATTAAGAACGAAACCTTCGACACTCATATAATACAGCAGAACCTGCAGTGTTTGATGATCAGCTCGTCTAAATAGATATTGAAATCGCCCAGCACACCTGTCAAATATACGGAATACCCGCGCGAATTCAATACCAAATCACACGAATTTTTTAGGAGACAAAAGAACGGATTAAAACAAGAACGAAACCTTCACTTCAACTTTAATATAATCCAGCAGATCCTGGGGTGTTTGATGATCGTTGTTGCTTGTCTCCGATAACCTAGTATGGCAAAGACAAGTTCTCCGTATCAACATGACGAAAGAATCAGGTCTCGGCCAAACCAAATCGATAGGAGTCTCTAAGAATTTTTAGGAGAAAAGAGAAAGGCTTAAATTAAGAACGAAACCTTCGACACTCATATAATACAGCAGAACCTGCAGTGTTTGATGATCAACTCGTCTAAATAGATATTGAAATCGCTCATTTCACCTGTCAAGTATACGGTATAACAGCGCGAATTCAATACCAAATCACACGAATCTGTTAGAAAAAAGAAGAACGGCTGAAAGTAAGAACGAATCCGTCAGGAAACTAAAGTTGACTGTGAACAAAATATTACGATCTTTTGCATGGACTTGTTACGTAAATTGTTGCTTGTCTCCGATAACCTAGTATGGCAGAGACAAGTTCTCCGTATCAACATGACGAAAGAATCAGGTCTCGGCCATACCAAATCGATAGGAATCTCTAAGAATTTTAAGGAGAAAAGGAAAGGCTTAAATTAAGAACGAAACCTTCGACACTCATATAATACAGCAGAACCTGCAGTGTTTGATGATCAACTCGTCTTAATAGATATTGAAATCGCACTTTTCACCTGTCAAGTATACGGAATAACAGCGCGAATTCAATACTAATTCACACGAATTATTTAGGATAAAAAAGAACGGCTTAAAATAAGAACTAATCCGTCAAGAAACTAAAGTTAATTGTGAACAAAATATTACGATCTTTTGCATGGACTTGTTACCTAAATTGCTGCTTTTCTCCGATAACCTAGTATGGTAGAGACAAGTTCTCCGTATCAACATGACGAAAGAATCAGGTCTCGGCCATACCAAATCGATAGGAATCTCTAAGAATTTTTAGGAGAAAACAGAAAGGCTTAAATTAAGAACGAAACCTTCGACACTCATATAATCCAGCAGAACCTGCTATGTTTGATGATCAACTCGTCTTAATAGATATTGAAATCGCACTTTTCACCTGTCAAGTATACGGAATAACAGCGCGAATTCAATACCAATTCACACGAATTCTTTAGGATAAAAAAGAACGGCTTAAAATAAGAACGGACCCATCCAGAAACTAAAGTTAATTGTGAACAAAGTATTACGAGCTTTTGTATGGATTTTTTACGTAAATTGTTGCTTGTCTCCGATAACCTAGTATGGCAGAGACATGTTCTCCGGATCATCATGACGAAAGAATCACGTCTTGGCCAATTCAAATCGATAGGAGTCGCCAAGAATTTTTTGAAGAAAAGAGAAAGTCTGAAATAAAGAACGAAACCTTCGACACTTATATAATCCAGCAGAACCTGCGGTATTTGATGATCAAATCGTTTAAATAGATATTGAAGTCGCATTATAAACCAGTTAAATATTCGGAATAGTAGTGCGAATTCAATACCAAATCACACGAATTTGTTAGAAGAAAAAAGAACGGCTTAAGCTTCACATGGACGGAAATTTACATGTACTTACATGGACAGTATCTACCGGGATAGATAAACAAAATCTCACGCATTTTGTATGAGTTTTTTCAATTAAGTTATAGTTTTTCTTTCAATATTAGCCTCTTGCATTCATTCTATTTATTCTTTTACATTTGATTGTGCCTATTTTCCACATAAAAGATGGTCCTTTCAAGCAGAGCGCTTATTTTATGATTTAATTTGCTACACATACTTGTATGTCTCATACAATATACTTATAGTTTACTTTTAAGCTCAACTTGGTGCAAACATGTATTTTTTTATCGACATTTTGCGTGCAAATTCAACGAATATCTACCTGGGTAGATACTGTCCATGTAAGACAAAAAAAGGAAAAAACTTAAAAAAAAAAATAGTAAGAAAGGAAATTCTCACAGAACTTTTTTCATAATTATCTTCAATAAAACAATAATTTAGTCTCTGATTCGAAACTGCATTAAAATCTAAGAAGAAACCTAAGAGATTTTTTTTTTATTAAATTCCCTGCCCATTTGGCTGACACTGCGACCTAAAAGATCTATTGTATCGGAAGGGATAAGGTTATTCTAAGAGACGTGTGACTTCCCTAGTGAAGGCCACTATGTCCTTAGTATAGCAGAGTTCCTGAGCTCTGCTGGTAAAAGTATCTCCTTGTTGAAGATACGTTTAACCAATGAAGTGCCGGGCAATCATAGAGAATGTGTTCGGAGGATTTTACATCCTCAAGACACAACCTACATTCTATCCCCGGGCACAAGTTCATTTTGTTAAGATGATATCTCAAGCCCCAATGGCCTGTGAGAAAGCCCACCAGCCTTCTGATATTATCCTTATTTAGGTTGAGGATTTCCTTGTAGGAGTAAGGTTTAATTAATCTTTTGGATTGTCTTAAGCCCTGAACATTTTCCCAGTGGTTTAGACGAAGTTGATTTTCCCAATTGTTAATTAGACCTAAAGCAGTAGCCCAATTGACTCTGCAATAAGGTTCTGGTCCACAGAACGCGGATTCCGAGCCAGCCCTAGCTAATTGGTCCGCCGATTCGTTGCCCTCAATACCTTGATGACCAGGTACCCAACCGAGTTTAACCTTGTTGTGTTTGGATAGGACTTGCAAGGCATCGTAGCAGCACTTTACTTTTTTTGAGTCCATCGTGTTGGACGAAAAAGCTTTTAAAGCCGCTTGACTATCTGAGAAGATTTGTATTGTGGCGCCTTTAATTCCCTTACTGGAAATTAAATCGGCGCAGACCTCAATGGCATGGACTTCAGCCTGAAAAACCGTGGGACACATTCCCATAGGTATTGAGACTTGGGTATTGGGTCCAGAGACACCAGCACCTACTCCAGATTCCATTTTCGATCCGGCCGTGTACCAGACCAAACTTTTGGGGTTTAGTGTCGGAACACCATTGTCCTATTTCGCGCGGTCCAGTATTTCTACTCAAATAATTTCCCAAAACTATATTCCCTAACCATAATGTCGGGGGTGGAGCAGAACATGTCCATATTTGGGATTGAGTTAAGTATTTCCAGGTGTCCCACATGGTCAGCTGTTTTAAACTTGTATTCTAGCTGTAGCTTAATAGCACATCTAGCTGCCACTTTCCTAATAAATATATGTAGGGGTGAAAGCCCTGTAATAGCTTCTAATGCTGTAGTAGGGCAAGTGCGCATCGCACCCGTGATGCCGAGACAGGCAATACGCTGTAATTTTTGTAGTCTATTTGCCGTTGTCCGTTGAAGAACTTTCGGCCACCAGACAATTGCCGCGTATGTGATAATGGGCCTTAGCATCATGATATACAGCCAGTGTATCATTTTGGGGTTTAGACCCCAAGTTCTGCCATAAAGTTGCCTACTGGCCCACATGGCTCTAGTGGCACGTTCTGTGGCGGACTTGATTTGTGAGTTCCAGTTGAGCTTCTTATCAAGGACAATTCCGAGATATTTGACTTCATTGGAGTAGGTCAAAGTAGTGCCGTTTACGTCTATAGTGATAAGATTAACCAATCTCTTCCTTGTAAAAGGCACTAGAATGGTTTTACTAGGATTTATGGACAGTCCTTCCAAATTGCACCATTCTGAGACATGTAGAAGTGCGTTCTGCATCCTACAGGTAATGGTAGCGCTGAGCTTACCTAAGCGATACTTAGAGATGAAAATTCAAATATCTACCTGGGTAGATACCTACCTTCAACAAACTAAAGTTAATTGTGAAGAAAATATTACGAGCTATTACATGAATTTCCGATAGTTTAGTATGGCAGAGACAGGTTCTCCGGATCAACATTACTGCAGAACCATGTCTCCGTCTTACTAAATCGATCGGAGTCTCTAAGAAAGATGAAATACTAACATTTATTAATTTTATACCAAACAAATTTACTCTTTAATTAATTATTTTATATTTTTTTTTGTTTTTAGTCACGCCTACGAGGAACATGAACGCCGAATCCGCAGGACAAGATCCTGAAATATCTCTATTACCTTTTGTAAGAACAACCTGTTCGGAAAGTGAAAACGATCAAGTGCAAAGCGAGGATTTCACTAGAAAACACGTACAAACTGATCAAGGAGATCAAGGAGAAGAGGACATACGCAACTTTTCTGTTAAAGATCTTTCAACCGCCAATGTAGCCGCAAATGCAGGCCGAAACAAAAGAAAGAACTTTAATCCCAGGTACACATCTGGATCACCGATGGGTGAAGAGAATGACGAAAGTCCTGTCACTATTTCGCATAATCTCGAATCGAGGGATAATCATCACTTTGGCCTTATGAGTAGATCCTCAGAATCTCCGACTGAATGTCCAGCTGGTTCTGTAGGCGATGTTGGCGCCGGCGCTGCTCTACAGCAGACAGATCTGCCCCCATGGATACAAATGTTGAGTCATTATGATAAATTTGTTAAAACAACTGGACTAACTCAATATCCGATTGCAAGTGCAAGTGACGGTAGCACATTTACAATGCAGGAGTTTCCAGCGTCTGTTATGCCCGAATGGGCAAGAAAATTTGGCAGCAATGAGTTGGCAGTTTCAGCGATTCATGATCTGCTGAAAGTTTATCATAAAAGGGGAGTCAATAGTGGCCTGCGGACCAGGTATGGCAGTGGTAAGTAAGGCTATCTAAAGATTTAATTTTTTTTTATGACAAATGTGAATCAGTCTATGAAAATCGTGAAGGATCATCGTAGCAATTCAGCCAAGTTTTTCTATTCTTCACAACCATCTAGCTGGCATTTCCTCCTTATCATTGTGTCAATAATCACAAAAGCTTTATGAAACTACATGTATACGTTAGTATGACACCCCACCGCATAGAGAGCGAACAGACACAAAAAAAAAATTAAATTTGTTGTCCCCTATTCCCATTTTTGACGTAGGGGGTACCATTCAAACTGTGCCGGGAAGTAACACATCTATACATTTTCTGTGCATGTGCCAATTTATATTTCTTTCAGCTTAATTATGTACATTTTATTAATTACTATTCAAGACACGCTTAATTCTGCCTATATTCACAGAAATAAATTTTTTTTTGGATTTCTGGATTTCTATTGTTGCGTCATACTTTTCATAACTGATTAACGTTCTTCTCTGTTTTCGTCTTCGCTGTCGTTATTGTTGTCCCCGCGTATAGTCGATAGTCGTGGGGTCCGGTCGGTCGTCGGTATAGTGTGTATATTCAATTGAAATTATATGACTAACATTATTCGAAAGTATTTCCTTTATTGGTATAATTAATATGTTTTCTGTTTTGAGGTCTGTGCGCCTGCCTATTCGATTGGTTAATTCCTTTCTGAGACACGAATACAATCATTTGGCAGAGGTATACCTACTCCATGTATGTAGATAGTACGTTTTTAGGGAGGAAAGACAAAAAGGTACCTATGTACTGTACGTGCCTTTTATCGTTTTCGAAACTTTAGCCAACTCAGATTCGAAAGGCTTTAATTTTTAGTAGGGAGGTTTTTCCATTCAGCAATATGATTTGCAAAGGGAAATTTTCAACAGAATTATGTACCCAGTAGAGCTGAGACTGAGACTCGTACGAATTTGTTTTTTTTTTCTGTCATAATTGTATCGCGCTTTCTATTAAGTCTAACTTAAGAAAAACATGTTTTTTTGTCATTAAAACCATATTTTCGTGTTGTATGTTTTTTTTATTCTGCAGCAAACTTGCCAACAGAAACAGAGCCACCAACACCTCCAACCACCCCTCATACCTATCATTCCGCATCACGCTCCATCATACCAAATGGCTGTGGTGATCACCATGAAACCACAGCCGATCAATCACCACTTAGAACTACTACTCCCGCAAAAAAGAAACCAATTCACGAATCATCGCCGCCGCCAATTTTAGCTTCAGCTATGTCTGGTACAAACAACTACGCCACGAATCTATCCACCTACACCAAACGAGCATCGCCTGTGAATGAAAACCCACCACAAATAGATCATCAATGGGTTAATGAGTCAGCGGGGTCAAAAGCAGACAATTCAAACCAAACATGGCAAATGAAGGAATCCTCTGGTGACGACGAAGGTCATACCTCCAAAACTGCAACCGATTATGCGAACAACTATAACGATGACAGTTCGGATTATTGTGACCCACCACTAAACAGAAGTGGAAGCTCATCGTCCCATCATCGTCGTCAATGGGCTGAGGATTTTCAAAATATTCCCGAAACATCATTCGATAAGAGAATAAAAAGTGAATGCGATGACACCGACACGACAATTGGTGACGCAGACAATAATCCGTATGACGAAGATGATTATCCAGCATCGCCAACTGATTATCCCGATTCCACAAACGACGATGATGATGATGACGAAAATTTTAGTGTAAATACTTTCTGTGATGATGAAATTTCAACAGGAGACGATCGATTGAGGACGAATTTAGAATGTGATAGAAATAACATCGAGCCTGTTGATGTTGATGAGACGCAGAGTGTCGCTGCAGAGAAGGAGGGCAGTTGCAGTAATAGTTCGTCGAAGTTATCAGTACGAAATTTGGGTGCACTCTTTGACCAAAGCCAATTGGTAAGTTTAAGTTGTTCCCCTGTGCATTTTTTGTAATATTTTTCAGTTCCGTGTCTGTTTTTTTTTTTTTGTATACAAGTTTTATACGTCAGTTTCAAATGGACATCCATCAGGGGGTAGAATCGCCTTATTCGTGAACGAGCCTTCAATCGCCTTCAATATTTTGTTATTCACAATGGTAAATTGCATGTAAAAAAATGTCGCCATTGTGAGCAATAGGAAACGATAGACTTTACAATGGACCTAATAAAACATTTTTAACATTCGTGTCATTCACAACAGATAATTGCATGTAGAATATTTTGCCATTGTGAGTTTGTAAAAATGATTATTATAGAACTATGTACAGTACACATTCCTAAAGATTTCAAAACACACACACACAAAAAAAGAATAATTTTTCTAACCATATTATTGGTCATCTTATATTGCGTAAATTTTAAAAAGTCTGTTAAAAAAAATCATATTAAAAATAAAGTATTTACTTGTTCACATTTTGTAAGGAAAATGTATCGCTATTTCGAGCTAGTAAAATTTAAAGTGTACTATGAATTTGTACTGCATAAAAATAAATGCATTTGACAACCTTACTGATACCAACAAAAAATTATACTAACCTTTAAATTTATTATGGGTCACAATAGCTAAATTTGTATGGAAAAAATAGTAATTTATTTAATAAAATATCAATATACATTATACAATTATAGATTGTTATTCATATAAATTAGAGCAATCAGCAGTAAAGGCTTTCGAGCTCTAGGATTACATTAAGTGGAAAAATTAGAATATTTAAATATTTCGTTTATTTTTAAAATATTGCTTCATTTCGGTTCTGTCAAGATTTCGATGAGGTTAGGGTTGTGGTTGATTGTTTGGAGTTGTTGGTGACTCGATAGAAAAAAATATAGCCATAGTATGTTACTAAAAATCACTTTCAATATCCACGTGAAATTTAACGACCTCACAATAGCGAAATTTTCTATTCAAAAATATCCATTGTGACCTATAAAATATTCAACGTCAAAACTAAAAATGAATAATTTAGTAAAGAACAATGTGATTTAATAAAACTTAAGGCGAACACCAACTTCACTTAAGAAAACAGACTTGGCAGATTAATTTTTTAGAGACTATCAAGCTTGAAAATTCAAAAATAGAATCCCAAAAGAGGGTAAAAATTTAGGACAAAATCGGGCATACAAATAATTTAGTTTTCTAGAGCCTAGTTACCGAGGGGAACATTTTAGGACAAAAAAGCACGTATTAGTTAAAATCAAAAATTCAAAACATTTAAAATGTAACAGTTTACAAAATATAAATTCACTGCCACGACAAATAGTTTGAAATGGATATTTTTTTATTTTCAGAATTTTCTTCCATCAAAGATGCGTGGAGGAATTGATGAGAAGAGTCTGCATGGTAAGTACATTTCTGGAAAGGCATTAATTTTTTTCATTCGTGTTCAGTCTAATTAGCCCAGTTTTAGGACACTTTTATGTACTTATATTTTCATTATGTAGTATATAGTAGACCTAGAAATATTATTAGCATCTCGTGAATGGTATCGATAGAGAAAGAAATTAACGATTCACAAATAACATTTACGTATAGGAAGATGCCGGTCGCATTAGTGCTGACAGCTTTGAGAGCAAAAAGCAAATAGCCAACAGCTATTAGTACAAATGTGTACTAATAACAAAATTCTTAGCTGCGTGGATGAGAAGGAGGAGGATACTATTTCTCACACCTTATGCACATGCTCAGACCTCTCATCTCATCTCGAAGAAAACCTCATCTTGGAGAATACTCTTTTGACGACTCGTGGACTCGTTAATAATGGGTGATTTTTTAAGCGGTTGGTTTTTTTAAATGAAAAAAACGATACGAAAATTTCCAAAATTGAGTAAAATATTTATTATGGTCGATAAATCAAATCTTGCCATTTACTTTTTGAACATTATTTCGTGTAAATATTGACTGCGACTACGCTTCGAGTGGTCCATCTGGAATATCCAATTTTGGTACCTATATTTTTTCCGACATATCGACTGGTACGAGTTATGTTGCCTTCCAAGGCGGCAATAGTTGCTGGCTTATCCGTTTAGACGAGAGAGACTTCACATATCCCCACAAAAAAATTGTTCAGCGGTGTCAAATCGAACGATCTAGGCGGACAATTCACAGGTTCAAAATGTGCTATACATATATCTATGAATTCGACTGAGCACGATTTTTGGAAATAAAATTCAATAATTTACAATTGTTGTTCAGGCGTAAGTCTATCCATAGTGACATAGCAATGCCACCTGAGAATGTTTCACTTTAACACGTGTCACGAATCACTCGTGAACTGTCAAAAAAATCAGGTTGGAAAACCAAACAGCAAAAAAAAGTCACCCTTCATAAGCGCATCCGCAGAGTCTTAGCTGCTGTTGCTTCAACGGGTAAAGTTTTGAGAACATTTGATCCTCTATGGTATCACAATGGGCCTACTTTGGCCTAAGGTTGGCTGCCTGCCAATGGTTTCTTCCATGAGAGGAAACATTTTCACCATCTGGCATCACTGATGTTTCGCCTAAACAAAAAGACAGAAAATCGAAAAAATCGAAATTTCCATTTTGTATAAGAATATGCACTTTCAACTCAAATTTTGGGAGAATACTTGTCATTCATCCAAAGGAGTTTTAAGTGAAGTTTGATCACAATTATACAAAGGGACGTACCACCTCTTATACAAAAAAAACCTTAAAAACCTCAATAACCATTTACTAACCAATATTTGCCAATATTGCCGATCTCAATGAGCTGGAGTTGGAAGGTTGACTGTGATTCAAAATCGCTTATAAAGAGTTACATAAATATCAATTTTAGGTGGGTCATCTAGTCCAACAGACATATCGTCTTTCTTAAAATATAAAACCGAGACGAGTCCTTCACTAGGGACACCATTCCTTTTTTTTACTTAAACGTTACCCAGCGCTGTAAAATTTATTGAATCGCTTTTAAACTATAACAATATTGCATAATCTACCTAAGCTCATAATTTGATCAATCTCTCGCTCGCTACCAGTGCATAACCTCTGATTTTTTTCCACATTTTCACAACATCTAAACAAACAAATTATATTCCATCAACCGCGGACATTACTTAAGCATTACCCATCCTATGTAGTACTGTGTATAAAACGCAACCCCTATTTGGCATCAGTTGTTGTGAATGACAATCGCCGGCCGCTGGCTTTTTTTTGGGGGACACATCACGACGACAACGACGACGATGATGATGAAGAATAAATTCAGAGCCACTTCCACAATATGGAGAAAAAATATGAACAAAACCTCAGAATTTATCCACCAATTTAAGCCAATAAAGGCTTAATATATAAATCGTGGGAATATTAACCCAACTTTGATTTTTTCAATTGAAACAAATTGAGTGTAAGTGCTATTTTCTTTTTCTAGTATTCCGTCGAGATGAGAGGCGCAACCAGGGGACTACTACATGCTGAGTACTTGGGTTTGAATTTCTGGTTTGCTTTTCGAATTTTGTTGTTATATTTAGGGAACGAGAAAGTTGGGAATTAATTGTATTGTGAAACCGACAACTCATTGATCTTGTTGCGTTGCGTATATTTATACATACGTACGAATGTTCTTCTGATTGGCAAGTAATTGAATCGGAAGCTATTTTTCTCTGGGATATCTCAAGTGTTTTTTTTTTTAGATTTATGCAAATTTTATAGGGTCCTCATATATCATTATTGTTCATAAAACGGATTTTTAAATGTTGTCATTTTTTTTTAACAACAGCAGACTTTGTCCAAAACATGAACAAATTCACGTCGTACCTTGAGTGTCAGAACGAAATGTGCCGCTTGGAGAACCTACGCGAGCACTACCACTGCTACGACTTTCCATGTTTTGGGAAGATTTTCTCCAAAAAAGAAGAGGTAATTCGGCACGTGAAATGGCACCGAAAACGCGTGGAGAGCCTCAACCATGGCTTTATGCGTTTTTCATCCTCGGATGATTGCAGTACAACGTTTGGCGGCAATTGCCCACACAACCGCAAGCAGACACACTACCACTGCTTCCAGCCGAATTGTGATCGAGTTTACATTAGTACGAGTGATGTCCAAATGCACTCGAATTTCCATCGAAAGGACTCGGCCATTCACAAGGAGGGGTAATTGTCAAATCAGCCTCTACGCGAACGAAACATAATGAGCGTTTTTTTTTTTTTTTTTAGATTTCAACGGTTTCGTGCAAATGAAAAATGCAGCGCAGACTATTGCATGTTTTCGGGGCAAAAAACAACACATTTCCACTGTCGGCGAGACAATTGCAAGTTTACCTTCAAAAATAAGGCAGACATGGGTAAGTCCATAAATAGCACACCAGTTGGTCTATAGTATAGCATTTTATTTACACCATTTAGAGAAGCACAAAACCTATCACATAAAGGATCTCAAACTGGCTCGGGATGGCTTTAAGAAATTCCTCAAGAACGAGCAATGTCCCTACAAACAGTGTCGGTTTTCCAGAGTTTGCAATCACATCCATTGTGCGAGGGAAAACTGCTTCTATGTCCTTCACTCGAGCGGTCAGCTGCTGAGCCATAAACGAAAGCATGAGAGAATGGATAATGAGCAAACTTATTGCCGGTACAAGATGCTGGCTGTTAAGGCGGCCCTACTCGGTAATGCTGCTGCTGCGGCGGCGGCTTCAGTTAGTCCAAAAATATCAACATACAACCTGACAAGCACTCTACTGCGACTAAACGATATGGACATAGGTTCCATGGGACTTCCGAGGGCTGCTTCGGAGCCTTCACTTCCATCACCACAACAGGGGCTATACAAAAAAGACTGCGTTAATGAACCAACTTCGTCGACATCGCTGTCCATGGAGTTTCTTCAGCAAATGAAAAAAAGACACGATGAGCTGCTAAAGCAAAAGCAACACCTTTCTACACATCCAGTGGCAACCGATGTGAGCCGTCCTGAAGTCTCAATGTTTCCTGTGATACAGCAAGAGCCCAGCAGTCCGCAGCACCAGTACAACATGGGGTTAGATCATCATCAACTGACACCCTCTGTCATTCAGCAATTCTTCACGACAGAATGTCAGCCACAAAGCTTCAATGACAATGACGACCCGATTAATCTAACAAATCCTTCTTCAACTGATGAGAAATCGGCATGCCCGTGGAAGGAGCGCTTAGAAGCGCATTTCCACTGCATTATCAAAGATTGTGAGGCTGTGATACCAAATAATGTTCTCGACATGACTGCACACATTCGCATGCATGGCTACAACCGTGATGTGTATGCGACAACTGCGGCTGCTTCCGAACCGCTACTAAACAGCGGATCTAATACTTCCAACAATGCCATGCAAATCACAACCATTGATGGATTTTTCAATCGAAAACGAGGACGTCCGCCAAAAAACCGCTTCGTTGAGGTTTACAAAAATGTAAGTTAGTCTTGAGTGCCTTGTATACCTTAGATTTGACTATTTCCTCCTCCTTAGGCACAGCAATCACCGCAAGCTATTTTCACTAGTTTTAAATTGGAAAAACAAGCCGTGACAAACAGTACAACATGCGATAACACTGCTGCAAGTATATCGCACAATCAACCACCACCACCAACTGGCAGCCTTTGTAATGATGCACAGCGGAGCTTGTCATCACCGCTGTCCTTAGTGCAACCATCAGCTAATCTAGTACAAACTTCATTGACATCACAGTTCACCACTCATATGGCCAATGACCATTGCGGAGTAGGCGGTCCCGGTTGTTCACTGTCTTTGCAGCATCACTATCATTGTATTTGTTCAGCAGATTGTACCTTTGTTACCGCCGAGCGGGACCTTCTGGCGGTGCATTTAGAGCGACTACACACCGCTACATCTTTTGCTGATAGAGTAAGCCAAAGGTTCAAACGTTTCGACAGGCATATTGGACTCGATTGTGGGATTCTTGAATGTCGGTTGCGAAAGGTAAATATATATGTCTAGGCTAAGGCTGATTGTTTGAAATATATGAAACGCCTTCTTATTGATACCTCCACAAGAGTTGCATTACAATGCGAAACAAATTCGCATTGAATGATGGCTTCCAAATACATTTTCACTATTTTCTCAAGCATTGTGAACGTTCCACATTTATGTTACAAGGAAGTGTAATTTTCTTTTCCTATGGAACACAGTTCAAACTGTTAAAAATTTCAAAAAGTAACCTTTGCTTTCAAGTTCCAGAATATTTTTTAATACGTTCCACATGGGTTCCAAGGAAACAATTTCGATTGCTATGTAACAATTGGTTCATGCAACAAACAAACAGCAGTTTCTTTGTGGTTTGTGCATCGGCTAAGATCAGCCCCACCTTGCGGAAATAAATCGCAATGTATGACTTTCGTATATCAATGTTGCCAATCGAAGCAGTGAAAAAAATGAAACGTAGCTGTCAGGAAAAATGCTAAAGTGGAAAAAAAATGACTCCGAGTGATTTTGCTAAATTCTAAAATAATGCGTACAGGAGCAACAAAAGGGGTATTTGAGTACCCAGCTTATGGTATTCGCCTTTCCAAGGACTCTTCCTAATGTTTCATTTGTAATAGTGTTAGGGTGTAATTTGTGGTTTTCCAAGGGTTGAACCTGACACCCATCGGTCAGTGTTCCAGCAACAATGTAACCTGGTTTTCATTGGTTTAGTCAAACTAAGCCATTTTGCTCTACGCATTAGATCAGGTCCATATTACGGGCCCATCGATTCTAGGAAGAGTTTTGATATGTTTCGCAAGCACAGCAAGCACATTTTGATAGCATCGCTGAACATTTGTCCATTAATTTTGGGATCAGTCAGTCATCGTTTGGTCTTCACCTCCGCCATCATACAAATCAAGAGCTCGTCACTAGGGTTTATATTGTTTGGGGCAATTCCTGCAAGGACCTCATTAAATACTCACAACGTACACGCATGTGTGGCGCTCCGATGGCTGAAATGTAATGAAGCTCTTTGCAGCCACAACAAAGCACGCAGCCCTTTCGGATGACAGTGGGAAACTGGGCTAAGGCAGTGAATGGGTCAAGGCGGGTCTTGAATGTTTTGGGCCAGGGTTGTTAGGTGGCAAAGCAAGAGCGTTGGCGGCAGGCATTTGTTGAGGGGAATGAGTCACATGCCACCATGTTAGTCAAAGGAGCCCAACTCGGGGAACTTTAGGGGGGCTATTATAATTTTTATTTAACATTTTCACTTACCTTGAATAGTAGTGAATGACAATGGCAATGAATGTGAAGAAGTAAAAGGCGAGTGGTGAAATAGAGATAACGGATGAGTCATGTGCCGCCATGTTAGTCAAAGGAGCCCGACTCCGGCCACTTTCTACAATACGATTTCGGAATGGAGGGGCTATTATAATAATTTTGATTTTATATTTTCACTTACCTTGAATAGTAGTGAATGGCGATGGCAATGGATGTAATAACAAGGCGAGTGGTGAAATACAAATAATGCAGGGATGATGGCGATCGTGATATTTTCGTATATATGAATCCTTGCTGCAATCGATGGCGTTTTATAAGACTTTTATTGGTGTGTTCAGGATTTAGTTTATTGATCTAAGGGACATTTTGAATTAAATAAATTAAATTTATATAGAGAATTAAATACTTAAATTTTCTTTGTTCGATCAATGGGTCAACCGGTCACGCCAATCTCTTACAATACTGTGACATTATGTAGGGCGAGGCCGCAATGCTGCCATTAGGTGTTTGGCGTATCCCCACTCAATTAGTACTGCCAAGTTCAGTTTTAGGGGCGATGGAGTCATCGCGAAGCTTCTAATTTTGGATTAGAACATTATGTATTATATATAATATATTATATATATTTTTAATTTTTATTTTTACTTACTTTTACTTTTAATGGGTGGCGATGTCAATACATTTGGGGAGCCATGAAGTACTTGAGATATGGGAACTCGCTATTATATTTCAGCGGTGTGTTCAAGATGGCGTAATACCAAATGAAAATTTAATTCACTGATACAATTTATGGAAAACGATCTGAGGAATGTTTTAAATTAACAAATATTATGATTATATAGCGAATTTAATACTTACATTTTGTTTCGCTTTTCTCGTCAAGCCGTGCCGCCATGCACTCACTATACTGCGCCATTACGGTGATCTACTCAACTACACAAGATGTTTCTCGACTTATGGCCCCACTAAGTAGTGCTGCCAAATTAGGTTTTAGGTTTATAGAATGCGAACGAAGCCTAAGCTTTCCTCTTTGCTCAACAGAGTAAAAAATTGGGAAATTGAGTTTTAAGTTATGGTTCCGAAATCGTTTGGGCGAGATTGTAAAACGGGGCGTGGCACGCCACTTTAGCATTGTGTGGCTGCTAAAGTGGCGAAAGCGATTGGGACTAGTCCAGTTTTTAAAATCGCTTCGATGGACACATTTTCCCGATAGCTATTAGGAATTGAATGGGTCGTTTTGACTGTTATATTTACGTTTTTTTAGGTTATGTGAAGGGGCAAAAGGAGATATCGTGTATAATTAGTATGGAAAATCATGATAAGATTTTTTTCCTTTGGGGAACATTTAATTTTTTATCAGGTATATGATCTGCTGCTAGATATATTCTAGATGCATCTTATACTCTTCACAGATTTTTGCCATCCATTGCCCTCTCTAAAAAAGAAGTTATAAGAAGGTTTTCTCTAAGGTTGCCTCAAGATTGGCCATATGCGAGTACAACTTACAATGCCCATTACAAAAGTAGACCTTTTAATTGGTCACATGGACAAGCCAGGCCCTGGGCACAAAACATATCCTCTTGGCGATAGTCTTTGAAACAAAGATTCGTCGTGAGGTATGATTCACAGTCACTTGTTGATTGAAAAATCATTAGTCTCGGAGAAAATCGAGCAAACAGTGCGTCTAGATCAGATGTGGTGGTCGTCTACTGATGAGCCCACCCACCACATCGGGGCGAAACGCATCACTGGAGCCGAGGCCAAATCAAATTTAACAATTTGTGATGACAATCGACACTCCAAAAATGTATTCATTTCATAAATATGTTTATGATTTGAAAATAGTATGATCATATGTTATTTATTGTTTTTTTGTTCTTGCCCTTAAGACTCGTCCGCACCTCCATTGCCGGCAATGCTATCGTCAAATATCGCCGTTCGATTTAGAAACGCATACCTGTGGCAGTATCGAATATCAACCGATGTCTCTATCGCCAACAAAACAGCCGTCTACATTCTATAGCTCAGAACACCGCCGAAATGAACAGCAACAGCAAGCACCTCCTGAAATATCAGGCGATAATTTCACTATCCACTCAACAAAGCACCTCATCAGGGACTATTCAACGCTGCCGTCGGTTACTTTCTCCACCATAAACGAGTTGAGACGAAAAGTCTCCGAAATGGAACCGGAAGCAAGCTCAACTCCAAAGCGGAATCATGAAGAAGAAAAGGTTTTAGGTAAGCATTGGAAGGGTTCTAAAATGAGCAGGTTAATTGAGTTTTTGTTTTTATAGTCGTTCGGGCAGCTGGCACTTACTTTCCTGAAAATACAAATGAACTCAGCGGAATTTCTCCACACGCTCAACAAAAATTGGCACCATCGTCAAGCGCAACTGAATGCATTCAATTGTCAAGGATGCCCCCCACTGCTTCATATTGTTCCACTCCATATTGTAAAATGAAACGAAAGCCACACGAGCATTGTGAGTTCTGCGATCAATCCTTCGTCGATCTTAATAAAAGCAGAGTACACCGTCTGACGCATGTTGGCACACCGACAAAGCCTACACCCAGTCACCTTTTGATGCTGCACAGTGAATCCGGAGAGGATAATAAAAGAAACAGCTATATGCAACCACAATCGCCGATGGAATCTCAGCCGGTTCATACACCCAGTTTGTATGAAGAGCAGCCACAGGACCTGACGCTGTCGCCTAATATACCAACCATTCCTACACACGATGACCGAACACAGCCAAGCAGAGAAACGTACACAACTCCACCAGTATCTACATCTACGCCTGGGCAGTTTCCAAGCATATTCCCACCCGATTTAATGTGCAGCCTTTCAATGCAAAATTTTCATTTAGCGCAGTTGGCAGCACTCTACCAGCAGAATCCCTACTACTATCAACATCTGTACCCGTTTTTAAGCAATGCTGCAGCGTTTACACGGCATCAGCAGAATCGCCAAGCCCAGGCATGCCAAGTTCCCAGCAATGAGGATAAATCTTATTTTCCAGCGCCAGCTGAATGCCCGAACCCTGCGGCACCACCACCAGCATCACCTCTCCTAACACCTGTACCATCAACCGCTTCCGCACATTTTCCGTTCTTAAACCCTCTGCTGCTGACAAGGTCAACAGAAACTGCTACAGCTAACCAGCAAGCAACGGCTATCCCTTCAAATATTCCAATGCCATCGGCAGCAGCGAAAACCCTTAAACGAAAGCAAATCAATGGCAGCGGAGAGCGTTTTAGCGCAATTATCGATGCTCTGGCGCCGTCCACCAAAAAACGTATGCAATTCGCCGCGGGATTGGCTGCAGCCGCTGCAGCAGCTGCTACCACTGTCAACGTGCCCAGCACCAGCGGCACTGGCAGTCACGAACAACATGGTCAGCATTTCAAGATCAAAGACGAACAAATACCGACCGGCTATCTGAAATTCCGATTCAATGAGGACTGCTATTTCCCAAAGTGCGGCTATCGAAACCATCAGTCGCACTTTCATTGCGATCGCAACGATTGCCACTATAGTTTCTGTGATAAGACACGTTTTGTTCAGCATACGGCCCGCCACGAACGCTTGGACAAGTTGATGGGCAACGACTTTCGGCAATACCGGGCGAATATGAATTGTGGATACGAGAATTGTCCGTATTTCAAAAATTTGGGTAAGTTCACATGGAATGTATTGACTAAGCGTATTTTGACAGACACATTTTGAGACTGACCTTTGTAACTAAAGGAACGATTGCTTACCGCTTTTGGTACTAATGTCAGATTACATGAGCTTAAGCTAGTCTCAAAATGATAGAAAGTTTACTTGAGTTAGATTAATCCCTTCTAATCACATTATTTTATGTGTTTGCATTTATATGGGCCAACATTACTTGTGTCTCATTAACCGCCACGTGACTAGAAAAATGTCAAATTAATATCAAAATCTATATACAAAAAGTAGCATCTAATGTCATGTAAATTTTTCTATCTAAAGTTTGATATTTGGCCAATCATCTAGCGAGCATTGTGAAGAGAAGACCAATCTTAGTAATAATCGTTAACTAGCATTGTTCCTATCTTGACAGAAGTGTGACATTTTTTTGTAGCTTTCGATTTTACCATTTACTTTAAACATGCAACATTTAACTCATATAAAATTTTCTCTTTCAATTTCAGGCTCTGCTAATAAATCATCGCATTTCCATTGTCTGAAATGTGATTTCATCTGTTCCGATACAAATAAAGTTGTGGCACATAGACGTCAGCACAGCAAAATGGAATACATCCGAATGGCTGGTTTTCGAAAGGTGACCAACAGTGAAAGATGCAACTCGACCTTTGAGGCCACTGTTCCTACGAACGGAAATGAAATTCCCGGAACTGTAGAATGCAGCTACAGTCAGAAACAAACACATTATCATTGCTTGGTTTGTGATGTCAGTGTTCTGTCAAGAGCCCAGCTTGCTTCACATAAGCACAAAACTTTGTGAAAATTGCAGAACAGTTCCAAATTTGCGGCCGAAATCAGAAGGTCTGAATGCGTTTCTGTTTGTGCCCATAGCGAGAGTACATATATTTTAAATTTACTTGTTGATATTATTAATTAAGGACAATGTACAGTTTTCAATATATTTCTTTTGCATAGACTTTATTTAATATAATTTAAATTATTATTAAAGTAAGTACGCAATGTGCGTATATTGTATAATACATATTAAATTATGAGAAAACTTTGTGAAGGTGTGTTTTTTTTCATCCCGTTTTTCTTGACCCAAGATAAGACTTCTTTTATCGCCATTATTATAGACGGAAGGAGAGCTTAAGATTAAGACTTTCGGACAAAATGCCCCAACCAACTTCGTCTTTGGTTTTCGAGCCGTCAGTATAAATTGTTCTGGAGGGGATGGTGATGAGAAACTTATTGTCAAAATTTAGGGATAGAATAGTGTAATCAAGTAATCCAAGTCTCGTGTCATTTTATACAATTTTTCGATGAAAAAAAGACCAATTTTCTAAATAAAATAAAATAAATAAGTACATTGACTTTATAACATATGGATTGCTAGTGAATTGTCAGTTCATACAAATTTTGTCAACATAAACTAGCGCCATTGGTTCGAACAACAAAATCATAAACCATCTTTGATTACTCCATAGAATGCTAGAGACAACACTATTGGGCGTTGGTGAATTTGGCAAGTAAAACGGTTAAAATTCAAATTTTTGCGTCATTGTTAACAATAGATGTCACTTTAAAAAAAAGGGTGAGTTTCCAAGTTATTCCGCTCCGAAGCAAGAGAGGTAGTGGTTATGTTGAAACCATATCGTAAAGACAAAAATGCTTGCATACACTTAGGAGTTGCTGAATAAAATAAATCGGTGCGTCATGTAAATTAAACACCCGAACGCTGATGGATGGATCAATCGGTGAGAGAGAAACTGCTTTTCTGCCCACCAAAAGATCCTCGCTTTAAGTTAAAAAAAAAGCTTCTCATTATTTAAGAATTGCCTAAACGGACAATTTTTTATCGCCTTTAGTTCATTTCTAATCTGAAAAGGCTATCTTCTTACGCTTCCGTTGCGTTGCCTGAGAAGGACTTTGAAAGTGAATTTATTTCGTTTACCCATAGATACTCGAAGCGATTTATGCCTAAATGGTAAGTCGGCATTGACTACGTGGTATATAGCCAGAGATGAATGAACCATGTTCATTGTTAAATGAAAACCCAAAAAACACAAATACGATTTTGGTGTCTGGTAAGTGAATTCAGAAAATTGAGTAGGTAATTAAGAACAAACAAGGCTTTAGGTGTTGGTCCCCATCAAGCCATTACCCCAATTTAATTGAATTATATTCAAAGGTAAGGGTTGCCTTGGTGTAGAAAATGGAGCAAATTGGTAGTTGGTGTTGGTATCTTGAACAACTGAGCAGTTTCAAGCTAAATTATGGACCGACGTTTTTTTTTTTTTTTTTTTTCATTTACCCTTTTTGTGGTTGTTTGACGATCCAGCCATCCCCCTGACAAATAACCCTATTTAGATATCATTTAGACGATTATAATTGTACCAGATTTTGATGAAATGAAAATTTGTTTTGTGTATTAGTTCGAAATTCAAATGACCCTAGATATTAGAATTATATTTCCAAAAAATGGAAAACACCATCGACTTTTCTTGTCGTAAATGTTATGCCACGGATAAGACCAAGGGTAGAACTATCCTCAAGGTATGTACAGCCGACAGGCGAATGCGGAAATCGAGCGGATATCGTGTTAAACGGTGATTGCATGCGTTATAATTGGAAGACCGATTCGGCACTAAAACCGCAATCGGGCCGATTAAGAAACTATGTATAATGACAAATTTTTGACTAGCTTTTGAATTATAAATAAAAATAAATAAATAGGTGGCGCAACAGGCGGGTAGACACCCAAGGCCTAGCTTCTCGCAACCATTCGTTTTGTGTGAGTTTATATTTTTGGGACGAATGGAAGGGACCTACAATTTTATGCCGAGTCCGAACGGCTGAATTGAGAAGCTCTTTCATGACAGTCATACTCTCGGATGATTGTCATACTTTCGCGAGTGGTGGCGCAGTAGAAAAAACTTTTTTAAGATGTAATTTATGTTTTTCCGGGGATCGAACCTGGGATCCCTCGCACAGTAGTCCAGCACACTAACCACTGCGCTACTGCGCCCACTGCGCTTTTGAATTATGGACAGTGAATTTTGGAAGAATTATCAGCTGATCTATTTTGCTGCCATTTTGTGCCGGACCATCGGCCGCAAAAGGGGAAAATATCTACAGATTCTGATCTTTCTGAATAGGATAGGAGTCCGACGAGGTTTCATATGTACACGATTTAGATTAGAACACAGAAGGTCTGCTTATTGAATCTGCTTAAATAAAGCCTACATGGCTGTGTTTCACTCTAGGACTATTTAGGCTGGGTCGTCTTTGAGACAAGTTACGACAGACTGTATGATGGAACCAGACGCCTCATGCAGGCTATGTCTATGAAGAGTGAGGAAACCTCTCTTCACATTCTCTTGGAATGTCCGGCTCTCTTTCGTCTCAGAAAGAACGTCCTTGGCGAAGAAATTGTTAAAAGTACGTCTCTAGGACCTCACCAGGGAAGACGCAATAGGCTTAAGAGGCTGCAATGCCAGAGCCCAATGAAGGCTGTCTCCACTTCTAATCTAATCTAATCTAATGATCGAACCTGGAGCCGTCGTCTACCTTGAGTCATGAAATTGGGGTAAGTTCGCGTATATAAGCTGACAAAATGGAACTGCAATCCGTGCCATCGGACACTGGACTGCCGCGTTTCAGAATGAGATAGGGAGATGAGTGGCAGAAGATCTATAGTTCTGGGAGGCCCTATTGTGCATTCAACGACCCTTGTAACGAATAGATGGAACATTCAGAGCCGCGTTGATAAAGTCACAACTTTGCCACAACTAATGCCTAAATAGAACATAGGTACTGTCTGACATTAGTTACTAGAATTTACTACAAAAAATCACGCGGGTCACACTGGTGTGAAAAGCTTGCAAAACAAGCAACAAAAAAAGAGAAAACCTTTCCACCACACTACTGCAAGCCAAAATCGCATTCCAAGCGCACAACCAGTCAACAAAAATACATTTTTGTCTTATGCGTTTTACCTCACCTTCCCAATCCAGTTTAACGTATATTTTACATGTGCATTTAGAAGAGTCACACAACATCGACATCGCCAGCAATAGCAACAGAAACATCAGCACACCTGTACAATCTAAGTACTGTTTACACAGGTATTCGTATTTACCTGCTAACTCTTAGATACGATGAATACCTAAGTGTGCTACGGGCTTTTCCATTCAGATACACAGATCCACCTGTATTTTGTTACCTGTTTTGTTTCTATGCCTTATTCACTCGCCTCTCCAGCCCTAGACGCAATTGTATTAAAATCACAACCGTCGTTGGTATCAGTGTTGGTATGGTAGTCATTGTCGCTGCTTGGTATGGGATAAACATCAGTATGGGCTACACTGTAGACACATATCTCATAAGCATAACCCAGGCCTAGCCTAAAGTAAGCCTTCGTGTGTACTCCTTCTAGCTGGTCTGGCCCTCTCTGTCTATCTATCTATCTACGGCGAGCTACTCTATACTACCTACCTACCGCTACCAGTACGTGAATATTTTTTTTCCAGTTTGCCTGAGTTTGTTGTATGAGATTTTTCTCTAATATCATATTGTGGTGTAGTCGTATAGTCGTCGTGGTCGACGTTTCTTTTTGTATAACTTCTACGTTTTTAATTTTAATTCAGTTTTATCGAGTCTCATTCAGTTACCGTTCAGTTCTAGTTACTTGGTTGTTTTCGAAAATCGAAATTGTTTTTTAACACAAAAGTGCAGTTGCAAGTAAACAAAAAGAGAAATAAAAAAAAGTTGAAAGAAATCAAAAAAAAAAAAAAAATGTAAAATCTAAAGAATGTGTGTTGTGAAATGAAATATGAATATAGAATTATTGTTAGTAGAATCTGTTGTGTGTGTGCTTTCAAAACTTGGATTTACGCATAATAATCGCCGAAACTGAACGTGGTGAGCCCATAAACGACTAAGAAAATATACAAATAAGATCAACACAGCAACAACAACACAACTGTAACAAAATACCGTAGCACCGTCAAAAAGAAAGTATGCTAACAAATTTCAACTCTTAAATGAAAAAAAAATTACAAAAAAAAAAGAATGCCGCCGAGCCAAAGTTAAAGCTTTGGTCAATCATGGCGGGCAGGAGGTTTTTCTTTACACACATGCCCACGGTGGTGGTGTCGACAGTTTTATTTACTTTTGAAAATTGCGTTTGCATTTGAAATAAGCTGGGCTTCAATTTTGTATTATGAATCTTTTTCAATTCAATGTGTGCGTGTGTCGTCCTTGTTTATTAAAAAAAAAGGATATTTCTCCATCTTCTGATCAATTGAGGCTTTTTTTCCTAGGGGAGTATTCAGTTCTGTATTTAGTAAGGCTTCTTGGACGGTTGCGTAATTACAGTGACGACTGTCAATTAATTTTCAACTGAAAACACCTGTTTTCCAATGGACCTTGTCAACAAACGAGCAAACAATAACAATACCCAAGCGCCAAAGACCGTTGGAACAGATGTTGTTGTTCTTTTCTTGTATAGAAACCTATTAAAATTCCTATTATATCTATTGAATATCAGGCTTCCGGTTACTACAAGCAGCTATTGAGCGCAAATACTTGCGAGCCATGAAGGTGAATTGATTTTAATTATAGACGCCTCCAAACTTTAGAGCGTATCCACTGGCTCTTATAGGACCAAAGAAACACTTGTGAAGTAGAATGACCCTAAATTCTTTTGATGGAAACCTTGCCGACAGTGTAAAAGAAGAATCTCTGCATCTGTTGTGTCAGGAACACTGGTTGTAGGACAACCAGGAAGCATGGTTTCTCAATAGTTTGGGCGGCAAGTCGAAGATATTATACCTTACTTTACTTTTGGGTGCGTTTACAAGCCCCTCCAACCAACTCGGTCCCTAGCTAGATGAATCCATTACGGACACCAAGTTGGTTAAGGTCGTCCTCCAATTCTGCCAGCCACCTAAGGTTGGGTGTTCTTCTGCTACATTAGCCCCCAGGGGTGGACTCAAAGACAGTCGAAGATGTACCCTTATAATATGTGTATGGTATATTTGTATTTAGGGTATATACCCCTTAAAACAATGACAACCTTAGAATACAACGAACAGGAACAATGAAAGTTGAAAGAAGCATTTTTTACATTGGATTTTAAGGATTCAACCCTCTTCTGAGGACATTTATTTAGTACAACAATAACTTGATAAAAATTCATTGAAGATTCATTAACAAATTGGAATAAGGCTTCTAGGCAGTGGTGGCAGTATTGTGGGGAAATTTCTTATTTTGAGGGAATTAGCTAAAAAGGAAACTTTTTTGGTGTTGCTATTCCGGCCGTGTCGTTCGGGGCACGACAAGGTAGCGAAATGTCAAAGTTTATAGTGGCTCGCTTCGTGAATTCCGGTTTTTAATATGTCAAAATGTGTTAACTGGATCGTTTATGTACAAAAAAATAGTTGCTATGGTAATATATTACGAATAATTTATTATTGCATGTAAATTGACATTAACAATGAATTACCAAATGAGGTAGCAAAAAGTCACGGAATTATTTCATATTTCACTGAAATAAAATAATATTCTATAAAAATAACGTAAAATTTAACATCAAACTAAATTTTAAACAGTCCACATCGAACCTTGAATTTTTGACGCATGATTATAGAAACCTTCTGTCAACTGTCAAACTTTATACTACAGTACATCCAATTCAAAATGTTGTCTGATTTTTACGCAGTGACGACTGAGTCTCTGAATCCAACAACAATCTATCAAATGTCGATTATTATTCTATATTTCTTGCATAGCCGCAACTATAAATGTATATATCGGAAAAGGTATCAATAAATCCAACAAAAGAATGCGTTTAAGTTAGGCAAGGAATTTTTAGTTACGCAGGTCACGAACGCTCGCAAGTCATCGGCCGTGGTGAATCACTTATTCAGTGTGGCAAAAGAAAATTAATCAAAGAAACGGAAGTGGACAGGCCACACTACAAAGACCGACGACGACGACGTCGTAACCGACATCTATAGCCAAGCATAATAATAAAGCATGGAATGCGGGAAGAAAAGAGTTTCAATACAATGACGACCTATATGGAGGAGGATTGTGATTATTACTAAAGATAGATAACTATCAATACAGCAGACGGATGTGCCTTTAATATAAAAAAATTGATTTTCATCAATTGTATTTTAAATTATTTAGCTTTAAAATCAATGATTTTTGGCATTCGGTATTAGAATGTGAAGCCGACTTGTTAATGCTGCGTTCTATATTCAACCACAAAATTATACGACAGTTCACTGCAGAAATACATTGACTTTATAACACAAACACAAAGAGTAGAAAAATGAAATAAAATATTGTACGCCTCCATTACAATATAAAGGGTGGGCCATCTAGTGGTTTCTTTTTAAATCATTGGTTATTTTGACACTGACAGTTTTGCCCGCTAGAAATAGTCTTGGCGATGTGAATTGACCACCTCGGATCTATTGACCCCTTTGAAAATTTTTTTTATGAGGAACCGATGTTATGCCAATAATCCCTAAACGATCCAAGCACTTACGGCCAATATCATCCAAGCAATCCGTGAGCTACAGCCCGAAACCATCAACAAGGTCTTGAAAAATTGGAGTTACAGAATGCGCCACTGCGAAGACAGTCCCACTTGAGCATCTTACACTTCTATTAAATAAACGGGACATTTGAAAATGATGATCGATTTCGAAAATCTGCATTTCACCCTCGATTTCTATGAAAACAGATGTCAAATGCGAATGTAGGTTAGGAATGAGTCGCTTCAATCAAATGGCAGCTGGATGCTACCTTCCTTGGCACTAGTAGCAGTTGTTGCCAAGATCTTTAACAAAATACTTGTCAATAGGTTGACGACATTTGCAGTTATTGGTTTTAAAGAGTTTCCAACATTTTTTGTATTTTTTTTTTAACAATTGTGGGTAAACAGTCAAGTCAGTTGACAAATTTATATCCACTGCACGTACGCCTACAAATTAAGCGCACGAATGCAATTTCGAACTAGGATGCACTCAGTCAGTCGTGTGTCTGGTTGAGATGAAAGAAATTTGTTGGTGACAATTGCCTCAAGGTCAAGTTCACCCAAATCCAAGCTCATGAAACTCGGACAAGTACCTACACTTAAAAATCCATTAGAAGAAGGCGGGCCTAGTCTGCTTATTGACTTTGGAATTATTATAGTACCAGCAAACAATATTACGTGTGTGTGAAATATTTTTTTGGGAAAGCTATCAATATTATTGACCAAACCATTTAACACCTATATCTTCCCATCTCGTCTTTAGCAAGTTTTTATCATTCATGATGCACAGCAGCTGTTGTTGTTGTTGTTGTTGTTTTTGTGTGCGGTGTGGTGTGGTGTTCGGTGCTGAAATTCTTGTTGTCGATTGGAATGCCAATGCCATTGACTAAACAACTAGTACCATTGAGCTGTATTTGTTGCCGTGTATCTTATAAATATTGATACATTCGGATCTACATACATATGTATGTAAATACGTGAACATAGGTTGAGCCTCGCGTGTGGGACTAACTGACAGCTGGGTTTCGACTGATTTAGCCAATATCCAGTAAATCTTACTTTTGCGCATTGCCATTTTTATCGTGGAGCAATTTATTTATATTCTCCTCGGTTGAGGTTTTCTTTTGTGGGAGTGTGGAGATTTTTATGCAAGAAGGAATGTGCTAAAAAAACAACAACAGTCAAGTACGTGTTTAATGAAGACGAAGCCACTGTTAAGGCTTGAGCATAGGATTGGCATTGTATACACGTGCATACGCATACATTCAGAGACCTGCCAAATGACAACGAATTTCTCTAGTACCTATAAAAATATTTTCGTTGATGAAATGCTGCTTTAGCTGTATGAATGTATCTGCCTGGGTTGGTATGGAAATATCTGAAATTCTTTTGGTAGGTTCGTTGGGTCATTGTTTCTTGGCACTTGGATATTTGCTTTTGGAATTTGTGGTTTAATTTACCTCTAGATGGAATTCCAATTAACAAAAATGTGATACCTACTCGGCAGGTACACGGATACATTTTATGATTTTTTATCTATACATATTTTCCAGTTCTCTCGGGAATTTGATTTTCTTGCCGGAAGTCAGGTTTTGTGATATCACAGTTGATATAGTCAGCAGAGTCACGCATTCGGCACAAATCAGTCAGTGTTGAATGAACTTAAACTGGCTTTGCGACCGACGCCGACGCCGACGCGACGCATGAGAGAGAAAAAGAAGATTTGTGTAAAATGTAGGTTCAGCTTAAATGCCTTCGGGGAATTAGCAGTTTATAATCGTTATCTTGGCAGCGTTTACTAATGATTATGCCTAACTGACGTGTGTAACAGTTAGCCGGTATAACTCACTCAAGTTGAATGGGTCAAGCGGCTAATAAGCCGATGCATAATTACGTGTTCAGCAAAACCAGACAGGCGTAACGCTAACGATACGAAATAAAGAACTCATTTGATCCCACGTAGACGTATGATGATGTATTTGGCTACTGAAGCACAGCATTATTCACGTATGCTGATCAAGGTTACCTAATAAAATTCGTGTAACACATTTAATGTCGTACAAAAAAAATAGATTGCTGGGGATGGGCGCATTAACGCAGTCAGATTTGCATGCATAAAACTGAAATTGTTATTTAAGCCAAAGTGAAATAGAACTTTTCTTAACCATTATAGCTATATCAAAGACGAAGTCGTATACCAGTTACCATTGGAAGTGCCCACTTTTAACTTAACCAACTTATGAGGGATTAGCTATTGTGACCTGCAGAATACGCCTCTTAGGTGAAGGTTAAAAATGATTTGTTAGTAGGGCCCACTAAAGAGATAAGTGTCACTTTTCTATTGAGTAAGGTAAACCATGATATTCGTGGTTTTTTCGATTCATTCGATTCGTCAGAAAAAAATAAGACCTATTCAAACGAATAGCTTTGAGAAACTAGGCTTAAGGTCTGGAGATGTACTTATTCAGCGCAATATTTATTTTGAGAGATTTTTGGCATGCAATAGGTACCTATTAAAAATTTGGGCCTGAAAAGTGGTATTAAATTGGTTTATTTAGAAACGAGTCCATTGACTCTGCTTAGTCGTTTTATTAGAATTGAATTTTCAATAAGAATTTGTTATAATAAAAAATTGTATAGTGTGCAACTGGGGGCATTCGGCCAACGCAACGAAACAGACTGACCGGACTTAACTTTGGTTTAGGTGTAGGTAGTAGGTAGTGTCAAACTGCATTGCCACTTGGGAAAAAGTACGAAACTAATTCGAGTTTTAAAGATGTAGTGGAAGTGGTTTTTTGTGAACAAAATTTGGAATTCTTTCGATATATCATAATTAAGTAGGCATTTAGAAAATATATAAAAATAATTAAAATATTGACTTACCAAATTTTATACAGAGAAAACTATTTTCTTGTCGTTATATGATTTCTCTTCGTACGTGTAGAACGAAGGCGATGAAAGAGTTTCCTGAAATACAAAAAAATTAGGTAATTTAGAAATGAATTTTATTCATGCGACTTATACATAAAGAAATATGACAAAAATGCAAAGAATGACCTGTATTGGCAACACAGCGGGGCTAGAGGCTATACTCAATCTTAAAATCCTAGACCTTGTCGTATACAGGAATCTATTGCAAGAACAACGCCCTTCGGCTAAACCAGATCAAAATCTAGAAAAACCGCCGGAGGGGTCACGCACAAATTCTGAATAAATACACGAAAAATAATATATGCACGGACGACACTACTCCCCGGCTAGATTTCACAAGACCATTACCACGTGTGTTTTTTTAGGAGGAACGAATATGGCATGAAGATCAACCGATATCAATCGGATCAACTATATACCTTTCGAAGTCGACGTTGGCGCGAGTTTCCACTCGAAACGTTTTGGAATATCCCGTTCAATCAGACTTTCTGACTACAGCAGCGTATTGCAAGCTAAAGTACTGGCAGTGACAGCTGCTAAACAGGTTGCAATGATGGCAATACCTCGTGCAGATATTACCATTTTTATTTACAGTCGAGCAGCAGTAAAAACGATTTCTACCGTCGAGTTAAAATCGAAGCTTTCTTGGTTCTCATCACAACGTAAGGCTATGTTGGGTTCCCGGGCACAGGCAGGCACTACAGTAATGATTTACCCCTATAATCTCAGACAGACGATTGGGAACAAAATACTAATGGTGACAAATGAAAATGTGGCCAACTATAACAAACAGAAAACTGAGAGAATCTTACAATTGAACAAGATATCGTTGTCCCTAATTGTGAAATACCATAATACCAAGGTATGGGATTCAGTACAGATGACCTCTGCAGAGGATGCGGTGATGACAACATCCCACACTTTTTTTGTCACTGCTTAGGGATCTGCCACGTAAGAAATAGAGTCCTCTTCCTTGGTAGCTATTTTTTCGAGGATTTAGAAGAACTTTCCGACAGGTCCATTAATGACTTACTTGAATTCACTTTCGACGCTCATTGTATGAACATCCAGCTGTGATAGCAATAAGTCTTCTTATATCAGGATAGGTTGGAGTTGATTTACGACGAAAATGCATTATAAAGTATCCGGAATACCGAGCTAACCACTTTTTTAAACTCCATCTCAGTCAAATTCCGTGGAGTTACAGTTGCAGTATTCTTTCAAATCGGTTACCCTAAACATTTTATTCCCTTCTTAATTTTCTCAAAGAATCTACGCTTCCCCCCTCAGTTCAAGTAGCGAAGTTTCCTAAAATGTTTCGAATCACCGGATTGAGGACCTACATTTGAACGGCAACCAGGGAAGATGCATTGCTATTTTCAAACTCGCAAAAATATAATTTTCATAACGCTATTGGTATAAATAAAAGTACTAGTTGAATACTCTTCTTCCCCTTATTGTGTTGCTATACGTCCCAAAACCACACAAAAGTATGGAGAAAACCCATCATCAGACTAAAATGGTTCCCGATGCGTTAATGAGCCGTTCTATAAGGAGTGTAATGTAACCAAAATAGGTGTGAGCACAGAGTCTAACAAAGCATACTAAGTATCTTTATGCATACATTCTACATACACGCTTCGCATTTACATTTGCATCCTAACTCGATAGCCTGTAGTAGGTACGTTAGACACCTACCTATCGGTGGTCGCATTTCGCGCGCACTTAATATTTTACATATAAATATCGTACATAATATTGAGATCAGTGAACTTTATATATGCAACAAGAAGTAAGTCAGGCGATGGCATGCTTCCAATCGTATGTGCTATCATCTTCGTGTTATTGCACTTTTTACGTCCGTGCGTCCATCCAAAAAAAAAAAAATTCGATCAAAGAGAAGAGGCAACAAAATTGATATACCACCAGGCACCACACTATATAGAGCGTTCACATATGGGACACATAGATACAGGTATTGATTAGTGAGTTATGATGCGCCGTAGGAAATAAATACTACATGTACGAGTAGCTAGCTGGCTGCAGGGTTCAACCCTCCTCATATCGAGCAATCGAGCATAAAATGCTTTCTCATACCACCTACACCTATACACTTGCGGTGACTGTCTTTCACCGTTAAATATGACAGTAATGCTTAATTTAATTAAAATATATTATTTTGTGTAGCGTTTCCTTTTTTTTTCATATTTTCTTTCAAGATAACAAAAATATTCTAGCGGTACAAATGGCTACCTGGTCAATTTGAAATTCATAAGTTGGCGCATTTGTTTTATCAATTAAGTTTCATGACATATATTTTCTATAAATCGGTTCGCTTTGAAGTTGACAATAGCTCTGCCGGTGAAGTGTTTTATTTGAAACCAACTACAAAAGTTATTTTCGGTGAATATAAAAAATATATCAATTTAAAAAAAAAAAAATTTAAAAGGGTTAGAAATGCGGTCAAGATTTTTTACAACTTGGTGAATTTTTGTCAATTATTCAAATGTTTAAACTCTTTCATGAGTACCTAAGTGGTAACCGCAATGAGCGTTAATGGCTTCTGGCTGAAAATTTTATATATGTATATATGTATTTCACCTAAGTGCGGTATTAAAACATAAGAGAAGTTGTTGAATATTTGTGGGTGCCTAATTGTAACAGTGATGTAAAGATTCCATGAAGACAAATTAAAACCCCACCTGAAGCCTGCGTCAAAATAAGCGCGTTTCATCGCCTGTCACACAGAACGCGTTTACAACGCCGCATTGAATTGATGGTGGCGCTCAAAACGCGGCAGTGAAACGCGCTCCTGTGAAAAATTACAGATTTATTTCATCATTCAATTCTGACACGCAACAGCTAGTCATTTTTGTAGTGTCCAATGGAACAATTAATCGAATTTGTGAGAATTTATCAATGAAACAAAGCAATTAAGATATTAGGAAATATGAAAAAAAAAAGTTCCAGCTGCTCCGAGTTGCTTGACATTTTGAGAGAATTTGATGACAGCTATCTGTTTGACGTGTCGTCTAACCCGGCGCGCGTTTAGATCGTGGCATCGAAATAATCTCACCGCGGCGTTAATAACGAGCTCTGTTTGACGAAACCTTAAGTTAACCCTCACATGGACAGTATCTACCTGGGTAGATATTTGAATTTTCATCTATAAATATATCTTTGGTTTCCTATTAGATTTTTGCAGTTTCGAATCAGTGGCTAAATTATTGTTTTATTGAAGATAATTACGAAAAAAGTGCTGTAAGAATAACCTTTCTTACTATTTTTTAAGTTTTGTTTTTTTTTTTGTCTTACATGGACAGTATCTACCGGGGTAGATAAACAGGTCCATGAATGGGACTTGCATCGACGAAACCGAACGACTTTCCATACTTGGTATGTGTGTTACCGACAAACTCCGTTGGAATGACCACATATACGAAGTCGCCGAAAACGCTGCGAAATGTCTAGGTTTCTTAAATCGGTGCAAACTTTACACCCTCCGACTTAGCTTCAATACACAAGGCTTTTATTCGGCCTAAGCTTGAGTACAACGCTCATATCTGGTTAGGTGCACCAAAAACTTAATTGCACCTACTAGACAGAATCCATTTCAGAAGAAAAAACGCATCAGCGTTGTGATTACCTGTCTATCTAATGTCACACATGTAGAGATAGAGATATTTTGTTGACTAAAACAAGATCAACTACACTGTACCCCCACTTGCTCTATAATTATTGAGAACAATACAATGCGCCAATGATTGTTAAGAAATATTTCTCATTCGTTAATGGCACAATGTAGATTTTTTACTTGCGCTATCGTACCAAGATTATGTCAACATTTTAATTAGCTAATAGATGGTAGTAAAAATTGTTTACAAACAGCGGGGGAAATTCTATTGAAAAATTATCGAAAACAATAATCAAACAAGGTATGCCCTGCACTTTGTAGTTAACGGTGGTCTTGGTTTTAATTTGTAGCATCATACGATAATGCGCGTTAAAAATGTATAACTTGTTGTTCTAACACTCAACCAATCTCAAGAAATGAGGTGTCAAAAGAACGCTGATTTTTTGGGGTGTTTGACAATAAATTTTTAGAAGAGAAAAAAAACATATGGAGTACAAGAATGTGTGTGGTGGACTTCTAAGTGAGGGGGATTAGGCCGAACTCCTAGAAATACAACTCGAACATATTTTTTTGGTAAGATATTTTTCCAACAAATATTTGAGAGTATAATGTATTTGAGGGACAGCCATTTGGACTCGACATAATCGCATTTAAACTAGAGGATCAATTTAGCTCTGAACTATAGTTCGTTCATTGAGTTCAGTTAGTTCAGTGAACTGTGCAAATGGTGGCGTGGTGGGGCTGCATGAACCAAGCGAATGTGCGCCTTTAGACTGCTTGTTTAGAGCGAAGTTCATTTATAAACTATATACTCTTTCTTTATCAAAATATGTTTTTTTTTCTACAGGATTTATGTACTTTCATTTTGACAAAAATATTATTTTCTCTTTATTTGCAGCCAAGTGCGCCATAATCTAGAGCACACAGCAAAAGCAAAGAAGAATCTCCTTATTGCCTCGAAATATACTTTTTTTTATACAAAAAACGTTATAGAAAAATTCAAAAAAGAAGAACCCACACAGGGAGAACTTACTTTTTGTAGAAAATTTACAATTTAGAAGAGAACATTTTAGAGTAAACATGGCATATCATTCGAATGGAGGATACTCCGGTGATGAACGTGAATCTCGAAGCGGTGGCGATGATCGCACCGATAATGATTTAAGTGATAAGCCAATTTATCTTCTCGAACACCTGGCAACGTTTACAGTCAATAAAGAAACAGGTATTGTTTCGCCAGCCGATGGTATGCGGCGTCTCCTACAGCTGGAGAAAACCACTGGAATTTGGTCACAGAAAATGCAATTGTGTTTGGACTATCAATGGGTGCTCATAATGGACTATGAAACAGGAGTAAGGATTGCCAAAACCAAATATAAAATTTGTTTAATTTAAATAATTTTCAGAACATAATTGAACGGTTTCCGGCTTCACTGATACAAGAGCCAACAGCATTCACCAGCAACGATCCGATGGAAATGTACAACAATATTCTAGTGTTTATCGTTACTGGCGGATCGGGGTCAAGATCAGAAATGCACATATTTCAGGTAACTATTCATACAGTTTTTCGTAGTTTTCGAAATACCAGAGATAAGATGACAAAGCAGCACAATCTCTAATCAATCATTGGGTATATATGCTTATTAGCTGAATATAAATAAAGCCGTACACAAATAAACTATCTTTTGGGTAAATACCATAGACGATATGAAAAAATAGATAATAATGACTGGGAGCCGCCAGGGGTTGATATGTGTTGGAAATTTTGTCAGACCAGTGCGGTGCTGGTTAAGCAGTCAAAGTCAATTAAAAATATTTGTGTTCACGCCGGCCGCGTGCAGAGTAGATTAGAGGATTAATTTTTCTTTTCTTTTTTTTTGGTTTTCTTTTATTACAGTCTCAAGGCGTTTCCGCTGTACATTTGGTTGAGGATCTTAAGCAGCTACGAAGTGGCAAGCTTGTAACGCAACATCGCGAAACAATTACAACAGTTGCCCCACAGACAAAGTCCTCGTCGTCGATTCAACATCGTGGTGGTGCCGGTCTAATACGCGGTGGTGGTGTTATCGGGCTTGGTGAATCAACTGGCGAGCATTCATACGGCATGTCGCGTGAATTGAGTAGTGTTGTTGGAGGGGGCGTTGGAGGTGGCCATGAAACTGACTCAGAATTGGGCTGTGCCAATGACGAAACAAGTTCAACATCGAGTGACAAATATGAAAGAGATGTCACAGTGCTAAACCATTGTTTTGACGATATTGAAAAGTTTATAGCGCGGCTGCAGCATGCGGCAGCTGCTTCGCGTGAGCTCGAGCGGCGTCGACGTAGTCGGAAATCGAAAAAGAAAGATCCTGGCGAGGGATTGCTTACGCTTCGGACCAGACCTCCGCACGAGAAAGAGTTTATAGACATTTTTGCAAAATTCAAGCTCTCGTTCAATCTGTTGGCGAAGTTGAAGGCGCACATACACGATCCGAACGCACCAGAGCTGGTGCATTTTTTGTTTACACCGTTGGCGCTTATTGTGGAAGCTTCGTCGGATACGTACTTTGAGTCACAGCTGCCGGTGCGAGTGGTCAATCCTTTGCTAACCAGGGAGGCAATAAATCTGCTCATAAATTGTGTAACCAGCAAAGAGACCGAACTTTGGCGATCGCTGGGCGACGCTTGGACGGTGCCACGCGATCAGTGGAAAGAGGATGTTGGCTCATATCATCCGGTCTTTTTGGATGGATGGTCTCCAGATTATCTCGTTATTGACGAGTTGGATCACCTGGCGACTCCGACGAATATCAAGCGACGCATTGATTCCCATCACAATTTTGGCAACGCGAGTAGTATGAACGGCAGTGGAGCAGTCATGGGTGGCGACTACGATTACGACTCGCCACCGGGAGGTTTGCTAAATGAAAAATACACACACCACCATCACCATCACCAGAGCCAGGGTGGCGGCCCCGTAGTTGGACTCAGCAGCGGTGGTGATCGCGATCGTGATATGAAAGATTTTAGTGCGCGCAGTGATATCTCACTGGACTCGATCGAACGAAGCGGTGGCGTGACATCGGCACCTGTTGGCGCATTAAGCAACAGTCCGTCGGGCGGTGTAATGGGTAATGGAACACATGCGCATTTAAGTTCCTCAGTGGCGGCGCAAAGTGCTGCAATGCAATCGATAACTAGTGGAATGCAAAATCTATACTCACGCGGCGGCGGAACGAATGGCGGTTCAAATACGGTAGGCTCAGGATCTGGTGGAGCTGGTGAAGGCATTGGTGTCTCAAGTGGTGTACGAGTGGGTGCTAGTGGTGGTGGTAGTGGAGGTGGTGGTGGTGGTGGTGGTGGTGCCCATGGTGACGATCAAATGATTGAGGCATGGCTGGATGATTTGCAAGCGACTGGTGCCAAAATTGTTCTTGTTACATATCCAAGAACAGCTAACAATGACAAAGAACTTAGCGTGGTTCGAGGAGAGTACTTAGAGGTAAGTGGCTCTTGTAAACAACATTTTTGTTTGTCTGCTGTTCTGCACTTGTTTTTAAATTTCCTCAGTTCTGAGTCTATTCATCTGAATTTAATCATGAAGTTCCTAAGACTTGATTCAGATGAATGAGTCCAGGGGAATTGGTTCAAATCATTTGATTTGATCTGGAGTCGGCTGAATCGATTCTTGTGCGTAGATTCATAGATTTCTATAAATAAAAACTCTCCCAGAGACATTGGGCATGGCTAATAATCATTTGAATGTTCACTTTAAGTTAATTATGGGGAATTCTAACTCGGCCTTGCTAATAATTGTTTTCAACTTGCAACTTGAATATTTTGTAGGTCACAATAGATCATTTTGTATGGAAGGGAATTATTGTTTTTGTAAAATTTGGACACTAAGATGATTATTAGCAAACCGCTAGTATACTAATATTCTAATATTGGATTTTCCTAGATTCACATATTCAACTCTATTATAATTTCAGATTCTCGATGACAGCCGAAAATGGTGGAAAGCACGAAATAGTCGAGGACAAGTTGCTCATGTGCCACATACCATTGTAACTCCTTACAATTACAATGAAAATGAGTTCAATAATCAATTTTACTCTCATAACTACAAATCGAATGCCCGTCAAGCGACCGTAAGTTACCCATTCGAATATATGTCTGTCCAGTTTTAGATAAATTGGAATTTTTATTTTTTAAGGATGCCAATTCACAATCGGGAGATACACACCCACAAAACTCAGCCGAATGGGTTCGTAATAAGCACATTGGTAAGAAAGGAGAATTTAGATATTTTTGAGTGTTAAAAAGAAAATCATACAAGAGACAATAATAATACATAATTGCTAAAGCTACTGTTGCAATTGCTTAGTTATTATATCTTGCAATGTTTGTTTACTTTGTTTTACGTATCCTTTTTGCAATTCATATTCTGTTTAAAAAAAATCGTTTTGTTTTCCTTTTGTCTCTCTCTCTCTCTCTCTGTCTCTCACACACACACACTCAAACTCATATATTTGTATTTACACTCCACGAATGCTAACTAAACGAAAATATTTAGTAAAATGCTGATAGTTACAAACAAAAAAATAACAAAAAACAAAAGAGAGAAAAAGGAATGTGTATAATATGTTGGAACTCATATTTTGTTTTGCTTTATTATTTATGCATTGAAATTAGTTATTCTTTTGTACTTTGTTAGTCGTATCTATAAAATATTTACAAATATCCCGATATGCACAGCGATGTCATCAGTTTTGTTTTCATAGGTCTTTTAAATCGAATTTAATTCGGCAAAAAAAAGGTTCACATAATGAAGATCTGAAAGGTCCATTTGAAAATAATTTTCATAAATTTCAGGGTGTCTCGTAGGTTCCTAAATTAACTGTAATCGGTTAAGCTCACAATGTTTAAAAGAGAATTTCTTACTTACTGATGTTTGTCATGGTATAGAATTTATATTTTAATTGTCATAATTGACTGAAATTAATCCAGCTTAAGTGCGATTGTGAGATAATATTAGACAATTTTCACTTGGAATTGGAGGTATTGACAAATGAGTCATATTGCTGTAAAATTATCTTACTAACAACGGCCGTCTCTTTTTTTCATAACAAACTAGAACATTATTTGAATTAAATGGAAATTGATGAAATCTTAGTCATGAAAATATTTTCTTGTGTTTCACTTTCCGTCTTATTTAGAAACCTCCTGGCACCCTGTTTATTTTTATATTTTTACATCACATTCAAATTTAAATCACTCATACATCTCACAAACAAGACAACAAATCAGTTAAATACAAAAAATAATAAATTATTATTTTATCACATTTAAGCGAATCATACACAACATTTTCCACAACTTCTTTTACAGTAAACACAAAATATATACGTATTTTATAAGACAAGTATTTATAATACATAGTAAGACAAAAAAGAAAAGAAAAAAAGAAAAGTGTAATATATTAGACAGCAGTGCATAAGCCCATAAAAACAAAGTAGTTCCGGATATTATTCTAAATAAATAATATTAAATTTAAACTACAAGAGAAATAATTACGTACATACATATATTTACTGCATAATGTAACCAAAAACTACAGTTAAACAAAATTATTCAATATATACCTACTGACAATAAACAATATCAAATATAAATCATACCTACACAATATATGTATATATGAAACAGTAAATTATATATATATATATATATTTTTATAAATGTTTATTGTTGATTGGTGTTTTTTTTTTAATTTGTAAACCAACAATAAACAAATATATAATATTTTTTTTATACATAAAATGAGTACTAATTTATTATTGTGCAATTTATTAAAAGAAAAATTGACTCACCAAAATATTATTCAAAAAAAAAAAGTTTTATACATTTATACATAATATCTATGGTACATTTACAACTAGATTTAACAAAAAGACGTTGATGAGAAAAAAAATGAATTAAATTAAATAAAAATGTAATGTTTTGTTTTGTTATACACATTAATATTCGCTATTATTATATATGCATTTTTTTCTTTTTTTTTTACTTTTTGTTTGGGTTTGTTTTTTGTTCTAGCTTGTGATTTATTGTAATTTGCAATTACTGTCGTATTTGTGTGCAATTTTGTTTTCTTTGTGTGTTTCCACCTGTGTTTTTTTGTCACAATCATTATTGTTTAGAAGTAGTTAATGCAATGATTTGAAATTCTGAGTTGAGTTTAAAAAAAAAAAGTCCAGTACAACCATTAAAGTGTCAGACGTGGTGTGCTATTGAATGTCAGTTGCATAAATGCATGCCCTAGCTCTTTTGGTTCATCGACGGCGAAATTCTGAAATTTATAGTCCCAACCAGGGTTGTCAGATGTGGCGATTTATCGCCAAACAGGCGATTTGAAATTTAATTTGGCGACACAAAAATCGGTTTGGCGACGCACTCAAAAAAGGCGATATTTTTAGACTTTGGCGATTTAAATTTTTTACCCAAAATCCTCATATTTTTCCTTTTTTTATAATTTTTATTCAAACCTTACATCTGTGATGACTGTGACGAAATATTAAATTAGTAACGAATGAAGACGACTTTAAAGCTTGGAAAGATATTGAATTAGGGTCGGATTTTGAAAGAATCGCGATAGAAAACAGTGTTAGCACAGAGCATGTGAATGAAGTTAAGGAGCAAGTAAACGATATAATTCTTGTTTTACTAAGAGAAATACGAAAAATATTGACTGCAATACACCGTTTGTTTCTTTGGGATGTTTTTAGCCGTTTGCTTAAGCCAACTGCGACCCTGTTTTAAAAGTCTGATTGTAAGCTTGATTCCACCCAAAAGCTTATAACATACTGAGGCTCAGTGGGAAAAATTAATTTCTGTCAATTAGTCAAATGAATCAAATCAAAATGAATTTCATCTATCTAGAAAGTTCCCGAAGAAGACGTTTTGAAGTTTTGGAATAAGGTGTACAAAATGACAATAGGACAGCCAGATTTTCAGGAGCTTGGGGATTTTCATTAAATTTTTTTTACGTAAAAATTACGAGTTGCACTAATTCATTTGATTTTTATATGGTTTTTTGAATTTGGAGAGTGGAATCTTTTGAAATTTGGCGATTTTTTGGCGTTTTATATTTTACTTTTAGCGATTCCGGTTTTTAAAACCTGACAACCCTGGTCCCAACTACTATTCTTTCATTCATAGAAGACAGTGTCACCTATTGTTGAAAAGCGGAAACTACAGACAAATCGGATGAAATTTAAAGAAATTAACGAATAGATTAAATTAAATGATTATTTTGATCTTATTCGGTCAACTCAGTCAAGTTAAAATCACCAAGTGACAAACAACAGAAACTGAAACTGAAACAGAACACAAAAGCTTTTTCGTTCTGTGGTAAATTCTGGCTCTGTTTACGTTGCTCTTTGAGCTACACAAAACTGAAAGACCCAAAAAAACATGGCCGTCTATTCTGTGCAAATAAAAAAACCTCCCTCCCACAATAAATTGGTACCTATTTCTGTCGCTGGCAGCAACAGAAACAATCAAATCATTATAAACTTGTTGTTTACATTCAGTCGTAAAACAGCCATTTGCTATTGCAAAATTCTGTTGCTATTCCTATATCCTCTATTTTCGTTGCAAATGTATAGGATTCTGTTTCCGTTACTGATTCTGTTCTTTGCACTTATGCCTTAATACTCGTTTTAGAAAAAACAGGGGCCTAATCGTTTCATCCGTGAACACGCTCACGCACTTTTCACTTGACAGCTTTCGGCTTACCGCGCCTGATTTCGAAAAGTATTTGTAGGGGGTTTCGTAAATTTGGATTTTTTGCAATTGCGTTTGTTTTTTAACTAATTTTCCAATCTGCGCGATCACAGGCGTATATCTTTTTAATTGAATAATTGAAAAATAATCTGGGAAATATTATAGTAGATTAAACGCCAAAGAAAAGTGCAAACTCGACAACTTAAATCCTCCAATGGCAAAAAACGTATTTGAGAACAACACTTACTTTTTAAAAACACACCGCAAACAGTGGTAATATTACTGACACAAAAAAAAGAACAACAGTACTGGTTTCAAGATATACAGTGAATACATAAAAGGAGTTCTCAAACCGTCGGGCATTGTTAGCTGTCGTTGACATGACAGCAATGGAAATCTCGTTATGCATCATTTCATTTATGTCAGAGATTAGTTCAGAGATTTTAATAATTTGTTTTCATGGTCCTGCTCCGAAGACCTTTCAAAACATGTTAAAAAACGAGTACGTACAACAATATGGGTAGGGAGTTTAGGTAATAAGAACACCTGCGTGTCTTTTTGTCACATTGCATCTTAGTCATGTTCCATATAGTCTGACGTGAAATTTTTTAATGGTGAGCATATTAAAAGTACATTTTTATTTGCATGTATCCTGGCACATTCTTAATTTTTTTAAATCTTTTTCTTAACCCTAAATACTCTAAATATTTAATCAAAGCCCATAATCATACTAACAAAATTTGTTTAAATTTGTTCTTTCTTTTCAAAAAAAAAAATGATTTCTTACTAACAAAACTAATATAATGTTAAACAAACTGTCAAAGGACGAGATTATTTGAAGGACTCAACTTCGTCACCAGTGCGATATGCAATACCAAACAATCGTCTGCGACAGTCGGAATTTTTACAACGGCAAACTCACTATCCGGCAACAACTAGCTCCATCTATAGCGAAATAAAATCAAGGCAATCCATAAACAATAAACAACAACAATACCGTTCTCATGTGTTTAGCACAGTACCACCGCAACCGCCTCCACCGCCACCATTTCCAGCTGCTGGTGCTGCAAACAGCAACTCTGGCAGCATTTATGTGCTCGCTCAATCCAATCAGACATATACGAAAAATACTAACTCTGGTAGTGATAATCTACAATCCTATGCATGTTGATCATTCCTCAAACTCTTTCCTTCTATTTTTTTTTTGTTTATCCTTCCATTCGTTCATTTGTTTTTTTTTTTGTTAAAGTTTTTTTTTTTGCTAATGACCTAGTGATGAAAAATCGTAGAGTTCGCTTCTTATTCTAATCTTTTTCCGTTCAGCCTCAATGCGTCCAACACCACCATCACCGCTTAATGAACCGGTATCCACGGATGTGATGCAAGAAGAGTTGAAGCAAGTCCTACGATCACGTGAACGTCGTGACTTGGATATTTTGAAAACCCCACAAATCTATATTGAACAGATGTCAACTCCGGCCGAAGTTGAGGCATGGCTTAAGGCCAAGGAGTTCTCCGAGCAAATTATAAAACGATTGCATAGATTTAGTGGTGAAGAGTTGTTTGCTTTGCCACCAGAGAAAATGGAGGAATATTTTGGATTGAAGGAGGGGCGCCGCTTGGCATCACAAGTGATGCTCCAAAAGAGTGTGTCGGGTGTAGGTTGACAATTTACTTAATTATTTCCTATTCGTGTTGTCGTTTGTCGTATATGATGATATTTAGATTTTAATTCTTCCATGTACTAAAACCGACTTAAAAACGAAATGAAATATTCTCCCCTAGTTGGAATTTGGCGTATACGACTCATTTTTCGTGTCTTTGTAAAACAATGGTAATATTTTTTTTACTTTTGTTTACCAATTTTATTTCCTCTTCTATGTGTTCATCATTTAAAAACACCGACTAAAAATCGAAGTGAAATACAAGTCGTTTACGACGAGCGACAACAGGAATAGGGGAGAATATTTATGCTACCTTCCCACTGGCTGCAAAATGTCCATTAGGGTCTTCTAAACAAATTCCCGTTAAATCCAATTGTCTCTTTTAGACATGACATTCATTCCCATGGTCGTGTAGCCAAAAAGAATCCATTTGAGTTGCAAAAAATCAAAATTATTCAGTTAAGGACCATTCACATGGGAGCGAACGAACGAATTGATGAAATGCGAACAGCAACAGACCCCTTTCGATGCATTTATGAACAGAAATTTGGATATTTTATTATTATTTCTAGAGTAGGATAATTAATTATCCCATTAAAAGTTTAAAAAACAAAATTTCAAACTCAAAACATTTTGCCGCGAACTGTCAAAGTTTATTCGCAATCCACATCATTTAATTTGCGTTCCACAAACTAGCGAATAAGGCATTCATTCGCACTTAACTTCAAATTAAAAATTATTGGCAGAAACTGATGGCTGAAATTCTTAAACTGCCGCGACCCAGCGATGCCAGATTGATTCCTTAGCCGGCTCTCACATTAAGGCAATAATCAATAAGCAACTGGCAGTTATAGGAAACCCGCAATATTATCGCTCACAATTATTATTTTACTTTGAATGAAATTAGAGGACTCACATACATACACAGCGTATGTTGAAAAGCAAAATAATTTCTTTATACCTACTAGCAGTACATATTTGTCATTAGTGACACAAACCTATAGATGTTTGCGCATATAAATACTACGTTTTATTAATTTTTGAAAAATATGTTGGACGATCCAGTTTTTATTAGAAATTAGATCGTAGAAATAGTGAAAAAATATCCCTGGTAGCTGGAAATTTCTTGCAATAGCAATAGGGAAATAGGTTAAAATAAAGTTGCCAACGGGAAATTTAATAAAATTAAATAAAACTTTGAAAATTGAATACACAGTTCTTCCGAAACTTTCATTTGTGAACAGTGTCGGTTTAAAGACGTATCTGCCCTTGGAAACGCAATAGAATGGGTCTTGTTTTATTGAAAAATATAACTTAACTAAAAAAAATTTTTTTCTAACTACTTTAAAATTTTCGGTTCTAGCTAGTTTTTTCTATATTTTGGAAAACAAGATTTTCAGCTTTTTCATCTGGGAACACTGCCGCGACCATGAAGTGTTCATGTAAACGCACTGTAACAACTTGCGAATATTCGTTCGTAGGTACATGGTTTTTCGCTCTCATGTTATTAGTTCTTTGCTCTTTGAAGATTTTTAGTATTTCAGATTTTTTAGCAATATCAAGACAGAATTTTGAAGCCCCAATGAGATTTTACACAGTGGGAACGTTAAACTTGTTGTTTATTTATAAATTTTTCTACATAAATAAAAAATTATTTTACTTTCCCTTCCTTCAGTATAAGACGGCTAGAACAACGGAGCTGCAGGCGGTTTTAGCCAGAGCGAGACCAAAGTCTGAAATGGATCAACAACATTTTAAGTGAAAATCAAAATCCCCAGCAAAAAAAAAGGTTGAACTTTCGGAAAGTGGAAATTGTTGAAAAACAAAAGGGGCGTCCGAAATCATAGTCACGTCTAACATTTCAAATCAAAGCCAAAGAATAACAAATAAATATAAGAAATATACACTTGTTAAAAACAAGACTTTTTTCTACAAAGGCACAGCAATTGAGCTAGTGTTGTACCTATTTTACAAGAATACAGTCTGCTGATGTAAAAAATTTTTAAACAGCGGACATGCCGTTTCTACAGAGTTGTGAAAATATTTCTGTCATCAGTGTGAACAACATTTTCCCTACAATTTTTTCCCCTGCCGACTTTGGCAAGAAAACTAAAAACTGCAATTTATTTCTCGAAATTTGAAGCGAGACCATTAAGAAAAAAACAATATCTACTTTCCGAAGTTTATTTGTACTCTCAAAATAAAAACAAAAAATTATAATAACAATTATACCAAAGTGCCTCCAATATTTACAACTGTTTCTTTTTATTATTATTTGTTGGTTTTGCTTCTCTACATTGTTATCAAATTTATAATTAAGACGATATTTACCCGTTATTTTGATTGAAGTAAAAAAAATTTTATATATACATACAAAAAAATATATATAATATACATTATTATATAAAGCAATTTTTTGTTATTGTACATTTTTATAAAACAAATTATCTAAATAAATTTATCAATAATAAAATATTGAGTAACTTTGATTTTATATTCAGTTTTATTTTGAAGTCATATTATTTAGCTGCTTTTTATATCTGGAGAAGGTCCTTACAGATTCTGTCTTGGCAGAGGAGTACTGTAGGTACAGGTAAGTGTTACAAAAAAGTCGCCCTAAAATCGCTACCTAAAAATGACAGGAGTCTCGAGGACAGATAAAAAACACAAGGGAAGCAATAAAATACAATATTTTTCATTCGATTGACTTTAAACTCGGTTTGTGTACCCTCTGGCTAACTGGCTATAAAGAAATCTCTGTGTACAATCCTAAAGACTACGCGAGCAAAGCCGCGGGCAAAAAAGCCTATAAAACCTAAGTGCAAAATATTGGACATTCTGACAGGTGGCAAGCTACTCGGCTGTCAACGAGTTGACGTTTATATTGAATTTTATGCAAAATCAAATATCTAGATATATTTTGTGTTTGTTGATTTAATTCTTAAAATATTAAGATAACAATTTTTGTAAATATGGATTCTGATTAGGATTTAGATTTTTGAAGTGACTGATGTGAATAATAACGAATATTTGTTTAGTTTTAGGTCGTTTTCACTACAGTTAGGCGTCCTTAATAATCCATTTTCAAATTCAAATAAATTATCAAAAAGATTTTTTTTTAAATTTTTTGTGCCATTTGACGTGAGTATTTTGAAATGACTGTGAAACGCAAAATTAACACGAGTGACACTTATTTGGTTGTCTCCACTCAAACTTAAACTATACTTAAGTGCACACTGTAAAACTGGTCCTCCTTACAATGGTCAGACAATTAATAGGACCTAGGATGACGGATAAAATGCTTCTGAAAGTTAAATACCATCGAGTTTCAACTTTAATAAAGATAAACTCGAAGCTAAGTATATCTGGTTAACACCCGCATTGGCTTCAAATACATACAACAAACAGATTAAACAGATTTGGGTCACCCGCTCAGTACAGTGCAGTCTCGTAAAAAAGGCCAAAACAAAGAACAGTCATTACAAAAATTGTTTTTTAATTTGTCTTTTTTTTTCAGCACCGACCGATGACGCTTTTAATTGCACATTGAATACAGTACCAACATAATGCATTACTTTCCCATCTTTATTATGAAATCAGTGATACGAGACCCTATTGCAAGGAAACAGGAAGCAATTAACATTTTTCGCATGTTCTATTCGTGTTCAGTCAGTGGATATGCGCGTTTCTCACCCCCGACCTGTTGTTGACTGCAGCTGATGATGCTGGGGAAATTGAAAACTAATTGAGAGCTCCGTCATTAGAGCAATATTTTTGTTTGTCAACGAAATATTCACACTTTGGCCAAAGTTTACAGACACCAAAACGTGCAGATAGTAAAGAAGACTCTCAGTATGCAGTCGACACGGCAGTTACTCCTGCCGTTAGGAATAATATTTTTCTGTTTGGTAGGCGAATTCAGTGTAATAGGTTCGTGCACGCACATTCAAACATTTACTTTTAGGGTGGTCATTGTAAAGTGTTCGCCGGCTTTGGGGCATGGAATAAGTTTGCTGCATCGGACACTACGTGTGCGATACAAGGGTAAGGAGTTTGGCAAATCGAAAGGAGTTTATAGGTCTTAAGCAAATTATTGTCAAATTAGTGTGAAATTGTTGTCATTGCTGAATTTGCTTTGCAACACAACGCAAACAACTTCCCTACAAATGCGAGACGCGTGCTATGGATGCTTTTTTCGAGCCGGAAGCATTGTGAATGGACCCACGCAATTGACGTCGTTAAATGATTGTGCGAAGCTATACATTAATAATACGGATTATGGAGAATGTGCAAGGAATTTGCAGGTACGTTGAGGAAGTGTCTACATAGATTTTATTCTGCAACACGTCTCTTTGCTCACAGTCAATTGTGGATGGAGTTCGTGCATCTGACACAGCATTGCCAGGATTTTGCTATACCGGGTATTGTGAGTTTGTTCGATGTATTCGCAGGATAAATTCTCAAAAATTGGTAAGAAATTTTGGTTGACTAATTTTCGATCAATTGAAATTGTTCTTTAGATTTTATCCTGTTATATAGAAAGTCTGGGAAATCGCGAAGTTGGATCTGATACTGACCGGATAAACTTTTACACAAATGTCACGTCATGCATTTTGGCGAGGACACGTTGCAGCCAATACAATCCAATATCGGGAGAGCTACAAAATCAATCGTATATCTATACCAAAGGTTATGCTAATTGGCTAGGCAGTTCAGCGTACTACTTTAATTCATTGCAATTTTCCGATGCTGGTGAATTGAGGATAATATCATTCCCAGCCGCAACAAATGTTGGCGATTTATTCTGTTCGAGAACACCGACTTTACAACAATCAGGATTCGGATCTTATGTTTGTTAGTAAATAGGTTTTTGTAGTATTTATATTTTTTATGGCAGAGTTAATACAATTTGAATATAAAAATAAATCATATTATGGAGTGGCAAATTTTAAAAAATTTTGTGACGAATTTTGACATTTCGCATTTCCTAACTCAGTTTTTCAATAAGCGCAGCACCGAATGGAGCTTCTTTTCTTAAGGTAAAATGGCCGCAATTTATTGACCAACCGCTATATGATTAACTCCATAAATATACTTATAAAATAAATTGATATTTAACCAGAGCTCTGACACAATATGGAAATTTCTTAATCTAGTCCAAAATTACTCTGTCTTTTGTGGCCTACTATAATATGTTATGGATATATTTTCCCGCGTATCCATTCTAGGAATTACTCCAAAAGTTGTTAGTTTCTTTCGTTCGCGTTTCCTTTGGCCGTTCTTAAAGGCCGTATAAAGCAAATTTAAGGGCTTGTATCTGGCCGATGGGGTATCTGGGTCTCATTTCCCTTGCTGATTATCACCAGTCGCATAGACGAGGGACTTCAGATGTCCCGACAAAAAGAAAGTCCAGCGGAGTCAAATCGCACGATCTAGGCGGCCAATTCACAGGCCCAAAACGTCAGATGAATTGCTCACTAAATTCGCCTCGCAATATGTCCATGAATTCGCGACAATTTTTTTTTAATGAGCACGATTTTTGGTACCTAATAAAATTCAATAATATTTAAACGTTATTCGGACATAAGTCTTTCTATCCATGGTGAAATTGTAACTAATTAACTGAGCATGTTTTACTTTGACACGTGTCACGAATCACGCGTAAACTGTCAAAAAATCAGGCTAAAAAACCAAACAGTCGAAAGACTCTTGGATCGTAATAGAATTTCGGACATTTATATTTTGTTTGTATGAGACTTACAACCTAACAAATTTATATATTAATCGCCGATACAATTTCTTGTGGTACATATTAACCCAACTTAATCTAGACCAATTATATTTTTTTTACCAAATTAAAGGTTTGTATTATTCATGGATGTGTCGAAAAGAAACTGGAGTCGCTTTTAAATATATGTGGTCGAATTTCGACCATTTCGAAATATTATTTGTCATAGTTTGATGGCCAATTTTGGCAAGACATTGACATTTGACACTTATGCATTAAAAATTTAAAATTAAAAATCTATCTAGTTAAATTCGTCACTTGTTCAATTCGTAACATTGGAAATTTTGACTAACTATCTATCTATAACGGCTCAATTCCAGATTTGAATTCAAAACCGTAGCGAATTTTAGACAAGTTTATATGACCCGAACTATATTCGGCTAATCTTGGCAGGCGCATTTCAATTAAATTCCTTTTCAGTTATAAATCACGTTTAGTCAATAAAAATATATTATAACTGCCATTAGACAAAACGCGCCTTAATCAACCGATTTATTCGGTACCTAACCTATACATGAGGTAAGTGAAGAGAGAAAAAAAAACATTTTCACCAAACTACTTAACCAGTCACTTTCAGCAGTTGCTTGCGGTGGCTTTCTAAAAACCGTGAGCAATGATAAAGTTTTAAAAAAAGCTCCAAGACAAGTTACTAAGCAAAAACATTGATCACATAGATACATAGAATTTCACGCGTATGAGCCGAGCGTACAGCGTACACTCATCCCAATCGAGTTTGCGAAAATAAAAGATAAAAGAAAGAAACGAAAAAACAAGGAAAAAAGCTTTTTTACTAGATAACTTTTTTCACAATTTAAATATGCCTCGCTGCAACGCGCCGTCCCGTCATCGTTACTACTTGTACTTACTCACTTAGTTGTACCATCTTTTTTTTTTTAAGTAGCTAGTTCGTCAGGCATAATAAGACAGACTACTGATAACGTAACACAACAAAATATAATAAAAGAAATAAATAAATAATGTAAAAATATTGGGGGTGGTGGTAGGAACGGCAACGGAGGGAAAGTACGTGCGTAGAAAGAGGGGTTCTTTATTTTTTTTTTTGAATAATCTCACTCTTTCCGCCCCGTTCTCAACCAATTTTCTGTTAATTCTTTTTCGCTCAAGTGCTGTTGTTGTCGCTTACGCTGTTTCAATAATTAAAAAAAAAATTATTGCGGATTTTATATATTTTTTGTTTTGTCGCTGTCGGATAAACGATCGTACGTACAGATGGCGCTGTTTTGGCACAACTTGCAGCCGGTTCGGAGCAGCAGTCGTTTGCCAATATTCTACATCTGTGGCTTTATCGAATTTGAACGCGTCGCGGCATACCGCTTAACTATCTAACTGATTGACTGTATGCGCTGTGGGTTGTTGTTTGACTGTGTGGTTGTTAGTTAGTTTTTTTTTGTCTCCCTTCGTTAAGTAAATCTAAAGAGTTAAAGAGTCGAAACTGATGACCACCATCGGTACCGAGGGGAGTCGATTTCTAGTTGGTTGTTGATGATCGCGGTTGCTTGCGCGAAATTAAGGGAATTAAGAAATTTCTAAAAAAAAAAAAAACAAGTCAAGTAAAAAAAAAACAAAAAAAGTGAAAAAAAAATTAGAGAGTGACGTTTGGCGAGCTAAAGATTTGTTTGGAGTTTACAGTGTATATTGTTTTTTTTTTTTTTTTTTTGTTTTCGCTGATCAGGTGGTGAATTATATCCTTTTCGCGTGTGTGAGTGTGTGTATTAAAAATGCCCAGTGAAATGTCATCCTGACATATACCGATACCGGGCTTTTGAGATTGAAAAATCAAATCAAACACGTCCAAGTCATCGTTTATTTTTTTCTTTTCCTCGGATCTTTTTTTTTTTTTTTGCTTATAATCAATATAAATAAAACAATTAGCACAAACAGCAACATGGCAGAATCCGGAATCGATTTGGGTTTCGATTTTGATATCGATTATCTTGACGAAATCGCAACTATAAGGGCAAATGGTATCAATGCACCGAGCTTAGAGTTTTATGAATTAAAATCTCGGTTTCCACCGCCAGATGAAGTGTAAGTGTTTATATATTTCTCCTGAGATACATTTTTTTTACATACACTTTGAAGAATGGTTTGCTACAGTTTCTTTGAGATTGAGATTTTCTTCTTAACTTTTTTTTTCATTTTCTGCAAAATCAAATTGATCACGTGTGGAAATAACATACCCATTCGATTTGGTGGGGGGTTGGATGAAGAATAACGAAGAAAACATGTTGCCTACCCGCAAGATAAATAACAGAAAAATATATAAAAAAAAATTGTAGCTTAATTGAAATCGTCTGTGTTTTTTCAGCTCCATTACCGCAGTTGTCACGTCGTGACAGATCATGCTAAAGCTTCTGCTTTTCGCGTGCAAGATCGTCGTCGTCGTTCAAATAACAATATCGAAGAAAAGCTTTAAGATACTTTTTTTATCTATTTTATGCGCTTGATGGTCGGTCTCTCTTCAAGAGATACATAGTTTAATATTTTCTGTTATTCGTAGGTCAAAGGTTTTTACAAAAAAAAAAAAAAAATGGAAAAAAAACATACAACATGATATTTTTAAAAGTTTTGTTTACATATGTAAATTATGCGTAATAATAAAAGAATTTCCTAAAAACCCCTAGTGGTGGTAGACTTTCTATTGAAGAAACCAACCTCTGAATAATGATTAGCAACAGAAATCAGCTGATGAATTTTGAGAGCACAACACACCAACCAATGGCCCGCTGCCGAATGTATCCAGCTTGGTATCGGTTGTGTTTTCTGCATGACAACAGGGCATTTGATTTGGACAGTCAACGACCAATATCTTCGACACAATGTATGTTTATTTACAATCAAAATTTTTTAGGTATACGCATAGTAATGATCAAAATGCTTAACAAAATGTCACTGTAGGAGAATAACTGATCATTTTATTTAATGTTCAGAGGTAAGCTTTGTTTGGAAGAATCAGAAGTCTAAAGGAACAAATTTCAAAGTCACAAAGTCGCCAGTTCTAAAGGCAATCAAATCGGAAGTCGTCTTTACTTCAAGAGAAAAGCTCAGCAATTTTGGGCAACCATTGCACCTGATATAATGTCATTGTCTTTGTCAATTTTAGTATGGAGAGATACACCTTCTCTATAGTAACCTCAGGACAACAGACATATGATCACTTTTTATACTAATATCTACTCTACGGGCGAATGACTTAAAAAGTACCCTGACATGTAGTAGATGTTTGTGAAATTTCACAAAATCGCTTAAAGTTGACAAGTTATTAATTACAGCATTGTTAATATAGATTAGCAATTTCTAGATTAACTTATAGGTATATACCAAAAGGCGTCACAGCTAATGTCTGGCGCGTGTACGGTTGTCACTATACAACGAAGAATTATAAATGTGATAATGACCCCTGACCACCTAATTTTGGTATAAAAAAATATCCTGCAACAGTATACGACTTAATTTTATCTTATCAGATGTTTACGAGGCGATAACACAAAACTCTATATTATTCTGTTTGCACAGCGATTAACTTATTGCAGAGAAGCTCTCTGCTTCATAATGCGAGAGCTTTCAGAAATTGTTCATAATGAACTTTATATATTTATTTAATTTGTTTTATTGTTTATTTATATCATTCAAACGATATTGATCTAAATGATTTATAGAGCGAATTTATTTCAAGATAAAAAAAAACCTTTCATCGTCCATTGAAGAGTCAGCATTGTTCTTTTTTTTTTGCGAAAAGTGCTGATTTTCTAGATTTTTATCTATAGGGACTATTTAGAGTTTGCACATTTTAAAGTGTGCTAAATCGAACGTACTTCAAGAGATATACATAGTTCATAGATAATGGCAGTGGATGATAAAGTTGTTAAGCTTGTCTAAGTTGTAATTTTTAGAAGAGCTGCTTACAAATTTTGTAACGAATGTTCTGTGACAATCTTAAGATATTTTGTTGGATGTAAAAAATTAGGATCCTATGAACCTATGATTGTAGGGGCCTTAATTTTTTTTGGCAAATGCCTAATAATGATGAATGAATGAAATGAAATGCGTCGATGTACTGTACCAATTTCAGTTCTCTAAAATTCAGATGTTATTTAGTTGAGGCAAAACGCCATATACATCTCTAGACACGTCGATGGAATATATCGAATTGCCATGATTTTCAGGTATAAAAAGGGGCGATTTGGCTCTTTAGACGCGCCACCATTAAATACTTCGCTTGTTGAATGGAAGTTTGAAAGGCGTATGAATGGACGACACCCATGCAATCAAAGTATACCAACTGTCTTCCCTTTTTTCTATATATCTTATATCTCCACCAGACAATGAGAAACTGCAAGAAACTACAAGGACCAAAAATTAGTTTAGGGACTAAGTAAAAATACTTCCCACGTGCGGCCATTTAAAAGGATATTTTTGTAGCCTCTTGAGTACGAGCCCAATCCACAAAATAAGTCTAATAGATATTATAATTGTCCTAAACCTATTACTATAGTCGACCTCTTGTCAGATACCTCGTCACACTTTTAGACAGTTGTCAGCTATTCAAAACAGAAGGTGGGCCTTGCATCAAACATATTACAAACAATTTATTTTAAAGTCCCCGGGGAATTGTTTCGATGTCACAACATACTCCCAATTTACGCAACTTCTAAACAAGATAAATTTTGAAAATACTCAAATATAAAAACAAATTATTAAAAATTTTATAACCGCCCAAACCAAATAGGAAATAAATTTTCAAAGTGAAAAAATGTTGTCCCTTTTTTACCACACCCGCAAGCAAGCAAAAAAATGTCCTCAAACCAAAAACAACTATTTAAAGAACTCATTGTCAATGCCAAAAGATTTTCTAAAAACAAAAATGCACATTTTCGAACGTCTCATGTGGATTGTGCACAAGCGTATTCAAATGGTGACGAATCCTGTTAGTACTTAAATAATCTGGCGAAATTCTCAAGTTCAAGTGCATGGAAAGGGGTATCTATCTAATCTATTCTCTAATAGTGATACACTTTGTTTTTATGTATCTCCAGTCTAGGTACATGTTAAATGTTGCTCACTCACTAAAAACCAGCATAATTTACGCGACGGACAAAAACACTCTGCACACTCTACAGAGATAATCCACAATGAGGTAGATCGAGTTGAAAATTCAAATTTTCATAAGGTAATCTACATGGTAGAGTGGATATATTCAGCTACAGTAGTGAAAGAAAATTATGAAACACCATCGGAAGATTTAGGTGGGAATCTAATTTTTTTTACGATTTAGAAATTTGAGCTTCCTAACATAATATCTTTATTTAAATTTGCACTATCAGTAATGGTGTATTTCACAAATTAAAAGCATACTTTATGTTTTAATAATTTATTTTATTATTCGAAATACATAATATACAACCGCATTACACTCAAAATAAAATCAACAACAAATTTTAAATTTACTATAAAAATGATATTTAAACACTGACGCAAATAAAAGTGTTTTGCCAACTTGATCACCTTGATTGAATAAGAATGAAAGTCAACTATCGGCAACACTTTTACCGATTCCCCAATTGTATAGAGTTTATCTCAAATATGAGATAAAGACAACATGTTTTACAAAATGAACAACACTTAATTTTTAAACAAATTTTCAAGATACAACCGTTTAAATATGTCTTACAAAATTTACAGCACTTTTGAATCAAGTTTAAAGATAACCTAAACGATGGTCGTGTAAATAGTAGTTCCGCAATTTGCTCCGATTAGTGCTTGATTACAGAGACAGCTCATTATACTAGTTTATAGATACAGTTTAACAAGCTATTCAAGCAACAAATAGACTTGTCAGGATTACGTATAACAACAAGATTTACAAAACTAACAAGACTTAATTTTTCAAGGAGGTTTAAAGACATGTTAAAATAGATTTTAAAAAATGTAAAGCAATTGAAATTTTAAGATGCCTATAATAGAGGTCGTATAAGTAACACGCAGGTAGTAATTTGTCGAAATGTTTAAAACTTGAAAATACATTTTTTCTTTGCTGGTCGAGTACTTCATTACAGACACTACAACCAACACTAGCTTAAAAAGTCAGTTTAGGAAGCAGTGCATGTAACAAAGTAGGCGACTGCTGTAAATATCTTCAAGCTGCTCTGCATCGTTAAGGTATACGGCTCCTTAGCATCAGGTAGTCGTTTCATAATCACGTCAGCTTATTTACTCATGTCCAGATACCTCTTGTGCGCAACGATCCCTGCGCACCATCTTGTGGGATTATAGGTAAAATGTTCTCCAATTTGCCGTGTCCTTACATATTTTGTTCAATTTTGTCGCATTTATTTTCTTTAAGTGCGGTAATTTTAATGCCTTGGCCCGCTTAGAAATGTGATTAGGTCAGAAAATCTTAAGTAGACAGCAATCACGGCTGATTGACGACGTCGAATCGAGAAATACTTGTTTTTCAATATTTTTGTTTTCTCAAAAAACACAAATTGTCGGGCATATTATGGTATACTTTCTGAAAAAAAAAATTCTTCGATTTTGTACGAATCAGATAATTTCGTTTCATGGTTATCGTTCCAATCAGCTTTTCGACAAATTTAACGCACACCAGCAGTCTACGTTTCATTGTGATGGGTTACGTTTTTTGCATCTATTTTTGACACACGTCAATTTCTATCCGACATCTTTTCGTCAAAGTTCACTTCTCAATTCCGCCTTTCAGATTTGGCATAAAAAACATGTTCCATTTGTACTAAAAATAAAAACCCCCACTCATAAGCGAATTGCGAATAAAAATGAAAATTTTCCCATTTCATGTAGCCACATACTTTTTCACTCCACTATAAAAATTATAAATAAGCAAAGAAAAAATTCAAAAGAAAAACGCATGCGTTTAAAAAGGCCAAGGAAGTGGTCACTATACTGGTCTACATAAATGCGCTGTGTTTGGTTAAACAACAACATTTAATGTTGTTTCACTGACAGCTAAAAAACATATGAATGTCAGGGTGGGATGAGGTGAAATACAGAAAAGCGATCGCGAGGGGGTACGGAAATATTTTATTTTGGCAACTTTTCCAATCGATGAAACAAAATTTCCTTCTTTCTGTCTATCTCTTTTGTTTTCCCTTTAATATTTTTTCCTGAAATCATTTTAAAGAAAATGTGCGTTTAGTCGAACTTGTCTTTTTGTTGTTGTGTTCATTTTTTTTTAACGAAAATTGCTCGATCGAAGAGCATCAAATCCGCGAGTCCGATTAGAATTGTTTTTTCTGTTTTTTTTTTTTCGCTGCAATTTGTCACTCTAAGGGAAGTCAAAGTAATAGTGTTTCGATTTTCTGGAAAGAAAAGCGCGCAACGTGCCGAAAATTTGTCTGTTTCTGTGTGCGAAATGATTCATTAATTATTTATTTTCATCAGTGTGGAAAATTAGCAAGAAGATTCTTTAGATCCTATCATTGTTTGAATTTGTCAGTTTTAGCCGAAATGTTGTCCTTTGGTTTAGCCACGGTCGCTGTGTAGCGCGTGTTTATTTTTTTGCGGAAAAGTTTCGTTTAGAATCTGCAGAGTAGCTAGCTCATCGGCATAAATATCGGCCCGTCAAAATGAATTCCTCGGTATCTGCGTCGAGCGGACAGCAAACTGCAGCAGCAACACTTGAACAACAATTACAACAATATCAACAAAGCGCGAGTACAAGTTGTGTTGCAACATCATCGGCTGCGGATGGGTTAGGAGGATCAAATGATAATAATTTTAAGGAGTTCCATGAATTTCTACGAAGAGTGCGCACATTACAAATGTCTGGCGATGGGGGTAGTGGATCGTATTCAACTTCTCAGACAGGCGGTAATAGCATTTTAAAATATTGCAATAGTTCCACAAAGAACATTGATGGCAATAACAATAACAACAATTATGATAATGGCACAAGTGATATTATGACTTTATCTCCGGATAATATGGTGACAGGAGATTTTAATAATATTGAAGTTGGCGTCGAGCCAACCACTATTGCTATGGAAGAGATTGATGACGATATGGTTGTCGAACAAACAGAGAATACAAAACAAGTTCCGCAGAATGGCAGTGAGCATCGGATACAAGATCAACAACAACAACAACAACAACAACAACAGCAGCCGTTAGGTGGTAGCGAACAACATCCCCCAATGACAAATATTCGGGTTACTGTTGGCATTGATAAGGACCTGGAAATGATCTTAGAAATGGATCCAAGTATTGTGGATTTAGGGGATGTGCCGGTAATAGAGGAGCCACGAGTTATTGGCTTGCCACCACTGACAGGAGGGTAATTATTTGTCATTCGCTTGAATGAGTTTTATTTTATTTTTGGAAATTTTTTCCTATTGTTGGGAAGGCAATGAAAATCTAAATTTATAGCTCAACTTGAATGATTTTTTATGAAACATCCTTTTTGTGATTTTACGGGGTTATAGGTGTGGTTATTGTTTATATTAATAGGTAAGGCTTTACAGGCTCTCTGCCACTATCACTGAGTCACTATCGGACTCACCATACTTTTCTTAGATTGTCGCAATCGTTTCTGATAAGCTTTTTGATGGTCAGTTTTAGGGAGTAGATGAAAATATACAGTCAATAATAATTTTGAATGTGGTATACTTTTAGGCACTTACATTTGACATTTCGTAGATGCTTTTGAGAGATAGGGAATTTTTTGGAAACTAAAACGGATGATTGAATTGAAACATAACCTTTCGCTAAGAGGTTTCAATACGTTTCAAATTAATCGGTGCAATAGTTTGACCAGACTCACGGTCTAAATATGATGACCATTTCTGACAGTTTTTGAATTTGACAGATCAAATGGGAATAAATAGCTTTATAAACAAAAGTTCTAAACGGTTCATCCATTTTTTGCTGCAATAGATACCTGCAAGATGCAGAAATCATCGAGTGGATTCATGCTTAATGTCCCACAATACTGTTTGTGGTTGATATACCTCTCAGAATGAAAGCCGTCTCCCTGTGATAGTTTTTTTTCTACTGCGCCACCTCTAGCGAAAGTCTAACCAACATCCGAGATTATAAATGCAAAAGCTTCTCAATTCAGCCGTTAATTCGTCCCAAAAAAAATTAAAAGTCTCACAAAAGAATAGTTTTAAAAAGCTAGGCCTAGAGTTCCTATACGGGCCTGTTGCGCCATCTATTTATTGACTCATGCTTTGGAGTTAGTGGCGAAAAACCGAGAGTTACGAGCATCCTACACCATCAATGGATAGGCGGGACATTGAAAATGATGGGGAACCCTTACTGCCCATGGGTGTTATTAAAGTCATTGCCCAAGTTTAAAAGGGGAAGGTAAATACTAGAGAAGCAATTTTTAAGAAATAAGGCAAGAATAGGGCCGAAGTTTAGAGAGGGAAATGATGCTGTATGTTTATTTCTGTGCACCTAGACACGGCATGAAATTATAAGTTCCTTTGGATTGTTTGATTGGAGGATTTTAGGACTCTTTTTTCCAATTCATATAAAAACATTCAGCCTACTTATTCTGATCAGCTGTCATTATTCTAATTTCATTGCAGTCCCACCTTCAAAACGGCCACCCCAACATCGCGAACCCAGCTCAAACTGCAATTGCAACGCGAACAGCAGCAACAAGAGCTGGAACGACGTGAGGCTGAGAAGCGTGCTGTTGCCATTCAAGATACAGCTATTGGAATGGATACATCCCAACCACCACATATGCAACAGATGCGTCAACAGCAGCACACACATCAACAATCAAATCATATGCAACCTATGCTATCGCCATATCTTAACAGCTCCTCACCGATGCAACACAGTCAATTAGGTCGTGAAAGCACTACGCCAACACTTAAGGTTCCACTCCAAAGTATTGGAGTGGATGTTCCGCCACAAGTACTGCAGGTAAGTGTTTGCAATGCAGATTATTATGTGCTCCAAAACATATATAGCACTAGTATCCAATATACGTTTTATTGGTCATTTTATTTTGTGTTTTTCTCAATAAAGGTCCGCACTGTACTGGAAAATCCAACACGTTATCATGTCATTCAAAAACAAAAAAGTCAAGTTCGTCAATTTCTAAGTGAGTCGTTTAAGCAATCTGGAGATTGGGGCGAACAGATATTCTGTCAGGTAAGGAAATGTCTCATACATGTACTCAAATAAATAGTTTATAAGCTTTGATAAGTCCTTTGAGGCCTTGAGCGGTTTAACCGAGACACACTTAGTGCTTGAGTGCGAATTGCCGTGACGTGCGCCAACTTTTAAATATACCCTCGATGCGATTTTAGTTCAGAATATTGAGGGCTTTCTAATTTTTCTCATTGCAGAATGGCAAAAATTCCCTGGCCTCACCTTCATCGACCAATATACGCGGTGGCAATAGCATTTCATTTGCCGATCAGCAACATCGGCAGGATAACAATTGTTCGCCAATGACAACCAACAGTACCGGTATGCAATCGTCGCCGTTTAGTGTTGGAAATTTCTCAGCATCGGCATCGATTGGCGATGCCAATTCGATGAGCAATAAAGGATTCAGTGGCAGTGGTTTTAATAGCGGTAGTGGTTTTAAAAATTCCAACAATAATTTGGCGCTTAGCAATAATAGTGGAAACATAGGTTCGAAGCTTTTGGGCAGCCATTGCCGGTCAATGTGCGGTAGCAATGATAATAATAATCGCGGTGTGAATAACAATTTCGGACGCGGCAGCGGTGCAACTCATTTTTCCGGTAATATGACAATAACGACAACGAACGCGAGCCCAGGTCCATCGGCGGGAGCTATGTCTCCCAGTTTGAGCTCAGTGGCAACCAGCAATTCTGAGGTGAGTTTACTTTTTACTATATATTTTCTGTATGTGTGCGTCGGTCTAAAATTGAAGGCCCATATGACTGGCACGCTCGTTTGTAGTCAGACATTTTTTTCACTACCCAATTTCTTTCAAAAGCTTTTCCGCCATTCCGATGTAGTTCTTCGGAAAACGGTTGCCATGGGCCTTCTCATACTTTAAATGGCGTCTTTTCTTACAGTGTAGCCATACCTAATATAAAAGAGCAAACAATATTGCTGAAGCGCCACTAAAATGCGCAATCAAAAATAGTTCACATCACAGTCACATTTCTCAAAGAACCCGAAAACGTGTTCAAAAACAAATTAACACGCATAAATAAAGCTTTGCCTGGCGACTTGAAAGTGTGTCTACCTGTCTAAGCCCCCTTGAATTTTACCCTAATTAGTCATTAATTAGTAAAAACCAGAACCCCACGTTTTATCTTACCGAAAACGCGTTGCATATTATATTCAAAAATTGACACCTATAACAACGAAATCAATCAAATGGCTCCATCATTAAATGCCAAAAATATGTATTTTGGATATTCCCAATTGTGAACTTCATACGACATTATGTAGATAAAACATTCCGACAAAGAACTCTTGATGAATTGCATCGATGGTATTTTATTTAGAAATACGAATAGTTGTTGGCTTTGTTTTTTTCAGGTAAGCAATGAGTTCACCTACGAAACTCGTATAGAGTCTATCAATCAAATTTCGTTAGTTCTTAATTTGCGTAAAATTGATTGAGAAAAAAACCAACGCACACATAAAACTAAAGATAACATGTGTTTTTTTCCATGCTCACGATAAAAAAAAAAGATGGTGACAAACAATTTTGAATAATAACATTACTCAACTTTTCCATCAAATAACAATAAACCAAAAAGTGAGATTTGACGTCAGACGTCTTTGAAAAAGTTCTGTCATGATTGCCCATCAGTAAAAGTGACATGACAACTAACCCTACCTTCTTAAGATAGAATTTATCTAATCGGATTTTGCTCTCCTTGGCATATCACTAATGTAAGTACCATTGTAATATTTGTAGTTATTTGTTGACAGATATTAGATCCATATAGTCTCATTTATTATCCACGACTTTTCTTATTGATCAACTTTGATCACAATTTACAAATATTATTTGCATGCAAACAGGCCCACTCTCATCATGGTTGTTAATTATCATAACCTAACGATATGTTAGAAGTGTTGGAGAAAAAAAATAACACATACAGCGCGGCTACACTCAGGCTGAAGTGGATCATTACAGTAGGTATACCACTTACATAAAGATAGAGTGCATCCAACGTTGATTCGATTTTAGAAATGTTTTTCTACCGAGCTATTAGAAGTTTTCCAGATTTCGGTGACGTTTGGTCGCCTAACTAATTGTATTAGCAGTTTTTTTAAAATTTAAGCTTGATCGAAAATTTTGCGAAAAATCACAGAAAATTCGAAAACGTGGGAGATTTATATTCGACTAGTCACTACTTTGATATACTTTTCAAAATGAACGTGTGGAAATATTAAACTTCACCTACTTTTGCAGGCTTTACAAGGCTTAAGGTAGAAAGTGATAAAGAACAGAAACAGAATCCGATACATTTGCAACAGAAACAGATTTTTTTTCAGCAACAGAATTTAGCGACAGAAACAAGTCTATATTGATTGTTTCTGTCACTACCAATTTTTCCTGGGAGGGAGGTCTTTTTTGTAAGCATTTTTCTGCATCTGTCATCTGGCTCCTTCCTTCAGGTAGTTTGAGTTACAAATTCAACTACTAGACGAAAAAAAAAAGTTTTTAGTGAACAAAATTTCATGATAGCGTTTGACAGAATGTTGACAGCCATGTTTTCCTGAATCTCTTTCAGTTTTATGTAGCTGAGCGAGCAACGTAAACCCAGAATTTACTACAGATCTGTTTCAGTTTTTGACTTTCTGACTTTCACGCAAAACTTCCACTCGATAGCTACTAAGGTTATCCTAAACTTTTAAGTTCAAAAAATGTAATCATTTTCAACCTTCACATTAAATATTTTATAGTTCACAATAGCAACAGAATTTTATATGGAAAATTTCGGCATTGCAAGTTCGTAAAATTTAACGCACAATAAATTCAAGGTGGGCGATTAAAATTATTATTAAAAAAGCATAAAGGTGTCTATACAAAAATTTGCCATTATCATTATACTTCTCTGCGTTAGAAACTATGTACCCAAAAATACCCTATCGGATATAGAATATATAAACATAAAACGTCAGTGATAAGAAACTGGAGATTTCACCAAGTGTGCTATGGAAAGAGAAAAAAAAATATTAATCTCCATTGTTGACTTTTCAAATTTGAGACCCTCTGTAAATCATATTAAAGTTGTCAAAAACATTTCACGATACTCGCAGTTTCCACTGCCGGCTACGTAGTAGCACTGCTTTCCTGCTACCAACAGTACCCGTAGTACGCACACACCTTGAATAGTATACAATCAAGAAATGGATCAAATAAAACTAATTATCATTGAAGATGTTTGTTGAGTTGGCCAAATATTTGTTGAATTAAGTAATCAGAAAAGAAAAATATATAAAGCGAAGTGAGAAAATAGAATTAGGAAAATATTAGGAAAAAAAAACACGATGCAGTGTTAATTTCTATTGAAGCATGCCTTGGTAACAAGATGTGTTTTTATATTGCTAATCTAAAGGGATGATATAAGTTTGACACTTGATTTGAATCATAAAGAAAAAAAAATTCCATAAACGCCGAAAAGTAACAAGTATTATTGTGTTCAGTCCCAATTTCTGTAACTATGCGAAAGCTACAACTGATGATCATCGACAAGCTTTTTGTATTCGTGAATACCTTCTGGTTGTTAAGTAAAGGCATTTTCAGCTCTGTTCGTGAATGTTTTGTTCATTTTGAATACAACGAAGATTAATTCCAGCCGAATACCAAATAAAAACCGATTGAGCTCGAACCCCACAAATGTCTATTTCGAAATTCGAATCAATTGTCAAAAATATTTTTCTAGCATTTTGATTCGATGAAAATTATTATTTCGAATTTCAGAGCCTGAACCTGAACTGTCAAAAAACAGTTCGTGTTTCTTTTTTAGCTCAGATACTTCAGAGCTCATCAGAATATGTGTTTCTTTTTTCGATCAGAGAATGATCAGAGCGCGCTCTATGAATTCAGAATAAATTGACTGAGCTAAGCAGGCTGAGTGAAAGGCTGATTACGCACTTATAGCCACATTTGACAGAAAAAAAAATCAGGATAAAGTTCTGGGACAGACGGTAAAACAAATAAATAAATAACAATATGACAGCTATGCAGCTATGTGCTCATCAGGTGTGTTAAGTAAACAAATCAGAAGGATCTGGAGCACGCTCAAAATGCTCGAGCTCTATTCAGACAGAGCTTAGTTCTGAAATAAAAAAAAGAAAATCGCCTAGTAAAGGGTGGACCATCTAGTGGTTTCTTTTTAAATAATTGGTTATTTTGACACTTTGACACTCGAAATCTTAACAGAATGTCAGTATCATACCTCCGCGGAACGAAATGAGTCGCTTTAAGCTTTATAGATGTTAAAAAAGAATTGTTTTTAAACTCCAAAAAGACATGAAAACAGCATTGGTGTGGACTAATTTTTGACGCTCAATCGGGGAGTTGGTACGTCTGCTTTTTAATGATGCCCGACACTTCATTGACAATAATTAAGCGTAGATCTGTCACAGACATTTTGAAAACCCTCCCTTAGAGGAGTAAATTAAATTGGGACCAATTTCCCGCATTCCACCGGCCAATTAATCTAATTGTACGTATTTGTTAAGAACTGTATAAATATACTTTGATATGATAACAAAACCAAAGGAGTCCCAAAAAAAAGTCTGAAGAGTTAATTCTATTTCAACGATAAATATAATCTATTAGATAGACGCATTGGAATATTTAATTCTATTTCTTATTTGGGTTTAGTAAGACACTCATAGGAACATGAAATCGTTAGGATTGCAAATGTCAGCCATTTGGAAGAAACAAAAGCTCCTGGTGACAACACTTTACCCGACGACGCTTACTCGTTTTTCATTTGTAATATTTACAAATGTCAAGATAAAATGGAAGACTTAGAATGGCCTTGTTTCACACCTTCTTTTGTTTATCTATTTTATCCTATCCATCTCTTTGGATAGCGAAATGCGCGTTTAAACTATTTTTGAATGAAACCTAGGTAGGCTTTATTTCTAGTTTATCATAATAATAATTCTATTGTTAGACATGGTGTTAATTCTGGCGTTACTATGAGGGAAATTGTTTTTGAATAAGACAGTGTTGAGCAAAATTGTATAGATAATGTCTGTATACTGTTATTGCTTTTGTTGCTATAAAAAAAGTCGGGACACAATTACTTATATAGCTACATCTCCGATAGGTGGAAGATCTGTTTGATATACCAACCAAAAGTGCTGATATTTACACTCGAGGGTGTCATCCATGGAATACCTACCTACTCTTGTATTTTACGGCACGTTACAGAATAAAGCAAAAAATCAATTTTAATCTTATCGGTCTGTCTGTTAAATTTTAAATTTAAAACCAAAGTCAAATACACGAGTTAAAAACGTGAACCCCTTAAATTATATTAAAATCCCAACCGACATGCGAGTAGGTACATATACTTAATAAAGAAACAGTTAAAACAACCTACGTCTAGCTGAATCAGTTATGTTGTGCTCGCAAGTACTTTATTTGACTGTTTAATGTTTAAACAAGGCTGGGAAATTAACAAAAAAAATAAAAATAAAAACAGATTTATGATATAAACTGGCGTGTACAAAATTTGCTTATCTTAAGCTAAGCTGCAACTCGTTGTTTCTGAACCAATTTTATCATTTAATCTGAACGTAAAACATTCAACGTTAAAACATTATGAATCATGCGGTACCTATACACGTTGTTTCGGTATGGATTATTATATTCAACATGTCTCCAAAGACAGTTTACAACTGACAAAGTCATCAACGTAATTTACGAGGAGGAAACTGCCAGTTCCCAAAAGGGATATAAGCCGGGACCACGTGATTCGAAAGTTGTATAGTGTCTTGAGATAACCGAGATTGAAAATACTGACCAATTATAACAATTTAAATCCAATGAATAGAAAACAACTTTCCATAATATTCATCTAGTACATTCTAAAAAAAAAAAACAAACAATAATTTCAGTACTATTCGTATTTATTTATTCAGCTCTATTCCCGTTGGCGTTTGTCGTAAACGAGTCGTAGTTCACTTCGTTTTTTAGTCGGTGTCTGTAACTTTTTTGAGCCAAATGAATTGAAATGATGGTCAACACATAGAAAAGGAGATAAAATTGGTAATCAAACGTTAAAAAACAAATTTGAACATCGTTTTACAACGACACGAAACATGAGTCGTATATGACAAACACCAACGGGCATGGGGGTGATAAACTCACACAATCTCATCGTAAAAATAAAACTATGCGGTGATGTAAAAAGTAAATAATTCCAGATTTCTTCTAAAAAGAGTACACAAACAATAATAAATAATTAATTACGAGCAATTTCGTAGTAAACTTGTTTTTGATTATAGCCTGTCCCTCCCTCAAAAATTCCACGTTCTAACTTCATCTAATTTCTTAAAATATGGGTATTTTTTTTTTTTTTTTTTTTTTGTCTTTTTTTTGTGTTTGTATTAAACCAGGAGAAAATATGAATAATATTAAAAATAAACAATTATTATGATTGGTGGTGAATTAACGATAATGAAATTAATCTTTTTTTTCTGATGCATGCAGGTTTAATTCACACTTTCACGAATGGTGTTTACCAAACTAAACAAAATAAATAAATACATTATTGAATACAAATTTTCCTTAAATGGCCTCTTTGAACATTGTCTGTTTATCGTATGTATTTTCGAAACACCCTTCAAGGGTCTTACCATTTAGTGAGTTGTAATGTTTTTTTGCTGTCGGCCTTGATGCGGCAAAAAATATTCATACAAAGTTTGTATTTAATGCCATAATTTAGTGCACATAGTTCGCACTATATTCGAATATCGCACTGGTAGATACACAACACACAGAGACCTTGATGTTGATCGCATTCGTAATAATTAGCAGTTTAGTTTGGTTGATTGCGTACAGTTGTTTTTTATGAAAAACTAGGGGTTTTTCTGAAACAATTATACAATGTTAACTCTTTGCAAGGGCAAAATTTATCAAAAGGAATGTCTAAGGAAAGTTTAACAGGGTGACAAGAAAATATAGTTCGGGGAATAAAAAATATAGTTTGGAAAAATTTCCGGAAAGCAAAAACCTTACTTTTGTGGTTTTAGACAATAGCTCAAAGCTTTGTTTTTTTACAGTTCCCTGCCCAATTGGCTGACACTGCGACCTAAAAAGATCTATTGCATCGAAGAGGGATGGAGTTATTCTAAAAGACGGATGACCTCTCTAGTGAAGGCCAATATATCTTTATTAGCGGAGTTCCTAAGCTCTGCTGGTGAACGTGTTTCCCTGTTAAAGACACGTTTAAGTGCCGGTCAATCACAGAGAATGTGCTCGGAGTACTCTTCATCCTCATGGCAGAAACTGCATTCTGTCTCCGGGCACAAATTCATTTTGTTAAGATGAGATATCACACAATGGTCTGTGAGGAATACTGATACTTTCCTTATTTGGGTTGAGGATTTCCTTAATCTTTTGGATTACATTGAAGACCAGATACCCATCCAAGTTTCACCCCGTTGTGTTTGGATAGGGCCATAGCAGAACTTTACTGTTTTATAGGCCATTGGAATGGACGATCAAGCTTGTAAGGCCGCTTGACTATCAGAGAAGATTTGTATTTGCCTTTGATTCCCATTTTGGCGTTTAAATCGACGCAGATCTCAATGGCATGGATTTCTGTCTGAAACACCATGGGACACATTTCGTATAGGTATCGAGATTTTGGTGTTGGGTCCAAAGACACCAGCACCAACTGCAGATTCCATTTTCGATTCGCGCTTTAAAGCAATTCCGCAATAAATCATATTTTATTATTTCATTTGCTACGCATATTTGTATGTCACATACTTAGTTTACTTTTAAGCTGTACTTGGTGCACACATGAATTTTTGTATCGACATTTTGCATGCAAATTCAACGAATACTGTCCATGCAAGACAAAAAAAAGACAAAACTTAAAAAATAGTAAGAAATATTAATTATCTTCAATAAAACAATAATTTAGTCACTGAATCGAAACTGCATTAAAATCTAATATGAAACCGAAGTGATATTTAGAGATGAAAATTTAAATATCTACCCGGTTAGATACTGTCCATGGGAGGGTTAACTCAGTTGAAACAAAAATTGGTCTAATAACCAATTTACTTGTACTCGTTTGGGCATACTGTACAGAAATGTAATGATTGTAAAATGCGAACATTGCGATTCCATTAAAAACAATTATTTTTCTTTGAGAGGCTGTTGTTTGATTTTGAAATGCATTTGTAGAGTTTTATTTATTTCGAGTTTAGTACTTTTCTCGCTAACTCAATGTTTCCTTTCCTGCCCAAATAATTATGTCGAAAAGAGTAAGTCGCTCTATAAATTGTGCCATAGAAGTAAGAAGCGTCTTTAAAAGTTATGCTGTTGCTATGTCCGTTATTTTATTACATAACAAATCCATTACAATATGTGCGAGAAGAGAAAAGAAAAGTCGCTTTTTTTCGCACGTATTGTATTGGATTTCGCACATATTTATAAGAGTACATTTCCGCACATTATCTCTAATCAATGACTTAAATTAAATTGTTTCCGCAAACTATGCTTGACCACACTGTGTGTTCATTTTTACCATTTACCGGTAAACACTTAAATCGTTATTTTTGTACTACATCTTCCCAATGGCCGGGGCTTTAAAATATAGGTCAAATCCATTTATTTAGACTTTCAAAATGGCAGTACTGGAGTGGAGATGTATTCTCTCACAAAGAGTGAAACTTACGAAAAAGTTTGAAAAAGTAGTAGAATATAGAAAATGCATTTTAAAACAACGTCAGATAATTGCAAAATAATTTAATAATTTAATATTAGCTCGAAAAAAAATCGTATATGTCGACGCTGTTTTCGAAACCTTAATTATACTATAATACATAGCTCATAAAAATTATTTATCTCGATAATTGACATTAGTTAGCAAATGTACCAGATTCTGTCACAAAAATGTTGGTTTTAACACCGGCTAATAAGTTGTAAGGTGAATCGGATTTGATACTCTCTTCCACTCGAGTATAGCATTCACTATTCAACTTTCTTGAAAAACTACAAGTTTTTTAATCAACTGTCAACTTGCCGCCCTATTAAATCCTCAAAGGAGTATCAAACATTAACCCACTACTGTCTGTGGCTGTCAGGCAGAGTGTAAAGTTCACCGTCACCCTGGGAATGCTTGCTATCAAACCAAACCAATAGGCCGAACATGGTATTGGAATGGAACACGACAAAACCAATTAATATTGGCTGCGTGTATGTGTTATGTTTGGCTTGATGGATTAAAAAAAAATAAACGGTTTATTTTTTGTTTTCTGTTATGTTGCGGTTGCATGTCAAACATCAATTTAATCTCCAACGAGCTTTTTTTCCTGTGCTGCTGATAAAATCGCCCAGGAGAACCATCATAGAATAAACAGAAAATAAAGAATTAACGCACGCACGGCGACAACACAACTACACCCGCAGCGTTTTATCTTGGAAGAAGGCCCCCTCAACCAACCCAACACGATCGTTTCCATTACAAACTTGCAAAGCATTCAAAAGAAACCAAAAACAAATTAATAAACAATAAGGCAACAGCTTTTTCATGTGTTCTGTTCATCCAAGATAGCGGGGTCCACCGTCCACTTGCATTTCTATGTCTATCTACAGTATTGGACTGGGATAAGATCACTTTTTGTGTTGCTGACCGACTGACTGACTAACTGATGTGATGGTAATGGTAGGGATGTTGTTTGAGGGCGCCAGCGGCAGTAAGCCAAGTCAGCGCGATCGCGAGCGTAAATGTTGCACATTTGAGAATGAAAATGAAAATGAAGTTCATTATTCGGCCGATTCCACTTCCATTTCATTTCGTTCTCTCTGGGCTCCCTCCGAATTGTGTGTTGGTGTGGTGGTCGACGACACGGTGTGTTCGGTGTTCGGTGAGTTTGGGTTGTTGGAAATCGTTTGGCCCGGTTTGACTCTGTCGTACGGCGCTTACGCGACGACAACACAACTACCAAGTACCAACAACGACGACGTTTTGTTATTATTATTATTATATATTTATTTTATTATTTATTTGTTTGTTTGGTTTTTTGTCTCCGCTGTTCGCACCACCACTGCAACGCTTGACGGACGGACGGTATTATTATTATTAATTGTACTTTTTTTCGTTGGTTCAAATTAAATTTTTATCGTTCGTCACTGTGTCAGAGGAAAGTCGCGTCGCTTCGCTTACTGGCTGTGGCTCTGGCTGTGACTGCTTGCCGTTGGCCTTACTGACGACTGACTACTGACTAGCGCTGGCGGGTTCGTCCGTTGGTTTGGCTGGATCGATAGATTGCGATCCATTGCTTGCTGGCGAAGCTAAGCGTAGTAAGTGGTAGCACGTTGCAAATCAGTTGTAGTTTGTATTCTCTTAAAGCTATTGACTTTGGCCAGTCGAAATCAAAAAATAATAAAAAATAATATTATATTCTTGACGGCGCGAGGAGTACGGACTACGGAGTACCTACACTTGGAACGATCGATAAATTTTACCTGAATATTAAGAGCTGTGGATACTTTTTAAATTTAATTGATTTTGTTTTTAAATTAAAACGTTTCGTTAGTGGAGAGTGTAGTTGTTATTATTATTTTTTTTTTAAGTGCCTCTGACTGTGACATTCTATTGCTGTGTGACTGTGACTTTGAAAAATAAACAAGGCTCATTCTGAGATACACGTTCGGATAAATGCATTCTCACGTTTTAATTTGAAGAGAAATATAATTCTTAACTTTAAATGGTTTTTCTCATTTGCAATAATGCACAAGTGGAAAGGAATGCATTAGAATTAGACGGCTCATGTTTTTGTTTTGATTTACAACCAGAACTAGTGTGATGTAACTGGATATAGGCTGTTTCAATGTTATTTTGCTCAAACCAAACTCCGACCTCAGGCTAGCGCTAGACCGATTGTGACTGCGATCCTTTTTGGGAGGATGTAAATATTTTTTTAAATAAGTAACGACTCCGTCTACCTATAAAGTGCGCCGCAACAGCATCGGATTTAAAAATTTAAGCCAAATCCTTTCCCGGGTAAAATATGTACTATAAAATGTGTGCCAGTGCCAGTGCCAGATAAGAATCTAACTGCTTTTTGATTTACAATAAAGAGCATAATCTGTGGATAAGCCTGTGACGTAATGAATTTATGAACAAACTGGGTGCCATTCAACATAATGATGATGATGATGATAAGCATCTATCAACAAACATAACACACACACAAATTAGTTGTTTGGTTAAATAGTTTTTTTTATAACTTCGTCCAAATTACTTTCGATATTATTTGTGTTTGTCCTTCTTCATACTTGAATTCATTACACAAAAAAAACGAAAAAAAAAAAAAGTTCTGTGTGATGATAAATTAATTGGCAAAACGATTACAAACAAATAAACGAAACAAAAAACAAAAAAAATTCTCGTCAAGTGTGAGTAAAGAAACAAAAACAAAAACAAGTATAATAAAATACATTTTTGGTACAAAACCGAATTTTAGTATTCATCTCCCAGTGGGATTGTGTAAATCTTCATCATCTCTGTTGCATGTAATTAAATGCATCAAAATCAAAACTAAAGTACATAATATTCAAAATAATTAAACTCTCTCTGTTGACGTGAGATATCGAGACGAGAAACCAAAAGAAGGCTGTGAAGGAAGCACCTACAGTACACACTCGCGTATGGCTTTCATTATTTGTTGAGACAACAAAACGTGTGATTAATAAATTAAGGATAGTTTTATTTATTTTTATACCACTTGATCAAAAACAAAAAAAGCCGCCAAACTGCCGAAGGTACGCTGCAAACGGATTACTTCTAATAAAAAATCTCAAAATATGCCGGTGTTTAATATAATATCACGCCGGCAACAAAAGGTGAGTGAAACGTCAAATTGCTTTATTTTCATTATCATTGCTATAATATGGCGGGTTTGTTTACATATTGTATTGTGTGTTATTTTTTTTTAACTCGCTCACAAGATGCCCTAGATAATAGTGGTTGAGTTTTATACCTACTCTCGGGTGCAACGAAATCTTATAAAATTTTTCGTTTCTTTATCAATCTCCCACCTTTAGTTCAAGTGCTGACAGCTTATCTTGTAATCTTTGTAATGCGCTCTGTACACATAGAGATATACCTACGCTACAGGCAGGTATATGCACGTAACGTATACTCTTGGCAAGCAAACACATGTGAGGGTGTACTACAGTATAAACAAATAAATAAAAACAATTGTATAGTTTGTGCCAAATATTCTTACGCGATTATTTGTTTCAATCAAAAGCAAAAGGTAAATCAATTTTAATTTTTATTTGATGCTGCTGGGTTTCGCTCGGTGGCAAATACCTTTGTCGTCCCTGGTGTTGCGGTGGCGTTTGTTTTCACTACTATGGCCGGCTGCAAATTTGCTCAGTTTCGCGAGATTCGCTTATTTCTCAAAATTAGTTGTTGAAAATTGGCGGTTTTATTCGAAAATGTCATGAGAATGTTTCAAAAGAGTGGATCCTCATTTCGATATGTAAATATTTGTGAATTGCTTTAAATGATCCTCATCCGATGACACACAAACACACTCGACTGGTGACGGTGAGTTATGAGAAGAGTTATAAGTGACTTGGAAGCAACCATCAAAATAGTAGAAATCAATTTTCAAGAGTGGACAAACCCATTGACTTTATTATTGACAGCCCAAACAAAAAAGTTGACAAAGTTGACATTAGAGTTGAAAAAGTAGCTACCAATTGTCAGCAGGAAATATTGATAAATCAACTTTCGACTGATATAATAAGACTACCTAGTCCAAAACCTGGTTACCTTCTAGCTTCAAACGCCTTTTATACCAATAATCAATAAATGCATTTACAAACTCCCAATGGAAACAAGGCTGGACGAAGGGCTTTTTTATACAGTCAAATACCGGCTATATTCTAAGGTCCAAGGCCTACTTATCGAATAACAAATGAATTAGGAACGCCGGCCGTTGAGCTGGTTAAGTGAGGAAAATTGGGCAGCAATACCTACATATTTGAAAAAAGGCCTTACCCTACGCCTACATATTTGAAAACAAAAATGGGACCTACTCTAGCTGAAGATCAAGAATCAAAAAAATTTAAATTTGTAACCCATATAACTTCCATTTTACAGTATCTAAGCTTCTGAAAATCGTTTTTGCCAAGTAGCTCCCGAGAAGGTTTCCCCCCATTTGATTAAAATTTCAACAAACACAGAACTAGGTACTGACGTAAAAAGGTTTCCACAAAAGAAGCTCTCTACGATTCTACAACATAACTGAGAGGTGCCCATACTGTGCTTTGATTTTTCTCTCATCGTGATAACAATTTTGTTTAAAATACTGATAAACATACTGATCCCCAACAATTACATTATGTGAGTACTCAGTAGAGTGCTAAACTTTCAGACATGGCAACATTCCAGACATCGATAGCTAGACCACATATGCTGATCGATCAAAATCGTCAAGGCGACGCGTGCTTGAAAAATGACAGCGTAAAGACAAAGTTAATTGATTTGGTAGCCCAAAGAGCTTACTCTTGAACCTTAAATCCATTTCGTCTGTTTCTGTAAGTGTCTTGCGGCAAATGCGCATCCTTTACAGTGTTATACCAAACTGTATATGGGGTTTTATTTTAAGTATATATTTTAAAATAATTGATGAAGTGATATTGAGTGTCCCCAATTTGCGCTGATTTTGCAGAGCAAAGACTCTATATTTGACACCTTGCTGAAGCCCGTATATAATCAACCATTCTACGAACACGAAAACGACCCTTGGAACATTTTCTAAAATGTGACTTGAAGATGAAAAATTCTAGAAAAAGGTTATCCATTTCGTGGTTAAAAAAATATAGCTTGTAATTTTGACAGCTGTTCAACTTGAATGTCATCCAAATTGTGATTTCCGAAGAATACTTTTATTTTTACAAAACCTTTTGAGCACATAAAACCTGACGTTAATTGCGAAATGTTAGACTTTTTCTCCTTCAAATATATAGCAGCAGTTTTTAAGTGGTTGTTACGTTTTTCTCTTACAAAAGGAAAAAATCCATTCCCAAGTGATGATCATCTACCAAAAATCCATGCAACACTCCAATCAGAATAAGGCTAGGTGAGCATAATGCGTGTTGTTTAAGTAGTCGCGCGATTAAAATCGCATGTGCGCACCTAGCTTAAATATTCTTCCGACTATGATGATGTTAGGGGTTAATATAAATATGTATGTATACACCATACAAAGAAGTTCCTCTGACCGAAACCCAACTATGTGTTCGCTTCAAAAGATCTATTTAAAAAGTTGTGTGTAAATTCCTATCTAAGTTCGAGAAGGTTGTCTTCTTCTGATTCTTCCCTTTGTTTTTGCTTTGATAAGTGACGACGCACTCAAGAGATTATGACTATCCTCACAAGCTATTGCAAGGGTATGGCGAAGGCAATTTCTGTGTTTACGTTTTCATATAGATGCGCGGCTATCATGTTATCAGCAGGCTGGGGATCTACATAAGTGACCTACCGTTTGGCAAACGGTCAAGGTTTCATATGAATCACTAGCACTAATCACATATATGTACTCTCTGACAATCGGATTATCACATGTGCAATTGTTGTCCTGGCTAAATTGTCGTATTACTAAGGAAATATTTCCTCGAATAAATATAATTACCCAGAAGTAGTAAATTAAATTTACATATGGCTCAGAATTTGGATATACGGTCTCAGAGTTCTCAAATTTCACTAGTTACCTAGTATTAAATATAGGTACTGGTAACATACATTTGAATACACCTATTGATGGCTATTTCTTTTAATGGTTTCGTGACCATGAAAAACTGACGTTAAACCAATGGACCGGTAATAAACAATTATCTCCATTTCCACTTTTGAGAAATCCACAACAACAACAAGTCTTGATGTTTTATTAAATCAAGCCGGCTGCAAAATAATTTTTATACAGTCATAGTGGATGAACGTGTACTATACGCAGTGATGGGAAATTCCCCGTGTTTGCAAATTAAATGGATTACCTAACTTCAATGCAACTTTTTATTCACGAGCACATCAGGGAATATTGTAAAGATTTCGCGGTCTCGTGAATAAATAATTAAATATTCTGTCCATAACTTGTTTATATGCAACTTCAATTAGAGGTGAGAAAATGATTTCTGAATTTCTTTGAATTTTCAGAATTTTGTCAGAGTCGGTTGCCGCGCGCGCCGATTAATGCATATCAGTTTGCTCATCTATGCGGGTACAGCAATCTAATCACCATTATTTTAATTCGAATGTGCCTTTTAACATTACCGCAATGTACCAAATCAGTGTACGCTGACATGCATGACACACAGTTTGGGCATTACACACTGTAACACATATTAGGCAAAGTTAACGACCACGAAATTAATTCAATTGGCACACGTTTTAATGTATCTATATGTGTCACTACCCTACACGTTTGCAATCTATACAAATTATACCTGCTTTGAATATATGATAGCCACCTCAAAAAAAACATCAGAGTCAGATAACAACAGAAAGCATCGCATTCCCAGTGCAAAGACGGGTCAAAACCCACACACAAATAAAATTTGCATTGAATCCCCGAAATTGTTTCTTGTTTTATTAGTGTTCTTGTTTGCACAAATGCGCTCTGAACCGTGTTTGAAAGAATTTTGTGTTAAATTCGAGACGTGACGTATCTTAAACCTGAACCACAAGATAAGATGGCACGGTGAAATGAGGAGGAGCAGAATGGGTTTAAGTTGAATATCCGTTGATTAATTTCTACTGGCTATATGCAATCGTGTTTTTGTTGTTGTTTTTTTTGTTTGTATCAAAACAATACAGAAGACAATAAAAATCGAAGAAAATTATTTATCGTTCAGAACTTAGACTTTGATTTAACCAAGCCGATATGCAGTGCACTCGAATAAACATTTACTTAGATTAAAGACTAATGACAGTGGTTGGATTAAAAACCGAACAACAAGTTTGAGAACTTGAAATGTAGTCGAGAACATCTTGAGATAAGTTCAATGTCAAATAATTTTTCAGAAGCCTGTTTAGTTAGACCAACAGTTTTGGTTGTGATGTGTGGTTCAAGTTCTAAATTTAAAAAAATGAATAATGCTGGTGCGAGTCAAAATTGAAATAAATAAGGAATTATTATTTTAAATACAGGAAAATTGAAGCGACCTTAAAATTAGTTGCACTTCACAGAGTTTTCCCCTTTCCAACCTGACCCTCGATGACCCTAGTACGATTCTCAGTGGAGGGATAATTATCTTGCTCTCTCGAAGCAATTCTTACGAATTTTTCAAGTAAAGAAACGACATTGAGTAAAAATGCGTAAAAATTTGTAAAGGAACAGACCTAATATTATGTATAGGTAGTTGACCCTTAAGAAGAGTGTTCTTACACACAAAGACACATTTTCATCCACGAAAATCTTCGTAAATTTACGCAAAACAACCCAACGTACCCAACTATACCTACTATTGCTATTCATTTTGACAGTTCAACAGACTTCATTCTAGATTAGCCATGTTATCCCATTTAAACTAAAAAAAAATCCCATTTTAAACTATGGGGAACCACCTACCGACTACCCTTTTACGATTAAATCTAGCTATCTCCCACGATATGTAATTTAGAAACGAAGACTAGTGGTCATTTGGACTATAAGCTCGTCAAAGTACACTCAAAAACATATCTATACAAATTCGAAAAGGCGTTATTAGTTAATTAAATCAGTTTGTGTCTTCTTTATCTCATATCGTAATGTTTGCCTTGTTCCAGTTCTAAATAATCAATCAACAGCCAAACGATATTAACGATTAGGTGAAGTTTTTGTCTATTTTTGTATTCCCTCATACTCGGACAATACCTACTTCAAAATACTGATAAATTGTCTGTCGTACGCATGTTTTTGTTTTATAAACATTTCACAGCGCGTTAAGATCCATACAAATGAGTCTTGCTTAAAGGTCCCTAATACATTGAGAAGGTGCTGATGGAAAATTTGAAAAGCAAACTTTTATTTTCTAAAAAAAACTAACCTAAAAATATTAGCAAAAGCTATTCCGCATTAAAATGTTTATACCCCAATTAAACCCTTCCATTCGAAAACCATAAACAAATCTTATTTGTGTAACAATAATAGTGTTGAAACTGATAAAGTATCAATCACACTTTCTACTAGTACCTACGTTACAAGAAGCCAATAAGGATTAGGTGGTTTATCAAGTCACATGCAAAACTGCTGCAAAAATTAATAATCATATTTTACTGCGTCAATTTAAGATCCCGTGATATGGTTTTTGCCTGAAAAAATTTTCTCCTCAATGCAAAAAATATAATACTTCAATCACTTGAGATAAGTCTATATATTGACGTGTGATCAGTCACACGATTGATATGGTGTTTCACGTTTCCTCTTAACTTGTAGATCTAATCCTACAAACTTGTTCACCAATTATTTCAGATTATAAGTAATATTGATATAATAGACCAGCTGACTGTGTAAAGTATCCTTCAATTGGATACCCTGTTGAGTAAGACTTGTCAAAAGAAACCAATTCTATCGCTACAATCAAATGCCCTACCAAACGCCCTAACCCTAACCTATAAAATCATTACCATTAAAAATCTCTTCCAACTTAACTAAACGGAGCTCACGGTGGTAGGTATCTATCTGCATTTAGTTTTTATCGTGCTGCAAAGTACCACGCCTGCATTTAGTACAACGTCAATAGAGGTCCTCCTGCTCCTTTAACCATTTTGAAAGTTTCTATTTGACTATCCCGACAAATTCAAATCCAATATATTGGTAAATTGTCAACTTTTCCATCATGAAATCAACTAATAGCGATTCAAAAATATTTAGTACAAACAAGAAGCGACAAGATTCGACCCGAGTCTCCCACTCCCACGCACGGGTGTGCAAAATTTCTTACCTCATTTGGAACAATTAGAATTGCACGGAAGCCGGACGACACAAAGAAATTGAAATCTAATAAATTGCTAATGCAAACAGCAGAAGCAGACTCCTTTCAATTTATTTTTAAAGGCTACTTGTCTGCTTTTGAATATTTTACAAAATGGTAGAAACTTGGCATGGATACCTACTGATCAAAATAACTTAACGAAAATGGCTTACGCCAGTATGTATCAGCCAAAAGTGTAAGAAGCCGACTTCCAAATGGAGCCCCATTTCCAAAACGCCTTTCGAACCAATTATTGGTAAAAAATGCATTCAATTGGTTGTATTCTATAATTTAATTTGATTTTGCAGACAATAAAATTTTCGCAGAACAGATTAGCGAAAACACGATCAAGCGGAGCAGTTCATCTCTGAAATCAATTTTCAAATGCACCTATAAAATCCATTCAATATTTATTTGCTGAAGAAACTACTTACCATGTTTAAAATTCATTATTGAGTGTTTGGTTTTATGTATTTTATGCACTTTATTAATTTTTCAACTTTATTTCGCATCACTTCACTTTATTTCAACTTCACTTCACTGTGTAATGACCAAACCAAACATGTTCACAGTTTTCGTTAAAATTCTCAATGTATAACAGTTCCTTACCAAAAATGTAGTTGATCGCTATCATTTCTTGTACTAAAAAATAAAAAGCTCTCCCTCTTGTTGAGGGTGAATCCATTTATGAATGAAAGCCGGCAGCAGGTGCAGGACCGTTATTTATAGTTGGCTTACTTGCTCATGCACATATATGCATATTGCATAGGTACCATTTTGCCACAAGATGTGCGTTGATGGCTGGAACAGAATACACCAAGAAAGTGTGCAAAGTACATGAAGAAAAATTAATCAGTTAAAATAGGTATGGGCTGTTTTGCTTTGCTTTACTTTTTTAGAGCACTAAAACTTAATGATTGAACTAAACATTGGTCTCAAAATTTTGCTCATGAGTTATAAAGTTGGTTTATAACAACATATAAGCAATTGATCGTTGAATATTCTAGAATTTATTACTTTTTTCGTATGAAAAACTTTTTCTGTTCAATTCTCAGTCAATTCCATTGAATTCCTAAGAAATACTTGAGTTAAATTGTTTCAATTTTCTTCTGTTTTCATATTTCCATATATCATATTAATTGACAGAAAGTTTTAATTGTTGTTTTTGTATATGTATTTGGCTTATTCGCTATTTATTTATTTAAAGAACTAAACAACTCTCTTTTGACATTTAGATATGTTTTCCAGCAATTGTTGGTATCAATTTAGTTTACAAATTCTATCGTATTGCAACTTGAGAAAATAATGATCTCTCGTTATTTGACAGAAAAAATATAAAGAACTAAAGGAAATTCTGACATCTACTTCATATAAACACTTTTTTGTTGTCAGAGCAGCTTGCGATTCTAATTTCAGCCGTCAATTTTTAATTGGAATTACTATTTTGAGGTTAAGCTCGAACAGGCGGTCATGGTTTTTATATAGTGAAAAAATCTGACAGTAGTCAAGATTGTTTCAATTCGCGGAAATATTTTTGTTAAGTTTTTCCACTTAAAGTGATTTAGAGACTTTTTTCAATTAGCAGTATTTAGATCAATGAAATAAAATGATGCCAATTTTTCAGCTGTCAAAAATTATCTGCATTTTCATTTGTGGTGTTTAGCTTTGAAACTTACACCTCATGGACCTATTTTGGCAACGATAACTGTCAAAATAGAGCATTGTTTGACCACTTGGCATGCAGTGGAATTCATTTTGAAAGGATAAATTTAACTTCTGTTGTTTTTTCTTGGAATTTTCGATTTTCAATTCAGATATCTGATTTTTAGTGACTCATGGAAAATTAAACGAGACTTACCATTTTTAATTGGAAACATTCTGACTACATTCTGAATGACGTAGAGGTAGAATACTTCTTTGTATATTGGTGTTAGTGACAGTGTACTTTTTGTACCTACATAAATCGATTTGCAAAAATATTTGCCCAATGAAAAGTAGTAATCCTCATCAAGCCAATGGAATACACATAAATGTGCGACGATTCGTATTGTTTACTTAGCTGTCAAATTGTCACACTCAATTTGACAGCTAAGTAAACAATAGTAGTAGTAGGTCTTTTTTCGATATTTTCTCAGGTAGGTAAATGCTTAAATATAAAATTGGCGCAGCTAATAACAACCAACATTCGACCGGAAAAAATATGGAAAAATATTTCGCAAATTTCATTTAAAATTTGAAATGTACCTAGTGAATTTCGAACTAAAACCAACTGAAAATGATATTTAACATAAGTCTTGTCAGACTTAATAAAGTGAAAATCCGAACGTACCCGTTAATGATCACCTCAGCAACACTGCATAAATCCTAATTCTAGTACATTTTATCATGAATCCATTCCAATACCAGATGCGTAGGTAACTTAACGAAAATTGATTTGTGTCATGGATAGGATTCACGATACAAAACTATCTGCCAGTAGGCACCGTTATTTTTTGTTTATCTCGTTTTCTTGTGACAATCCGTCGCTGTTTATTTTGATTTGTTTTTAATAGAATATCGGAAAAAAGTTAATGTGTACATTCCAGTTCCAGTGGAAATGCAAAGTGCTGATTCTATTAAATCGGTTGTTTATTGTTAATTTTATAACAAAGTTTGTGAAGTTTTAATGGTGGTGTATAATGTTTAAGGTTGCCAAAAAGCGAAATAATGTGCAATCGAAAAACTTTTATAGGGATTCAATTAAAGTGGAATTGGTATGTAATTACAATTTTTGCTTATCTCCCATTTGTGTTGATCAGATTCAAGGATTATTTGGTCGGAATCTGTTATCCTTATCCATTCGAATGATGTTTTAGAATTCGAGCTTTCCATGTTTTTAATGCGTTGTCTTAGCAGTTTGGCGAACGAACACACAAGTGATGGTCCATTGATAGGTTCTATGCTAGGTACCAATAAGTCTGAAAGGAAGTTTTCTTCATTGAATTTCCAGTGCAAAGTCCTAGAATGAAACATACGTTCACATGCACCAATTATACAAATCCCAATGGCATTTTATTACGGGAGTAATTGCAGAGTCTGTGCCCGCACTTTTGCCTTTCTAGTTTGAACGATCTTGTCACTTTTCTGACATCAAAGGGTTCAATGATGTTCTACCGATGAAACTCTTGCTTAGTACTTGGCCCTGTCATTAACAACGTTAAATTAGATGGAGAATGGAAATTACATATTAGGTTTTCCCATGTCCATGCAGGCGACATCGAATTCGTTTAAAGCTTGAGACAGAGACAATCATCAGCTCGGACAATCTCGGTTAATGGTAGCCATTGGACGTAGGTACATGCAATCTCCCCACAGTATAATGGCTCTATACATATCCACATTTGTAGGTTACTGCCAATAAGTGCTCCGATTGTATCTAGTCATTATTGCCGACTAGCCAATTTCTGGCTTTCGTCAGCTGCATGATGATGTTCTCTATTTTTAATACTCGATTTAAATAACAATTCGTAGCACCAACTTAAACTGGAAAGGGCACTGTAATAGATCGAAAAATGGGCTTACATTTGAGGGAACAGAACACTGATCATGTAATCTGTTCCGAAGCGCCCTTGATTTCTAAAGCACAACCCCGATTTATGTCGAATGATTGAGCTTAATTGATTCAGTGAATTCGTGGCGTTGGCCAACAATTACTTCGACTACTACTCACCTGCGACTTGTAAGCAAGTCGTCTGCTTACAACTCATATTCCTAACAACAACTCACTGTTTTTGGTTCAGTTTGTCTAGCATGCCTAGCAGCCCCTCTAATCGTTTCCCTTATCATCATATAGGTAGATGAAGCTGTACAATGTGAATTACTTTTGAATAGAGGTGCATTCAGCCCTGTCTAGTCTACTGCTGTTGGCGTTTATCTTTAGAGAATATCTTCTCTATCAAAAATTCCACCATGCCCTTGTGTATCTTAGTAACGTTCATTAATGTTAATTCACGTAACTCGGAACGGAAATGCAAAATTAAATCTCTGAACATACACTGAATTATGTTCACCTTGGCATGTGGAGTCATCTCAACAATAGCCATTCAATTAGTGTCGTTATCCCATAATTACAATTTTGTGGACACAAGTTAAATTATCGATTTTTTTATTTTTTTTTCTATGGTCTAACGTTTGCAATTTAAGTGATATATGAGTGGGCGCGGGGCGGGGGGGCCTAATCGATAATTGTCGACTGTTAATAGTTTTCTACTTGTCTTTTACATATGCTTTTATCAAGAGTGCTGCGCATTGATATTATTTTGCGTTCTTTCTTTGAGTCTAATTAACGCGCTGATAAAAAAATCTAATACCAACAACAACAATAAAAGAAAACCATAAATCAAGCAATATTTTTGTTTTTAATGGTCACGATTTGGATTCCAAACTAAACACTATTACAATGCCAATTGTTTTGTCGAATTTGTCGCTGTATAAGCCTTGTAATGTTAATCCGAGAAATGTGATCAGATCGAGCTGGCGAAGATCGTAAAGAGTTCACTTGCTGGTTCGTCAAGTTTACGCGCTCCAATATCCTTAATTTTAGACATTTTGTTTGAGAACAAGTCAATACTGGTAGTTTATGCTCTTGTAATCCTTTCGAAAGGGCGCCGTTTTGATATAACAACTCACGTCCATGATAGCTCAATAGGTCTGCTTTAATCGATTCTGGCAGTTTTTTTGCAGATTTTTTAACACATCACAATTGGAAACTGATTGACATCTAGGTGAGGATTGAACGAACTTAAGCGGCGTATAAAATAATTTTTGGTTCAATTCCTTGTATCTTTCTGAAAATGTTCCTGGTGATCGTCCATTTCCATTTGTGTTGCAGTCGACATATGGTTTTCTCTATTTTGTTTCAAAGTCCAGGTTGGACCTTTGCATTTAGACAGTTGTTGTCCAGCTAAAAAAAAAATTGATGACACCATCAATAACAACTTGAATTAAACTGTCATGAAGAGAAAATGTTGCATTCAGCTTCAGTCCATCGGTTACATTGCTCAGCGAGGCCTCGATAGTTAACATATAAATGTATATCACGGATAGTTGTTCAGATTTGGAATTCAGATAATGGGAACCACATCTGAACACATGTCAAACAAATCGGCACACACTCATGATCTTATCCGCCTGAATTGTAGTAGATTCAAATTGAATATTTAAGTTTGCTAAGTGGAAAGAAGGCCGTGGGTCAAACTGACATCAAATTTATCATATAGGCCCAACTGTCGGGTTGATATATTAATCAACTTAGTGCGTTACCCTGGAGCACACAAATGCATATAATTAATTTGTGTCTGTCGTTTAACAAACGTCAATGAGAATCGATAATTTCTCATCACAATTTGTGGCCACTGACTACGATTACTTTTATTTTGTTTCCATTTATTGGAAACGCTTATTATCTTGGCACAACGATATGCAAAACGAAACGTGAGCGCAGCAGTTTGTTTGAATTATAAGCTTATTAATTTACTAACAAGCGTGCAGGAGGTTGTGGGCGTAATTACATTGGTTCAGTATTTTAGAAAAAAAAAAAAAAATTTTTTTTTTTCAAATAAAATTACATAAAGAGTGGACCAACTCTTTCTTATTAAAAATGCAATAAAATGAACAAAATGAAATGTTTTGCAATATATCATGGCTTTATTAGTAAGAGCAAACGTTCCCATGAATTATGGAACACGACGTCGTTCAAGTGGCTGCTTTGGCTTGCTTCGCCTTCAGTCATTCCGATTTTCCAAGACCCTTGTTGATGGTTTCGGCTGTAACTCACGGATTGCTTGAATGATATTGGCCTTAAGTGCTTGAATCGTTTTCGTTTGTTGGCATAACATCGGTCCTTACGGTTTCCCACAAAACAAAAAAAGTCCAAAGGAGTCAAATCGCAGCTCCGAGGCGGCTAATTGACATCGCCAAGACGACTGATAACACGATTTGGGAATTTGGGGCGCAAAAGAACGATTTTGGCATGGGCTGTGTGGCATGTTTCTCCAAATCTATGTCTTCAATTTCAATAAAAAGTCGGTTCACATGGCTCTATAACGTCCACCGTTTTCGAAGAAAAATTATCCAATGATGCCACCACTTTACAATACGCACCAAACTGTCACTCTCTGTGGATGCATTGGCACTGTTCGACGACGGAGACCATGAGTCTCATACCAGTCCAACGTGCTTCATTTCGGCCAAAACTTCTTTTCAAAAAACGCACTGTTTGGGCTACACAGCACTCATTTTAAAAATAAGTTTTCAATATTTCCCAACGTTGTTCAAGCGTAAGGCGACTCATTTCGCGGAGGTATGATACTGACTTTCTGTCAAGATTTCGAGCTGGATACAGCTGTTTGTGTCAAAATATGATTAAAAAAGAAACCACTGGATGGCCCACCCTGTATAAATAATTACAGTGGCCGGCATAAGTATTTTGACAAAACTAAAGTTAATTCTGCTCATAATTTGAACTTACTTCATGTAAATTTTGGCATCAATGGAAAGGTCATTTAAATTCCGTTTGAATGATACAAAACTTTCCTTGAGCCCAAGTTCGCTATCTTTTTATATAGTCCTTCTAACGTCAAAGAAAAAAAGACTATTGCTTGACAAGGTCGTAGGTCAAAGTAAGTCTATCCTGAAAATATTCAATTTCACTCCTAAATATATCTTCAAATTGAGCTCAAAGGGTTAGAATCTTTAATTGCCTCCATCTAAGCCCACATAATACACCATTTATGTTCTGCCGCAAAAGTATCCACTCAAGATGACAACTCAATTATGTTACAACATCAATCATAAAAATCAAATTTATATAGACGCATGTAGTTCCATAATCATCCTCACTTGGCAAAACACTTCCATTTGTACAAACGCCCACCCCACGCGTCACATTTCTATAGAAATAGATGCTCCTTTCGTGATAAGCCAACTAAAATGAATGTCTCTTGATTAAAAAATCAGCAATTGAATTTTAATAAGACTTGTGTACACTCGGCGTGCACGCATACACTTGAGAGCACGTATTTCAAATCAAAGACGGATTCAGACAATTTATGGACGCATATATACTATCCGCGGACAGATAAAAAAATAAAAATATCAAACACAGATACACATAATTCCACAATTTATACAAGGTTTCATCAAAATTCATTAGCCGCGTCGAACCGCAGATAGAGGCCCTCATCATTTTCGAATTTGTGGCGGTTGTGGCCCACTTGTACTGGCTTACAATTATGACAATTACACGCTACCGCCGCGTAATAGGGTGGTGTAAGCACGCGTGTCCTACTCGCATTCAATGCGACAATACAAATCGAATGCCGTCCGCCTTCTCCTCCTCCTCTTGTCTCCTCTTCCATTCCAAATTAGTCACAAAAATATAAACAAATATGAAAAAAAAAGAAACGCATCGCCAGAGCAATGAAATGTGAATACCCTTCTAAAAAAAAAAAAAACAAACAAAGTTATGTACACAAACCCTGAAAATGAATGTGCAACAGTTTTTACTGGTATGATTAAATTGGGCCTGGCCGTAAACTCCCCGAAAGAGAACTTTACAAAACAAAAATAGAAAACCACTAATGGGGGTATTTATTGTAATCTGTCATTGGCTGGTGTAGAAAGTTGACGTTTCGATTCTGAATATGAATATGAATATTCCTCGTTTTCCAAAGATGTTGATAAGAGACGTGTCATTATTTCTCCGCTCTAAGCAAATTGATTGTTTCTTCCAATCAAAATAAAATGGAAGGGAAAGATACATACGAGGTAGTTCAGAGTACTACTTGTATCATGCAATGCATTGTGGTATAGTCGTCATAAATGTAGAGGTATGTTAAATCGCGTATGAAATGACCTTCGACTAAAAAACTAATTTGTTGCTTTGTTTTTTATTTCATTTATACTTGTGAAGCGTGACAATTGAACACAACCTAGGGCAATGCCGGTTGTTATATTACCGCTGCATGTCTTCGAATTGATAGCACTTATAGAGACGGAGGCGATCTGTAAAGAGAGATTTCTAGTTTTGTCATACAAAAGTAGTCAGCGAAATGATGACGGCGATACCTTTTATATCGCAGAAGGATTTAGATTTATTTGGGAAATTCGCAAGTTTCTACAACTACTGGCATATGCTAATTTCATTGCCATCATTGGGATCACGGAACGATACGTTTGACCGTAAAATTTTAGCCCGTATTCACAGAAATGCAAACACAGCATTTCGAAGTTGACCGCAAATTAAAGCCTGAAAAACAGAATCCCGTAAATGAACATTTTCAAAAAGCCCGGGGGCTATTCCCAAATGCGCGGCGGATCGCTTTTCATGGCGGATTGGTATTTTTGTATTTCCAAAAGCGATTCAATCCATTCAAAAGCGATAGCTATTGTGAGGATTGCTGGCAATAAATCCTCCAGCAATCTGTCACCTGAATAGATATCGCTTTTGACAGCTTTTGGAAATACAAAAATATCAATCCGCCATTAAAAGCGATCCGCCGCGCATTTGGGAATAAGCCCCCCGTATTTTTTTCGGGCTTGCAATCATTCCAAATCGTACAGAGACCACAGGCAGGAGAGTTGCGAGGAGGGACGCATGTGTCCTATACAAGAGGTTCCCTAACTGGGCGTCGCGTCGTGGCGCTAATCCTAATTTTTTTTACTGCTGTAAGACTCCCAAAGGAAAATCATTACGTTCCTCTTTACATATACCAAAAGCAAAATCGCAGCGAAATCGAAAGCTATTTATACTTGTTTACAAGCAAAATTGCCATAAATATGGGACGACGATATTTCAACGTCAACCCGTCCTTATTGAAAAACCCTGTAGTGAATATGAATATGTGCTTTTAGAAGGGCGTCGGAAAAATATTTCAGCCTCTCTAGGGAGTCGCAATATGAAAAGATTCACACTTGTCCTAGACAATTACGGGCATATGATTTAGGGGCTTTTGGAAACGGGCATTTGGATTGCAGGTAAAGGTACCCAACCCTTGGGAGAAATGTCACAAGTGCGTTTGCATATTCTGACAGGGGGCGATGTACAAATAAAATTGACAGCCCCTTTTCAGGAAATATTTTCTTCTTGCCTCATCTGCAACGCGTTTAAGTAAGGTTAGGTTAGGAGAAAGTTTGAACCATGTTCAATTTGAAGAACTTTTGGAAAGCCAGCGTGTGGCATTTTCCTCTTAAAGACTAACTAACAGTTTTGGCATATTTAATAAAATGTCAGGTAGAATATTGGAAACCTCTACATCCTAAATGTTTTTCACGATATTTTCAAATTTTATTTGCTCAATCTTTTTTAGTTTCGTCGGAAAATATCATGGCCCCATGGATAGTGTCAATTTCTATAATACCATTCTTAAAAACTACTTACAACCAGTCTAAGTAGGTACGTTAGGATGTTTGAAGAATCTATTGGCCCTCTTTAAGGGTTAACAGGTTCACAGTAGAGATGTTTCCATATGCAGACTTCCAATTTCAGCCAAAAAAGATATCAATTTAAAATCATACAGCATCCTTCCACAAGCAACCTCAAATAAACACAAGTTCTTAAGTTTTTTATACTGATTCATCCGTTGACTTATTTATACAAGATAAAAAATGTGGGAACACATTGTCAAGTAAATAGACAGACACGAGCCATGGGAACAGCTTGTCCAAGATTTAATTTATGACTTTCAGTTGCACTTGTGCTTTGTATCTCTTCCAGCACAGTTGCTGAGACTTGTATAAATATTCTCTGTAGTTGTTAAAGTAACTTTAAGTTAAGCAATTGCAAATTTAAGCAGAAGTAGTCGAAGAATTTAACGAGAAAAAAAATATGATTGCGCTGAAAGTCAAGGGGAAAACCCGGCTGTATTTATGCAGGTAACGATTACTCAGGCTGACTATATTATCAGATTATCTTCATGGTGGCATTTAATAAATGTTTGTTTTACCATTAAGAGTATAGCTGCTGTCAGTTTTTCCTTAACTAGGTTTAATGTTCTGCTAAAGTTTGGAATAATTTCCGGTTTAGTTTTAATCATCATCGTCACTGCCAATCCAATCAGGGGTTCACTGATTCGAATGATATTGTTAAATTGTAGCCAATTATTATGAAATTTTGTTTTGGCCCAAAACTCCGACGAGTGTATACCTTTTGTTTACAATGTAATAGAGTTTCAACCTGCCAAGGTGAGCTAATCTAATAATAATAATGTAATAGACCTTCAAATACAAATAATCATCTTCAAAAAAAAAAAACGTACACGCGACATGGACATGGTTAAAAAAAAACTAGACGGTACTGGATACGATTTGTGAAACATCGAATCTAACTTTTAATTAATTTCAAAGAACTGCCTGCATGGTGTGTATTGCGTCAACAATCAGACAAGTTCACGGTACAAAATATTTTCTGTGGAGTTTTACGCACATCCAGTGGACATGGACACTGATAAGGCCAAGTACCTGCCACGTGTTATTAAGTTGTCCCAAGAATTGCATTATAGCTTTTCGACTTGTTCTGATAAACCGTATAGATGAATTCCACTGGCATTAACGTGATTATTCCGATAAGGCGAACAACAGCAAAAATTAATTAATGAGTAGTCCTCTGCTTACTGCTTTAAACTGGTGTAGGAATATATAGATATTAATAGTATTGACCTACTTGACAATTGACATTATTGGAGGCATGTTGGATTAAACCGAATCAATTAGACATCAATGATGAGCGCAGAAGTTGGCTTTATATGTGGAGGCATTATTGTACTAAATTTTGTCACCCTTCATGCTTATGGGATGATTTTGTGTATCAAAGTGGACCATTTGCCATTTTGCATATTACCCGCATGTGTCTCTTGTTCTACCTGACTCTTAAGTCCGTACTAATAAGCATAAATCCCTTTTTTTTCTTGTTTTTGGTGTATGCTTTCCACAAAGAAGTCTCTCGCGATCCCCTAAATAGATCGAAAAAAACCGTAATAACTCCAAGTCCGTGCCAATTGTACTAACAAAATTGCGCTCCTTGCCTCTTTTGGCGTTTTAACATCATACTTACTTATTTACTTAGGTGGCGCTAAAGTCCGGGGTGCACCTGTGTAATTAATTATTCGCTTGATTTTTGATGTGATGTCACTTAATAGCGGAGCCGAGGTAGACAAGGTCTCTATCCACCTCAAAGTTGTAGCTGTCTATCGTAACGTTCTGTCCGATTCGTCGATGTTATGATGTCTCCCATGCTGTATTTTGTTTTGACAGCTCGCTGTGTTCTGCCAATGTTGTCGATGTCGTCAACGTATGCAAGTAGTTGCACAGACTTTTGGACTTTTAACGTCATAGAAGAACATTGGAATTCCATCTTGATGCAGATTGTCATGTTGGCTCAGTCTCGAAATTTCAATTCCCAAAAAAATCGACGTTCAAATATGGTTTACCTTCAATTTCCTCATTGACGTATTTTTAGCATTCTCCTATCTATATCTCCGACATTGACTATGTCATTTTGGACAAGTCCAAAATCTCCGCACTTCAATCACGTAACACCAACATGTGCATGATCGATCAATGAACATTAGTTAGCCTTAATTGAATGATTTTATTCGTGTTATTTTTTATTTGCTCTGTTTATATTAAGCAAACAGCCTAAAATGATCAAATAACTTAAAAAAAAGAAGAGAAACCAATAGCATCAATGAAACTATGAAAGAATTTTCACAAATTTTAGCACTAGTGCTAATAATTGATACTTGATTGTGTTTTATTTATTAAATAGATTTGCAAGTCCATCTCCATCATGCAATTTATTTTATTTGCGTTAACCGTTCTGCTCTGAGTGACGTGATTTTCGTCGAAACGTGTCCTTATGAAGAGATGTTTCTATTAGGAATTTTTTTTTTGCCCCCATTCTGTTATTGAATTTGTGTCAAAGGAAGTGCGCCAATACTGGTTTAGTGGTTTCGCTTACACAATGCACTTAATGACCACTACGTGATCCCACTTTCACGTTGCAACACCAATATATAAAAACAAACATTAAATAACCCCATTGCAATGTTTTTTCTGTTGTTCTTCATGTTAACAAATTTTTTTTATATATACATATATTGTACATATCTATATAAAAAAAAGTTATGTACTCATAAATCTCTGTCTAAAGCGATAAGTCACGATGTAAGTGTCTGAGATCCTAAGTGGAAAAGTAAAGAGTTTTTTTGTGTGATTCATTTGAGCAACAAAATATTATAGTGAAATTTGGAACAACAAAAATGTTTCACTTTGAAAAGTGTCTATACGATAGGAATATTTTTTGCATTGAATCATGTGTGCTGGGTGTCAACATACTTTTTTTTTAGAAGTTATATATACCCCTCTGTGTGGTTGTAACATTTTTTTGAAACAATTTTTTGACATCTATTGTATTTGATGATTTAGAATTGGTGGCGGTATGGTAACAATGGTAACAAGAAGATTTTACTTGAGCTATCCATTGTAAAGAGTAGTCGGGATGCTGATGTTTAATCTATTTAATCAGTCTTTGCTTACAAAAATTATCACATGTCTCTTATAAACTTGGGACAAAAGGTGGAGCACTTTTTTGATGGCAATGACTTAAACTGTGCCACAAATTCAACACCTCAGGGTAATTTTACAGGCTTACTATGTACATATATAAAAAAAATACCTAAACAAAGGTTGTCTACATTTCAATGATAGTCAATAATAAATAAATGCCTTGAGCTTGTGTCATATTTAGACAAGAGTCCATTTAAGTAATGTGCACTTTCACTGCAATCGCAAATCGGTTTGTGCTGGATTACCCTGATCTCTTTAGTTTTGACAGTTGCAACTGTCTCATTTTATTTATTGCTGCTTTGTAGCTTGCCCTTTTTTAATTTCAAAGCTTCCTTCATTGGAGGCTCATGGTTCTGGCCTTTGCAAAGTCGATTCGTCTGCTCTAAAATTGCCTATAAAACTTAATTGCGAGGAATTCAATTCGAAATTGGTAACCAGTTTAAAGCAAAGCTCTACTGTAAATGGAAGCCAAGCTTACTTCAGGTGGCGACAGTCCAGGGTGCCAGGCTATGGCTGTCTGCCTAAAGAGCTCAATGTTGGAACATGGTAAATGGCTGTGTTTCCTGAGGTTTCTACGACTGCCTCGTTTATCATTTAGTATGTGTGGGGATTCTTAAAACACACATTCATCTGACAGCATCTTCATCCCAAAACACACCAAGGAGTGCCTTTAACGTCTATTTACCAGCGATAACCTTCCGTCAAAAGTTTTGGCCCTCTTATCCAGCCATAAGCCATTTGTTTACACCGTGCTGTTATCGTACCTAAAAATAAAGCCTATAAAATCACTAAAATATCGTCTACATAACACTTTGGGAAGAGAAAATTAATATTGTTAAGGTGATAATAATACCCCCACCGCTACTTTTTTAACAATTTCATGGCCGCACGCTTTTAACCCCTGAAATTGAGTTATTTGTTAATGTCAATTATTTTAGTAATAATTATTACCTTCATCAGCATACATCAAAATATTTTATTATGATTGGTTGCTGTTAATTTAATTAATTTTATTATCCCATCAGTGTTATGTTCGGTTGTAAAAATAAGACAAATAGTTTATCTGATTGAATGTATTGTATACTCTATATTCTTCTCGTGCAGGGGGTATTAATATACGTAGAACTACAATTCAAATCGATTGCTTGAGTCATTTAGCCGTGCAAGCTTCATCGATCAAGTTTCAAGAAATCATTGGCAGCAATTGAGTTTGAGGTTTTGTTTCAAATAAGTACCGCGAGGATATCTACAGGGTGGGCTAAATACAAGTTTATTTTTAGAAATGCAATAAAATGAACAAAATTTTATTTTTTCCATGTATTATGGCTTTATTAGTAAGAGCAAACATTCCCATTAATTATCGAACACAACTTGTCGTTCTGCCTCGGATTGCTTGGATGATATTGATATTTCCGCGGAGGTATGATACTGACTTTCTGTCAAGATTTCGAGCGGGAAACAGCTGTCATTGTCAAAAAAACTGTGATTTACAAAGAAACCACTAGATGGCCCACCCTTTAGATCAATTTGTATATTTTACTTCGATGAGAAACACGCTGTCAATTGGAAATAGCCAAAGCTATACTGAAAGGTCAAAACCGCCCTACGTATCCGAGCTTGAAGCATGAATTTCGTAATTTAAACTTTCTGCACTAAAAATTTCCAAATGCATGGCATATCTGATTGGAAATTTGTTCCGATTCCATTTCATTTCGTGATAAAAATTAAATATTATGTAAAATAGGCAGGGTGGGTACAACAAAACCAAAAACACAATAAATCAATAGTGTGGGAGGGGAATTTAATTTATATGACTTGACGGTAAGATTTAATTAAACAAACTTTGCATGATAAGAAAGCTTACTCGAACGAATCTCTCAGAAGTAGCGCACAATACAGTGCACCAAAAAATAAAAATAAAATACGAAAGTGGGCTTGGTAGCGAAAAACTTACAAAGCCAAACAAATATTAACTTTATGTGAGACCCAGATAATTGGGGTGTGATATACGATCTCTTTTAGATGCTTATCCACAAAGTTTATTAAAGTGCTGCGAAACTTTTTGTCACTGTCCACAATTTATGATCAGTATACGACGACACGACGTGTATGCGTCCCTTTTCTTTTGCAGTAAAATTCGCCGATAAATAATACAGTAGCTACTATGCAAATATAGTTAGTAAACACAGTACAATTATCGTTTTAGCAATAAATAGTAAACAGCATTTTATTTTCGTATTGTCTAAATATTCGCTAGTACATTTTCTTGTCCAATGTGTGTGGCGCCATATACGTAACTATTCGAGTAGAAAAATTTATTTATAACGATTACGGGAGTGTCGTCCCTATCCTAATATAAACTGCATTCGGCTGCATTTACTTGACTTTACTTAGTTTTATCTGGGTCTGTTTATCATTTTGATGAATTGTTTAACCAAACTCTATTATTAACCTAGATAGGTATATAATTCAATTATTTTCTATTTGCATTGCATTATTGTTTATTTTTTTTTAACAAATAAGCAAACGTGCATTTTGTATAATATTAATAAAGAAAGAGAGGAAGAGGGTATGTCCAGTGGCAGTGATTTGTTTGAGTTACAATTAATTTATAAAATGAGGGGGTGGACAGAACACTCCAGATGTCATTTTGGTGTTTGGAATAAATCGGGCGCCACAATCCGAGTGGACGTAGGCCTCAACCAGTACGCCTCTCCAGTTAGCCGCCCGATCTTTGGCTAACCTTCAGTTGCGCACTCTAAGTTGGATGACGTCCCCACCTAAGGCGAGGTTTTCCTCTACTTGTCACTCCGGGTTGGAATCGAAGACATTTTCAGGCCGGAGCGTTGGTGTCCATTCGCTCTACATGTCCTCTAGCCATCTTAGTCGACTGATACGTACTGATTTCCGCTCTACAGCTCCTAGAGTTCGCTATTAAATTTGTTCCTGAAATCCTGCAAACCCCGTCAACGCAAATGAGAACGAAAATCACTCGAAGGATTTTACGTTCGAAATGACGAAGGAGATCTTTATCCGCATTTGTTAACGTCTATGGTTCTGCGCCATAGAACATCAGGACTGGGATGATGAGGGTTTTACATATATAGAGTCTCCTTAGTGTTGCTTGAGAAGCCATTTCTAGCCAGTTGGCCAAAGTAACAGCGGTTGCCAAGTGTCTTCGCTTGATTTATTATATTATTTCTGATGTGATGTCAGAAATGTCCATCATTAGCACTTAAGCATAAATTGTCACAAATGTCGAACTGACAGCTCGTTGTGTCTTTTCAATAAAAAAATTAATAAGTAAAGACAAGCCAGTTATTAAACACATTCATTCAAAAATATACATTTTCCATGCCATCTATTCGTGAATATTTTTTGGATATATACAATGTACATTCTTGTGCTAATTTTTGACCAAAAATTATATTATGAAACATCACATCTCATCCCATTGCATTATATACCACATTATTTAATATTTAAAATTTAAAAACCAATTTGTTGTCTTAAACAAAAAATTAAATTAATTCCGGTGTCGTATACGTAACCAAAATGTAAGTTGTACACCAGAGAATTTTAAATTTAAAAGCAAACTTAGTGGAAACGTTCGTAAGACAATATTCAGAAACTAGCTTATTTTCAGCAACCTACACAACGTCACGTCGTTTGGTTTTCGAAATTGAAAAATAAAACAACGAAAATTTGCAAAATTGAGTGAAATTTTTATTAGGGTCGATAAATAAATTCTTCCCATTTACTTGTTGAATATTATTTCGTGTAAATGTTGACCGCGACTACGCTTCAAGTGGTCCATCCGGAATATTCAATTTTGGCATACTTTTTCCAACATATCGACTGGTAAGAGTTATGTTGTCTTCCAATAGTTGCTGGCTTATCCGTATAGACGAGAGAGACTTCACATATCCCCACAAAAAATAGTCCAGCGGCATCAAATCGCACGATCTAGGCGGCCAATTCACAGGTCGAAAACGTGAGCTAAATTACTCACCAAATTCGCCTCGCAATATGCCCATGGATTCGCGACACATTTTTTACTGAGCACGATATTTGGTAATAAAATTCTATTATTTGCAAACGTTGTTCGGCCGTAAGTCTATCCATAGTGAAATGGCAATGATAATTGAGCATTTTTTTCTTTGACACGTGTCACAAATCCCGCGTGAACTGTCAAAAAAATTATACTGAAAAACCAAGCAGCAAGAAAACACCCTTTATAGAAAATCAGAGGTCGAAATAAGTAAAAGGATTCTCTCGAAATGATTAAATCAAACTGGAAGGCTAATGCTACGGAAATCATGAAGAAAGCTGTCGTATGTAGCTCTTAAAAAAAAGTACACTTCCGTTCCAAATATTCTTCAGAACATCTGTAACAGGTGACTCTGCCTTCATGACAGATAATTGCCTCGGCTTTTAAAAATAGATTTACAAAAGTCTGACGGCAGACTGCCACCGGCTTCATAACTATTTCAGTCTGCAACAGGTATTGGCGTAGGTAGGTGCCTGTTCAAATATTTGAAAAGAACTGATTATGCGCTGCCGCCATTCACCCAAAACTTCGTAATCGGATTCATTGTCGAAAAAAAGATTGAATGATCGATTACTGATGAAGATATGCACTCAAACGTCTATACACGTATAAGGAAGTACCACCACAAACTTTGTTTCGATAACAATAAGAGACACATTTAATTTATTGCACCCTATCGGTGATAAGTACGACACGACAATTCATTCACGTTCAATTTATTAGATTAAAGAAAATTCTTTTTTTTCTTCGGTTACTATACATGTATAATACGGAATTGGCTATATAGTTGTGAAAGAATAGATTTATTGGATGAGTTCTATAAATTTTCGACTAGCAATTTAACCACAATTTCATCGACTTTTATGAGTTGTGTAATAAATACACAATTTCCTGTCGAGCTGAAGGTGAATATTTGAAACGATATTTTGATCGAAATCCAAGATTAGGTACTGTATTCTCCGAGGAGGATATCGTCAAACTTTGTTCTCAGTCGAACAGAATCGATTACAATGTCATGGAAGTTTGTACGAAAATATTTATCAGCGTTTTATTTGCTTTTCTGTCGACTGTTTCTTTATCTTTGAGGGTTGCTTGTCAAAATATAAACGACAGCTGTGAACAAAAGATCAGAAAATGGATTAAAAAGGAGCTTTTTTGGGACAAATCCTGTGCGGTACCCCTGGTAACAGTGCAAGAGAAGTATTTTGAAAGAAGAAACATCGGGAAATATGATCTTTATGGAAGAAAGGAGGTCCGATGAGCCTGCCCTGAAATAAACCTCACCCCACATGTGTAAGAGAAGTATTTTCGAAGAAGAACATCGGGAAATACTATCTTTTTGGAAGAAAGAAGGGCGATAAACGATAAACCTCTCCCTACAAGGAGTTCTGTAGGAGGCTTTATACAGCCCGAGCAGTGTTTTTAACGTTCGCCTTGGCATGGCTCCTTTTTAAGATTTTCTGGCAGTTTGGTTCAGACACAAGCTATAGGAAATCAAAAAAAGGTTGATGCAATGGCTAGGTATTTAAAATCTGCAATATTTATAAAATCAACTATTTTTGACCATTTCAAACCCCCATCGGAAATAGGTCCAGGTTTTAAAAATGCAACGACATGACTGTCACCAGAAATATTTTATAATGATCTGTTAAATGATCCTAATTTTTAAAATGCTTAGCGGTACTTACTATCTTACTGAATAGATAAACAAACCCACTTCCAAAATCTATTTCTTAACAAGAACATACATAGTATTCTTTTAAAAAAGCTCATCAATTTCTCCACTGGCTTATCATTCCATTTCATTGATTAAACAGCCAGATTTATGCTTACATCGTGAAAACAGATATCTTATCAACACTTGCCATCCAAGTATGCCATGATACGCCATCCACGTTCTAAAGCGATTTGTATCTAGAACTTCATATTGTAGGCGTCCATCGGGTCGCAACACAAATCGTTTCACAATAACATTACTACCACGTGTTGCGTATACACATAGTCTATACTTTCTCTGCAATGCCTCACACGCACACATTCGTTTTCAATCTTCTTCAAGGTCCGATAAGAAAACAAATTCCTTAACTGCGCCAATTTAATAATCGCACTTAATCTGGATGAAAAAATAGAGCACTCCGTAACATGTATAGAAAAAAAAAACGAAGAAAAAGACACTTAGGGTGGTTGGTGGAGTAAGGTTTGGGGGCGCTATACAATTCGCCATTCCCAGTACAACAGTATGGTATAATGTACGTATTTAGCCTTGTATGATGTACGATATATTTCGGGATTTTGGAATTGATTGAGACCCCGCAAAACTATAATTAATTACTACAAGATAAGCGCTGTATAAAACGCCGTCTTCACACGGCAGTGGTTATCTGCTTGTGCTTTTCACTGCCCTTAATTATACGATTAAATAATACCACGGTGGTTATCCATTTATAGATGACAGTACACCGCACTTGACAATTAATTATGATACTTAAAAAAAAGTTGACTAATGTGTCAAGGTGACCCCTGAGACAGAGAGAGAGGGTGACTTGATTGAAAGTTTTCTTTTCGGTCACAGGAGCCCTGGGGGATTTATCTATCTTTTTTGAATGTTTTGCTGATGGGGTCCTATCGGTGGTGTAGTAGGCAAGTGAATGGGTTGATACAGAAGAAACCTATGAAAACGTACGGATCGGCAAAGCCATCTTGGACAAATTTAGGCAGCTAACTAGGTACATATCGGTGAAAGCATAGTTAGAGAAAGTCCTTGATCATTCCCGATTAAAAATTTTTCGTCATTTTTACATTTGCGATTTTCAAAGTAAAGGGTGTTTATTTTTTGGAGGTTTCGTTTTTAAACTGGCAACACTGTTTCTACAGACTGTCACTTTGTGACAGTTAAAAGTTGACTTGTTTTTAGTAATTTTTGCCATTTTACAATGAATAGAATGACAGAGAAACGCGTGGAAATTCAGTGATCAAATCTATTAGTCTATTTATCGAGGGGTCTCCGGTTCAACCCCCAGAAAACTGCAAGATACGCCTCAAGATTTTTCCAACTGCCCCAAACTATCACGAATGTTTGACAAACATCTACGTTCCATTATAAGATTTGACAACTTATTTCAAGTCTGGGGTCCTACTCTCTATTTCGTTCCGAAAGTCGATCCTATTCAAAATTGCTTTCCGTTCCGCTTTTCAATTCGTACTCTGCAACACTTTCGATTTTCCGTACATTTGACGTTTGGAGAAGTCCTTCCGCTTTCGAAATAGAAATATATCCTTTTTCGGAAAATTTCACTTTCGGAACGAAGCGGACTGGAAACCAATCATAAATTTGCCTTGGTGACTTCATTTAATTTAAATTTTAATAAATTTTAAACCATTTACCAAAAAAACAAGGAAAGCAACATTTTTTTTACAATGTCTGACATTTGTCAGTTGAATAACAGAGCGTCTCAAATTTGCAAATAGGGCATAAAATAAGTCCCTTTTCAGCAGCGACATACAATTTTTTTATTTTCGAAAGTTGTAGGTGAAGTAACTATGTAACAGGGAATACAATATTCATGACACGGATAATGGGGTGAAAGGCCATCATCCACACATGAACGCAACTAGTTCATATTCGTGGAAATCATTCAAAGTAAGATCAGAAACCAGTATAAATGTGTATCGACTTTTTTTTACTACAAACTTGTGAAGGCAAAAAACAAATCAATAATAAAACAAAAAAAAAATGAACTCAAAAATCGTAAAAAAAAACAGCAATTCTAAATTAAGATCAAATTGAAGTCTAAATACTTGTTTCACATGGCAGAGAACTTGATTCTTGACATAATTTCATCACTTGTTGTGGTTGTTTTTGTTTTTGTTTTTTCCTTTCTGTCTGTGTGAACTTTTACAGGCTTAAGCGGAGGTAAAAGCACCGAGTCCGGATCAGCCAATCCTCTTTGAGTTCAATATCTCGGTCATCCCAGCAAGTTAGCCTCAATCAAACGCACAATAACAACAAAAAAAAACATTGTATAAATTGGAAATAAACTGAAATTGAAACAAACAGCCTACAGCATAACAAAAAATCATTCGAAATAAGCTCTGACATTAAAGTAAAAGCTTGTGGCAAGGCACGCTTACGCACGACACTCATTGAGCATTCGCATGGCCGATTAGTGAATTAGAGTTCAATATAATAGTTTATAATATATACACTGTCGGTATACGTACAGTGGTTGGTAAAAGTTGTCGGGAGTTTTTTTTTCTCTTGTCTTGTATTGTGGCTTGGACTCATTTTATAGGAATGCAGTGGTAGAGTTTATGGAATTAGAAACACTTTGAATGTTCTTAAGATGAACGCAAAAGTGTACACATCGCCTGGGACGACCATTACCCCACAACAGCATCCCAAAATCGGATTAATTCAGCTCAAAATAAAGTTAGTCAACCTCACCATGGATGTTAGTTTAAAGGTCATGTTGTCTTTCCATATTCTGATGGACTTCTTTTTAGAGACCTATTTTGACCTTGTTTCTCACCGGCGGCGTCGGCTGTATTTGCTATCCAACATCTCAGTGTCTAGAGCAGACTTGAGGGTGTCCCATAATTCACGCAAAATGAAAATGAAATTCACGCCAATTCTGATCGCAAAAACGCCCGATTACACGATTAGGAAATGACTCATCCAGTAATTGAATTGTTTCTCTGGCTGTATGGCATGTGGGGCTGTCTTGTTGAAACCACATGTTGGTCACATCCATATCTTGTAATTTAGGGACTAAAAACTGGGTTATCATGAGACGATAACGAACACCGTATTTTCAAAGAAGAATGGTCCGATAATGCCTCCAGCCCAAACTCCGCACCAAACAGACACGCATTGTGGATGCATTTGTTTCTTGACAATTACTCGTGGGTTTTCTTAACCGCAAATGCGACAATTTTGACGATTAACGAAGCCATCAAGATGAAAGTGAGCCTCATCACTGAAGATGGTTTTGTTCGAAAAATATGCATTCCAAATTCCACTCAACGAACTCTCTTCACGCTGCATGGTCAGTAGTCTTCTGACTTCTTGAGTCAATGGTACTTTGTAAGAATGAAGTTTCAAGTCTTTTGTGAGAATTCGTTGTAGAGAGCTTCTCGAAATGCCGAATTCTTCACTATGGTGCCGAATTGATGTTCCTGGACTGTCCAGCAATAATCTCACGAACTGCTTCGGTGTTTTCTGTTGAACGACTTGTGACAGGTCTCGCTGAATTTTTCAATTATTCTCTTCACAGTTGATGGTTTTAAATCACTATGACGGCCATATTTTGTTGCAGGCTGTAGCTGACAAACCTTCACTATTTTTAAAATATTGCTCCACAATAAAAATGCGTTGTACTTTCGCATAGCGCTCTATTTTTACTAATCCCGAACTGTAAGCTGCCAGTTTTCTTTTTTTTCGGTGGCATCACTGTACTATTAAATGGCGGAAAATTCAAATTTTGCGTGAATTGTGGGACACTCTGTACAACTAATGTTCTGTCAAAAAAGGGCGGCGAAAAGTTGACACGCTAAAAAATATCTGGCAGAACTCGGAATGAATTTTGTCTTCCAATAACTGAAAAAATACCAGATCGACAAATTGATACAAAATAAATACAGATTTGATACAGACATTATGCTAGAGTGTGCTTAATTTCTACGAGGGGCGTGAGCGCGGGTACTTATATTATTATGAATGCGAATTAAAATTCATTCATAAATTGTGACGCGTGTAAAAATCATCTGAGTGGGAGTGTAAGCTGCTCACAATGTGGAACGGGTGGCAATAAAACATGTACCGTCCTATATAAACTAAACACCCATAGCCAACCAAAGTCGGAAAGATGGATGGGCAATTGAATCTTTCGCCTTCATTCTATAATGACACGGGCTCTTGACATAGTATTTAGCGGTACCAGCGGCCGTGATCAAAATATATCGCTTCCAATTATCCTCAATAATTTTTTTTAAATAGATTTTAAATCGGGGATATATATATATATTTTTTGTTTTAATACATAACCCCTTTTACAACAGCAGAGGTGTGGTATATTATAGACACGTTGTGGAAAGTAATTGATGCTGTTAAAATCGCACAACTATGCTTCCATTGTCATACCAGTCGCGTAGCCGGTACTTTTCCATCGCGTGCTTGCGTGAAATCCCTTACGGCTATCATGATGTCTCGATTTTTATTAGTGGTCGATGTTGCGATCGCTTTCACATATACAGCTCGCTTATATAAGATTCATTCTATTCCATTTGCCCTCCAAATCCAAAGCGCATAGAGAAGAAATAGGTATACCCAAGGGCGGTTGGAAACCCTTTTCAAAATTTTGTTTCTAAATGCCATCAGCGAATAATTGAAGGTTGCTGCATTCTCAGGCACTTTTGAAACAATTTATCACCCAATTATCTGCGTAAGCAAGGTAATCAACAACTTCAATCAGATTCCTACTAGTGTTAACTCTAAAAATCCTATGACGTTTGTGCACGTTCTTGGGCCTGCTAAACCGATAGAATATTAACAGAAAAAAAAAACACTAAATAGTTTAATTGGTTAAGCTTTCAATTGTAGATACATTTCGCAGAAGAAAATTTAAACAGAAAATCATGAATGGGAGGTTATGACAAAATCCATAGAAACCAGTTTGCTTTGAATGGCTTTGCTAAATACGCGCATTCGATTTGTTTTTATGGCAAAGCAGCGTACATACATATACGTCTAAATGAGCATCCCAAATATACGTGTTTTATTTACGTTTGGTTGGTGCGTTTTTGTTTGCTATTTAGCATTCTGGTCAGACTCTAATTGAGCAAGCAACTTCATGGCTTAGATCTAAATAATGCAACCAATGCGATGTTGTAAATTAATGCCCTCTAATAATTACTTTTGGTTGCAATTAAGAAATCAAAAAAGTTAGACATGTATTCATGAGAATACAGGATGACAGATGTTGTGTTGACGATGTTCGTGCCATTGCGCATTATCGACTAAATTGGGGGATATTTCTTAAATCACTTGGGGCTTATTTTTGATTGCCATATAAACCGGATGATGGTTCTGCACCTAATTGTTTTGTTGAATATGACCGCACAAACCGCAGAAAAGGTCAGTGTCATCGAATGACTAACCTGAAGGTGCATTTAAAATTAAATTACAACTGATTAGTTTGCTGCGGCGCCATCTATTGGATATTAAAAACGCATTACAAATATTTAAAAATAAACAAGACGTAGTTTGAATATACACAGAATCAGCTCGTCAACATTTTCTTTTTTTCTGATAGTCTAATTGTTATTTTGCTTTCCAAAACTTTTATTTATTTACATACTTTGCCATGGAAATTTCACACCCATTTTGATTTTAATTTATTTTCGAAAATTATTTAATCACGATTTTTCGATTTCGATATTGTTTCATTAAGGCCTTGAAATATGTATCTGCATGCGTAGTTTTGAGAACCACAACTTGACTGTTAAGTAAAAGTTAAACAAGGTTTTAATTTGTACCTACATACATATAGATATAATATTTTTATTTTTTCGTATGAATGAGCACACTTTTGTATTTATTTGACAATGATAGTCATTTAGTATCAATCAATATTTTTACTTCAACATATTTTATTGTTGTAGAGTTTGTAAGTAAAATGATTTCGGATAAAGTTTGTTTATTTAGTTTGTTATGAATCTTTTGTTATTTTTAATATTTTTGTGGCCTGATAAATGTGTGTGTGGAGAATCTTTATTGATCAGTTGATTAGTATAGCTTAGCATTTCCTATGTGCTATCTGTCTGTCACTGTCAAAAAAAATCGAAAATTAAGGCATGCTCAAACCAACGCAATGCGAAAGCTGGAGCGAATTCCGCGCTGAAAATGGTGGGATTGACCGGCATCGCCATGTATTTATTTCCCGCTCCCGCTTTTGCGTTTCGCGTTGGTTTAAGAATGCCTTTAATCAGTTTACTTGAGGATATATTAAATGTTCCGGTCTGAAACGAATTCCTCTTGTTGTTTCAGAACGTTAGTAACACTCAGCAAATTCTGTTTATACATAACATTGGAACGACAAATATAATTTAAAAAAAAAAAACAAAAAGTTTAAGAAATTGCTGTGACGTGCATGCTTGGGACTCTATCCTGCCATTTCTGTAAACGGAGGAAATCATAAAAACTTGTCATTCACAATAGATTAAAAAAAAATTACAATTTCATTTGCATATTTTTAGGGTAATTTTCACAGTTGGAGGAACTGTGTCTTTCGACAGCAATTGAATGTACATCTTACTTTGATGTTTGATGGCTCTTTTCCAACTGAAAAAATGCAAAGTAATTACATTTCTGATTGGTTCTTTATAATTAGATTATTTTTACATTGTTTGTCTTTGGGCAGATCCAAATTTTAAGTCAGAACTTACATAGTATTTCTCAAATGTCAAATGGGGGTTAAAGTAAATTTGTTTAAGGTGATTTCAGAGCTATGACTTTAAAATTGGCCAGACCTTTCCGATTTTTTACGGGAGTTTTCTTTAAAAAATAATACAGACAGCTTCTTGAAATTTCATTATAGGGTCAACGCAAATGTTTTCTTGGTTTTTTAATATATGCACATTCATCAAAAAACAAAATTAAATAAATAGTTGGCGCAACAGGTCATAGGAACCCTAGATCTAGTGTCTCACAGCCATCCTTTTGTGAGTGTTTTTATTTGGGATGAATGGAATGTACCTACAATTTTATGCCCATTCCGAACGCCTTAAATCATCAAGACATTTAAATAATACATGTTTTATGATTTTATTTGACGCAGGAGTTTTTTTTTTATCAATACGATTCCTAAGCAAATCTGGAAGGACACATCTAATTTTCTGTCTTCTATATATTATTATAAAAATCAATTGGTCTTCTTGCAAAAACTCGATAACGGCTGGACCGATTTGGACGATTCTTCTTTTGCTTTGTTCATCTTATTTAAGGGGTGGTTTAGCAAAAAAAAAAAAGATTTCAGGAAAAGCCTAAATCAAAAGCCGGAAAACGCAAAAAACAAACATAAATTTTGTATGGGAATATACAAACATCACCAATAATCGCAATACTCGAAAACCGCCGAATAGATTGAGCTCAAATTTTGAGAAAATGTGCCTACTATTTTTACATCTGAAGGTCTATGCGGTTGTCTGACAAACTTGGAAATAAAATTAAAATTACGCTAGCTCATTTTACTAGTTCTAAAATCGATGCAAAAAATTCTGATCTGAACTCGTAGGGATTTTCCCAATGAACTGCAATGAGGTACAACTCAACATGTTGTTCCTACAGAATCCCAAGGCCTAGGCCTACCTTTTTTGAAACAAATGGAAGGGGCCCACTATTTTATTTGCCATTGGGAATTCGCTTGACAGCGAAATAAAAATGCAAGACGTAATTTGTGTCCAACATAATTCGCGAACACCCCTCAAATGGAGATTCGATGAGAAATCATCTCTGTTAATTCAAATTTATTCGAAACTCTGCTATTCGGTCGATCTGGACGATGACATTCTACCTACCAACAGGGTTTCCGGCACAGTGTTGCAAATATTTGCTCGTAGAGCAACAGCTTGCCGGCAGTTTGCTTCTAAAGTCTGTGTCAATTGTTCAGTTGCCACCATATAGTGCACTTCTAAATTTTTGAAGATCTAAGATCAATTTATTAAGAGAAGTGTTGAAAAACAAAAATGGAGGATTTGGATTCAGTGACCATTGAGGATTGCTATTATTGACCGAAGAGGAATACAATGATATTGCAAAATCTATTGTAAGTAAATGTACTAAACTCCATTACTTCGTACTATCTGTGTTGCTCGAGAGTGCAAATGTCCTTGGAAAATATACTAAATTCAGCCCCCATTTGCTCCGAACATAAAATGAAATCTAAGAAACGAATGATTAGAAAGGATCTCCCAACAAATTATTAATTTTTATTCTAACTTTGTCTAATATTAGTGATTGGTATTTCTATAGCTAGGTCAGAATTGCATCCATTTGATTGGCCCTTAGAAAAATTTAGGAGAACAAAAAATGCAATAGTTTTGCTTCTTCACATCACTAATGTTTTTTTTTTTAATGTGATGCTGAGAATCGCGTTTTATTTATTTAAATCTGATGAAGACAGGTGGTATTACTTATAATACTATTCATAACCACTTGGGCACGCGTCAAATATATATAAAATAAAATGCATTCTTCACGTTGTAGTTACAACTATACGAAAACTATTTTAATACTCAAGTTTTTATTACCAACTTTTCTAAACTAATATATATTATGTGCCAGTCTAAATTAGAATCTATGGGAAAATAATGAAAGGATAACTACAGTCTTAAAGGTTAGGTATTTTTTGACTTTTTGTTTTAAAACACAATCAGTAACAATAAATCTCTCTTAAATTGAATTTTCATTTGAATTTAACAGTAATAGCAATATACTTATATGAATGCAGGTACACATGGTTTATATATAATGTCAGCAGATGGCGCTTACCTATGCTGTTGACTATTGTGAATTACATTACATATATAACGCACTATTTTACAAGAGCGAACAAAAATTGTAAGAAATTGCATCAAGATCCGTTCACAAACTGTTAGAGTGGGTTGTTGTCTTAGAACATTTGGACATTAGGCAGTGGTTTTGCACAACATACGAAACAGAATTGAGGTGAAAAATCAGTGCGGGGTAGTACATTCTTTATTTCCCTACACATTTCAATGCATTCTTTCAATCATATCTTTTCTACTCTATTTTGTCTTAACAAAACGCACTTATATACATCAGCTGAAGGGGTAATATTTTGTACTCTTTATAGTCGTTTTGAACTTGAATGTTGTGATTCAAAAACGCTTTACTATGTGCCAAGTCAAAACGTTTTTAATTTGACCTTGTATGTTCTACATACTCAAATGCTTATGGTCTACTTTTTATAAGGCATTAACCTGTCACATGAGAAATACATATGTGGAACATAAATCTCTATGAGTTATATCATCAAGTGGTCCTAACTCTTGTGCATTGTTTTTACATCATTCCATATCGAAGAGAAGGTGAATGTGTTGGTGTACCTACAGTCGTCATTTTCTTGGAAACAAGTACTATCGTATATAAAAAATGCAATAGTATTGTTTCTTCACTTATGATATGAATCAATTTTAAGTGGAGAATCGTTCTCAGAATCGAATACTCTCGTAAAAATAAAACTTAAACAATCACTTAACTTATAATCGCTTTTCTGTACTTCTTTGTTGTTGTTGTACGAAGGCATCAGTGCTGACCTAAATAGCTTATGTGCAATACATAAGTTGTGGATATATTATATACACTATGTAACAAAATAAACTGCGGAACATTTATTTAATGCATTAATTTTTAATATTATATATTAGTTAAAATATAGATAGAGAACTATAATGTTACATAATATGCAAACTCAACCCCTGTGATATACATATGTATGTATATATTTTTTTTACTATGGAGGTTCTTGTGTAGTGTTGTCCTTCAATAGATTTTCTATTTACAAAAATGTCTTGCATGTAGATGGGTAGGGTAGGTAAACAGGTGATCTTGTGGCTTCACATAGACCATCAGTTGGGTCTATTGTGTCACGGGAACCATCTATTACCTGTTGGAAACAAGACTTACCGCTTTTATTTGAGCCACCAATAAGCGCTCTTGTATCCAAATTACCAGCTCGTCCGAGGGTATGGAGCTTGTTTACCAAATGGAACCACCCCGATTTAAGTAGGAATCTTCTAGTAGTTCATCGAAGGAGAAGCTGTTAAGAATCCTCTGTCTACTCTTTTAAGGGCTGGATGGTGAACAAATTCTATTTCTTCAGCGCCTCTGCAGCTTCTGCAGAAGTCATTATGTGTCCAGTAATGACCCCCGTGATTATGCGAATATCCTTGCGGCTCAGTCCGATTATGAATTTGGATCTTTTTTTGCTCACTACTATGGCCATCGTTCTTTTGTGTGCCTTAATGTATTGAGATTTGTCCAGCGTAGGTTTGTTCTACTCCATAGGAAATCTTTATTGCAAGCGTACTAAGCAGAGTTGTTACAGATTCTAGGGCCATTGGTGTGTGCATTTTCAACCCGTTTCTTGCAATCTCATCGCTCTGGTACCCAGCATAAGGTCACCGTGTTGGCTTGTAATATATGTAGTTGCATAGTATAGGAAGATCTGGGCGGTATGGGATAAGTTCTCCCCTTAGTCTGAAAATAGTGCTCATCATATCGGGTGTCATAACATACCGATTTAAGTTCTATTTAAATTCTTATGGGGTACTGCTAACAATAGATAAGAGTTGAAACAAACATTAAAGACTGACAACTCAGCTTCGACACCAAGTTCAGTCTAATAACTTGAATGACCAAGAGAAATGACATTTCACATCAATTTGTTTTATTTTCTATGCACTTTTAAGTGCGACAATAACTACTGTGCTAATCTTTAATTTATCTATCTTGCTCAACCCGGCATTTATGTAATATACTGAATTGCAAAAAGCATACTTAAACATGGTGATTAAGCTAATACATTTTCTTATTTCCTTTTTAGGCTGATGACATATTTGAAGACATTCTACAATACGATTCTAGTGCATTAAACGAATCGTTTAAGTTTGATAGCAACTATTCATCAGATTTATCAATTAAACAAGAGCCACAGTCATTAACTGATGCTGAGATGCACGCACTGGCTAAAGACCGCCAAAAGAAAGATAATCATAATATGAGTAAGTATACACATTTTCCTATTCCAATTTCGTTCGTCTTCCGTATCCTCCTCTAATCTAAATCTAAATGTAAATCTAAATCCTCTATATAAACTAAAATAAAAAAATTAATCTTTTTTGTATTTTTAGTTGAACGACGACGTCGTTTCAACATAAATGATCGTATAAAGGAACTCGGTACACTCTTGCCAAAAACCAATGATCCTTACTATGAAGTGGTACGTGATATACGACCAAACAAAGGCACGATACTTAAATCATCTGTGGATTACATAAAATGCTTGAAACATGAAGTGAATCGCCTGAAGCAAAACGAATACCGCCAAAGGCAAATGGAAGTTCAAAATCGGCGCTTAATGAATAGAATTAAGGTAAGATCTGTTGACGATTAAAGACTGTATAGAGATTGATTAAAATCGGAATTGGTTGTGTCATGTAGTGCATCTTGATCGTGCATCTATTGCTAGTTGATTTTTTTGTTTTTACGTAAAATGTTATTAAACTCATCAAGTGTTTCATTCGGATATACACATAATAAAGTTTTGGTTAGAGTTAGACACGATTAAACGTTTAATACTTTGTATCATTATTCATTACATATATGCGATTACTAAATGACTTTTAGTAGGGGTATAGGCTTGATGTATATCGGGAAATAATAAGGCGTTCTACAAAGTTGACTAAAAAAAAGTATGGGATCTAGTCGCCGCATCTGTGAACGAGCAAATGTTTATGGAGTTATAACGATTTTACACACACGAATCGTCAAAAAATTGCTCGTTCACGGATGTAACTATGAATGCAATTTGAAACAGTATAATTGGCGAGATGAAACTCAGACATTAATTTGTATGCATTTTTATATTTGTTAAATAACTTTTGTATTTCTATTTATAGGAACTTGAAATGCAAGCAAAATCCCATGGTCTACCTCTGTCGGAATTCAATTTAACATCAGTTTCGGCGCCAACACCTAATTCGTATCTCAAATGCTCAAGTCCAACGTCACACAGTCATCATTCGACGCCACTAATACCAGACATTGCTGATAAGGTTAGTTGAAAATTATTAAGTCTAAGCTTGTGTCTACTATGATGCGCCAGTAAAAAAATGTTTGGTAATAAAATTCAATAATTTGCAAACGTTGTTCGGGCGTAACTCTATGCATGGTGAAAAGGCAATGCTAACTGAGCATTTTTTACTTCGACATGCGTGAGCTGTCAAAAAAATCAGGCAAAACAGCAAAAACATCACCGTTTACCTTTAAACACTTTTTTTTTTTTGTTTTGAATACATAATAACTTTTGATTATATTTTTCCAGGTTTCCGATGTTGTGTCTGAGGCAAATCTCACCCTAAGTCAAATGGAAGATCTTATGGAAGACAAACATCCTGTACAAGGTAGCGATCCAATGCTTTCGCATCATCTCCTTTCATCGCCACACTCCCCAACATTGCAGCGTTCCATGTCGAACGGCAGCAGCGCCTATGCCAATGGCAATAGCAGCTGTCTAAGCGACAGCAGTAATTGCCTGAGTGGAACACATGGCAGTATGCTGCCAGGCGATGATCTATACCATCCAAATCATCATCGTCATCATCATCATGACCAACAACAAAACAACAATAATAACAATAATAGTAATCTTAACACCAATAACAATCACCATCAGCATTACAGTCAAAATGGCAATAACGGTTGTGTATCTGATTGTCCTGGTAATGAGATTTCACGCTCCCATCACAATCACGGATGTGATCCCCTCCTATCATCCTCACGTCAACAAGTTGAGCTCAATATTATCAGTGATTCTTTGCTATCATCAACGCATAATCTACTATCGCCATCGCATCGATCAAATATGGATTCGATTCTATCCTCACCCGACACAGATTCCTTGGTAAGTGACATTGATATGGTCGCATGATAATTACTGCAACTTGGATGGAATGAAGGAAGGAAAAAAGGAAATAGAAAAAAAAACTAGAGGAATGTCCCCCACACCCCCCAACCCACCCAAAGAGCACGAAACGATGATGCAGACGAGATAAACAAGGTTACACAGTGCGGGCCAATAGTATTTACTATAATATTCTTTGATAAGTTTTTCTTTTTTTGTTTTTCCTTTTTTTTTTGTATCTATGTATATAAAGATTATGTGTTATCCACGAGATAGGGGCTCGGTTCCCTTGTCTAATTTTAATTTTATTTTACTTAAATTTGAAATAGAAAAGAACAAGAAACTGAACTGTACAATGGAAAATAAATTTAAAAAAAAATTACTAAACAAAAAGCAACATTCCATATCAAAAATTTGTAACAATAGTTTCTTGCAATGGATGAATAAGAAAAAAAGGACCAGTGATGTGTGTGAAAACTTTAGGGTTTGCCAAAACAAAAACTACAACGATCACAAAAATTTTAATCAACTTAATATTATTGCTTAAACATTATTAAGAAATGTTTTTTATTTATTTAATTTTTAGAACAGATTGTTCTGTTGCTCAAATTTAGCAAACGAAAAACTTTAGATTATTGTTGTTGTCGACATTTAAGAAGGTTCCTTAAACGGTTAAAGGTGAGCTTAACGTTTTGGAGCCAGTGTTGACGACATAAGTTCCTATCTCATGTCTCCTATTCGATTCTATATTTTCCTAATGCAATCGTGCATGTTTGGCGACCGTTTAGCCGGTAATTCAAGCGGCAAATTGTCTTGACAAATTTATTGATACAATTCACAAATCGAAAGTCGGTGCTTATCACAGATTGTTCTCAAAATACCAAAGTTTGTTTTTTTTTATTTAAAAACACTGCACGTATACGGTTAATGTAAAAAACCAAACATTTTTGTAGCCGACGTTTTCGTATCATTTTGTTAGGAAACGCAAGAATTTTTAATTTCATTTCTTTAAGTTTATAACAAGTAGTTTTAAGTGCATTACCGAATAATCATTGTAGCGATCCGAAAGTGCTGGAGGGACTATTGAAATGCGCATCTACACCATCACAGAATTACTTGATATTAATCACAAAGCTGTATCAAAACTGACATCAATTTCAAAGTTACGTCACAAATGTACAAATGTCAGCAAACAGACGAGAAAAAATTTAATAGCTTAAAATAGTGAGTGATTGATTCCATAGGCCAATGTACATATATTTTTGCTTGTTCTTATTTATTTTTATTTCGTTGACAAAATATTACCTACTGTCGAAACACATAATCTAAAAGGCGCACATATAAAAGAAAAAACAAAAACACTACACAATACTTTTAAGTTACCTTTAGACTTAAAAAAAACGAAACAGTATTTTTCATTAAAAATAAAAAAATTAAATGCCATGCGCAAATATAATAAGGAAATGCAAGAGAAACGAAAAACTAAATAAAAAAATAAACGTACACATTGTATGTAGTTATTTTATTTTGATTTTTCTAAAATAAAACTATGGTTGATTATTTCTTAAATAAAAAAAAATTAATATATACATATATAATAGATACACGTGCATGTATATTTACAATGTAATATTTTGTAGTTTATTTTATTTTGATTTTATTTTAAAAATAAAATTCAAAAACATGAAAAAAATAAAACTATTTTAGTGTTACAAATAAATACAACAAAAAAAAATAAAGATCTAAGTACATAAGTTTTTTTTTCTGTAAAATTATTTTCAATTTATGAAGATTATTTTTTAATTATTATTATTTAAATAAAGACTCAAAGATATAAAAAGTAAACAAATCAATGGTTTAATTTATTTGGGGTAAGATGACACAAATCAGGTAACTTTTCAGACAATTGTGGTAGGAACGATAGACCTCCTAAACCAGCAAATCAGTGCTGAGGTTAGGTACAAATTTAAGGGCAACTTCCCTACAGCCATCAGAAAAGTCCATCCGTAAAAACAGGAAACAGGCAACATAAGCCACGCTGGGGGCTTATTCCCAAATGCGCGGCGGATCGCTTTTCATGGCGGATTGGTATTTTTGTATTTCCAAAAGCTGTCAAAAGCGATAGCTATTCAGGTGACGAATTTATTGCCAGCAATCCTCACATTAGCTATCACTTTTGAATGGATCGAATCGCATTTGGAAATATAAAAATACCAATCCGCCGCGCATTTGGGAATAAGCCCCCTCCCTGAATTGCGGGCAAATTATTTTTAAATAAAACAAGGTTCTGTGAAAAATTGTACAATTCTACAAAACAGTTGTTAGCAAACATTTTTAAAGTCGCGTTTTCTAACGAATTCAGTTTACATCAGAGGCTCCAACAAGAGAAGAACCCAAACAGGTAAAGCAGTGCCCAGGAACATATCTAGTCAGGGTCACCCGCAAAACAGCGGCCTACATAAATATTTTGAATTTACATTTAATAAAAAATTAGCTTACCGCATTTTTACTAGGCACAGGCCTTGTAGTGACTCATCGAAGCGTTTTCTTTTGAAATTTTAAATTTCCAAGCGGATACGAAAAATGGAAGAGAAAAATTTAATTACCAAAATAAAATCCCGATTTATATAATCTTTTGCAAAACAGAAAATTACCACACGAATGCTTTTACCCCGGAAATGCAAAAATGAACTATTATTAGAACACTTGCACGATTTGAAAACCTATAAATTCAAATTTCAACTTGATTTAAAATAATAACCACAGGTTGCAAGTTGCGACTTGCTTTTCTTTCCGGCAGACACCAAAATGGCGGCTATGAACTTAATTTTTAATTTCACAAATAAAGCCTTTACAACGACTTTCGGTGGATTTTTTTAACTTCCAAAAAGCGCGTAATTTGTTAATAAAACGAATAATCATATTTTCATAACCGAATTTACACATTTTGAATACTTTTTCTTTATTTTAATTTTCTACTATAGGTACACCATTTGAAAGAAACTTTAAATTCTACATCGGCTTTTCAGTCAGCCATTACGGCCATTACATAAAATGTGTGAAAGCATGTTCGGTACCGCCATCGAGCGAATTTCGTCGATGTGTTGACGTCACTTTGCACGACTTAAGCTTATTTTTGAATTTTTCGTTAGTTTTGAAAAAGAAAATGTTTAAATATGAGTGATTGAATATATTTTTCCAAACCTCAGTTACAGAATATGGAGTTTTAAAAATTTTGTTTATGGACTTGAATTCGAGCAAAAAATGCAGTAGAATCAGTAATGAATTGAGAGCACTTTTTTCTGATTTACGTGATTGTTCCCAAATAAATTGTGAAAAATTGTGTTTGGCAAATTTAAATGCATATTAAAGGTACAAGTATACAAAAATCGAGAAAGGAAGGTATAAATGTGAAAGAAACTCGCAACTGTGGGCAAATTACATAGCATAGCTGTCGGGGGTCGTTTGGGACGATTTATTTCTTTTCAATGCAAACTCTTCGGGTTTAAGGCAGTTTATGATCAATTTGACACAAATAAAAATCTATAAATTGTGAGCAGTCAACTGTCTGGAATTTTACTGATCAATGTTATTACGATTACAGTTTGACAGGCTTCAGAAAATGTATTATCCGAAGTTGTATTAATTCAAAATGTATCATAACCTAGAGATTTAATGGCGATTTGATGATTCGTTTGTCAATTGGGTTAAATTATTATTTTCGGATAATTTTCTGAAATTTTTGTGGTGGAAAACGAATTATCAGCTGTCACAAAAATTATCCTGCTCCGGGAGCAAGATTATAAATTATCCTATATGGGCTAATTTGTTGACGTTTTCTGTTGCTTGAGTTTTGCTAGAATGTTGAAGAGGAAATAAAGCACTGAATTTCAATCAATGAATAGTGTAAAATTCGATAAATCACTGTTCTAAGATTGATGTTTGGTGAACTTTTGTTTGAAAACTTCCATAAATGTCAAAAAATTATCCGAGGATAATTATTAAGCCCAATGTCTAATCATTTTGACATCAACATATAAATGCATGCCACCGACCAGGATCAAACGACGTGCTTTGGAGTTTTTAATATTTAATATGCGTACCATCAGGCAGACGTCCTCTAGGTAGACCTTAGATGAGATGGTTAGATGAAGTTCATAAACTCTCCTCTACCCGTATGGGGATTGCCTTTGATGATTTATTGTCTATGGCAGAGAATCGAGAGCTATGGAGGGACCACTTGAGCAACCTCCACCTGCGACCCACTTAATGGATAAGTGGGCCATCGAAAATGAATGAATAAACGTCACGTTGAGTCCAAACGCACGACTGACTTTTGTCTTCCGAAGTACGCAATTCTCTGTTTTATTAAACAAAATGTCAAATGCACAAAGGACTGAATAGTTTTGTGATTCATTGCAAGTCCGGAGACCTTCAGAAGTTGAAAATAAGTGCCAAAGAAACAATAAATATGATGAAGGACAACTTCCATAGAAGCGCAGTGCCGACGAATGAAATGAACTATTTTGTTAGATCTTTTGAAAAACTAGAATAAGACACATTGATCAAAAACAAAATGTCGTTTCTTAACGATTTTTAAAATATCATCAATTGAGTAAATTGCCTTTTAGCATCTATGTATACCAACTATGATAATCAAAAGCAATTTGTTACCTATATTTACTTTGTCGAGTTCATTCAGTGAATTAATATTTTGCACTCTACTGGCATACAACAGTCATCTCCATTTTTGTTGTTCTTGCCAGAGCGAGTATTGCTGTCAAAGTTGGCACATGCAGGTACATTTTGAAAAATCCCAATTTGTGAATATTTGATTGTTTTTTTGCGAGTATTGAAGGTTTTTTTTTAAAGACAACGCAAGTAACCATGAGTGCAAATGATCTCTAAGATCAACGAAGTGTGAATTCATAAAAGAAAATCTACAAATTGCGTTTACGGTAGATTAGGTGAGTACTTGTAAGGTTTCTTTTGGGATCAATGTACTGTCAAAATATTGACAAATTTACACTGACTAGCTATTACTGACATGAAACATAGCTAGGGGTATCGCGAATAAATTCCGATGGAATTTTTTCCCTTGTCAGCAATGTAAATCAAATTGCTGAATGGGAAACATTCCGGGGGAAATATTATTCGCGATAGGGGTGAGCGTCTTCCTCGTAAATTTTTATAAATCCAATCTTAGCTGAGAAGCAAATACAGCGGTTGTTTTTTTCCCTATGTCGATCTGCAGCAGACGCATTTCTATTTTCATCATTCATCATTCATTCATCTACTTGAATTTTCCTCCCTGCGCCTAAAACTATATTATCTGTCATATTCGTTCGGTTTCTCACTCTCGTTGCGTGTAGGTGTCGCTGCTTTATTTTACCATTGGTTGTCTTCGTTCGGTTTGTGTCTATGTTATCTTCGTCCATTCACGATAGAGGTGCGTTCTGCAGGTGTCACTGCTATCATTTAACTAATTCAAATCTTCGTTCGGTTTGTGTCTATGTTATCTTCGTCCATTCACGATAGAGGTGCGTGCTGCAGGTGTCCCTGCTATCATTTAACTAATTCAAATCTTCGTTCGGTTTGTGTCTATGTTATCTTCGTCCATTCACGATAGAGGTGCGTGCTGCAGGTGTCACTGCTATCATTTAACTAATTCTTCGTTCGGTTTGTGTCTATGTTATCTTCGTCGATTTACACTGAAGGTGTCGCTGCTTTCAGTTGAGTTTTTATTTCCCGCCGGAATGGTCATGGCTGTCAAAGTGTCTGTAGTTAAAATTTTAAAAATCAAAATTTTCGCATTATTTGTTAAATTTTTTACATTTTTTATTAATCTAATTTATTATCAATACGTATTTCATCGAATTTAAATGTTTTTTACTGAATCGCGAGTGTTTTTTAAGTGAAAAAAGCAGCGCGTCCATATCAAATGTGCGCCTATGGAATTTTCATGAACACTTTATTAACGTTCACCGGTAGAGCAGCGAAAATTATTCGAACTGAAGTTATTCAAATTGTTCCCTGTAATTTATGTCATATTTTCTAATGTGTTGGGTGAGTTTACATGGGAATTCTGATACTTTCTGTAATTTTAGTTTCGTTTGCTTAGCTGGCTATATAAAAAAGCCGCAGGCTTTTGGGTTTTGATTCGATTCACATTGTCGAACATTTTTCTCTGAATAAAATGACAAAAATGCATCGAGTTGCATTTTGACTGGAATAGTTAACATTTAACAACCACAGCAATGAATTATTTGTGATAGCAGCAACACGGTTGAAATTCACCGTACCTACAATTTGGAAACATTTGCAATGGTCAGTCAGTAGACATAGTGCTGCGTTGGAGTCTTTTAAACAGGATCCAGTTTTTATGGGCTATAATTATTGCAACCGTCACACAATCACTTCCGCTGATTGGAATTATTAGATTCAATGGATTATTTTACACTGAGTAACGATTCTCGCTAGTTGGGTTTGACCCTGACAATTTCTGTTGGGAAATTTTTTGTCTATTTTAGAGTTACCGTGTTGCTGCATTGAAAGGTTATATTTTTCTGTATATTCCTCAGAATTTCGTTTGCTCTTGATATATTGTTACAACTTATATAAGCGCAGGTTGTGTTAGTCAGCGATGCATGTACAACTTTCCGACACTTGTGATTCGAATTAATCCACATTGGGTGCATTTCCGTACCGAGAGGGGTACGTACTCGGCTGAAATCAAATACTGTAGCATTTTGGGGCTTTGAATGAGGAATTTCTTACGCTTTCCGTTGAATGCACGTGTCTTTCTATAGAAATTTGCGTCTGATTTCTCAAATTTATTGACAGATCATCGGGCTTACTGTTACTGCCATTTATACCGCTGGGTGCTGACATTCTATTTGAAGAAATTTGTAAGTGATATAGCCTTTCCAAGCGAATAACACAATTTCTTTATGGCTTCACAAATTAAATACATTTGCTTGCTTTTATTAGGAGGCAACGTGTTTACTACACAGGCAAAAATTAACTAGTGCCAAAATCATTAACTCTTTTTTTCTTTCAATTTCAGGTTAATCGTTCGTTTTACTATATCTCACCCAGCGTGCCTTAAAAAAATCCCGTTTGTAACCAACCAACTGTACGGCGCTTATTTTATTTACTTCGCGATTGTGGCTCCCCCTATGTATCGCGTGTCGATTAATACTGTTGTTCGTCGTTACGTTTTTCCATTTTTACTCCCTAACAGTGTTTCCTAAAATGCGAAATTATTGATATCGGCCCTCGCGAGTCGTGAGTGTTTATCATTACCGTAAAAAAAAGAATGCCCTCGCGAGAAAAAAAAATAGGCTGTTGCTATTCGCACGTTGTTCGGTACACGACTACGTAACGAAATGTCAAAGTTTATATTGCGTCAAGTTGGGGTATGTGGCTCGCTACGCTCGCGGCAAGGACTCTAAACTCCAGTATAATCATTTTCGGACATTATGCCGTACGTTTAGGATCAAACTTTTATATTTATAAAGAGTTTTTAATAAAAAAAGGATTACGTTACGTTGATTACGTAGTCGTGTCCCGAAAATCGGTAAACGTCAGTTCAGTACAAAATCTGTCAAAATGAACGTGCGTATAGCCACTTCGAAAAAAATATACCTTTCCCCGTTAAGAGACCACGTTACATTTCTCTAAGCTTTGTGTGTTTTAAGTGTTTTCTCAATCATAATCTCCTACAGTAAAATAAAAAATTACCTCGCGAGTGTTACCTTCTTTATGTATCGCTAATCCCCTTAATTGTCTTAAATCATATGTGCCTATTCTAGTGTCAGTGTTACCTAAAATCTTAATAGCCTAACCTCGCGAGTGTATATGTCGCGCTGCATATTTTACGTACCCTTCACTCGGTCTTATCCGGTTAATCGTGCGGTCGTAAGGTCCTTTGGAACAACTCGGCGTAATATGACGCCGTTACACACATATTTAGCTAAGGTGAGTGTTTAGTTATGCATTTTCTATATTCTTTGTAAAAAAAAAATAAATAGATTGCGTAACGGGTCCATATAGGAAACCTAGGCTTCCCGCTTTTTGCACTCTTTCATTTTCCTTCTGAAAATTTGATATTCTTTCCTTATTTTTTGCGCGTTGATATGACATTTGAATTGATTTCCCTTTTGCTTATCACTGAAAGAGTTATCCGTAAGAGTTACCACAACCTTAAAAATACCTTAAATACATAGCGTTGGCGGTATATCCCACCGTTTCCAGGACGAAATTCGCTCCCGCTTTTGCATTTTCGCGTTGTTTTCGAGCAGACCTTAATTTTGTATTTACCCAGTTCAACGGTATCAAAATTCGCTTACCTCCAACAGTCTGCAGTTGTTCCCCTTTGTTTTAAATCTATTAATAAATCCATTTTTAGTGTATATAAAAATGTTGTTTATTAATTATTCTTCTCACCATTAATTTACCTATTGTGTACTGTAATCCTTACCACTTATAACAATTGTACGCATAAAAAAGATAAATATGTTTCATTTATTTATAACAATTTATAGACATATATAATTATTATATTTTTAACACGGCGTTAAATTACTACCAACCTTTTGTAACAATTATTTTAGAAAGTTATTTCATAGGTACAGTTATTTATATTAACATCTAAGAGTAAGAAGGAAGGCGGAATGGTTACTGAACCTTTTCTTGGCCATAGCTCAAGTCTCCATACGTATATTTGGAATGTATGTTGTAATATTAATATCACCCCAGTATAGTTTCTAGAATTTCCCCTTTATTGCAAAATAATCTCCCTTTTATTGGGAAATTCTAAAAAAAATTCTCAAGGGCGATACACCAATTTAAGTAGGACCTTTTGCAAAATTGTTGTGCTTTTCCATTGGCCAATGAAAAGCCAAGATTGATTTAGTTTATTCGTTTCAAGGACGGTAAAGTGCACAGTCAAACACAAGTTTTGTTATTGTTTAGCTAAAAAAAAAACGGAATGCGGACCGACGCAGTCCACTGCGATTTCAAATATAATCAGTCCAAATATTTTTATATGGCTAAAGGTAGGATTAAGTCTATATGATGACAAAAATATGAACCAAAATTGAAAAATTTCGCACATTGATATAATGGTTCTCCCTTCCTACGAAAGAAAAAAATTTACACGTTCACGTAGTGATCAATCAAATGTATATCCACGAAGACAAAATTTACGGGTCCAATTGCGGTGTCAAATTGACCCAAAATGTATATTTTTGTTATTGCTCCATTTATTGAAATTCGTTTGAAATAATTATTGTCTTCGGTAGATTTTTGCGTAGATCACTGTAGCCACAGATTGCAAAACAAAATTTCCCCTTTGGGACATTTTTCCACAACGTAGAAAGACAAAACATCTAGATTAACGAAAATAATTCTCAAACCTCGCTTTAAATCAAATCGTAAATAAAAACTGATGCAAAACCAGACATTACACCTTTTTTCCTCATCAAACTGTAGAATTTTACTGGCGCATACTTTGCGCGACTTGGCGGCAAGAATATTCACTCTTAAATGTGTCTCTGAGCAGTTTGAAACAAACAAATACTAAATTTCTATTAATTCTAGTAATACTAAGAGTCGTCGTATCAAATAGAATGTGTTAAACCAACTGATGCTACCATTCACCCAAAAATTCCATGCGATCCCGATTAAGTTTGCCCCACCCATTTCACGGCTTACAAAATCCAGCACAACAGCTGGTAGCTGCAATATCCTTTTGAAAGGGATACGGTCCCCGCATTAGTACATCCAGCAGTTGACAGTGTGAGCTAGAAATGTGATCGTAAAAGTTAATAAAAATCTTAATCAACAATTTCGACTAGACTGAAGGTACTACTATAATAGGATTGCATGAGCTTAAGACAGTTGTCATACCACTAGCTATCTTGGTTCGGAGCGGAATAAATTGCAAACTCGCACTTTTTTTAGGCGACATTTTGACAATGAATTTCAACCGTTTAAATTTACTCAAATTTACCAATAGGTGTTTCTAGCATTCTATGGAGAAATCCAAGATGTTTGTCATTTTGTTTCACTAGTTTATGTTGGCTAACTTAAGTCGCATGCAATCCTATTATGGTTCCTCCGTAGGACTCACCTCATGCTAATTTCCAAATCGTGAACAATCTCGCCGTCACAATTCCATTGGCTTGTCTTTGAATTCTCGTCTTCGTTGATCGGATGGCACGATCCATCACAGGCATATTCTTCGCTTTGATTAGCACGGAAACAAAACTTTTTTGTACGATAGACTTCGACAAATGGCAGGTCGCGCTGAAAGGAATTTTGTTTTATTGAAAATTTGCTGCAACTATATGCCAAAAAAAAAATTTTAGAACTCACAATATCCCCATTTTTGTTAGCCATTTTTATGAGCAAACGGATATTGTTTAGGAATGTTGTTTTATGAACCAAAATCAGATCGATCGAACCATCTCCCAAATGACAATACTTGGACATACCATTCGGACTGCGAGAACAAGCACAAGTTATATTGGCTCCGCTTATCATAAAGAAACCACCTTTGATTGCCTTCCAAGCAGTTTGGTCTGTAGCGGGGACTCCTTCTCCATCGGTATTAAAGGAATTGCGGGAAAAATCATTCAGACTCTCTATCACACTCAAATTGGAATCTGTTTCTTTAAAAATGTTATTATCACAGCTATTGTTAATTTTGTTCGTTGCGTTTGTTGTTGGAATTCCATCATCTGGATATTGCTTATAGTTATCACACTTTTTCGTTAATATTGAAGAGGTAGCAGTAGTTTCATTTTCCGTGTCGCTATTGCGATTTGAGTCCTGAATTTTATAGACCTCATTGGCCAGAAAGCTTGAACTTAAGCAGCGGTGACAATTAACAAAACATTTCTCGTCGTCCACTTCTTGACTGCTGACCACTGACTGATCGATGTTTTGGTCGGATCTTGATGAATTCTCATCATTCGATAGTAGAATTCGTAGTTCAGCCGGGTATCCAGTGTTTGTTAGGAAGTTTTTAAATCCTGAAAGAAAATTTTAAACAAGTTGGTCATGTGGTGAGGTTTTAAGGTTTTTTTTTTTAGACTTAATAAAGCAAAATGCATATTTAGTCCCCTAGTGAGTAAATGTCAAAGTAGGTTCTACTACTGTCTTTACAAACAATTGTGTGCATGGGCGACTATAAAGAACCGAAAAAAATAGGATCAGGATCTTTGTAGCCCTTTTTACAGAGGGTACGCCAATTAATACTACTTTATTCCACGTTGCGCAAATTGCTCTATAGAAAATCAGACACGCAGAAGAAGACTCGGACCATTGACATAATATATATGGACTGCTAGTAGACAGCTTCGCATTCCAACATAACCTCTAGCTCTCTTGGTTCGGAGCGGAATAAATTGGAAACTCGTACTTTTTTGAAGTGACATTTAATGTAAACAGTGACGCAACAATTTGAATTTCAACTGTTTAAATTAACTCACGCCCAATAGATGTCTCTAGCTTATTTTTTGCTCCGAACCACTAGCTTGATTAAAAGCTTTTTTAGGACAGTAATACTCTCGGATGTTTGCCGGACGTTCGCGAGAGGTGGTGCAGTGGAAAAAAATGTGATTTGTGTGATCGAACCTGGGACCCCTCGCACTGTAGTCCAGGACACGGTGCAAGCAATATTTTTTTTTAGTTTCGTTCCATTTGGCGCTTAGCCCCTAAAACTGAAAGTCAGTCACAACTCTTCTGAAAAGGTAGATTTCACTTAAAAATAGCCCCTCCGACATAAAGCTGGAGAATGTTTTAACAGACAGACGGACTATAGATGAAAACTAAAAACTCACCTGTATATTCATAACGCTTTGTTCCCATCCAACGATATCTTTCACTCTGCAAGGCAATATCACCCAAATACCCATAGGACATCACGCTAGCGCAAAACCGTATTAGACCATTCGAATTCTCTACGCTGCAAATATCAAGACCCCTCTTCTGTCCCAGCACCATGTGTATAGCTGCCGTCATCACATCATGTGTACCGTGTAGACTAAAGGCCACTGTGTCCGTACTACCCGCTGGTATAACAGCAACTGGTATTTTTGGTTTCGGGATAAACTTCGGTTTCAAGGCGTCCATATTTAAATCTTTTATAGCTCGAAATATAAGGCCATTCACAACTTCGGCAAACGTTCCGTCACCCCCAACACAACAAACCGCATCATACTGATCCAAGTTGTGTGTCATCATAATATCATGAATTTGATTGGCCCTCTGGGAAATGATACAACTGGCCTCAATGTTGGCCAACTGAAACAATGGCTTGCAATATTTCTCATAGGTAACAAGTCCACGTTTTTGTCCCCCAAATGGATTGATAAAAACCAAAACATTGTGCAAACGGTTCTGATCTCTAACCATCTTTTTCAGTGCACCGTACCACTGCGTTACGATATGCGAATCGGAACTGTGCAGTGTAACGGTTTTTTGCCTCCATCGATTGCAGTCTTGTTGAGATTTGATGACACGTTTTGCATAATGAATCGCTAGAAAATGTTTTACCCGTTTCGGAGGTGTCGCTACCGAAGTCGCCGTCGTCGCCGTCGCCGTCGCCGCCGCTTTCGTATGCACTTGACTTTGTTCATTCGCATTGCGCTGTTCCTCGCCTAGCCTGTCATCCGACCGCTCAACGGTAATTATATCACTTACAGGAATCACCGATTTATCTGGAATAAGAAAGCATCAGTGAGAAATTGCCACCATTTACGTTTGTATCCTACCGTTTTCCTTAGCATTGACTTCTCTCTCCCAAATGATTGTTTCAAAGTTAAGCAGTACCCGGTAGCGTTTCTTTTTCATAAAAAACGTATTGAGGAGTATATCCGATTCCTGTGGGTGCATCATTGCCTAGTTCGTGCTTTTAATATAATGTTGGATTATGTTAGTCGATTTATTTATTTCCTTTACTTAAAATAGAGGAAAATGTATGTGTCAACTAACTGAGTAAGATTTTGTCACAGTACAAAGTTGTCTATCGTGACCTACAAAGTATTTAAGTCTATAAAATTTTTTTAAATGCATTGCTTTAGGCGCGTCAGGTTCTAGGTTCAACCCCCAAAAAAATCACAAACTATGCCCTAAGGCTTCTTTTAATGACCCACTTCTCGCGTGGGACTGAAAAAACTTTCAAGAGTGTCCTAAGAAAACTTCTCATTCTAGGTTCAGTCGTTGAAAAAAATGCCAACAATTTGTGGGTCCCTTCCATTCGTCCCAAAAACAACAAAACTTACCTAAATGAAGGGTTGTCAAAAGGGTTTTCTATGAACTTGTTGTGGCCACCATTTATTTATTAACTTTATTTAGCTTAAAAATTAGAATTTATGCCATCTAGTCTAATACAATTTTTATTTTCCAGGAGCTGTAGTTCCAGCTAAATCCTACTGGTGAGTTTTATTACACTTTTTCCAATGAATATAAAATGGTATCTAAATCATTTCTAAAATTATAATCAATCCTAATACCGCAACTGATTTAAATGTTGTTCACCATCTATGATGAAAATTTTCCCTTTAGTTTAACTTTGTCAGTAGGTAGGTCTAGTGTTGGGACTTTTTGTTAGAAAAAAACACAACATATCTTACATCTACTACCGAGTTTCATCAAGTTCTTCGTTAATCTACTCCAACTGTCGATTGTGAATACATATTTAAGGCATTTAGCAAAAACCCATTTTTGATTTAACTTCTTGCATAATCTGTGATAGTTTTCAGAAACGAAAAGGGATTTTTGTAAATTTGCTGGAAAACTTGAAAAAACTCTTGATATCGAAAAGAAAATGTACAGCACATTTTCCTCTGTCACTTTTTTTTACAATTAAAGGAATATTTTTACCAAAATTGAGGCCTTTTTAGATCCCATAGTTTGGGGCATTGGTTATGTTAATATTCGACTACAGGACGACTATATTTTCGACGGTCGAAATTCGGTTATGTAGTATACGAAAACAGATATTTAGGCATCTGCTAAACAGAGAGGCCGACCCCTTCGTGTCGAAAAGAGATGAAGTTTTTGGTGCCCTACATGGACCGATCTTCTTAATTTTTTTTTAATGTTTAAAAATGTTTAATATTTTATATATTATTTTTAACTTTTTAAATTAAGAAGAAACCATAAAACTTTAAAAATATTGTTTAGATCGTAAATGATTAAACTCAAATCTGCGAAGAGGAAAAAATCTAGGTATTCTTGCAACTTTTTGCAAATGATTGTTTGGAATTTTAGATAATTTAAAGGAACTGCCAGTTTTCAAAATTGGAAATCTCTATCATCAGAAATACTAATCTCCGACATTTCTTTCACACTCAAAAGTTAGTTTCCTAGTGTTCCAACTAAAGTCTACACACAAATAGCTGCGCGTTCAAAGTCCTAGACTATATAGAAAACATTATAGAAGAAACTAATACTGAACATGAGCTTATAGACGGACGGGTAAATTATATTCTTTTCAGTCGCATACCTTTCCTAAAACACATACCTTCATTGTTAACGAGCATACGTGACACCTAGCAACAATTAGAAGTCTGTGCGATTTGTCACATCTTTCTGCCGACACGATTGTCGCGAGTTGAAATTAATCATTATGTACTGACAAGTGAATCCACACACTTGCGATTTTAATCCCTACCTACGATTACAAAATGATAGTCGCAGAAAGATGTACCTAGTAAAATAAATGAACAAAAGATAGAAGGAATGAATTTTCATGCAACTTCTGAAAACTGTTTGAAAATTTGGCATAACGCATAAATTAGCCAAAAAATCGGCGCAGTTAATTATATACATTTCTTAAAAATCAAGTCTTATGACTTCGGCATAAAATTAAGTGTCAGAAATGATACACACCCCGAGTAAATTATCGAACCATCCGTATATCACTTTTTGTTCACGTGTAAAATTCACAATAATTGTCAATTATTGACAAAGAGATGACAATTCCAAATTGACATTGTGGAAACCCCACCTTTAGCTAGGACTAGAAGTGTTGTCGGAAAAAATGTGGATAATAATAACATATTTTTTTACAATTTATTGACATTCCAGTAAATAAAATATATATATAAATAAATCCAACTATAATACTGGTAGTCATTACCTCTGTTAGCTCTTTTAGAGTGTTGATGTTCGGTTCAAAAAGCCTTAGAAGAACTTAGAATCCTTTCTCACGTCAACAAAAGCTGTTGATATTTGTATGCGACTAAAAATAGACGTTCGGTGGTCGTTGTTTTGTCAAATAACTACGGAGCGAATTTTAAAGGTAGCCACTTTCTTTATATGGACTTATGGTAGACACTAGGTTTCCCAAAAATATTCACTTCAATGTGAAGTTGTCAATGATTATCGTATCGTATAATTTTCGCAAAAAAAGAAGAAGATTTTAAACAAGTTTTACTAACATATACCTACACAACCAGAAGGTTACCCATAAATTTCAAACTTCGATATGAATAAATCTGACAAATATACGAACTTAGCAATCTCTTCTCTTTTTTTTCAAAATTTCCGAACATTCATTGTTCATTATCATTAGCGTCTACATGCTAATGAGACAATCTCAAGTTTGATGGACTTTATATGCTCTCAATGTATACAAACTGCAATGCACGCTATAAACTTGTATGGGTGTTATGTCCCGTCCCGACTATGTCTCCAACGCTCAGGTGTTACTAAGCCGAAAGTAACCTGTTTACTAGATTTCTTTATGGCCAGTGTCGACAGTGAACTTGAAAACTATACTTTCAATGTCATCGCATGGGTTAATGTTTGCTTAAAGCAAATTAAATATTTAACTACCAACTTATTCATGTGCTATTTTGCGCATTTAAACTCCATTTGTTTACATCCTTACTCCAACTAGACCTGTGTATCGACATTATTGCTCGTAGATAATCAAATAAATCGTTATATTCTATTTATACAGTAATTTAGTATCGATTTTTGTCTACCCCGTGTTTAAAGTGCATTAACTGCAATTACTAAAATATGACAGGAACATTCTTGTGCATATGGAACTACTTTAATTGCGTGATTACAACAGTACATTTAAATATTCACCCTTACTCCGAGTGGCGTTTTACTTTCACGACACTTGTCGTTATTTGAGGCATTCCATTTTAGAATACTTATTCCCTAACTTCCACGAGAGGGTATGAAGTTGTCGGTAGTTAGTAGTTCAAATTCCACATACGATCCAAACGAAGCGATCTACAGTGCTGATAGTTTTGTGTTGTTTATCTGTTTGTTTTTTGGTAGTAATTAAGACAAAATTTGGCCTCAAAGTCAATCCCAAAAAAAGCACCATAGTTGCATTCACCCAGAGAAGAAAGCGAGAAAGACTGAGAAATGCTACACACTTCGGCGAAATAATAGAGTTCTCAACGGAAGTTAAATACCTAGGAATTACACTAGATGAAAAACTCACATGGAACTCTCACCTTACCAAAACCATTGACAAAGCCAGGTTATCCTTATGGACCAGCAAAAGTCTACTCGGTAAAAACTGTAGACGAACAAAGTTAACCTGATCTGGATGCCAGGGAACAGTAGATATGAAGGCAATGAAAAAGCAGACGAATTAGCCAGAAAAGGATCCGCATCCCAATTCATGATGCCAAGACCGTTCTGCGGGCTACCAATCAACACGTAGTGTGAAAACTTGGCTGAATGAAAAGAAGCTCCATTTCTGGAGGAACACCGAAGGAAACAGGCAAGCCAAAACTTCATGCCAAACAGCTCACACAAAAAAACGAAACAACTACTACAATTAAGTAGAAGTCAGATTCGATTGGCCACAGGCTTTCTCACCAGGGCACTGTAGATAGAGTCAAAAAACACCTGATGACAATGGGCATAGCACAAGACAACACTTGCCTGCAACGAGGACGCAGAAACAGCGGAACACATACTATGTGACTGCAACTGTTTAACCAAAACACGTCAACGTTATCTAGGTAAATTCTACCTCGAAGCAGCCGACATAGCTGCCAGCACACCCAAAGAGCTAGCCGCCTTTATAATAAACTGCGGCATCATGGATGAGCTATAAATGGAGGACATCACAATAGGCCCACTTGTGGCCGCAGTGATCTGGGATCTACTATACCACCTCCCCCTTAAAATCTACAAACTACAATCTGCAGTCAGACAATCTTTTTCGCATTTCTCTTAGTAAAACAAGAATTAAATCGTTTATTTGTTCCTTAACTTCATTCACATGCTCTGTGCTGCCACTGTTTTCTATCGCAAGGATTCTTTCAAAATCCAACCCTAAATCAATACATCTTTCCAAGCTTTAAAGTTGTCTTCATTCGTTACTAATTTCAATATTTTGTCACAGTCATCATAGATGGTTTGAGTGAAATTAAAAAAAAAATATGAAGATTTTGGTTAAAAAAATTTAAATCGTCAAAATCTAAAAATACATATCGCCTTTTTTCGGGTGCGTCGCCAAACCGATTTTCGTGTCGCCACATCTGACAATCTTGTCAACAAGTCCTAATTTTTCTATGTAGTAGTTTCCAGAAAACGTTACGCTGCTTGCGTGCTATGCCATGCAGACAGTGGCCAGACAGGATATACCTACCTATATTGATATTCTCAGGTTTGCCCTGCTATAATTTTCGTGCTGCTTGTTTAAGTATACTACTTTTGATAATTTCCTTGTAGGTATACTCAATGGTGAATATACTTGTTGATTTTTTCGCCATTTCCCCGCTCTTTTTTGCCAATTCATCGGCGAATTCGTTTCCTTCTATGTTGCAATGATCTATGGGAATGGCTTGGTTCTGTACCTTAAGCATTGTGCAACAATCCCTGACAATTTCGGTTTGATGTAGTCTGATTCTAGTGCTTTGAGATCAGCCTCACTATCGATATATAGTAGGAATAAGTCTCCTTCCTTAATGTCGTACAATAAAATCGTCTTTTGCCAATAACGCGATTAACCAAAAACAAGTGCGGTTTTAGACCAGGAAAGTCTGCCACTGACCAAATGTCCACATTCTTTTCTAGCTGATTTTGGAAAAAGTACTAGAATTTCAGATTGAGTAGGTCACTCCTTCTTTGCTTATAAATGAGCCATGTAAAGTTTCTGCTACCTATATTTATATTTTAAAACTAGCTGGACCCGTGCTCGCCTTGCTCGCTTGCACTAAATTATATTTAAAAAAAAAAAAATGGGTGGCGCAACAGGCCTAGCTTCTCGCAACCATTCGTTTTGTGTGAGTTTCTATTTTTTTGGGACGAATGGAAGGGACCTACAATTTTATGCCGAGTCCGAACGGCTCAATTGAGAAGCTTTTTCATGACAGGCATACTCTCGGATGTTAGACGTTCGCGAGAGGTGGCGCAGTAGAAAAAAACTTTAAGATGTAATTTGGGTTTTTCCGGGGATCGAACCTGGGATCCCTCGCACAGTAGTCCAACACACTAACCACTGCACTACTGCGCCGACTAAATTATATTTGGTTCTTTTAAAATTACATTTTGAGTGTTTCATTGAAATCTGTCCAGTAGTTTTCGCCATTTTAGGAGAAAAAGAAAATCTTGATCTTACTACTTATTTGGAATACTGCATTTCCTTTCCCTCTTCCTATGGAAGCAACTACCTACCCCAACCCTACATTGTTACCATACCACATATCGAATGAAATTCTGAAATGAAACCGGTTTGGAATTATCTCTTCTCTTAGGCTGCAGTTATAGCTATCAGAAAAGTCCATCCGTAAAAACACGCAACAGAACAAAACTGAAACATTTAACCATAGCATATCATAGGAATTCAGTGGAATACTTTGTGAAACTGGTTGAGAAGTTGAACAGAAAAAGTTTTTCGTACGGAAAAATAAAGAAATTCTGTTTTTAGAAAATTTAAAGATCAATTGCTTAATTTTTTTTTGACGAATTAGTTTTATAATTCAAAAGCAACTTGGTCTTACCAAGATTGAGTTCAACGATTAAGTTTAATGGTGGATTTACATTACCACGCCACGCAATTTTGCACGACTTTAAAGAGAGAGATCCGTTTGCTACAGTCAAGGCTAATGATCTGTAAGAGTGAGACCACAAACCTCCTTAAAAAAGTTATGGCGGCCTAAATTCAACTTTTAGGCGTGTGGTCTCACTCATACACATCATTAGCCCTGACTGTGGAAACACGGATCTCTCTCTGAATTCATGCAAAATTGCGTGGCGTGGTAATGTAAATCCACCATAAGTGTATATTAATAATCTTCATAAGGCTGCAGTTATAGCTGGTTTCAATGGTTTCACTTTTTTGGAGCACTTAAACTTAATCGTTGAACTCAATCTTGGTCTTAAATAGTTGCTTTTGAATTATAAAACTAATTCGTCAAAAAAATTAAGCAATTGATATTTAAATTTTCTAAAAAAAAAAAAGAATTTCTTTATTTTTCCGTACGAAAAACTTTTTCTGTTCAACTTCTCAACCAGTTTCAAGGAGTATTCCACTGAATTCCTATGATATGCTATGGTTAAATGTTTCAGTTTTTTTCTGTTTCGTGTTTTTACGTATGCATTTTACTGATAGCTATAACTGCAGCCTTATGAAGATTATTAATATACTCCATGCCATACTTCAGCACGCACCCCATCACAATCAAGGATCGGGCATACAATCATAATATACATACATATACAACTGACCATATCACTCACTGCGACAACAAATCAACCCTTTTCGAATGCGAGGTATACGAATGGGTATGCTAGTGTGGTTTTGTTTTTGTTTTCGTGTCGCACGATCGCAAAAGTATAAACATCCATTTGTAGGAAGGCATATGCGTATGTATATATTTTCACTTCAAAAAATACATTTTGGTTAAAAGCTGTTCCTAAGGACGTGGCTAGAAACGACATAGCCTATAGCAATCTCACAGTCTTAAGGAACATATTAAAAAAAATTTCATCGAAATCTGTCCAGTAGTTTTCGAGTTTTTAACGGTCAAAAAAATTCCTACAGTTTTATTATATGTATAGATGTTGGTTAAATTCAAAACAACAATTCTAAGAAATGCTGGATAGGTTCCATACTTTATGATTTTTTTTAATCTTTTAAAGAAAAAATATTAAAATAATTTCAAAAATGTAGGGGGCCATAGGCTAGGTTAGGTTAGGTTTGAGGGAAGTGCACAGCTTCAAAAATGCTGTGCTACCACGGGGCCTTTTGGTCCAATGTGATCCCTTAGTTTTGGTCGTGGATAAAATTATAATTTTATTGGTCAACACAAAAACCATGCATAAACACTTTACCGAGACATGGGGGCCATACTGCGTATATAATTTATAAATTCAGTTAAATGCTTATTTTGATTTTCTAAACTCAAAACTGCATAAATCAGGTTTGATTACCTACGACAAATGTAAGGTGTTTATTAGTAAAACCAATTTATTTTGACACCCTGCACTAATTCCGTCGCATCGTCTTGTCATTTATCAATAACAAAGCGCATGCCTACCACCAAAGAGCTTGGTAAATAACAAGTTATTGATTACATGAAGTTCCCTCTTTTACCGTAAGCTATACATTTGCTCATCAACATTTTTTAACTTAAGTGTCTATCGGTAATTACAGCTTTTATTAATGAATGTATTTGTGTAACTACAAATTTGATAACGGCAATGCTGAACGCTATAGCTATACGATCTATGTACTCGTAGTACAAGTACTAAAATAAAGAAACACTTTAAAATAAGGGCTCATAAACTTAATCTAAAACTGAATATATCAAAGTCTCGTTTGAGCAATAATTTTGTTGTTTTTTTTTATTTTTTTGATAAAAAATTAGTTCAATTTTATCACAGCAATCAGGTCGCATAAAGTCAAAAATAATTTAGATATGACAAGACAACAAATTTATCAACGATACTGACTACGACAGTGAGTAATGCTAGCATTGATTTGGCACAAACGTTATAATAATAACTAAGCACATTTAATGGCCTACAAAGTTAACTGTAAACACTATAACTAATGCGAACATAAGCTCGTTTAAATTGTAATTTTGTTCGCTTGAATAATTTAGCTCTTTGGTTCTCATCAAAATGTATTTTCTATACCAAAGGGCGGATAATTATTTTAAAAAAATTGAGAAACTACTCTACAAACATTGCAAAGTGTATTAATAATAGAAAATAGACAAAAACATACCATTTTGTTATTTCCGCACAATGTGTTATTCCAAAGGCAAAATCGGTACTAAACGGACCAATAGTTCATAGGAACCGAAAACGTAGCTGTATATGCCTAATAGACTACAGGTAAACAAAAATTCAAATATCTCCTACATAATTATATTTAGGGACATGGAGGTAGGAAGGTTTTTGTTTATAGAATACCGCACAGACTGACAGACCATGTTGCATTCGTTTTTGTAATAGCAAATGCAGGTATCTATTCTGAATGTGGTGCGAAGTTATATTGTAAAATAGACCTTTTTTCAATTCGCATTGTCGCGTCGTTTTCAACCTAACTTCTGCTTTAATGCGAATTTTCCATAATCTTTTGTTGTTTGGAGGCAGTTTTCTTTGAAAAATTAAACAAAGGAAAGACGACGAGCAACAGACAGACGGTGAAAAATTCTTAACGGAAATGCACTACTTGTTGTCCTTGCAGTTTCGAATGGAATCTCAACTCCTAAAGTTTTTACTGTTTAAATTTAAATAATTTTTTAAATCATTGTTAGAAATTGCAAATATGTATGACATTTAGAAATTTGAAAAATGCCACAGAATGCTGTCTGTGTCTAGACAAATACTAGAATGGAACGTTTTCAAGGCGAAATTATATAAAGAGTGTGATTTTAAGAGGTTTGGTTTTTAAACTGACAATACTGTTTCTATACGTCAATTTGACAGTTGAAAGTTGATTTGTGGTGAGTATATGTTTTGCCAATTTACGGTGAATAGATTAAAGCTAGAACAACGCATGCATATTGTGCAAACTTAATTTGAAAACCATCGTTTGGTTTGCCAAATTTATCGTCCATTACGGTCGACACAATCGTCCATCTGAGCAAGTTAGATTTTCAAAACACGATTAATCGTTTTCGCAACACGTACACTCCAGTGGATAATAGGCATCCCCAAAAGACGACCAACAGTGCGAACAGAAGGAGTTATTGCCGTTGTGGAGAGCAGTGTCTCATCGTGCACATAGCAATTGGAGCTATGCGCTTCCACTTTGTCGACGGTTTTACTGAAAGACATTGGCTTAGAAGCTTATAAGGTCCAGAGAGCGCTATTGGAACATGATTTCTTACTTCTCGTTCCTCAGTTGACGTGACAAAGCTTTGGTTTCAAAAATATGGCGATACATGCCACACGGCAGGCGACACCATCAATTTATTGCGATAAACATTTTCTGAGCGCAAAATTTCGCGAAATGCACCTGTGGCCTCCACGATCCTGTGATCTCACACTTTATTTGGAGGTATGTCTATGCCTAGCCTAGTCTATGTCTGTCACTAGTCTATGACGATAAATCAGAGACGTTGGACGATTTGGAGGTCAACATTCGTCGTGTTATTGCTGATTTACGGCCCCAGTTGGTCGATAAAATTGTCGAAAATTGGACTTCACGATTGCGCTTTATTCGAACTAGCCGTGTGCGCGACATTTTTTTTTTAAACAGTATAATGGCATAAAATTGAATTGACACACGGCTCAAGGCTTCATGTAAAAATTTTTGAAAAATTCCTTTAAAAAATTATCCGGGATAATTATTTAGCCCAATTGACACACGGCAAAAGGGTCCGTGTAAAACTTTCCGAACTGACAGTGGTGGCATTTTTAAAGTCTCTCAAAGCCGGCATTGAAATTTTGCACGGGTGTTTTTTATAAAGGCTTAGATATCCACCTCCCTTCTAAAGCGTGGTATGAATAATGATCAATTCGATGTTGTTTCATTTTTAAGGTCGCGCTCCCATAGGGTCAAAACGGACCATTATTGTCTTCGCTACGATGATGTCTGTCCGAACCCACTAAGTCAACTTTGTACCAGGTCTATCTCAAAAACTAATTGACGTAGAAGGCTGACATTTTTACACCAGCAATGAACCAATGATAGCGATTCATTGACTGGTTCTGGAATAATTAGTAATTTGGTGGTTGTAAAATCTAGTTATTCCGTACGGAAGTTATTCCGTACATTCCGAAATTAAAGTTGCTGCTCGATGCTAAAAATACAATTTTAAAGCGTTCTTAGAACACCTATGAAAAATGGAGTATTTCTCACTCACTGTCAGTTGTGTGATATTTTTTTGTTTTTTGGGCTTGAAATTTCATAATAAACTTGGAGTGCAGAACTGAATTTCGCATTAGAGGTAAAGCATGTCTCAAATCCCTACAGAGTGTGACGTATGAAATTGAGAGCGAGTCACAATCGGTAGTTATTTAAAAAGCGCTTTAATTTAAGTCGACTTTGCACGTCGTCTTTGGACTCCAGTAGCGGGTTCAACAATAATGTATTCGACAGTGGTGAAGGGAATCTGTTTATTGTAGATCAAACCTCGAACCTTCAGCTCATTTATACCCACTTACGACATAACAGTTCGCCAATTAAAATATGAGTACATGTTACGAATCAGATAAAAAAATTTGCAACCGCTTAATTACAATTACAGTCGGTCTAAACAAAAGCTATTATTTTTGTTCTTGTTAAAGCAATTAACACAAAGGTTAATATGGGATCGATGACACCATTAAGTTGGTTGACAGGTGGACGGTGTTTTTTTTTTTAATGATTTGCATAAATGGGTTAGCTATTGTATAGGAAAGATTGATAATTCAATTCTCGTATTTTTTGCGTTTGGGTGAATTCTTGCCAAAAATTCCAAATGTCTGAAGGCGTTTCTTAAAAATGTCTCTAAAAAACATGAGTAACGTTCGGACGTGATTGATTGGCATGCATCTGCAATGCAACCGCAGTGCCTATGGCAGATTTGAAGGGCACACTCATTTGTAAGAAATCTTAATAACTAAAGTCCTTCAGAAATATGCTCTCCAAAAACGAACTATGAGTAGAAGACGTCATTGACTATAGTACATCGTGAATGCAGCTGCAACCGGAATGCTTACTAGGGTTTGGGTTTTGAAGGACAAGCACATTCACTTTTAACATAACTGCTTGTTGATGAGAAGTGATCCACTTTACACTTGACTGACAGGAAAAATTCACTTTGTTGGCTGAAGGGAAACAAGTCATTCCACTTGGGAAATAAGCCGACTTTTTGTATATTTATCCAGCTCCATAATCGTCATCATCACCGGAGCATTCTATAGTCTAAGGTGGTATGAGAAATGTGTTTAAAAATTTCGAGTTTGCGTATCCGCATCGGCAAGTGATGTATTATGACAAAATCCTTCAGATATGAAGTTTCTCAACTCCAAATATACATGACAATGAAACATGACTAACATCGGACTTACCTTCTATTTTGTTTGTTCTGCTAGAGCTCAGGAAGAAAAAGCGCATATTAGGCACATTATGCTGCGTGTTTCTGTTTCTCAAAACACTTTTACAACACTGATTGGAACTATAATTAGGTTTGCACTTGAAAATCTTCTTGAAATGTACGTGTCACTGATGCGAAGGTCTTTCTTAAATTGGAAATAATTGAATTGTTGAAAATTTAAGCACAAAGCAAGGCAAACAACAAACCAAGCAAAAAAAAAATATTAAGATATTGGGAATGTTAATAACACAACTGCCACATCACCCACCCGCCCCCAACAAACAGCATTGATTTACTAAACTTTAGTTTTTACGTCAAGTCGAAAAAAAACAGAACAGAATAGCGATGAAGCTGAGGCAGAGGCATTAATATCCAACTAGTTTCCTCCCCCCTCCAACAGTCATTTGTTTACGTTTATAATGCATTGGGTTGGTGTTTTGGTTGGTGTTGGGCTAGTGTCCATGACTAAAGTACATGTGAAAATTCGATGCGATGAACTTGACTATATGGATTTGTTGTTGTTGTTTAATTTTTTTTTATCATACAAAGCTTTAAAATTTCGTGGAGAAATATGGGTGCATTTTTTATGTATGGTAGGTACATTTGCGTGCATATGTATTTACTATGGATCAGTGTTGCCCCTTCAATGATAGTTTCATTATTTTTTCTATGAATCATAGATACGGATATTTGTTATAAATAGTAGTAGAATTTATTTAGTAATGACAGCTATAAACTTTAAAAGGTGCTGAAATATCCAGTTTGTTGTAAAATAAGTCAAAAATTGGGCGTTTTTGAAATGATTTCATATAGCCTCCCCTGGAAGGTATATTCACTTTGTCATTATCATTACATTTGTAGCACCAACAAGGAGTCACGGGAGACCCCATAAAGTGCATACAGTAAGCGTCTAAAGTGAATGAACACCCATGTTCCTTTAAGTTTTCTTAAATGTCTTGAAACATGTCTAAAAAACCAACAATTTGTGTAAAGATTGATCACAAAATAACAATAACAAAACATATTTCACTTCCACAGCATAAAATACTTTAAAGATATTTAAAAAAAAAATTGTTTCTAAACTCCAAAGAGAAATGAAAAAAACATTGCTGTTAACTCACTTTTGACGCTCACTATAGGCGCATTTTTTTGAGAATCTATAGCTAGCTCACTTTTACTTTTACATGCAAAACTTTTATACTCACTTTTGGGTTTGTTATTATCACTTTTGGTTTTACATAATATTCAAAATCTGGATCAAATTCTGAGTCGATTTAGCCATGTCTGTCTGTGTTTTGAAAACGCGATAGCGTCCAAACAAATTGACTTCGGTGAATGAAATTTTGTGAGACAACTTATTTTTACCGTCGTTAGGCTGGCATTGAAAATGGGCTATTTCAGTCAAGTAGTTCTGGTATCTTCAATACAAATCCATGTCCATGTGTCGCTCTGTCTATTGAAAACCCGATAGCGTCCAAATGACTTCGACTTCGGTGAATGCAATTTTATAAGAGAACTTCTTTTTTGTGGTCTTCAGGTTGGTACTTAAAATTTTCTATGTGGGTCGAGTAGTTCTGCTATCTTCCATACAAATCGAATATCAGACACATATACGAGTGTATACTAACTCGCATGGCAAACATTCTGTAACAGTCAACTCTTGTGAAAAACATGTATTTAATTCTTTCTTATTTTCGAAGTAGGTTTTATTTAGAATTAAGTACCACAAAGCTCGGCGCTCGGACCAGTTGTGTATAATATCTATACATTTGTTCGTTTTCCCCAATTTACCCAACTACGAAGTGGTTATTTTTGCAGATGACACTTTTATATATTCATAACATCTTTTTTGATGTTTGGGTGGCAAATTATAATAAAAAAAACCTGGTCCGTATAGGCACCCTAGGCCTAGCTTCTTACAACCATTCGTTTATGTTAGTTTTGTGAGCCTTCGATTAGGTACTTGGATGTTCACTTATAAACTAAACTTAAGTTTAAGGACCGCCATCAATAAAACGATAAAAAATAGGCATTACCATATAGATAAGATGTTGTATCTACAAACGTTCTTATTAATAGAAAATTCTTACCTTCCATTGAAAATAAAATTATTCTGATTTGTCAGGCAAAAAAAAAATGGTCGCAAGTTACACAAAATCATACTATTGAAAATTATGATTAATTTAAAATTTAGATCTCCGGGCGATTTCCTGTAGGATCCAGAACCTAAAAGGCAGATTTCTAACTAGATGTAATTTTTATTACAATAAGAATTTAAACACAGAGCAAGATCATTTTGTGGATGAAATAACCTCATCGTCTGTCTTCCAAATTAGAGAATCTCATGACTGAAATTCGCGAGTTCCGGCGACCTACAAAAGTGTTCATATGTTAATGGACTGATGTCAAAACTCAAAAAAATTATGATTGTAAATATTCACTCGTCGTTCGAAACTCTGCTACAAAACGAAATTTCAAAAGTTGGGGTATCTATAGGCCTTAAATTCCAGTATATCATTTTCGGACATCAGATTTAGGCCCAACTTATTCCTTATAAAAACTATTTTTAATGAAAATTTCATTACGTATAAGTTAAAACTTAGTTAAATGTCACTTTAGTACAAATGCAACGAGCGAATACCCACTTCATTAAATGTTCAGACTTTGTAGGAAGTGGGAACTCTGAACAACAAATATGCTACTGGTATTCTATGTATAAACTTTTGATATCAAACATTTAAGATGTGTAGTGTATTCTTAAGTCATCAGAGAACGAGATACTACACAAATAGGTACCTACTTCGTGAGGTCGGTTGGTGGTTAGACTGCATATCACAAATGGTCAAATTTCAGTTCACGTCATTTTATTACAATCATCAGCTGGCCAATTCAAAAATGTTAGTTCCTGAAGCTTAAATCCTGCGAAATGAAAAACAAAAAAATATTCCAGTTGTAACTATTGAGGAATCAGTGTTATTAGAGTGAATGTCCCCAATAAGGCAAATCAACATGTTGAGGTTTTGTATGTGCATACTTGAGAGTAGTATGGAGCTGGGATTGACATATCGGCAGACAAGGTTGGATTTGTTAATATTTATTATTTAGCAAAAAACCTAGTCTAAAGGATTACAATCTGCGTTCGGATTTCCTCTCGAGATTTATTTTAATGACCACTCGGGAAAATTTGTGTCATTATTCTTTCCTCTGACAGCGGAAATATATTTACAGAATGGAAAGTAGTGGTTGAAGCTTGGAGTAAAGCCTTAATCGTTGACAATTAATTATGTCAAAAAATGTCACAATGACAATCGGAATTTCTTTGCCTGTTGGTGAAAGTTTTCCCCAACTGATATACCTACCCGCCGTTAGTTGTATGCTATGAACTATAGTCACTCGTCTGAGAGGACCTCCTAGCGTGCATTCACTTTCATGGGCATTTCAAACCTAAATAAATAGCATTCCGTGATATTGGCGTTCCGCGTTTGCATTTACGAATGGAGGAGAGATAGAAACACTATTCTACATTCGGAAAGTATTTTCTCCTTTCAACGACCGACAGCTAGAAACAAGGTTCGCTATTTGATTTTTTTTTTTTTGTTATAAATAACACATGTAAGTGTGGTAATGCCTATCATGCGGATATTAGACAGGACAGGAAATTCCGATGTACCTACATTAGTTTCAAATGTTTACTAATTTTTTATAGGGAGAATAACTAGAGAATGTAAAGTCAATCCACATTCCTATAGATACACGTTGGTTAATGGGTTTTTTTTTCCCCTGTACAATTTCAGTTTTTAGATAAACGATATCATGAAAAATGCCGCATTAGATAAAAATAACATATACAAACGTTGACTCAGAGGGAATGTTACAGGGTGTTTCAAGAAAAGCAAGTTAAGCTTGCTAATTATTGTAGTCGAATCACATCTTCTCATATATATAAAAATGGAAACTACGTTTACGACTCACTGATCCAGCCCAAACTCTTTTGCTCTAGAAAGCAGAAATTTTGCAGAGGTATACATGGAATAAGGAAGAATATTTTGAAAATCAATCCTTAAAAAGTAAATGGGGGGGGGGTATGTATGTATGGGACAATTCTTATTTTTCATCGGTTTGTGTAGGTACTCCCTATGAGAAATAAAGAAAAAGCTTTTCTCCGATTTTGGAAATTCAGCTCCTAAAGGGGTAAAGGGGGGTAAATTTGTATTTTTTATCTCATCTACTTCAAACACGGTTTATGTAGTCTATTATAAGAAATAAAGATATTCAATCTTTCCGACTTTAGATATTCTGCTTGAGGCCCGAGTTATTGGAGATGACCCCTTAAAGGGGGCTCTTTTCATAACTCACGAACCATTCGTCGTATCGATTTGAAACTTTATAATGCGTTCTATCGTCGTTGAATATGCTTTTCATCCAACTCCAGCGTACGAGTTTAGTGCTGATAAGATAACTAGGACCACGTTTCTGGACAAATTCGAAAGGCACTTGTAAGCTTTGTCCCAGAGTTATAGCCCCTAGTTTATGTTTGACACTGGCAGCGTTTTCGAACTGAAAAAAAAAAATAGGTTACAGGTGAAATATCCATCCATATCTTCGTGGTTTAAATGGATCGCTATGAGCTGCGGGAGCTGTTTTTCGGAACATGCTATAGGTATTGGCGAAAGGGAATTTTAAAAAGAATTTTCTGTATTGCTGTACGACAATTGGTGAAGGAGAAAAAAAATTCTTGCTGCTTCAAATAAACAAAATTTGGCAATCAGGAGTCCCGTCAAGAACTTCGCTCAAACCGAATACAATGAAGTCTGGCTTCAAGCACCAGACAATTCTTCCCAAAATTCTCCTTCAAAAAATCCTACTCTCTCATTAATCTAGACAAAAATAAGAAAAGAAAAATCCTGACATGCTTAATTAGCGGCCATGGCTTCATGAAAAAACATCTTCACTGAATTGTCGTCTCACCGGACCCTATACATGTAGAGGTAGACTCTGTCGACTCAAATACTCTTTGGTACTCATGGAATGTTCGGCTATCTTTCGTCACAGAAGGAATGTCCTTGACGAGGAAATCGTTACAATTCTTGCTGTGGCATGTCCCCAGAGAAGATCCTTCGCTTCTTGAATATCTCCGGAGTAAAAAGATGGACCTCACCAGGGAAGGCTCTTTTAAAAAGTGGCCACAGAGGGGCTCCTTGAGTGTAGGTACTTGTTTGTGTCACAGGGTCAATAATCGAATGTGAGCTCCTGATCCAGATGGACTTATAAGCGTGCACCTACAAATAATGTTTATAGCACAACCTGCTAATTAGATAGACCTTCAACTTCCACACACGGTGTCTACCTGACTTAAATTAAATATTGGTGTCTGGGAAGATTTGTGTTGAAAATTTCTGCATTGTCTTTCTAACAAACTGCCAATGTCCATGCGGATGCCTGTCAATTTACTTTGACTACGCATAAATGTTTTCACATTCACACCTTAGTTTGTGGGAAGTTTTTTCTGTATGCACTCAGCTGGTGGTCTATTGATTAAATTGAATTTTCTTTTTGGTCCCTTTCTTTCTAACTATATTCTAACTAAATAATTGCTTATTCTCACTCTCGCCCTATATCCTCCCAAAAAAAGAGAGGATAGTATATAGTTTTTCCTTTTTTGTATGCCCCAAGTATATAAATTGTCTCAGAACAGCCTGTGTAAAGGCAGGGCCAAGTGAACGTGTATGAGAGAGACATTATTTATTATATTTTGCTACTTTGTAGCAATTTTGTTACAATGTGACCAGAATGGTATACAATATTCGAATTCACAATATCCTGAATCGATACAAAACATTTTTCACTTTTTTAACTTTCTGTTTTTGTGGCTTTTTTTGTGCGACGTTTGCCCACGGGGATGGAGTTTAACCAAATTTGTGAGCCTAGTTAATAAAAAATTAGTTTTTGAAGTGAGTAAAAAAAAGAAGCGCCAATCAAAGTGAAACACTTTTGTTTCCTCATAAACGACTGGGCCGATTTTAATGAAATTTGATGTGGGTGTTAAAATTGGACCCGGATCTGGATCATATTTATAAAATGACTTGAGGGAATTTTCACTTCAAAATGGACTCATCACCCAACAAAATCTTCTTCCAAGTCTCTCAAAAATCTACTTGGGATTAGTAGCTATTCGATGTGGAAATGAAACAGACTGGCAACACTCATTCGGTCTACTTACACCAGGTACCTATATATAATTTGTGTGTATAAAAAGTATTTAATGGATTTTCTTATTTACGATTAGAGTGAGATGGTTTCGCTGCCGGTAAAAGAGACATAGGTATAGGGAATTTTCAAAGTATAAAAAAAAATAATAAAAAAAATATTGCCGGACGCACATTTCTTCTCACATTATTGCCACGCGGACGTTAGTTATACCGCCATCGTTCCTCGTTTTTTTTTTTATTATTTTAAAAGTTTAAACAACTCTTTCAAAAGGCATAAATTAAAGTGCAGTTTTTGAAATTAACTCGTGCGCATTTGGAAACTATTATAGTCGCTATAATGTCTGACTGCAAAGTAAATAGTATTGACCATTCGGCAGATGATTTGAAGGATGGACTGTCGTGTGATACTTTGTTTTCTCAAAGCGAAGGTCTAACTTACAAGTAAGTTGAGGTCAATGATGTTTGACTGGCTTGTGGTTCTTGTTATTCCATTTTGTAATGACTGAATTCTTTTTAAAGTGACTTCCTCATCCTTCCGGGGTATATTGATTTCACTGCCGAGGAAGTTGATCTAACTTCACATCTGACAAAAAAAATTGCATTAAAAGCTCCATTGGTATCATCCCCTATGGATACAGTAACGGAATCGGATATGGCAATCGCAATGGCTGTGAGTTTTTTTTTTTCTTTTATTACTTCATTTCATGTTCATTGATTAGATGGTGATTGTAAAACGGTGGTGTTTGTTGTTGGAATTGAGGTTTACATTGCAAACTTTAATGGAGTCATGTGTTTGCCAGGAATTGCAATGTAAACACCGGTTTTCCGGTTTTTCCAATTCATGCATAGTCGTGTTTTTATGTGGATATTGCATGCACTGATGCATTCATTAGATGTGTGTGCGTGTGTGTATTGAGGTTTATTTCATTTGGAAAGGTATTTAATACAAATAAAAAATACATTTCTACCGCACACGTCGTCTATTACAACTTCAATTTGAGCGCTTAATTTTGACCGCGACCTTCCTTCTAACAACATGCATTTCCGTTGCTAAACTACTACATTAACTAAATCGCCATATTACTTGCAGTTAGGTGGTGGTATCGGCATACTTCACAGCAATTGCACGCCAGAGTATCAAGCCAACGAAGTACACAAGGTAAAAAAATACAAACACGGTTTTATCCGTGACCCCTCTGTGATGTCTCCGGACAATACTGTTGGCGATGTTCTCGAAGCGCGACGCAAAAATGGCTTTACCGGGTATCCGATTACGGAAAATGGCAAACTAGGCGCACGTCTCTTGGGTATTGTCACATCTCGCGATATAGATTTCCGCGAGGAACAACCACATTTGAAGTTAGGCACAATTATGACTACTGATTTGATTACGGCACCTAATGGTATCACTTTGCATACAGCCAATGCCATATTGGAGAAGAGCAAGAAGGGAAAACTGCCAATTGTCAATGAGAATGGTGAATTGGTTGCCCTAATAGCTCGTACGGATTTGAAGAAAGCTCGTAGCTACCCGAACGCGTCGAAGGACAGCAATAAGCAATTGCTTGTTGGTGCAGCAATCGGTACACGGCCTGAAGATAGAGATCGACTAAAGCTGCTTGTCGCCAGTGGAGTGGATGTAATTATTTTGGATTCATCTCAGGGCAATTCTATTTATCAGATAGATATGATCAAGTACATAAAGACAACCTATCCAGAACTGCAAGTTATCGGTGGCAATGGTGAGTAGAATCATTAATGGAAGAATTTTACTAAACACATAATACCTATTCCAGTTGTAACTCGAGCGCAAGCTAGAAATTTAATAGAGGCCGGCGTTGATGGCTTGCGAGTGGGCATGGGCAGTGGATCTATTTGCATAACACAGGAAGTGATGGCATGTGGCTGTCCCCAAGCAACAGCTGTCTATCAAGTTTCCACCTATGCAAAGCAATTTGGTGTCCCAGTGATTGCCGATGGCGGCATTCAATCTATCGGTCATATAGTAAAAGCCTTAGCGTTGGGCGCATCGGCTGTTATGATGGGCTCATTGTTGGCCGGCACATCTGAAGCTCCCGGTGAGTACTTCTTTTCAGATGGAGTACGTTTGAAGAAATACCGCGGAATGGGCAGTCTGGAAGCAATGGAACGGCGAGATGCCAAGGGCGCAGCTATGTCACGGTATTATCACAATGAAATGGACAAATTGAAGGTAGCTCAAGGTGTGAGTGGTAGCATTGTTGACAAAGGATCTGTCCTGCGCTATTTGCCATATTTGGAATGCGGCCTGCAGCATAGTTGTCAAGACATCGGTGCCAGATCTATCGCCGAACTAAGGTGGAGCATATTTTTCTACAAATATTTTCTTTACAAATTACTAAAATGACAATTTAAAATTTCTTTCGCAGAAAAATGATTTACAATGGTGAACTTCGTTTTATGAAACGCACGCATTCCGCACAAGTCGAAGGAAATGTCCACGGCTTGTTTTCCTATGAAAAAAGACTATTTTAGCAAATACCCACCAAAACAGTTGCAACAAAAGTTTGCCATGCAAATTCACTTTTGCAGTAAAACGTTTACTTACCTACATTACCGAAATATAATGTCCAACCAGCGCCAGCGCCAGCGCCAGCATATTCAAAAAAATCCACTAACAGACATGATAACTAACATTAGACAATTTTTTTATAATAGTTTGAATATACCCCAGGCTAAAAATATTGTTAAACTTATTCAAAACCGAGTTAGGTGTAAATACAAAAATATACAGTCGAATTTTGTGTTTTATTTGAAAATAAGTGTTTTCTGCCTTCAATTTATATCATAGTTTGGTTGTAAGCAAAAGATCAACGGACAACATTCGAGATTATCCTTTCAAAGTGGTTTCCAACTGGGACAAATGAACATCAGAAAATGAGTTTTCACACAACTGAGGTTGTTCTTTATTTTTGTATTACCTATATACACAGAATCAAATCAGTATACACCATCGACAACATAAAATGAGATTGCTGGGAAACACATATACATTTTAGAAAAATACATGCATCTATTAAAGGAATACTATTTTTTAATTCTAACATAAATACTTTGCCAGATTCCATGCTTGCTCTTCGGCTGAGTTCAAATAACTAACTGCTTTACTTTGTTCTTAGTTCTCATCTGGGGGAAGGAGGAACGGAACCAACTATCTTAATCTAGCTTTGATGATTGCTTAAAGTTTCCCTGGGTGTAGAAGATCGGAAGCAGCATGCACCTATCCATAAATTGATACTATGTATCTTTACATATTTTCGAGGTCATTTCCAGAAGCGGTTCCAATTCTTTGCTGGAGATCAAGTCGAATTCTTGGACAAAGTAGTAAAAGTGCTTATAGCAAGTGTTGACATGGGCTTCCTGTAAAGTAAAATGTTGGATGGTGACGTAAAATAAAGCCAAAACGAAATGAGGCCATTATTTCACTTTTGAAACGGAAATAAAGCCAAATTTTGTATTTGTTCTTATTTCGTTTGGCTATAGACACATCTTTTGTTGTTTACGTACCGCGCCAATGCTGACAATTCGATCAAAATGATGAATATATACGTGAACAAACACACGAAACAGGCGGGTAAGGATTTTTCTGCAAAGCGTTACAAATGATTTCGGAAATGGGACATCCGTTGAGACAGGGAACACAGCTTCGTTGTTTATTTGAGATTCAATCCAGTCCATAAGCAGCTCTACATATCGTGGTGCCGGTAAATGTGTTGGCTTTTTGTAGCTATCAAAGGAATTCACTTGTAAATTTGATTCGATTCTTTACCAACCAACTTACTTCTCTCCATCAGCCCAAAGGTACTCGTACCTAGATCCACCCGACATGACTGGACATGTTATTTCGCTGCAATATTCCGATACAGTGCCATATATCAGATTTATTCGATTGAAAAAGTCCACAACTACCAATTGAAGATTGATATAAATATCCGCATGTGATGTGAAATACTTTGTTTGCATATTTACCATGTACTGCCAGCCAATCATTCATATTCTCACCTTCCGGTAAACGAACCACTTGTCGTAGATTGATGCCAGATTGAAGACTCGCCTGCGCTTGTTTGTGCAAAGAGTATCGGATGGTGCCCGTTGTGAAACGTTTCTTTGGCCTGAATGTCTAGCAGAAAATAGAAGACGTTTGTGCTTTTATCTAGACGTTATCAGTGCTCTTAGTGTGTGGATTACCTTTCCCTTTTGAAAGAACTCCAGAAATCCATTTAAGGCCATCTTTTCTCTCTAAAAATAATTATTATTTGTTTTGATGGTGTATAACTTTGGACTGATTGTATTGGATTAGTGGCGAATGTATGAAAGTTTTACAGTTTTAGTTAATGATTTGGAAGATTTAATTAAATGCAAATAGTAGATGTTATAGAATATGTAGCGACATTGTTTAGTTTAAGCGATTTTTCCCATAAAAACAATTTACTATTTTCACATTGCTTCGTAACATATTGTGTATTAAAGTCGCGTCGATTCTTTGGCAGGAAGGTAATTTATTCTTTGCGTAGAACTGCAAAACTAAAAAATGGAAATGAAATTATTTATTTCCGTTTGATTCATCGTATGGACAGAAAACAGAAATGTCAGAAATTGAAAGTTGATAAATTCTGACAGAGATGGAAGAACAAAAAAAAAAAGGGTTTATTCCAGACGCCATTGCCGGGAAATAGTGGACTCGTTCAGGCCAGCACTAGGGCATCGATTTATATTTTCTAGCGAAATTTTGCAAAGCGATTCGTTTTATTACTTGCATAAGATGTTATAGTAAAAGAGTTATAAGGCGTAATTTTTTGGGAAGTGATTATAACAAAACCAAAAGTGAGTATAACAGAACCAAAATTGAGTATAAAAGTTTTGCATGTAAAAGTAAAAGTGAGCTAGCTTTAGATTCTCAAAAAAAAAAAAAAAAACGCCTATAGTAAGGCCATGTGTCAATTAATTATCCGCGGGTAATTTTCTAACAGTGTTGAACACGAAGTTCACCAAAATCCAATCTTAAAACAAAAGCTGATCGAATTTAATAAAAAAATTTCCTCTTAAAAATTCTAGCAAAACTCAAACAAAAGAAAACTTCTAAAAATTGGCCTAAAGGATAATTAATTATCTTACTCCCGGAGCAGGATAATTTTTTGACAGCTGAAAATTCGTTTTTTACCATAATAGTGTCAGAAAATTATCCAAGTATAATTATTTAGCCCAATTGAAACACCTTGAATTATAAAGGGTGATTTTTTTCACTGTTTTGTTTTTCAGTCTGATTTTTTCGACAGTTCGCGGGTGATTCCTGACACGTGTCAGCGTAAAAATGCTCAGTTAGTATTGCCATTTCACCATGTCATTCAGTCTGATTTTTTCGACAGTTCGCGGGTGATTCCTGGCACGTGTCAACGTAAAAATGCTCAGTTTAATATTGCCATTTCACCATGCCATTTCACTTACGCCCGAACAATGTTTGCAAATTATTCAAAAAATCGTGCTCAGTAAAAGAAAAATCGAATTTGGTGAGCAATTCATCTCACGTTTTGCACCTGTGAATTGGCCGCCTAGATCGTGCGATTTGACGCCGCTGGACTAGTTTTCGTGGGGATATGTGAAGTCTCTCGTTTATATGGATAAGCCAGCAACTATTGCCGCCTTGGAAGACAACAATATAGCTCGTGTTTGTGTTCGATATGTTGGAAAAGTATGCACAAATTTCTGAATGAACCACTTTAGGCGTAATCGCTGTCAACAGTTATACAAAATAATATTCAAAAAGTAAATGGCAAGAATTGGTTTATCGGTTTATTAAATTTCACTCAATTTTGCAAATTTCTGTTTTTTCAATTTTAAAAACCATGCGCTAAAAAATAACCCTTCAGATTATGTACTTGAATTTCAATAACAGATATATATTTTTTTTAATTCGTTATTTGAAAACTTTTTTATCAGCAACTTCTCAATTCTAATCTATTAATTTATCGAATTTATTTTAAACAAATTTTAACTAGCCAATTTACATTATAGTGTTACAAATTGAACGCGCCCTCAATTTGTCCAAAAAGTACATCTTTTTCATCCCTGACTGTGCTCGGCAAATGTTTTTTGGTTATGTAGATAGTTGACCTGTCAAAAGTACAAATTTATGTGGTGCAAAATTAAATAAAAATTGCCAAAAATCAAAATGTGGTGTCGTAAATTGAGTTTTCTGACAGCAAAGCAGCTCCCCGCTATTAAATTCTTTGAAAACGTATCATTTCGAAAACAATTCCATTCATCGAAAGTTCTAGCGGCAGGTCACTCAAAATGGGCAAATATTCGGCACATCAAAGCCCTAAAGGATGGCCAAAAGTCTGCTGTATTTACAAAGTATTCACGGATGATAAGACTGGCCATACAAGGTAGTACTACTAAAATTCTTACATAATGACTGAAACTAGTATTGGAATGTTTCTTAGAGGGAGGCTCTGCTGATCCAGCCCTGAATTCAACCCTCAAAAGTGTGATAGACGATGCCCTGCGAAAGAATATGCCGATGTCAACTATTCAGAATAACATAAAAAAATCCAACCAAAATAAAGCGATCTTGACGAAGCAATATCTCTTTTGGCGTTATCAACAAAAAGTTTTTGCTGTATGTATCCTATATACCGACAACTTTGTCCAATTGAAGATGGAATTGGCATCAATTTTAAGAAAGGCTAAGTAATAATATGTACTATAACAATGGCACTTGAACGATTTTTAATAAATGTATTAGAACAGTCTATGTTGATGCACAACACATCTTCGATGATGTTGGCCTAATCGAAGCTATAGCCAACGATCAAGTCAAATCGAAAGTCAACTCAGCAGATGAACTCGAACAAATTTGCACAGAAGATGCCATTGAATGCGGTGTAGAGGAAGTCGAGGTGGTGGACTACGTCAATGGAAACGTTAATGTGAGTATAATGAACGAAAAAACATGGAACGGCATGTGTGATGCTTTATTATTTTATAGTTCATATGCAATCCCATCGAACTGGGTACAGTCGCTCGTTTGCTCAAGGAAAAGGGATATTTGATTGAAAATTCCGAACATATTTTCATACCAAAGGTAAGATTCATTTTAGATCTATATTATAGATGATGGAATATGTTTCTTTTATTTCAGACGACAGTGCAGCTATCGGAAGACGATCTGAAGGCATATGAAACGTTCGTAAAAAAAGTCCGCGAAGTTCCTGGCATAGAGGAGATATATGATAACGTGGACGTTAGTGTTATGTGATAATACAAATGTGAAATAAATTAAACAAATTTATAAAATCGTACTTTTTTTTCTAAGCAAGGTGGCTTTTTGCATGCAGTAATCGAAAATATTCGAGGGTCCATTTCGTACTCATTAAGGTCAGAAAATCGTATTTCAAGTATTTCTGAACGAATTGCCACGTCGCTCGAAGACATTCTGGCCAAATTTGTCGTCAAACTTTATTCATTTTTGAAGTTGTTACATTTGTCCAGGAGCAAGCCACCTTTTGCCAAATTTTCTGTTGGAAATTTCGACGCAAATATGTATAACGCCTTTAAAAAAGCAATTGCTTTTCGGTTCATGGACTGAAGTAGATCGATGTTGTATAGGGAGGAAGAAAAAGTGCTTGTTATAAAGTAGACTTTTTAGACAATTTGTTTAGAGTAGTTTGCCTTAGCCGCTGGTTAAATTTCTTAAACCATTCACAAACAACGATAAAGTTACCCAGCATTTTTTATCTCCAAAATTTGTTTCTTTTTCAAAAGCCTTTTATTACGAGAATCGTATATTAACAGCTTCTTTAATCGAAAGTCATCGAAATCATGTCCATCTAGTAAAAGGAGCCATATTTACTTTTTTCACTTCAATCAGTCAATAACTGCTTTTATGCTACGGTCTTTGAAACCGGGCTAACATTGACGCTCACACATTTATGTATGTTACGAGCGTCTAAGGCAGATACTTACGGAAGGCACTTTGTCCTCATAGTAGTAGAATCCAAAATTCGCACTTACGACACAGATTGGCATATATACGCTTCTATCATAAAGGTTTCCTGGGGTACTAATTGCCTTTCGAAAAAAAAAAAAAACAAACAAAGACCAAAGAATTGATTTGCTTCGTATTTTTATTTAAACATGTGAGCCTTAGTTGTCCTCCGTTTTGTTTAGTTTCTTGACTAATTTTTAAAAACAATTATATAACAAATTATAGTTTATCTGTTCTGTAATAATATTAACAGTAATAAAAAGTACGCTAATAATAAAACTTAAAAGTCATTGTAAATCCAAACTAATATGTATTAATTTTAATTTTGTTTCTGTTTGTGTTACCTTTATTCTTAGGCAAATGACTTTCAATATACATTTTACAGTTTAAAAGAAACTAATTAAAAACTAAACGCTTGATATTCTGTATTATTTTTATATATATATTTTTTTAGTTTATTTTCTTGGGTATTTTGTTTTACTTACTTTCGAATTATTAATAATTATAAATACAAATTAATTTTTGAGTTATATATATATATTTTTTTTAATGATTTTATGTGTTGTATTACACTATATGCTTTTTTGTCGTTAAATATTTTGTTAAGCTAGTTTTTCTTATGACGTAAATTTAAATACGGGTGTGTTTATGTTTTTTTATTAATATTCCTCACACAAATAATGTTTTTTATGGGTTTATTATTTTAGTCACACGCATAAGGATTGTGGTTAATAATTCCATTTGCTTAAGGTCGTAATTATTACTTTTTTATTTTTATTTTATTTTTTTCAAGACGCAAAATAAATTTGTTTTCTTCTTCCTTTATTTTAAGAAGCACAACATAAAAAAATGAATTACTTCAATATTCAATATAAGGCCTCGTTTATTGATTTCTTTTAATAATGTGTTGCAACTCTGTTGATGCACTTACTTTATTTATTAGTTTTTTTTTTGTTATTATTTTCATTTATTTACTGGAGAGATTTTATTTACGAAGAGGAAATTGCAATTAAAAAAAAAACAAGTCATTAGTTTAGCTGTAAAAAATTTGTTAAGCAATGGAAATGGTAACAAATAATAAAAAAAATTATTCGATTGATTTTGTTTTGCAATTCAATTTTTCTTTCAATTCCATCAAAAATCAAGACAAAATAATGCCAATCAAGACGGGAGGATGAAGCTGGCGAACTAGGGAAAGTTAAATTTTAGATGCTAAATCAGTAGACGAAAATGTAAAGCTAGTTGGTCGACACGCGCTGTTTTCAAGTAATATTGCGGCTGTCAGTCGAACTTCCATAACTCGAAGTTTTATTGAGAACTCTGTGTTTTCAACTTCTCTAAACTCGAGTTTATTTTCTATCATTTTCAGAGTTCGACTTATGGAAGTTCCACTTTTTATACACCAAAAAAAAAAAACACAAAATATTCCCTGGAAATTTATGCAATACCTCACAAACCATCAATAATGATTTTATTGAAACTAAAAAGTACAGCAGATCTGCGAATCCAGGTGATGCGAATGACTAGAGGACGGCTAAAATTTTTTTATTTGGACTTTAAAGGCTGTAATAACCTACTAAATATATTATAGAGAAGTTATAATATAATTCAAAATAAGGAAATAAATTAAACCATTCATAAATCGTATATAAGTATGTAAACAATGTAAACAAAAAATGTCTTTAATCATCTAAACAAACCAAACAAATCAATTTTAAGAAATCAAAAGGCCCAACTCGACGTAGAAACAAGTGTAACCTAAAAAAATATACAAATTCTTAAAATTCTTTTAGCCAACGAAAATGAATGGGCAATTTTGAGTTCAGCTTGTCATATCTATCTGGTTTAATGGGTCACCAAAAGTGAGGGGCAATATTGAAATATTTTTTATTAATCAAACTTGGTGCTGAATTTTGTAAATTATTCGCTTTCACTAGCTTGTTTGTCGTATGGGACAAACGAAATAAATCATTTTGTTAAAAAATTCAGAGAATTAAAAACGAATTCAAATTCAAATGCAATCGCATTTCTTTCTTCACAAAAAAAGGATACATACAACCAATTGACACATAATTCAGAGTCAGTTTAGTTCTATCGAAAGACATATCCTATTGTATGCCAGAGTCCCTATTTCCAAAGGTAAATACTTTCGTTTTCAATAAAAAAGAAACAAGATCATGATCGGCAAAAGTTTTTCGTCTAGAAAAATTCATTAGCGACTAGTACCTATTTTCTTTCTAAAGGCAACTTAATGAACAAAAAAAATCGCATTCATGCAAAAAAGAGCAATTCAAACTGAATGAGGGGATGATTATAGTTCTTGCATGTTTAAGAAAAGGAGACACTTTTAGCTAACGACGTGATACACCTTGGAATAGAAAAAACGGTGCCACAAGCATAAAAAAAAAAAACAATAAACAAACAAAATCTCTAAATATGAAGTCATTTTTCTATTCAGCGTCAAAATCAAGATTGTCCAGTTGTATAAAATAAAAATAATTAAAAAAAAGAAAAGAAAAAAAGCAATAATAAACTAATAAACAAATGCCTTTCCACGCATTATAATTAAACAACATTTTTTAATAATTTATTCAAATTGGATTTGTGTTTGACTCTTTTTTTTCTTGTATGTTATTTGCTCTTTTATCTAGTTTTTTTTTTCTGTACATTTTACATTGCAATAGTAATTACAAGTTTTAGTGATTATTTTATTTTTGTTTTTGCATGTATTTAAAATAAAATACTACTTAAAATTAGATAAAGCAAAGAATTAAAATGAAATAATTTGTTTTTATTTATACTTATTTATATATAGTTGTTGTAATAGTAATAGTAACAGTAATATTTAATTTTTTATTTAAATTTTTTGTTTTCTTTCCCGATTTATCATTTTTGTATCATTATTTATCATTCAATAACTACATAAGGCAGAACGGTTAATAATTCATCATTATATGACCGTAATTGTAACACTTCGTGCCACTCTTTGAATTGTTGTGTTCGGGCACAATCGTTGCCGTCTTCATCGTCGACATCTTCGTCGACCTTACGCAAACCCGTGCGATATTCCTCATGAGCAACTAAATCTTGCTCAGAACTCTCACCTAATTGAACACTACTATTATTATTATTATTATTATTACTACCAATACTACTATCTGGATTAATACGGTAATTACTATCATTATTAGTTGGTTCGCCTGCGGATGTTGATGGTTCGACCTCTGATGCTGCTGCTGCTTCAACTATTGTTGTTGGCGTTTCACCTATTGCTGAAATTATCACTGTTAATGGTTCTGCTAACGACGTGTCTATTATTGCCGGTTCTTCTTCCTTTGCAGTCGACGGTGCTTCTTCTATTATTGATGTTTCTACTTGGGATTGTGTTTGCGATTGTGATTGTGATTGCGATTGCGACTGCTGTTGCTGTAGTAGTGATGGCGTCGCTGTAGGCATTTGCATGTTGCCTGTGTAGCCGCCTGGGTAGCTTGCAAAACTTGCTCCTGGTGTATAGACACTACTGTTCAAGCCAGCACTATTTGTTGCTCCAGGATATATATTGCGATTTGGGTTATTATAGTAACTATTAAAATAAACACTAGAATTCGAAGTTGAAGCAAATTCTGGCATTGACCCTGATGGTATATCGTCATCAGTGGGGTTGTCTGCAGTTAGAGCTGTGTACCCGGTATTCATTATTTGGGTGTTTCTGTATTCGGCAGCCCATTTTAGTTGCTCCTGGCGTCGGCGTTCTTCTGTCGAAACGTAAATGTGATTGAAGCTCCGCAAGAGGAAATTATTTTGAGCGGGTAGTTCTCGTTCGTCTTCTTTAGTTTTATTATCTGAGGATGAGCTAAGCTCTTCTTTGCTTTCTTCCTTTTTCACTGTTGGTGGTTGGGGTTTTCGTTTTTTCGGTTTCCTATTTTCATCGTCTGACGATGAGGATGTTGTTGACAACGATGTGAAGGCCGATGACGACGACGAAGAAGAGTCCGACGACGATGATGACGACGATGATGATGACGAAGATGGAGGACTGCCACCACCACCTGCCGACCTTTGTCTTTTCGCTCGCAGCTTGACCTTTTTGCGTCTTCTCAATTTCATGCCGGTGGCCAATCCATCACTAGACGAACTGGTGCCATTACTTGTGCTACTGTTGCTGTTGTCGCTGTCGTCATCATCGTCGGTTTCTTCTTCACTCGGATCTGTACAATCACTTGTACAACTACTGATCTCTAATATCTTCTGGCCAACAGTCGGGTGCAGTTCGTATGGAAAGAACAGTTGCCGATGAAGCTTTTGAGCGTCCCTGATGCCTTGCTGTAAGCGAGTTTTAAGTTCCTTCCGTCTTAGATGCTTTTTCGTCAGCTGAATTGATTCGGAGAGTTCTGCCTTTGTTATTTCCTTAAAGTTTGGATGCTTCACAATAGGTGTCTTTGCCGTACCTTCTTCTTCTTCATTTTTCTCCGGTTCCTCGCTTTTTTCGGAATTTTCAGTTGTTTCTCCCGGTCTGTTAGTTTCTTCGTTGGGTTGGACATTTTCCTCTGGCCTCTCGTTTCCAGCAGCATCATTATCATTCTCATTATTGCGGTGATCAATGTCGCCGTTTTTCTTCAATTCAAAGTTGTAAATGGCAACATCTGATGTCTCCGGTATAAAGAATTCTGTTTTTCCAATGAGATCAACTGTTTTCACTGCACCGAGGTCCAGGAATTTGTCAAGTGTTACTCCGTAGGCAGAATCATTATGATTCGTCGGAAGTTCGACTGTGTTATCTTCGAGAAGAAGGGCATCAACTGATGATTGTATGGCCGCGGGGTTTGACGACAGTTCGATTGCATTGTCTTCCAAAAGAAGGGCATCCACTGTTGATTGTGTGGTCGGAGAGATGGATGACAATTTGGCGTTTACATTTAGCGCTGGCGACATTGACGACGAAGAGGGCGAATTCGTTTTGCTGGGCGTTTTCTTGATCGTCAGTACAATGTGATTGTTACCAGTCGTAGAAGCCATATCACGTGTTACCACTTCGTGAAAGTCGCCATAATCCTCTTCGGCGTCTTCTTCGTCGTCTCCGTCGTCCTCATCATATTCATCGACCATATCCTCATACTCGTCCTCTGCATGATCGTCGTCATCGATTTCTTCTTCTGTAATAATGTCATTCTCTGATTGGCCATGATAACAATCCGAATCGCCATCATCATCGGTGATGCTGCTAGTAAGTCGCCTTGCCGTCGCATATTCGCCATTCACGATTTTAATTCGCTTAATGAGTGGCGGAACCTTGGTCTGCTCGGGCGCCTCGTCCGTATCAAAGTCAAAGGCATCAGTGAACGACGACAGATGCTTGCGCTTCCGCTGTTGCTTTTGCTTCTCCAACTGCTGTTGCTCCAACCGATGACGACGCAGTCTCATATTGATTGAGTTTTGGTTTTGCTTCAAACTGGAATTGCTGCAGCTACTGCTGCGGCGACTCGCCGCAATTCCCTCCTCAGTTACGCCATCGATCAGGATATTGTGATTGCAGTTGTGCAGTACCTTCGTACTGCCCGAGATGTCGCTTTTATTTTCATCCGAACAGTGCAATATGCTGTTATTGTTTGTAAGGTGATGGTGCAGATTACCATTTGCCAGTGGCAGCTTTCTCAGATCGGTGACTGGCTCTGATGCTATAACATTTTCCTGATCAAGCTCGATTGCTCCGTTTTTCTTTTCTGGCTTGTAGTCCATATTGACAGCGATAGATGGCGCAATGTGCTTGTTCAGGTTATTTTTATGAATAGTTGTACATTGCTGCTGATCGTCGATCGTGTTTTTGGTACTTTTCAAGCTAACTTCAGGCACAATTGTTGGAGTTTCGGTCGGATTGGGGGTCGGGGAGGGGTCTTCTTTCGGATTCTCCGTTTCTTCTTCAGCTGGCATGCACTTTATATCGCTGTCGACTGCCATCGCTTCAGTGGGGATAGTTGGTTCAGGAATGTTGGGGTAAGAAGCTGCATTTAGCGCCGAATCGGGATCGGGAACACTATCTAATTCTATTTTAATATTTTCATTTTTAATTTCCGTTTTAGGTTCAGACTTAGATTGGCCTAATTTTGATTGTTTCCGCTTCTTCCGAAGGGCGGCCTTTCTTTTAAGCCTTTGCTGGTGATGTAGACGAAAATGCTGTCGCCGATGAATATTAGCAACGCCTAAGAAAGGCGACGGTGGTTTATCAGACTTTTTGGTACTTTTAGGCTTAAAATCCTTTGTGAACTTAACGTGGCTTAAGTCTTTGGGTATTCGTTCGTTGATGAAACAACCATACTTTGGCACTACATTCGCGGACAAGCTATCATCTTCCAGAAGGCGATTCTCATCATCAATGTTCTGCGGTATTGAATGATCCCAGTTTCCGTTCACATTCGGAATAAAGCAGTTGTGAAATGCGTTTATGTGAAATTTTGTTATTTGATTTGTTTGAACCTCGTACCGCTGCTTGGCTTCACACTCAGAATCCTCAATCACTTCGTAAGTTGGGAAGTTCATTATTGGGGGCATCATCATTGGGTCGCCGCCTTCTAATGGTGGCGCTTGAAGCTGCTGCGGGGCTGGTTCAATCGGAGAAGTTTCCTCTATTAGTTCTGATTGTGAAGTTGATTCCTGCATATCATCGGTTATGACAACGTCGGAATGGTCATTGGTGGTTACGGGTATCGTTGATGGTGGCTCAGCCTTCAGAATTCTTCCATTTTCAGGGGTTAAAGAACTCTCCGTTTTAGTTTTGCTGGCTGCTTCTACAAACGAGTGCAACGGATCGTTGTCGTCATCGAAATCCAGATCAAAAATGGATTTCATTGGTTTTTGATTTGTAGTAGGCACAACTGGTGAGGTTACTGCAGATACTGGTGCCGATTGAGAATGCGGCGCCACTGGAGACCATACTTTAGCTGGTGTAGGCTTTTCTGGTGCAAGAGGTACGACACTAACCGAAATAATTGGCTCATCGCCCTCGTTTTCCTTATTCTTGATGTCTTCGACGTTGTCCAACAAACCTAAGGAAGTTTTATTTTCTTCTTCGCCCGTTGCCGCCGCCGTCGTCGTCGAGGGATCGACTTCGGGTGGAACTTCACGCAGAGTACAAGTACAGGGGACGTCTTCATATGCATCCCAATCGATCTTCTCAACATCAATGGGCGGCAGTTGGGCCATTAGTTCCTTGATTTGTTCTTCTATTGTTGAAGTTGGCGCACTGACACCGTCAGCACTTGCCTCGTTGCCAAGAGGTTTCGATTGAGAATTTGTTAGCAAATCACTCGTCATGGCCATCTTTACGCTATCGTGCGAGGGTTCTGATGTGTTTGAATCGCTGTCAGATTCGTACAGCTCATCTGAAATTTGATTCAACCACAAGAGAACACGTGGAAACAAACATAAGCAATAGTATTTGGAAATCTAAACTGCCTTCAAAACACTTAAGCATAAAGTAGAAGCAATTGTGGTACATACCTGCAGCAACGCTATTGTTCGATATGTTCTTCTCAGGTGTGGATCGGGCAGCAGTCGACATGGTCGCATTCGTTGAACAGGCATCAGAAGTTCTTGGCGAATGTAAAGATGGTTCTGAAATTCGAGAGATTAACTGTCAAACCAAAGGCAAAATCAATTAAAGCTATAGCAATTACCTGAACATGATGAAGCAGGCCGGGATGTGGCGAACCAATTCATTAAGGTAGGTGAGGATGTCGCTGAGCCTAGTTTGCGATTTTGAATATCGGCAATTAGTTCCATGGTTGTTTTGACTTTTTTATTTGATCCCAATGCTGGCCCCATAAGAAATTGGGAACTCAAGCACGCCGATTGTGCCAGCACCGAGTCTACGCCCTTGGAACCCTTCTTTCGGCCTCGTTTCTTGGGAACTTTTTGCTCTACAGGTGGTGAAGTGACAGAGGTTGCAGCATTTGATGCTAGTGTTGGGGTGGTTGGTTTGCTGGATGCATTTATTGGCTTAGAAGTAGAAGCAGCTTTTGGTAGATCCTTAGAGCATTGCTTAGACGAGGAGCTGTTTTCTTTTGTGTATTTTGCTTGAACACTTTCACCATCAGCTTTGATTTTCTCATTGGAAGACTGTTGCTGTTGCCGCAAATCATCAACAGTGATCATGCTTTGACTATCCTGATTTACCACATCGATTAAGTCTAATTGCGATGTCCGACTGTTCGAAGTACTATCATTGGAATTGCGACTAAATGGAAGAAATGTTGTTGATGCAATGCCGCCGCCGCCGCCGCCGCCGCTAGCACTTACAGAATCTCTGCAGTTGTTTATTGCTATCTTCATGTTTCCGCATGGGAATTCACCAGACTTGACAGACGTATTCTCTCCTCCGTTTGAAAAGTAATTGGAATTGGAACCAGATCCAACCTCTATGCCACTTGAGCTATTGCTCTGCTTAAACTTGCCAGCAAATGTTAGATCGCCGTCAACCACCTCCGCGGATGAACCGTGTGGCTGATTGTCGTCATTGCAGCCCATATTGTTTGGGTATCTTTCTGTTCCACCAGATCCAGCTGTTTGTTGAGATGGAAAAATACTCATCGAACTGTTTGACAATGAAAGATATTCCTGTATGCCAGAGATAGGAAATGCAATGCGCGAAGTCTCGTCAATAGTTGGTTGAAAATGTTCAGACTCTGTAACTAGGTCAACCCGTTCATTGGAACGCTTCTTGTCTTTTCTTATCCTTTTGCTATTACTATTGCTGCTAGCCAATCCGATGCGGCCACTGCTGTTGGCGGTGTGTATATCCGTCACTTCACCCAATGTACTGATAAAGTTTGAGCTAGAATTTGAATCATGCAAGTCAATGGTTGACGTAATGATTTGATTTACATTGTTGTGTCGAGCGCTTTGAGAATTTCGTCCCGTTTCATGAGAGGAGACGTTTTCAAAGCCCAATGGACTGTTTGAATGTTCAATGTTAAATGCCATGGTTATTGGTGAATCTCGTTCTTTTCTCTTCGTTGACTTGTGTGTGCGTGGTGAGGATACTCCTGTTTGAGCTATTCCTGTCGTTGACGGTTGCGACTGATTGTCATCATCGTCGATTATGTACGTTGTTGAGTTATTACTCTTCAAATTGGTTCCGTCCGTCTCGCCAACATTAGAAGACGGTGGCACTTTCAGTATAGGACTTAGAACGGATGAATTTGTCTGTTTTTGGACACTAAATCCGGTGATTAGATTTTTAAAACTTGTGGGATGTTTCACTTTAGTTCCAGTTGCTACCGCAGGGAGGCTCGGTGAATTATTATTTATAATACTTCGATTGGTACTTTTCATTAGACGCGTTTGCGTGTCGGTTAGGGCACCATTCGATCGACTACTAATAGTTCCGTTGCCTTCGGCTGCAGCTCCTGTCGCTGATTTCTTATTAAATGTAAAATTGGCACTTCCTGTATTGCTGATACCGCTGCCTGTTGCAGCTCTACTATTAAATTCAACTCCACCACCAATTGAGGACAGTGAGTTGTCAAAATTCTCACCTAATAATTGAGCCGTGTATGGGGATGCCGGTTGTGAAGTACTAGATAGGGGTGGTTTAGGCGCTTGCTGTTGTGTTGGCTGTGCTTGCAAAGTAACAGACGATGTTATAACTTCGGATTGTACTAACGATGTGATTCCAAACATTTCTCGCCATTTCTTAAGCAGATTTTTAGCTCGTATTTTGAGAGCATTACTCTTGTTGCGCCTTCGTAATTGGTTGATGTGCTTCGCAAGTCTGGTGGTTTCCAATTGCTCTTTTGTAATCGTGGCTCCTTCGAGCGCTGATATGACTGCAAGAACTGTATCCATGTTAACGACCTAAATCCAATTACAAAATTACTTACTGCTTACTACCAAGGACTAAAGGGAATTCATGAATTTTTTTTTTTTGAAAATATATACTTACATCATAATTCTGATCTAGTGCTTGTGTTAATCGAACCGTCAAATCAAGAATCAATTTGTTGCTCATTTAAAAATGATTTAAAAAGAAAATAAAGTGTTGTATTATGTGCGGGTGTGTTATCACCTGCCGAAACGTGATATGACACAAACCTTAATCTCGGATTTGTTATACAATGACTCAGAAGTTAAACTTATCACTTAAATCGATTCTGATTCTTTGTTCTTCCTTCTGGCTTCTTGATTCCTCTTTTTCTTGGGCCTCTCGGTGTAGTTTGTGTTTACTATGATATTCGATGATGGAATGTTGCTCTCTTCTAAGAATGGTTGATTTTAGGACTTGCTTGCAGTATCTAGGAATAGAAATTTATATTTTCTTAGAAGGGAACTTTTTTTATTTTGTTCACTAATCAAACATTGCACATCATGTCAGCAGACGAGCGACGACCAGCAAAAAAAAAAAAAAAACGACGAACTGGTGGTGTTTGGTTGGAATGGAATCGTTATTGTTAGTCTTTACAGGCGTGTGTGTGTGTGACGTGTCCCTGTAGGGCTTAAAGTACATTGAGATTCAAGTTCCACATAAACTCTTATGTGACGGTTTTCGCCATACAAAAAGTAAGTAAGTAGAACTTGAATCGTTATGGTTGGGAAAATATTTACCAACAGAGCCGCTTACATGGAAATTTTCTTAAAATAGCTTCTTTTCCGTTTCTGTTATGCGTATGCCCCAAATATGCACATATGGCCAACTGAACCATAGCTGCGCCCGAAATAACAAGGTTTCGCATTGAAATTGAACAACCGACATTCAATAATCGTGACGCAATGGTTCAGTGGGTCATGTTGAAAAATGCCTTTCCCCAAATTGACCGAAGCGAAGTTCCAGGTAGGTCTTGGAGAATTCCGCGAGTCCTGTGTGAGAAGTTGAAGTTGTCGGTCTATATATTACTACAGTTCTTCAAGCCTACATATAAATGTTGTTTAGTTTTTCACCACCTAATTGCAACTTCAAGTTTTTTAGTAGAAAGCGTTCTTACTGTTTACCCAACATTGCACCAAAAAGAACGACCACCGATCTGTGATCACAACAATTTGTTTTGATAGAAACTGAACAGCCGGCAATGATTTATAGATTATAATGAGTTTGGTCGATGTGGTCAGCCCTAGTGTGCACTTCGTGTGCAACATAAATCAAAATAATATGTATTTCACAAAAATAAGGCCTACTGTTCACGTAGGCGCTTCATACGCAGCTTCCTTGCAGCTGGCATAAAAACAAACGAAACTCTGTCCTCGAAGCGGCAAAGTCGCAAATGCGACGTGGACACAGCTTCGTTTGTTTAGATGCAACCGTACAACAAGCTGCAAATGACGGAAGCGTGGACAGTAGGCCTCACCTTAACCATTGTCAGTGCGAACTCAGTGTTTAGTGCGCCCTAGGGATCACTTCAAACCAGGCCTAATAAGTCTCTTTAAGTGAAAATTGACAAAACAGAAAAGCCCAGCTTAGTTTTGCATGAGACAACAAATATTCTTCTATCCAGTCATCTGTACCTGTTCGCTTCTGTTCATCACTAAACAGAACGGTTCTAAGAAAATTCTATACTAACCATGGTGATTTTTGGTTTTTTTATGGGTTCAAATTTTGTTTATTGTTTACTGGAATATAGCTGATGCGATTTGTGAGGATTATGATTGGTTCCAATCACGAGTCAAAAAATGCGGTGAAACAGGTCTACTAAAACAAGCTTAGGAAACTTGTCAACACTGCATAATATATGCATGCATACCACAGCCGATAGACCGCTCATTTCGTATGTTTCGATGAAAGTCTGACATCAGCTAACATTAAAAATTACTAACTTTTAAAAGACATAACGCTATTCAAAAATTGAGGTACATAGGTTAGGTTATTTTTTGGGTTGATTTGCATTTATTTTCCGTGAATATTTATATTGAAGAATGGATTTGGGCTATTTTTGTTCATGCTGTCAAAGATCTCATTTCATTTGAAATTTGGATAAGATCGGCAACAAGGCAACAAACCAGACATTGGCAAATCGAAGGAATAATAAATTGATGTCATTTAATCGAAATCTCTGTACAAAAGCTACAATGTGTGACATAAAGTGAATAAAATATACAAATCTGCAACAACTTATCCGCTACTGTATGTGTGGGATAGGAACTCGCATCCGTTCGCACAACAAAAAAAAAACATTAAAATGATTTCATGCTTCTCCGCAGCACGTGAGGATCGATTTTACCCTGACTGTCGTTTATTTACAAAATAAAATAATTCGATACTTAAGAAGTCTAGACTCTGGACTAAACATCGCAGTTCTGTGATAAATTTTTTGATATTCTTGTTTCTTTTTTTGTGGCAGCAACATTTTAAACTGAGACAATTCCTATTTTAAGGACAGAGACGCTGAATCAGCTTATGAATTGAGCACGTTTGCGATTTCACCGGAATGAATTCTATCGATATTTTTCATGGAGCAAATATCCAACTATGTACTTAGAATCCTCGGGCTGAAATTCGGTTGTGTTGTTATAAAGTTTGTTTTTCTAGATCTTAAAATTTTCGGTTTCAACTCATCTTAAATGTGAGTTTTGCTTTTGGTCGACTATATCTACTCACATGGCTGCTGGCTTGTATAAAATACATAAATTTCACTTGTGTAAGTGCTTCTTGAGTGGATTCTGACAAATTCTCAGAAGAGTATATAGTATTTTTCTGCGCCAATGGAACGCTTTCAGAAGTGATTTTCTTGATTCCAGACACTGCCGGGCGCTTCTTTTTGCCCGATGGAAAACGACTTTAGAGTAGCAACTTTCTCGTTGCACTTTTTCTTTAGTAGTTTGTTTTGTTTACGTTCAAAGTCTAGGTTATGAATCGACACTGGAATCAGATTGGTTCAAAAGTAGCCAGTGTCCGAGCGATAGTTGATAGATTTTAAGTGAAAAGTTCTTGAATTTACCTAATCTAATGCAACAAGCGGGCTCTTTACTAAATACTTGAAGAACAGACAAACTATTCAAGTAAATCACGAAAATGGGAGCTCTCGTGAACACAAACGGAAGATACAAAATTTCCTCATTGGAGCTGCAGCAGGCTAACGAAAGGTGTAATTTTGACAACAAATATGCCGTGGCATCGGCACGACTAAGTCAGCCCAAAACCTTGTCAGGAAAGCACATATTGGAACTGTTGTACGAGTATTAACAGGCAATTGTGTAACAGAAAGACATGCTAAGATTACCAGAAACAGACTTCTATTTCTAGAATTGATAAATGGCAACAAATTCGGCGTGTGGTTATTTGGATTCATTGAACTGATGCCGTAAAATGCCCAATAGTGCAAGAAAAAGCACTCTTAGTTGGATTCAAACACAACAGAAACGCTTTCACCTACAAATTTGAAGATTTCTGTAGCGAGAAAGCAAAAATATGCAAAAGCTGTGATTTTACTGACTTTAGATGAATGCTAAGACGTCTATGGTGAGGTGAATGAAAATGCATTAAATTTGGCCGATAATTTCACGTACAAAAATTACTACAAGCCTACCTGATTTAGTAATAGGTACAGGTCAGAATTTTCCTGAGGCGAGACACGCCTGTCGTAAAAAGCCACTAAAGTCATAATTTTTCTGCGCTATAAGGTGAGGCTGAAATGTTTTATTATCAACTTGCAAAAGCGATAACAAACACTCTAATTAACTGAAAATAATAATCTGTAGACTACGGCAACGCTTCATTAATTCATCAACATGCTTCAATTGTCCGATTTTATGGCAGCAATGCTCAACTTGCTTCTATTGGCATCTGATGTTAAGCAAGAGCCCGCTGGAAAAGGAATGTCACAGATGAAATTCATTCGGCGTTATGGCAAAGGACAATAACTATCTTTTAGAAAAAAAATCCAATCAATGGAAGGTTCTACAGTCAAATAATATGTACCAATGAATATTCAAAGAAATAAAGCGATCTTAAACAAAATCTATGGAAGAAGTCTAATCACAGAATTGGATATATCAACTTAGTCATGCACAGATAAAAAAAAAAAAAGCAAAACAAACACCATTTCAATTAATGTTCGTGTCAAAAGGGATTTCACATCGACTAGCAATTAGGGCGGTACCTGCTTGCTTTAGTTTCTCATACAATTAAAGTCGACAGCTTTCACATCATTTACGTATTTCGCAATTCCACGAAGCTTTGCTCTGATAGATGGTGACATTTCCATAGATGGTTGACGACAAAAATCCTTTTTCGACCCGTCGATGCACTTTGCGAATATATTATTTTTATTTTTTGGAAGTGGGTTAACCTATATTGATGCACTGGCTTTCCTTCGAGCTGCCATGTCATGTCACCTCCGTTTGTGGACGCTGCGCTAATTCAAAGGTCCTGCCGTCACATTGTGAGACTTTGAAATTAATTCTACGCTGTGAAATTGCTAATGACGTAGACGTCCCAGCCCTACATGTATGTGCATCTCAAGAAGGAATAAGAAGACATCTCGGAATTGATACACATATGTAGGTAGGTAGTAGGTGTGCCATTTGAGGATATGTATTAAAAAAAATACATTTCATAACAAAGACCCATCATTTTCGTCAAACATAGAAAGTTCGACAACAGGGCGAACAGCCGGAATCGATTACGGAACATAACGTATCAGAATGAAAGTAAAACCTACAAGAGTATGCCCTGTATACAAAATAGAATAAAATTATGAGCTAATTAAAATGAGATTCTCCAGTTTGTTACCCCGTTTGACATCATTCTTCGTTACCCAAGATCATGCATAAATTCGAAATTCGTCAGCGCCCCGTGTAAATGTAAAAACAATTTAAACAGCTGCTCAGAAATTAATATACATTTTTATTTAGGCGACGACTCCGACGTCCGACGACGTTGTTAATGACGAGTAAAAAAAAAAAGGGAACGACGACGATTTGTTGTCGTTTTCTTTCGAACATGTTTGTAGGTATGTATAGATATTTTTACATTTTTAGTCCCTCATCAAATTCGCCAGAGCAGAGCACACGTTGACATTGAGAAAATATAAAATCACAAATAAATTTGAGAACCAAAAAAGAAAAAAGTATTTTTAAATTTGATTTCAAGCAAATATACATAATGGGTATATATTAACTTGGTCGTCATCGCTCCGCTATCGTCGCGAACTCTGCCTTATTCCTTGAAACACGAGATTAAAGCACTTTGCAAGAATCGAATTAATTTTTGCACATCACGTTTGGTACATGAATGCATTTAGCTATATCCTAATTAAGAATCGCAAGCTTCCTTTCCGATCCCGAAAGGAAAAATATACAAATCACGGTATTGCTATCATTGATGAGTGTACTAGAGCCATAGCACAGCGCACAATGCCATGTTGTTGTTGTTGCTATCATCTATGCGCTATTCACAATACTTGTTCGACTTTTGTAAAAGAAAAAAAAATGTTATATATCAGAGTTTCGCGTTCTATATGTCTGTCTCAGCAAACTCCTTGTGTCGTAGTCATTTTTTTTTTGTGATATCAAAATGCAACCCAAATGTTTTAGCAGCATACACTTCTGTCCCTATATTTCCTTCTACTCTATCAAAATAAAAACAAAAAAAAAATAGGTTCATTGCAAATGTTTACCATTCGGTCCTCGCCAAATCTCATACAGAATCTAAAACCAGGAACAGTGGACGAAAAGCCAATCGCGGTGCACACACGTAAACATAATGGCAAATTGTTAGTACTTTTGTTTAAAAACGAAATAGCACCTTCACACTACCACTATTCGCTATGCGTGTCAGAACGAGACGATAACCGCACCGAACATAAAACGGGGTTGGAACTTTATATGCATATTACAGCAGTTTTGGAATTTTGCAGATCATTTATTTATTCCAGACTATGAATGCAAATTGTCACATTTAATAAATCTGCCAAATGCATTAAAAAAACAATCATAATTTGACATCACATTGACTCGTTGTTGGGCCAGTAACACCACATTGCAGTTATAATCTCACATTCACACACGCAGTTAAAATAAAATAATCAAAAGGAAAATGAAAAAAAAAAAAAAAAAAACATTTACACACTTTCCAACTAATTAACGAAAAAAAAAAGAAGTATTTTGCCAAGGAGATTGAAATTTGCTCTCTTTCACTCTTTGGTTTAAACGAAATTTCTCTTCTCTTGTGTTGTTAGTTGCCGTCGCAGTTGCTGTTGTCGTCGTAGTAGTCTTCGTCGTCTGCTGATTTAGATGGATGAATGGTTGAAAAAAATTTTTCTCTTCACACACTAGCTTTCCACATTCAGACAATATTTTTAATTTTTACATGAATCGAATCAATAGATTCATATTATTTTCTTGCAAATTTACCGTAAATTGGTTTGTTAATTTTTCTATTGTATTTTTTTGTTATTAAGGCCGTTTATTGAGCAGAAAAATGATATTTGAACGGCGAGGTTCCTTGGTAACTATCTCGTGCGAAACAGTTTGTCGCGTAATGGCGGACGTGAAATTACACCAACCCATTCAGCAGCCAGTTTCGTTGCATTCCCTCGGAAGAAGAAATGTAACTACAGCGATATCACAGAGTAGTAGAGTTCCACAGGAATTTTCTGGCAATTGTGATACGAAATGGCAATGGAATATTAATTTTCATTAAAACATATTTATTCGCAGGGTTGTCATGAGGTTTCTATTGTTTTTAAAGGCTATGGAATTTGAAAATACGTTGCTTTTGCAATTTTCTATTTGAATTGAAATTATATATAATATATATATATCAAATACGAATTTTTTTATTTATATAGTAATCGATGAGAGTATAACTCTTGTCAGTTTTAATACTGAATTTGGGCATTTTAAAACAGGAAATAAATCGACATGGGGAAAAAAGGGTTTAAAAAAAAAAAAAAACTAAATAGAATAATGGTAGAATCATAATGGCCAATATTGATAATTGTTGAGGTATTCGCTGTCAAAATAGGGTCATGCAATGGTATGGATGAAGCAATTGCCATATTATATTACTATTTTAACTTTGACAGGAAAACTACAAACTATTGGCGTGAGTGAGTATAATAAAACCAAAAGTGAGTGCAACAATTTTGCATGTAAAACCAAAAGTGAGTATAAAAGTTTTGCATGTAAAAGTGGAAGTAAGCTAGCTATAAATTCTCAAAAAAATACGCCTTATAGCACAAGTGTAATTGGAGAATAGGCGAGGAAAAAAACTATACCGTCCATATAATGTCCATAATTACGGCGCTGTTTATTTAAATTCGGTGCGGCATTGTTATAAATAAAAAAAAACTATATATATATAAAAATTAATAATTTTGTTGTAAGCGGGCCAGTTACAGTTTATTTACATTACCACGCCACGCAATTTCGCATGACTTCAGAGAAAAAGATCCGTTTGCTGCAGTCAAGGCTTATGATCTGTAGTAAGAGTGAAACCACAAATCTCCATAAAAAAGTTATGGCGGCCTAAATTCAACTGCTAAGCTCGTGGTATCACTCTTACACATCATTAGCCTTGACTGTGAAAAAACGCATCTCTTATGCAAAATTACGTGGCGTGGTAATGTAAATCCACCATTATAGTAATTATTGGCTTTATTTCTGGTATCAAAATGAAGATAATCCAATATGGATTTTTTTACAAATGAAATTACTTAATGCTGATTAAACTTTTCTCTAAATCCACTCTTATTATTTCACTGATTGAAGTCGATTTCAATGAACAGCTGTTTTCCGTTTCTCTAATTTGGAAGCCAATCGTTTCAATGATTTGTTCGATTTTCTTTCTATTCTCAGCTGTGGGCTTTCCTTTCAATGATAAACTGTAACCTCAAATCCTAAACTTGTTTGTTAGCAAGTCACTGAAAGGTCCTTCCAAAGACAGGAATTCAATGATTGCTATAACTGACTTGTCAAAAAAATTAAAACACCATTCCACTGATTTGTTCCAATGATGCATTTCAATGATAGCTATAACTGTCCCCTTAATTTAATCTATGAATGAATTTAATGCATTCAATCTGACATACCTATATGTGATTGATCCGAATAATAATTAAATATTTCGCTTACGATTCACACTGAAGTGTGGAACCTTTTCAAGCGACCAACTATCTACGAACGAACGAATATTCGCAAGTATAGACAGACCGTTCAAATTAACAATTTTCTTGATCGCGGCAGTTCGCGAATTTCAGTCATCAGTTTCAATTTCTCATTTGATGTTAAGTTGGAACGAATATTAAATAATGTGGATTGCGAAAAAACTTTGACAATTCGCGCCAAGGGTGTTTTCGTTCGCGGCAAAATATTTGAAATTCGAAATTTCGTTACTTAAACTTACGGTTTGATGGGATAATTAATTGTCCTGCTCTTAGAATAATAAAATGTGCAATGTTCTGTTTATAAATGCATAAAAAGTGCTTTGTTCGCATTTGATCAATTCGTTCGTTCGCTCTCATGTGAATGGTCCTTAATAATTTATTAATCTTCGTCTTACAAATTTTATTTAGAAAGAAATAAATAATAAAAAAAATACCTTTACAAAAAAAAAAAATTCCATTGAACTAAATCTTTTTTTCAAATGAGGTTTTTAAACTCATAATATATCTTCCTTATAATCGTTCTCTTTCAGTACGTGACTGATAAAAGTGCATTAATTTTTTTTTCTTGAACATGGCGTGTCATTATATTTCCATAGTAGACGGCTGGTTTTTGTTTAGTCTCTCCAAATATCTAAAATTTTTCCAATTTAATTAAAAATTTTGCAAACATAATGCAAATATCAAAAAAAATATTACATCAGCTGATTGGGAGCACTAGAAACCTAACTAGGTCACAGACTTATTGAAATGAAACGAAATTGGGACGACACTCTAAAGCATACCTGCCAGACAAATCTACTACAATAACAGTATACAAATATGGCCGCCTGTCAATCTATCTCGGTTACCTAGATTCTTGACGTTTTAACTACTTTTATACCGAATTAAACAATTTAGTGTTTTTTTTTTATTATACATTAGAAGATAAACTATACACACAATCAATATAATTCAGAACTAGAAGCAATATAACTTTAGATAAAACTTCATCTATTCCTATACAAACGTATTGATACTTTAATTTAGTTAACTCAACAAAAAAAAAAACAATGCTGTAATGGAATGTTTGGATTATATACCTTATTTGTCACTTCAAATGAGATTATTCTTCAAGGAGAAAAAAAGAAAATATCCATAGATAACATTCTCAACATATACAAATGAAAAACAAAAACTTTAAAAAAATGTGTTTGTGACAATATCCTGAGAGATGAAAGGTTTTTTTTTATGACTAAATGCAACTGAATAGCAAAACCTAAACGAATAAAAAATAAAAGAAAAGTAAAATGTCGCATGTACAATCCGATCAGTATTATTTTATTTTAAGACAAGTTAACGTTAGGACATCAATTTTCCTGATAATTTTGTGTACCATTGCTGGTCTGCAGCAACGAGTCGCCGCCAGTCATGGCCATAGTAACATAAATATAAGCAGCTACGTTCCTATATTCACAAGTGATGCACCATCATTGCGAAGTGTTAGCGCTGATAATGGTAGTTCCAAACCGGTGAGTTCCATTGATAATACCCAAGTGCCTTTGGTAAGCGGAAAGAATTCCACGAACGCTGGTGTTGGCCAACAACAACAGCAGCAGCACAAGCCAGCAAATTACAGTGTAATGATATTGGTTAGAAATATCGATGTCAGACTAAGGAGTATCCGCAATGTGGAGCTTGGAATAACTACAATTCAAGTAAGTGTCTGCTCACGCTTGCGTGATGTGATGTGTGTCGTTTACAAGTTCTTATTTCTCTTTAGGAAATATTCGATGCGATCGATTTTACGGCAATCGTCAGTGAAACAGATGAGACTTTGTTAAAATTTTCTAAGCGATTAACGAAGAAACTCCAGAAAGCATCCAAAAGCATTTTGGAGTTGAAACGATTCTTTGACCGGAACATAACTAGTACTCTTGTGGATGCATTTAAACATGAATCTGGGAATGTGTCGTCGAACGAGCACATATTCTTGAATACCCTCATCCAGCCCTGCCCCTTTGAGGATTTCAGTTTAGAGCAAAACTACAACAAGCAACAGATACAAATCTTGAATTACTTGAAGAACAACAACTTTGCCAGTGAGAGCAGTTTGTCGTTTAGCTTGAACGGAAAGATTCTGGAAGAGATTCGCCGCCTAAACGTTGAATCCAATAACTTTAAGCACATATTTTATCTATCCAATTATGACTATGCCAGTGACCACAATTGCCAGTACTACTTCAATAATCTGCATTTTCGTCGCCTCTATGGATCGTCAGTGCAGCATAAGCGTGTCTTTATTCTGGTTGACGTGGGCAGCGTCCTAAGCGTAGAGCAACTCGAGCTATCGAAAACTTTTGGTGAGTTTATGATTCCACGTTCCATTTCGATAGTGTATTTACATATGCACACCTTGCAGTGTCCAACATTGTGCAGATACTTTCGGCTTCGGACTACATAAGTATTGTAACCTTGTCGGACGAAGCTATTCCGATGACTTTATCCGACACGTACACCAGCGCAGCCAATTCGGCTTACATGTATTTATCTACGCCGGACAATAAGGAAGAAATCCTCGAATTTATTGCTGGGCTGAAACGCTCCACAGAGCTGACGAATCATTCGCTCGGTTTCGAGTATGCATTCGCATTGCTGCGCCAACAAAATCTCTCCGAAACTGATCCGCTTGAGTTCATTTATGTAACGCGTGGACTGCTGACAAGGCTGTCTGACGCCAGAAGCGTTCTATCAGTGATAGCGCAGGGGCAGCAGGCTCTGCCGTTTCCCATTGTAATAAACACTTGTGCAGTTATCTTAGGTAAGTTTTGCAGTGCGCCTCCTATGACCCGCTTAATTAAAACAACCTACGATTCAGATGAAAAACGAATAATGTATGAGAAGCAATTCCTCAACGACATCGTCCAACAAAACTACACCAAATATGAAATAGACGTGACCGCCTGGCACACCGACGGATATAATTTGACCGGGAATCTTTATATCATCACCAAACGACATCCCGAGCGGATTATCAAAGCGAGCACTGCCGTATTTACTGATCTTTTTCAACGTTATAATCGCCTAACTGATGGCATCATAGTTCATCAACCAGTCATTGACTACAACAGCCAAGGTGAGCACTAGCTGTTGTCTGAATATGTCAAATTTTTAAATATACCTTTTGCAGATGTTATTGTGTCGTTAACACATGCGGTTGTCAGATTTGGTGTTGTGGGCGTGAACCTATATCTGTCTGACCTAGCAGAAGATGTGATAAATTATAAAAATTCTGCTGAATCCTATGCGTGTTTGATTGACACTAATGGAATCGCAATAGTGCATCCGGCTTTGCAGCGTGATCCCTTTCTGGAAAGAACGCCGCTGCCTGTAGACATTGCCTACTTGGAGAATTCGACAAATTTCTTAAGTGTGCGGAAGCTTATACTAACTGAAAGCACAGGCAATCTGACAGTTCCTATAAGCCCGAAGAGCAATGCGACGGTAGGCATGGATCTTGTTGTGTTGTCCAACAGCCTATAACCCTTTTCTTTCGTTGCAGAAAACTTACTCGTGGCACAGAATTATTGACATGTACATTATCTGCATAATCACGACCGTCAAGGTGAATGCAAGGCCACCAGCACCACAATATCAGGCTAGATTTGGCAATGGCCTTAACAAGTTTCAACACACTGAGTACATGGCGCCGATTGACTTGTTATACCATCGAATTGACTTGATCCCACCGCATACGCCAGTTTGCCGATATTTTCGGCAAATTGCCACATTGGGTGAGTTATTACGAACCAAATTCTCTAACAACGTGTACTTTTCTTTTGCCGCTGCTATAGAAACGGAGACAACAGAGTGTTGTAATCAAAAGTCTTTTTGATACCGTCGTTCGTATGCAAACTGAAGCGTTTTCGCCTTTTGAACTAGTAGCTCTTCGTTTAGAGCATGATGCGAAGTATTTTATGTCGATTTTGAACCAATTTCTCTGGCAAAAACATTGAGAAACGCTCCCCAGGTTTGGGTTTGGGTTTGGGTTTGGGTTCGAGCTTTAGTTTAAGTTTTCTTTACGATTTTTGTGTAGAGAGTTTTAACAGGCTTTCCATTTTTTTTTTGTAGACACGGGAACCGTATTCCTTAGCGCCTCGGCGTTCCAATCTCCTTTTACATATATGAAAAACAATCGCATCAATTGCGAAGGCACAAAAATACGCACTGTTCAAAGTATAATGGCGTACATAAAAGACAATACAGGTCTGTTGGCCAATCCGGGCCTATTACCTAGAATACGAAACGATGTTAGTGCTATTTATAGTGTGATGGAACATTTGAAGAAGCGTCACCTAGAGAATGGTGAACTGAAGAACTATATAATCCGACGATATGCAGCTACGATAAGCGGTGTCCTGCAGGTCTATCCGGGCTGCATTTTGGGAACGGATTTCGATCCATCACGGAGGCCGTGGTTTCGCAAAGCCGTGCAACATCCTGGCCGAATAGTTGTTACCGAACCGTACTTGGATGCAGGTTTGTTAAATAAATATTCTCCGTTGCATAAGGCGTACCTACTTTCTGTGTATTTTCAGGGGGCGCTGGGTATATAGTGACGATCGCCCACACTGTCTTTGAGGGGAAGGCAAATGCCCTGCATAGTTCGGAAAGAGATTCGCCGGTGGCTATTATAGCGCTTGACGTTCCGTATGCATTCTTCTATAAAATGATTTTCGACTCTTCCCTGTGCCAAGAGGAGAACATAAAATGCATTCTGTTTGAAAACGAAGGTTATCTCATTGCTCACCCGAGTATGATGGAAGCAGCGTCGGCGACAAAAAATATGCGCAGGCCGCATGAACACTTGACACACAAAGAATCATTCCTTGCGAATGATATACTGAATCACAAGGTGCTTGTGACAAAGCTTGCGTGCGCGAATTATCAGAATCGTACCGTACAGCGGTACTATACATTCAACACCTCGCTGACAGAGGTGCTGACAAATGTGGTTCATGGAGAGCGAACGAAATATCAAATCACCGCAGTTTGGGGGACAAACATCTTTGCGGCGGTCCTCAACTCGACGTGTGACGGTGGTGCGTTTTGTCCATGCAGTACTGTCGATCGTATTTGTCTGAATTGCAATCGCATGGACCAGACTGACTGCGAGTGCCCTTGCGAGTGTCCGATGCACATGAAACCCACAATGGATTTGACGTCTCCCGAAGAGGAAGGTGAACTCTTCGACACATTCAGGAGTTACACGCTCCGATATGCCAACTGCGAACCACAATCGGACAGCAGTTTGATAATAGACAATTCACCTACCTATGACTGGAACATGGTTCTAAATTCGTGTGTCCATATAAACTGTGATATGTATGTTACCCATATCGACTGTCTTGCCGTGATGGGCTGTGAATGGTGTCAATTGGACTTGGATGGTAATCCGTTTAGCGCATCCTTCTGTACTACACAGAACTCGTGCTTCAATGGTGTATTGAGCTCATTAACTCCGTATGGAGATGGAGAGTTGGGATCTGCCATAATTGAGCCGCCGAAGGCGCAACCCTATTCCGCATTTGGACCGGTAGGTGGAGCTATTGTCGTCCTATGTTTGGTTATTGGATTCGCTATGTACTGCTACCGGCAAAGTCTTGAGAATGGTGGTAATCAGTTTTACGTGGACTCCATGCACGACGACAACTACGGTGTGCCTTTGTCGCGGTTCAACTTTGATAATATCCCACCGCCTGACGACGGCGATATGGACAGTCCCGGCGATGGTCACGGAGCTATGCACCGGAATCTTGTCCATCCCATAGGAAACGCCATAGTTGTGCCTGATATCTCGCCGTATCATATGTCAACCGGCAGCAGCTACCGACGGCCACCAAATGGGGAGTCGGATCACGGTTATTCAACCATGACACCTCACGAGGACTCGGAACACATGTGCTTCACCCTGGCCGAGCCATTGATAAACAACAAACGGCTGTCAAAGTCAGACTCGCTCTCGATCAGTACATCAGTATCAAGCCCTACAAATCACAACAATGCCATCTCAACGGATCGTCCTGTATCCAGCATGGGCATTCGAATTCGTTCCTCAGATCATCGGTATAATACACCGAAAAATAATTCCATGTACGGGCAAACTGTTCTCGGCGATTGCAACAAGGAACTGGAAGATCAACAACAAATGAGCCCGCATCACATTCTTGCACGCGTGACTGTTCACCGTCACATGGAAGCCTTATAGCAAGAACTGATTTCGTAGTACCATTCATTTTCATCATCACACTTTTTATTACTCATAAAATGCGTCAACGTGCCATAAAGTAAAATCACACACACACACATTTGACATCTTTATCTCCTTCCCAGTCATCGAACTTAAAATGCAAATAAAACCCTATTTAAGAAGATCATATTTGTAACTGTTTTATTGTTACAAAGTGTCCAAAACAAAACTTAAATGAATTTGATTCGTATTTATATTTACAATATGCAAAGGTAACACGAAAAGAAAAAAAGTATCAGTCCGCGTTATATTGTTGCTTTTGTTTTTATTGAAATTGTAAATTTTCTTTTTTTATATATATATATATTATATAACAAATATGTAGAGAAACTAAGCAAATGTTATTTTTTATTGTAAGAATTACAAAAAAATGCAAGAAATAAAATGAAAATTTATCTAATTGTCTTTTTTTTTTGTGGTTTCTATAAGAAAAAAAATTAACTTTTGGGTACCAAATGAAAGAGGAATGGAAAAGGAGTTAATTCTGATACTTACCTAAGTGCATCGTAGTCTTACGGTGCTTACTGTCGTATATCGTGTACCCATCTTCCATCTAATCTACCCTAACTGGCTGCGTTAGCAATTTGTGTTATTGTTACTGTAACTCTTCCTATTGAGCTAAAGCGTATATAGTTCCGAGTCGCAGTCGAGCGAAAGTATTTGTTATTATACCTTTTAATTGAATTGTCCGTGCTTTGAGCGCGACTAAAATGGATAAATACAAAAAATGCTGCTTAAAAAAAGTAGGACTTTCTTAGTCAGACTGCTGAAAGAGATCGAAAGCGATATTTCAATTTCGACCGTCTTCGCATTTGCTTATTTTCAAAACCGAACTGATATTTTAAGCGCTTTTCAGTTTTTTCAATTCTGACTTGACAATTTTCCATTTATTTCTCTAATAATTTGACAGTCTCAAGAAGAATTTTATTTATTTAAAAAAATCCGTCGCGCTCTTGAAAAAAATAATTTAATGATTAAAAGGAAATCAAGCAACTAGCTGCTGGCTTTAAGACGTTAAGCAGGCTTTTATAGACGGTGAAGGAAACCTAGTCACCGTCCGGAATAGAAGCTTAGTTTAAGCATGTACTTCTATCGGCTTTTCTCGTTCTTAAAGTCAGAACTTTTGAATGAACAAAGATAGGTACCACTACAAGCCTTTTTTTCATCTTAAAAGAATTTTCCAAAGCTATAAAAGCTGAACATTTTAGAAAAGATGTATAAGCAATTTCTGAATTTTTGGCTGAATTACGATATTTTCCGAAAAGGAACTAACAAAATGTTTTATTTTAAAAAAGAAGAAACAAAAATGGTAATTCTTGTTGAATAAAAAGTTTAGGACTATTTTATTGTTTACAGGGTGTGTCTCAACATAAAAGGAACCAATTTTTGAAAAGTTTTTAGCAAGTATTTAAACTAAAATTAATTTAAATAAACTCTTTAAAAATATGGAGCTTAAATTCATTGACATCATCATAATTTGTTAATATTTATTATACTCTGAGCAAAACAAATTTTATTCAGCAATTTTCGTGATTTAAAGATGACATAAGTGGATCTGTCTAATGATAGCGTTAAAAGTGAGTGAATACCAATGCGGTTTTGATTAGTTTTTTGAGTTCAGAAACAATTTTTATGCTTTCGACATGAAATATGATTTACAATTCTTATTTCGTTATCAAATTTTTACAGATTGTTGGTTTTTTTTAGAACTCTTCCCAGACCCTAAAGAAAACTCAAAAGAACATCGGTGCTTACTCACTTTTGACACTGTAGCTAGCAGCATTTTTTAAACAAATCGGCGTTTTGTCGTTTCCATAAAACATTGTAAGTATTTTGGTATCGTTATCGCTTGTAGGCTTTATTTGATTACCAAAAATTCCCCTGTTGGCGAAATTTGATGCCTAATAAGTTCATCCACCATCGTCCAGAATTGTATGAAATTCTTTTTCGTCGAATTTATGTCACTCGGGTATTTTAAGAATTTTCAAAAAATCTTCGTGAAGTATTACCACATTTGCGCCACAGTATTTTGGCGCACAGCAAAAAATAAACCGAGTTCTTCCCTAAATTTCCTTTTGTATATCCGCTTTACTTTCTTTTTCAGCTTCCTTCTTGCTGATGAGGGTCTTATCTTAAATAAAAAACCTTATGGTGGAATTCCAAATTCATAATTTCTCCCATCGGATTCTTTTTGAAAACAACGTTTGTCCGCCTTTGCAAATTGAACGTGATAGTTTTGATTTTGTATTAGTTAGTTCATTCAACAATTTTCTATAGGTACATATCATTGTCGCAAAAAATGTTTGATATCGAAACATTGCAGACGTTGATTTTCGATTTCGTTCCGTGTATTACTGACAGTTTTCTAAATAATATTACTAGACTTTGTGTATATAAAGTAGTTCTTTCGAATACAGTCGAATTTTGATAACTCGAACTTCTTTAAGTCGGATTTCTCTATTACTCGAAGTTTTATTGAGAACTCTTCGTTTTCAACTTTTTAACTCAAAATTTCTATAACTCGAATTTATTTTCTTTTATTTTGAGAGTTCGACTTATGTTTGGACTATAGAGATTTACTTTTGTGCGATTCCTTCAATATCGTTCTGGAGCAGATACTCAGTCTACACTGGCTGGAAGCCAGGACTAAGTAAAGAGCTCCAGTAAAGATTAACTCGGGAGGGTTATTCCCAAATGCGCTGCTTTTTTGGTTATTCTGAAATGCGAACGAGGGCGAAAATGATTATTTCCAGTGTTTTGTAGTTTTTTTCCATTCTGAGTTCCAATTTTCCATTTATTTTTCCAAAACGTTTGACAGTTTTTTTCTCGTCACAGGAATTTAGTTTATTTTTTTTATTCGCAAACAATCCGCCAGCAATCTGTCGCCTAAATAGCTATCGCTTTTGAATGACGCAAATTGCGTTTGGGAATGAGTACTAAAATATAAATCCGCCATGGCCACGCTTTTGAGAATAAGCCCGTAGCTTCTTTGGTTTGGGAGTAAAGATGGGTTTCCAAACTTTCGACTCTTATAGTCAAAAATTGATTTTCTTGAAACTGAGACTTTTGTCCCTTAAAATTAGTTTCTCCTGACAAATTTTGTTGGGAAATTAATGCCGAGCTTCCATTCGATTTTCTTTTTGAGATTAAAACAAGTTGTTTAGAAAAATATCAGTTGAAAATATAGCAATTTCGAAATACACCTAGTAGATTGCTTGAGTTCTTACAATACTCCGAGTCTTTGGGCTAAGGCTCACTCAACTTTGAAGGCGCTGATCTTCCAAAATTGCATATGTGGACTTGACATGGATTGGTCCCGTCCTTTTCTTATAACCTTATAACTATTTTGATTGACCTTTTAAAACCTTAGAGGATCTATTCCCGAGCTAATATCAAATTCGTTTCCAATGTACCGGCAAAATTAGTTTCCTATTCCAAAAGGTGGATATCAACCCTTTCTTGCAAAAGTAACGATTTCGCTGAAATGGTAGTTAAATTCAATTGGAAAACATTTAGGGCCAGTTTCAAGGCTAGTTGATAAAGCCTTTGATAACTACTGAGTGGGGTAGCGAGGAGTAACAACGATTCTCGCTAGTTTCAAAAGGAGTCTGATGATGAATTAGTGGTGTAGCTCGAAATAGCTATCATTCCTACCAAAGGGACTGTGTTTACAAGCTGTTGGTAACGTTATTCTCTCAAGCAATAATTCAAAGTCCCTGATAGCCCTTGGATTTCAAAGGACTCGGATAGTGATATTTGGCAGATAAAGTCTCTGATAGCCAATTAGCCGGTTCAAGTGGCTGTTAAAGAATCTATCTGAGAGACAAACAACATCTTTTTATTTGAAGAGACTAGAAAAAAAGGAATTTTTTTCGTTGACGAGCGTAGATTGCAAACGTGGATATGTATTTTAATTTTTAAAAGACGAATAATTTGATGAATATTATGAGCCCCTTAGGAACAGACACTTTTTTCAAACTATTTTAAAACATTTTTCTATCAGTTAGTGTGTCAGAGACAGAAAAAACAGTAAAAAAAATATCACCAGCAACCTCTATCTGGTGGATAGCGTTATGTGTTAGATAACTTTGCGAAACCTTTGAAACTAGCCCTTACACGAATCCAGCAAAAGTCGTCATAGGAATATCTATCTAAAAATAAGAAAAAAAACTATAAAAACAAAAATAAAGTGAAGATAGCTATTATGTACCTATACGAACAGTAAATAGTACTTAAATAGCGACAGTAGAGACTTTTGCTTTCTACCATTACGTAACAGAAAGTTACGCCAACACCAAAGAACATCTCGCCAGAAAGGTTGTCTATATATACACACGTGCTGACATTGACCAACAAAAGATGCACCAGCTAAACTAATGCAAAACAGTCGGCACAAAAAGTCACACAACAATCACGCACCGTAAATGGGATGCAAAGCGAAATATTGTGAGACTTTTGCTCGCCACTGTTTTTGGTTGCAACTGTTTGAATCAAATCATTGAATTTGGTAATGAATTTATTTTTATCAGACGGCGACGACGACGGTGAAATAACATCAACCATGCCATAGACATAGAGAGACATACATCGCGTATATTACCCTCATGATCACATTTTCTCTACAGCTTATGCACTTCTTAACCCTGTGCGCAGCCAAAATCAAAATCACAAGCAATAGACTATTGCCAAAATATTTGTCGTTCGTTTGAAAACACTGCCGTACAATCGCGCTGCAATCCCCAAGCGAGCACAAGATCCACCAAACGCCTTACACATCATTTTTCCCACGAACGACGGGTCGATCCGGTGAGAGTTTCGAAAAAAAAAAAAACAGAAAATAATATTTATTTTGTTTTTCTTGCAAGAAATTAATTAAATTTCCATTTCTTTGCTTGATTGATATCATAAATCGGTTATTTAAATAAATCAGTTTGTGCAACGTTAAATATTATGCAACCACTTGCAGAACAACGACTTTTGTTTTTAGAAAAATCTAAATTACGCCTCTGTGTGTGTGACTTATCCCCTGGAGTGAATTTTTCCTTTTTTATTTGGACTAGTTACATAATTACACATAAGAATATTCATAAATCATTCAATGGTTGTGAATAACGTTATCTTTTCTTTACTCTATACAGATTACAAATAAGCCATGTTGTTTGGTTCAATGTTAGAAGCATCCCAGAACTTCCCGTTCAAAAATCCATTCACAACAGCCAACTGCCATGCAGCGGGAATTACCAGCCCAACAGTATCGACTGGGGATAATGCGCCATTAAAGAGCGTTGTGGAATCAAGACAAGTCATGGCCGCTGCAACACCGGAAGGTGGTAAGTTATCACTTAATGTCCCTTTTTTATACCTACACATAAATACCATTTCGTTGCCATGAATCATGCACACCATCCCATTTTTTTTATTATTTTATTTAAAATTTACATCAATTTATTATCAAGTGCGAAAAGAAAAAAATTTCACATCAAATCATTCTCTTATCGATTTCGTATAGGTTTTTGCTATATCAGTTGTTGAAGAATGTATGCGCCTCCATACTCACTTTACAGTTTACATGTTATGTGTATCTTCTGAGGAACGAAAATATTAATAAATAGATGGTAGGCACCATGTCCTTATACACAATGGTGAACATTACATTTTCATCTCGTAACAGTTCATGCGCATTGCTGGTTTTGGTCAAGAATTGCCGTTGTAGCCATTGCAGCCCTACGAAAGTGTGGTATTTTATTTCGATTGGATTAGTCCAATTCATACGATTTCATTTGGCAATATTTATTGTTTTCAGTTCACTTAATTAGTCGCACGTAATTCTGGAAAGTCAAATTCATAATCCGTTTGAATCCTTTTGAAACTATACTGACGCCTTGAAAATGGGGGTAGAAAATGAGCTAAAAGCTGAAAAGTAGCAAATTTCTTAAACTCACATTTTGTACCAAATTCATTTTCTGGTGTTATGATTTTGGATTTAAATATAAATCAACAATAGTTAGTCATGTAATTATATATTCAGAGCAAGATTTTGCTTAAATTTTAGCCTCCTTTGACATTGACGAGCCAGATAACTTTTTTTTCTGATGAACTGAACTCGAACTTTGGTAGTCATTTTTAGTAATTACTAAGCGATTGCGAAGCCTAAATATTTTGACATGTAAGGGCCTAAGACGTCAGTTATAGCAATAGTACAATCGAACAAATTTGTTTTGCTTAAACTTAATGGTTGAACTGAATGTTGGTCTTCAAATGGTGCTTTTGAATTATAAAGTCAGTTCTTAAAAAGTATAAGCTATTAATCTTTAAATTTTCTAGAAAAATAATTTATTTATTTTCCGTACGAAAAACTTTGCCGTTTCAACTTCTCAGTCAATTGCACAACATGTTCGACTGAATTTCTATTCTGATTCTGATTTAAGGTTGCATATTTCCTGATAGCTATAGCTGGCCCCTAAAAGTTTTTATTTGTTTGTTATGGGCAGAAAAATCTCCAAAGACGTTAATTTGTGACCCAAAGTTTTGGGTGGGACTCGTGTCGTAACTGAACTAGAAACACCTTCTGGTTCTGAATCATTTTTGAAAACAATTCCTCATACTTCTCCTAAGATCAGAGGTTTAGTTTTTCTGCATCTACGGATTATGTCAAATTTTTATTTAATTAAAAAAAAACGCTTTCTGTACAATTTTGAAAACAATTTCGCATAATTCTCATAAAATCAGAGATTTCGCTCTTCTCAATCTACGGATATTGGCTTTTCGCTGTCTTATTTCTTAATTTTGTCATTAATTTGCAGACACTCTAGTTCTTATGTAGTTTCAAAATTTGGGGCTCATGTAGGTAGCTCTGTTACTGCTCACGGATTGAAGGATACAGTTTCAAATACAATTTCTAATACATAATTTTCATAAATGAATTTTGCACCTCAGGTTGGGTTCTTTTCAATCTGCGAATAAAGGCTATTCGCTTTCTATAGTTTTTATGTATAGTTTCAGAATTTTGGGGCTTATGTACCTATACTCACAGATTGAAGGAATTTTTTACGAATAGGTTTTTCTAGAATTGAATTTTGTAAACATAGGATGGGAATTGTAGTACAAAGAATAATGAATCCCTTTGCAGTTGTAAATATCTCTTTAAAAAAAATCTGAAAACTGTGGAAAAAAGGACAAATCGGGAAAAAATTAAAATGTTGTATTTGCTTCGAAAATTGCAAAATATTTTAATATATTTAATGAAATGAAAATTACGACTTACTCACTGACTCATCAACGCCCTAGAAAGCTGAAATTTTGCACAGAAGTTCCCTCTATAATGTATACTAGGAATAAGAAAGGATATTTCGAAATTCAACCCTTAGGGGGGTCCAAGTTTGTATGGGAACATTTTTATATTTCATCCGCTTGACTTCAAACTCGGTTTGTGTACTCTGTATCAGAAATAAATAAAACATATTTCTCCGATTTTGGAAATTCAATCCTTAAAGAGGTAAAAGGGTGGTCAAAGATTGTATGGGAAAATTTGTATTTATTAGCCGGTCGTCTTTAATCTCGGTTTGTATACTCTATTATAAGAAACTAGCTGACCTGGCAAACGTTTTTCTTCCATTTTTGTGAATATATCCTATCCTATCCTATCCTATTACGGGCGACAATGTTTTATTTTTTTTTGTATTGGAGATGCCACGAACCTTTGTCCAACTTTGACCAATCTTCACAGGAGCACTCTAGGGCCAATACCTAAGATTATCGGTAAGTTTGAGCTCAATCGATTCTGTGGTTTTCGAGATATACGATTTTGAATGATTTTTTTTGTATGGGCGGTGCCACGCCCCTTTGTCCGATTTTAAATTTGTTTAGCCTATCACGCGATCACCGATTTAAGTTCTTAATAAATGCTTATCGGCTACTTTTTGTAAGGATAAACCGTCATAGATGAGTATCGTTATGTGTAGTATCAGCAAACGGCCTATAATTGCTTAAATTTTTAGTTTTTCTTGCAAATATTGGCAGTTGGCTTAGACACAAGCTTTGGGTGGAATATTGTAGCTCTTAAAAAAATCACTTTTATAATGCAAACTAGACTAGAAAAATCGAAGACAAAAATCGTATCATCCTAAATGATGTACCACGAGCTCTTTTTCAACAAAACTCGACTGTAGGACTGTCCAACAGTCACAGTCTGTATTGTACAGGGTGGATGGACTGTTTTGTTTCAAGCGAATTTTCAGAATTTTTTTTATATATAAGCGTTTGGTTTTTAAAATTGAAAAAGAAACGAACATTTGTAAAATATTGTAAATATTTTTATTAGGGTCGATAAATGAATTCCTGCCATTTACTTTTTGAATATTATTTCGTGTAAATGTTGACCGAGACTACGCTTTAAGTGGCCCATTCCAAGTGTCCCATTCTGGAATACTTTTTTCAACATATCGACCGGTATCTCACTAATAACACGAGTTGTGTTGCCTTTTGAGGCGACAATATAGTATAGCCGAGAGAGACTTTACATATCTCCACAAAAAATAGCCCAGCGGCGTCAAATCGCAGGATCTAGGCGCCCAATTCAAAGGTAAAAAACGTGAGATGAATTGCTCACCAAAGTCGCCTCGCAATATGTTCATGGATTCGCGTGCTGTGTGGCATGTTGCGGCGTCTTGTTGAAACCACATGTCTACCAAACACACCTCTTCCATTTTGGGCAAAAAAATGTCTGAAATCATCAAACGATAGCGAGCTCTAAACACATTTTTTTTACTGAGCACGATTTTTGGTAATAAAATTAAATAATTTGCAATCGTTCTTCGGGCACAAGTTGAAATGGTAATTGAGCATTTTTTACTTTGACACATATCACAAATCACGCGTAAACTGTCAAAAAATCAGACTGGAAAACCAAACAACAAAAAAATCATAACGAAACCAAATGAATTTCGAAGCATAAGCCATGTGAGTTCAGTTATCTAAAACTACTGAATGAAGAGCTTTAGATTAATTTTTATAAAGGACTCTCAACAACTTTTCTCAGAAAAATTAAGAGATTTTGCATAAAATAGTAGGTCCCTTCAAATTGTCCCAAAAATAAAAACTAACACAAAACGAGAGGTTGTAAGAAAGAAAGGTCTAAGACCTAGTCCAAAGAAACAGTCGGAAAATAAACTAATGTCGCCCTTTTTTAAGATTTCTTCATCTGGGAAGGGAACTTTTTAAAAAGAAACGGCCATACAATTCCGAAAGAGTGTACGACAGATTAGTTCTGTCCGATAGTAGCTTTAGTATCGATCTTCGGTTTGTATCTGAACAATTGAGAAGACTGTAAGATTCAAGAGTACTTATGCAAAATTGGAGCATTTGTACTGAAGGTTTTTTCGCATGTTCTGAAAATTTTGTAAATTGTATTTTTTAAAGCAACTAAAGGGGTTCCAATCACAAGGCTTTATGTAGAAAAATAAAATTCCAAATTAAATAATAACCATGTTTATACGAAATAAAAAGATTTATCTATCTTTGATAATTATGGGTCTATTACTTTTTCATGTTTAGGGAAAAATAACCCCCACAAATATAACCCCTATCACTCTGCAACAAACTCTATTCAAAGTCGCGCCATTACAGTATTATTGCTCAATGGATCCCTCCGAGGATTTCATCCTCATTAAACTAAATAACCGTTTATTTGGAAATCAATTTAAATCAACCATTTTGTGATAGACAAGTACCTATAATAAAAGTGCCGGTCCCTGGGAATATTTATAGAGTAGATAATAATTATTTGTATTTTATTTCCCAGGCGCAAAAACATTCGGACCGTTTTTAACGGAAGCTCCATCCTTTTAACCGTCATAGGAAATTCACCAATAAAAGCACCCTCTATCTTCACCACAGTATTCGTGTATTTGTATCTATGATTTGTAGGTTCATATTCGGCTTAATGGAGTCGTTAAAAGCTTAATACAGAATATAGTGTTATAAAAGGACACTGAGCCTTTTTGTTTGACAGAAATACTCTGTCGTCTACTCTTTCGGAATTCTATGGCTGTTTCTTTTTAATTATCGAAAAATTACAGCATTTAATGTTTTTAAAGTTTCCACTATCATCCATAGAGTTTTGTTTACGACTGTACACAAAACAGCTGTGGAAATGCCTCAAACGGTTTGTGCACAGACTATCCGAATTAGAAAGTTTCAAATTGTAGACTGACCGGGATTTTCGCAGTTCTGACTGCTAGATGTCCGCTCTGTATGCACTGATATAAAGTGCAAACTATGCTCTACTTCTGAGAGCTTTCGCTTTACATAACATAATGCATACATGTGTCTGTCTGATTTGTCATCATACGGGGTAGCCTTGTTCATTCCATTCTCAAATCTGACCTGCATTAGTGGGTTACATAACATCCCTCGTGCAGTTCAGCACTTCATGTTTACGACCTGATTCCTTCTCATACACATCTTCAGTCATTCGAAGCATAATTTCTTGTCACGGTCCCATATGCACCTTCATTTTCATTGTTTACTCTTTGAGTGGTTTTCGTTATATGAACTGAATTTTCTTTCGCAGATTCTTGCAAATTCGGCTCCAACACTTACTTTGCCCTTTGCGGGCTCGGTGGTATCATTTCCTGTGGTATCACTCACACGATGGTCGTTCCACTCGATTTAGTCAAGTGTCGTCTTCAGGTTGATCCCGCAAAATACAAAAGTGTTGTAAACGGTTTCCGTGTGACCCTCAAAGAGGATGGCGTGAAGGGTTTGTCCAAGGGTTGGGCGCCAACATTCTTCGGCTATTCGATGCAGGGTCTCTGCAAATTTGGACTCTATGAAGTGTTCAAAGTCTTCTACTCCGATGCCATTGGCGAGGAGAACTCATACTTGTACAGAACATCTCTGTATTTGGCTGCTTCCGCGTCGGCTGAATTCTTTGCCGATATTGCCCTAGCGCCGATGGAGGCCGCTAAGGTTAAGATCCAGACAACGCCTGGCTTTGCAAACACTTTGCGTGAGGCACTTCCTAAAATGTCAGCACAAGAGGGTATTTCTGCATTTTACAAAGGTCTAGCACCGCTATGGTGCAGGCAGATTCCCTACACAATGATGAAGTTTGCGTGCTTTGAACGGACGCTTGAGCTGCTCTACAAGTAAGTTTTTGACATTAAATCGGAAAATAATGACTTGAATGACTCATTTGTACAATAGATATGTAGTGCCAAAGCCACGTATGGAATGCACAAAGGGTGAGCAATTGGTTGTCACCTTCGCCGCTGGTTACATTGCTGGTGTATTCTGTGCCATTGTTTCGCATCCAGCCGATACTGTTGTGTCTAAGTTGAATCAAGCCAAGGGTGCATCGGCATTTGATGTTGCCAAACAGCTTGGATTTTCTGGTAAGAACATTGTTGAAAGATTTGGTTTTTTATCATTTTCATTTGTTACTTCTTCCATATAGGTCTTTGGGCTGGTCTAATTCCAAGAATTGTGATGATCGGTACCCTGACTGCCGCACAATGGTTCATTTATGATGCTGTTAAAGTTTACCTCCGTATGCCACGACCACCACCACCAGAAATGCCCGAATCTCTTAAGAAGAAGTTGGGCATCACCGGAGCTCAGTAAAAATATCAGGGAAAGCTGTTAATCTGCTTATGTTTGAATTGCTAAAGAAACTATTGTAAACGGCAATAGATATGTAGACAAATAAAACTATAAAAAATTAATAAACATTTTGGAGTCATTTATTTTTTAGCTTGTGATGTTCTTTTGTCAGTCAGATTTTGTCAAAAAAATAAGCAGTGGAGGGAAGAAGACTCGGGACTTCGGGAGATCGATAAACTTTGTAAGCAACATTAAAATGCATTACGGTTCTCAACCTCTCTGTCGTATTCAATAATTTGATGGCCTAGTGCTAATGCTCAACGCTCAGTTGGAGTAAGTTGTAGTCGCTTAAACGGCGCATTAAAGTGCAGGCTCACTTTTTGACAATAAAATGAGAATTGATTGTCAAAAAAAAAAAAAAAAAAATTGCTATTCTCTGTCTGATTAAAAATCGCATGCAGCGTTCTTCCAATCTTTGTCTTAGAAACTTCCATAAGGGAGGTTTGGTTTTCCCAGAGATCGCTGTGCCGGATAGGCACATACATAGGTAGTGGGTGAGAGTTTCTTTTACGGTTCCGTCATTGCAACTGGGACAGTGTGTATTATGCGGGGTGCCCTATATCACCGCCTGTGGTGATTGTTGTTATTCTGGCGGTATCTTTTCGTGTTTTACTTAGCAGGTAGGTTGTTTTTTTTTTTAACTCAAGCTTTATCGTTTCCATAAACGTTGCTATGGCATAGAACGTTGCTATGGCATGCTCTCAGAGCATACCTACGCTCCTGGCTGCAGGCTAATGGTCATCTTCTGATGACGTGTTTATAGTTGCTTTTTTTTTGTTTTGGTTCATTTGCATTTTTTTGGATTCTGGTCCAACGAGTAGAACAGAAATTGGGTACCTCCCGGTAGAGCCGTTTTACCGGCATAAGGCTGGAATCCGACAGACCTCGTACGTTGAAACGTTCACACAAACCCTTGAAATCAGGTACCCCTATCCACTGGTCAAAAACCATGTGTTAACGGAATTAAACTATTGAAAAGTTAAAAATTCTATGCAATGCTCAATAACCTCAGCTAACCCCGTCTTAATATCGCACAAGACAACTGTAGGGTTGTTACCAGCTGGCATCTCCATGGAGGGTTTGGATGAAGATTTTTGACATGATCTTTCTCAGTGTCTACTTATGGGGTATTAAAGTAAAGTTCTCCGGACGCGTTAGGTTAACTGAGGTTAGTTCTATTTCTGCGTATGGGTCTAATAATGGTTTTTATGGGAAATACCAGAACTACTTGGCCGACATAGACCATCTTCAACACCAACCTTACGACGATAACAGCAAGTTTTCTTACAAAATTTGATTGGCCTATGTCGCTTCGTTTGGACGCTATCGTATTTTCAATAGACAGACAAACAGACGGACATTGCTCCGGCTGTGTATCGGGAGAAATCTCTGGTGCCCGCAGTTTGAAAATAAAGATGTTAAAGTTTTCGTTTTCGTCGTCAAAATAGGGTTGGTATGTTCTTTAAAAGGAATATTCTTCAGAAAAAAATCAACTGTTCTTATACCTACTGGACCAAAAACTGCAAACAACATCTGGGACCCACTATTCATTTGTTAAATTTATTTTATACTTACGCTGTTAACTTTTAAACAATTTAGCTTGAAAATTTAAAACTTTATACTTACTACAGTCTCTCTAAAAAAAATCGAAGCGCGCCAAGGGTAATTGCTGCTAACTTTTTGTCATACTTACTTTCACTTTGCTTGCTAAAAAATTGTTAAATTGTTTTAAAAAGAAATAAATATCCCTTTCATCTGCGTTAAGTCTGAAACAATTGCGCAAACCATTTATTTATGCTTTTTTTTTTTTTAAATTGAGTGTTATGTTTGTAGGTTTTATTACATTTGAGTTTATGATAAATTTTAATTAATACATTCACAATTACGAGATTTTGTTTTTAATGCTCACTAACATGTGTCACCTAGGTTTATTTTTAATTTGTTTTTATTGTGATTTTTTTTTTGTTTTTATTTTTTTTTCTTACAATAACTATTAATTGTCAATGTCACGTTTCTTATTATGATTACTTCCCCTTGCACACTTTCTTTAATATTAAATATTATATTAGTATAATGGAATATAACAAGGTAGCAGGAGATTAGATAAGTATAAATAAATTATTAATTGATTTATATATTTAATTTAACATTTTTTTTCCAATGATAATGTATGTAATAAATATATATATATATTTTTGACTTTGTTACATATATGTATATAAATGTATATTTTTCTTTATGTATAATATAGTAGGTTTTTCCTGTTTTTTTTTTTTTTATTTTTTATTTTTAAAACTTTCTTTTTATTTCACAATACGATTTTTTTTGATTGATATGAATATTTTGGTAAATTAGTTGATGTGTAGGTATAATATTCTTTCACAGATTTAATAATTCAACTTACTTTATAATGATTTTCGTTTGTTTGTAGGTATTACATAAATTGACATCATTTTTTTTTTTATTTTTTTTTTCAATTCAAGCTATAAGTAGGTTATATTTTTTGTTTTTTTTTTTGTTTTTTTTAAGGAGGATAGCTTATGGGTGGGTGGGCGTTTTTATGAAAATATTGTAATTTTCTTTTGATAAGTAATAATATAAATTCAATTTGCATGACGCAGATATGTTTCTTTTTAGTATTTATACATATCTCGTTTTTAACAATATGTATGTGTGAAATTCTTACGTTTTTTCTTTTATACATTTATATAGCTCTTTTGTGATTATTTAGGGGGTAAAATTAAGCTACACACATAGAAAATATATAGATATTATAATCTTTAATAAGATAAATTTGCTTAAAATATTTTTGTTTATAGTTTCTGTTGTTTTTTTTTTAAAGCCTCTGTGTTTCTAAATTTATTAATAAGATCTTGGAGCTTATAGTAGGTTGTTTTTTTTTCTCTCTGTTTGTAATGTACTCTCCAAAAAAAAAAAGAATTTTTTTTTACTGAGTTAGTATCGTTGAAATGGAATTAATGGACACATTACATGTTTGTATCAAAAGGGGCGAGTGAATAGAAAAAAATATATATATAGATAATTGGGTTGTCTCTTATATGATTGTATACAAGTAAAGCATAGTTAAAGCCTGAACCTCAGAAATGTACCCTTTTATTAGCTGGGCGTAAGGAACGTGTGCTCGTATTAAATGTATTGTCCTTTTTTAATGAGATACTAAACCAAACAAAATCGTCTCCAAACTTTGTAATAATTTTTTTCTCACAACTGCTTGTATTAGATGTAGAAATGTTCTGCCTTCTTTTGATTAAACAAGCCTGGTTATTATCTAAGAAGTCAGTAAGGGAAGTAAGTTCACCAATGCTTTTTAACTTGCATTGCTATACGATTTCCATCCCTCAGATGTATTGTATAGGGTGATTTTTTTGCTCTTTGGTTTTTTAGCCTGATTTTTTTTTTTACAGTTCAAACGTGACATGTGTCAAAGTAAACAATGCTCAGTTAGCATTGCAATTTTGCCGCGGATAGACTTACGCCTGAACAACGCGTTTGCAAATTATTGAATTTTATTACCAAAAATGGTGCTGAGTAAAAAATGTGCTTAGAGCACTTCGTCCATTTTATAATCGTCCTACTGAACAGGGTATTCAAGCCATTTTTTGTTCAAAATGGAAGAGCTGGGTTTGGTCGACATGTGCTTTCAACAGGACGGCGCAACATGTCACACAGCAAGCGAATGCATGGAAATATTGCGAGGCGGATTTGGGGAGCAATTCATCTCACGTGGACCTTTGAATTGGCCGCCTAGATCGTGCAATTTAACGCCGCTGGACTATTTTTTGTAGGGATACGTAAAGTCTCACTAAAAGATGGCTGAGAACTTTACTTTTCAGTTAAATAAATAAAAATTGCTTTGACAGTGATAGAAAAAATTTCTCTTATCAATTTCCGCAATGAAATGGAAAAATACAAAATTACATAATGTACATAAAGTTTTTTTTCGTATTTTTTTTGAATACTGTTACATTTGAATATAATTGAACGTTTTCTCATCAATGATAGTACATATTTTGTAAAATATCGTCCCTTTCACGTGTTCGCTTACGAAATAAATAAATACAATTTGATTAAGGTGTAAGTATGTTTTTGTTATTGTCATCTCACATTTGTAAAGATAATAAGGCAATAATATATATATATATAGAGATATTTGTAAAAAAAAAATAAAAAAAAAAAACACAAAATAGGGCTATGAAACCGGTTATAGGTATAAAAATACAAGTTGTGGATGTAAAAAGATTAAAGAAACAATTTTTTTTATAAAAATTGGTAGTGGATTTGGTACTTAGCTTACTGATATGCGTGCAGCTTTCCTTCAATTAGTTGCTTGACCATTTTACAAAGGGATAAAATATTTACAAAAACCTTTTTCAATCGGACATCCGGAGACTTATAATCCCGACAACAACTTTTATTGATTTAATCTCTTAAAACAAATGTATCCGAATTTTTTTCAAACTTAATATTCGTATTAGAAAAAAAAATCCCTCCCCCGGAACATCGTCCATGATGAAGCCGTTTGTTTTTTCCTTAAACCCATTCAACAAAATTTAATTGGCTCTTCATTTACCTTTGAAACTTATGAAGATTTTTTTAATCGGCAAAAATGGTTGTTTTTTACTAACGAGTTTGTAATGAATACTACCGCATATATTACAAAATAGTTTCTAACCTTGAAGTGGGAAAACTTTTTCCACACACTTCAACTATTACAGAAGCAGAGAGGCTAATTGGAAATGCTATACCTCTCGTCTCACCCATGAATTTTTACAATTAACCTTACACCCTCTGAAGAGAGTTTTAAATTACAAATTAAACACTTTTGCAACCAGGAGTATCAAGTGTTGCTCACAGCAATTAATGCGGTAATTGGGTAACTTAGAAATTGTGATTTTATTTTGTCCTAGGGGGTGGCTGTAGTAATATAGGTTAACAATTTTATAACCAATTCAAGTGACAATCTAGTGCTTGTTCAATTCTGACATCTGGATGAGATACGTTTTTGCTTTTAGTTTAATTGCTTAAATAAAACTATAGGCTTTGGTGAATTCAGCCTGATTTACATTTATTGAATATGAAACAGTTGTCGAAAATGTAAAGTCATTTGAATCATATTACTGAAATTCAGTCCGATTTATATCTAAGAATTCTCCTAAATTGGACATAATTTGCAGATTTGGCCACATTTGAAGAGTAAGAAAACAGTGAAATTTAGGGAAATAGTTGTCCAAATATTTGGACTGATTTTGTTGCTAAATTTCTGCCCATTTATGTGGATGATTTCTCCAAAATTGTTTCTTACTGAAACTCAGTCGGGGATACGAGGGTATTTTTTCCGAAATTGGGCATAATTTGCAGTGGAATCACGTTGCTGATTTATTTAGTCCGATTACCATTGATGGTAGGTATGTGACACAGTTGTACAAAATTTGAGACACCTTTTCTCCTGAATCGTTTTGGTAAAATTCAGCCCATTTATGTCGATTATTTGACTCAAATTTGTTTTTACTGTCTCAGCCGGGGATACGAGGGTATTTTTTCCGAAATTGGGCATCATTTGCCGTGGAGTCACATTGCTGATATTTAGTGAGACGCCCTTTCTGCTAAATCGTATTGCTCATTTGCTGGCGAATCGTTGCTAACATTCAGTCCATTTATGTGGATGATTTCTCCAAAATTGTTTCTTACTGAAACTCACTTTCAGTACCAGCCGTTTGTTTCTTGTTCAATATTTTTCTTAAATTTTCGACTGAATTCAGCTTTATACCAGCTGACCATATAAAAAAAGGATCGTATAAACACTAACTGTGGCCGGTTAGTTTATTCAATGTTAGGGGGACGCTTAATGCCAATAACACAAGAAGAAGATATCTCATCATCATTTTTAATATCGCATCTATCGTCAGTCTAGGGTGTGTAAGGTGTATAACCCTTCGTAGTGCTCGATTTTCCGCCACCGGCTGCTCTTCATCATCGGTTCCAATTTCCATACGGGTAGAGAGATTGCAATTAAAAGGAAATAAATAGACGTTAAGCCTTAAATAACGCTGTTTCGAACAAAATTATTTTGAATTTGTGCATTGAAAATAGAAATTCCCTACGATCCAGAAAAATATTCACTTTAAAGTAGTTCTTGTATAAGTATGTGTTGTAACAAGCCCCTGTTTTTTGAGCCCATATCCATTGTCTAACTTTAGGCGCAAGTTAAAACTGGGTCTTTTTCCCCTTAGCTCATATTTTAAACAACAAATTCCGATGACTAAGATTGGGATATATCCAATATGCATAGGGAGGGTGCACAAACCAACCATTACCTACCACACTCCATACGGCATTACAAGCAATTTCGGAAAGCTAAACCTACCAGCAAGCAATAAGTACTCGAATTATTTTTAATTTATGGTATATTCCATCAGTTTTTTTATGCAATTTCGTAAAAAAAAAACTCTCCAATCAGGGATGTGAAAATAATAATAAAAAAATAAACATAAGTATGAGTGAAAATGAAAATTTCACATTAGCTAAAACAGTACATAATATTTTATTAGTCTTTGTCTTAAGTAGATCAACTGTTGGCATCACTTTAAGGACACAACACATATACCTACTGGGCTAAGACTCACTCTCCGTCGCACAGTATAATTAATGAATCATGTGTCAGAGTAAAGAAAATACAGCGACAACAAATTATAAGCTTTTGACGGCAATGAGACAGGAGCGAATTTTCTTCAAAGGGATTTGAAAAATCACCATTTTTTGGGTACAATTATTATACGTCATTATGAATATTTTAAAACAAATTTTAAACTCTGCTCATGTTAGAGCGGTGCCAACAGTTCTTCTTAATTTGTAAAAGTAGGATATTCATATTTATAATATATGTACATACAAAACAGTGCATTAGGTTTCTGTGCCTAGGAAACGCCACCATTGTTTGTCTTATGTTTGAGAATATTTTTTAAATTATGTGTTTTTTTTATGGATCAATATAGAAAACTAAAGCCAACTGTCGCTTCGGTCATTGCGTAGCATTATCGTCATTTCACTGTATTTTATATCCATTCATTCTAATTTACAAATTGTGTTTATTTTTTTTTGTGGTTTGCATAGGCAAAACTGAAGCGACAACAAGTTTTAATTTTTAATGTGTAATTTTTGTTGACTTAAATCAACTGGCTAAAACTAACTTAATTTATTTAATAGTAGCTATCCTCACTGCTCATACCAAGTTCGGTATAGTCATTACTCAATCTGCCGCCATGATTACGACGGCTGGCCGCCATTATGACATTATTGTCATAACTAAGTTTTTGTTGTAGCGGAAATGATGTCGGATACGAGAACTTATCTAATTGAAATAGTTTCTGATACAATTCTCCTAATTGCTGCTGTATCCCCGTCGATTGAAGTTCATTATCATATGGAATGGTTTCAGTGTAGATGTAGTTGTTGCTAGCCACATTGTCACCCCTGTTGCTTGTGGAACTGTGGAATCTAGTATTGGAATTTAATTGATGTTCCTTGGTTGCACTGCTGTCAGGCTTAATGCGTTCATTTCTGGTCTCCCGTTGATAATAGTCGGATGGGGATGACTTCGTGGATAGAATAAATTTAAACAGTATGAATGTAGTAGAGGTGCATAGATCAGCTTTAAACTGATGGTTCGCTTTTTTTTTAAATAAAATAACGAGCACGATTTCTAACAAAGTGTTTCGATTATGGATTTATGCAGGCGGCCGGCAGGGGAAAATGGTAGCAGATTTAAGGTCTGATTAAACCAATGCGAAAATGCGAAAGCGGTGGCGGATTTTACGAACTCCAGCTCCAGCTTCCGCACGTTGGTTTGAGAATGCCTTTAAGGGGTCTGCTCAAACCAACGCAAATCGCGAAAGCGGGAGCGGTAAATAAAAACATGGCGATGGACGTATAACCCACCGTTTCACGAGCGAAATTCGCTCCACTTTCGCATTTTCGCGTTGGTTTGAGCAGACCTTTAATCGAACGTTAAAAGCATGCCTTAAGCGAATTCAAACTAGTTTGAGTTTTCGAAAGCTTTTTTTGAATTGTTCCGCTATTGATTTTCGATTTAAAAGATATTAGGTAATTTTGCGAGACATATTGATTGTAGAAAATATTTTTTCTTCTCAGTATCAGTTACTCTTTCACCAGGAAAAGTTCGTTTGCAATGTACCTACACATTTATTTTGTATATACATAGTTAAAGGTGGAAGTAAAGTCACATAAGGCGGTACTTATAATCATGTTTGGTGTTCACGTTTAACTTTAACTTTTTAACTTTTTTTAAGAGATAGATTTTTCTCCAGGGGTCAGATCACGTTGTATAGGGTGTGAGTTCATTACAGTGGACGAGGCATCATATTGGGCCCATCGCCATCCCTGGTGGAACCTTTCAAGGTATTTCCTCCTGTACCGAGCAATAGCTTGATATTCATAGAGATGATGAGTAATGTCATCTTCGCAGTACCTGTACGTGTCCGTGTCTCCTAAAACTAGTCTCCTAGCATGCTTCCTTAGAGACAGTGCACCGGAGAGTATTTCTATTGCCATTCGTAGATTTGATCTGTTTGAGTTTCAATTCATAATTCTTAAAATTTTTTCCCGATCTAACTTAGGCCACAGAGCCTTTAAGACGCTGTGACCTACTATATCCGACCATCTTTGGTCTGTCCTATTTCCAGTTTTCCCGAGAATAATTCTCTTGGCCACGGCTACTGTTGGTCTTATGCCCTCAATAGCTTCAATTTGTGGAAGCTCTGCTCCGTTTTCGACCAAAACTTCAGAATTTCGTTAGCTACCTTCAATGTTACAGTGTCCGGGTTTGGGTATATCTTCGGAGTCCAAAACATAGGTACATTGAGATGAAAAACTTCCTTCTAAATGTTAACCTGTTTACCTTAGTAGGTACATATTTTGCTTCTAACGGACACACATTATGCGCTGCTCTAAACCCCTTAGTGGATTTATTTAAAAAAAAAAACCTTACTTGCAGTCTTGATTTATTAAATGGACCCTTGTAGAAGACGATCTATTCCTTATTCTATTTCCTGGTGATTTAATTTTCAATAGGGACGGCAATACTTTCTGAAAAGATTTCTGTATCAAATACCCGTACTTACCTTTTACATAAAGTGGTTTAAATCCTCTCAATAAATATCTGTAAATTTAATTTCGCCTCTATGCGAAATAATCTAAACAGTTTTAAAAGCAGCTAGGTTGAGTTGAAGCTTGTATATTAACCTTTGATAGCTTGTTCGTAATTTCTTGGCATTATTTGTTGTTGGTTAAGTTTTGTACACATTTTATGGTTGTTAATCATCCTCATTAAGAAATGCTCAAAGTTGTTTCAGCTCAATAGGGATGATTCCTTGGGTCCTTGTGAGTAAATAGTGGAATTTTTTGTCTGCCAATTTTGATGGCACCCATTTCTGTATTTTTGGTCTAAAGCCAGCTATACAATAGTCCCTAACAAAATTTTAGTTCTGTTTCAGACCATTCCACAGAAGATTGTCAGTGAGCTAAATTGGAAGACATGGCATAATATTTCAGGTCCTTTCAGCCATGGCAGGGTGGTGAAGTGTTATCTTTTACACACCAGGTTGTGTCGCATTTTCAGCAAAGCAGCGTTACCAGCTGTTGCTGTGTTGCCCTTCCCTTTTCTAAAGATTATCCCCGCGAACTCAATAAACAGACGTGCATTTTTCGGCCATTACAATTGTCTACCTCTTCCTCTATCATCTTGCGACTGATGCATAAACGGCTGCCATGCCAATGTATAATCATTTAGCAAAATTGTGTTTTCGAAAAATTGCCACAAAATCCCCTAAATGTCGTGCCACATGCCATAATGTTGATGAATAATAATCGAGGATAGCTCACTGTAAGCCATCGAATCATCCCTTCGCGATTTTGAACTGAAACACGCATCCATGTGGAGCTTTAAATATAGACACAGCTAAATAAATTACTGTCAATTCAATTACTCTGCGTGTCGTTTACATAACTAAGTCATAAACCCTACCTATCGGGCGAAAACACCGTATACGGTGCGGGTAGTAATAGGCCCAATGACCCGCAAAATGGCTCACTATTTAGAGTACAGGAAATTGCCCTGCCTGCTTTGTGAGTCGTTCGTGCTTATTTTTTCTTGATTTCTTTATTTTTCAAATGGTAATTGCTAAACTTACCTGTCTGAAAAGCACACGGTTTCGTTCGCGAAAGTGGGATGGGCGCATTGGGAAGTTTTTGGGTGCATGTCCGCGCTCCCCGCCATCACCAATCATGCTTGGCAATAATAATCTAGCCGAGCGTGCCGAGTTTGATGACGGGTTTCCGGAGAAAATAGATTTCACAACCCCCGATTGGGCATTGCTAATCGAGATTCGACTGTCCGTATTATGTTGGTAGTGTTGATCCTGGTCCGGACTAAGGTTTTCTTCCAATGGCTCTGGCTCATTTCTCCCAAAGGGATGTGTGTGTAGGCTGTAAAAAAAAATTGAAAAAAGTATAAACTGTGAGTCCCCACCCAGCAAAATCTGTTCTAAATTTATTGATACAATTCCCTATAGCGTGCAAAAAAGACTTGAATTTATAGGTATTAAATAGCGTATTAAATTTCACTTAAATTTTAATAAAATGGTTAAAAGATGGACAAATACTCGATACTTACTGTTGTCCGGCGGTGATTTCCTTTAATGCGGCTGCCCGAGCTGCCATTTCCTCAGCCTTTCGTTGTTGAGTGAGTTCCTTAGCCCGTTCGGTCCATATTAATTCCTTGAGTTTTTGAAAGCTGCCTTGATGGACGGCATTTGGTGTAATAGTAGCGCTATTAACCGGTGAAGTGTTATACGGGCCACTGAAACGGTATTGTGAGTAACGTCGTGGACCAACGCTGGTGGTCAAAGCGGGAAGAGTTGATCTACTTTCAGATCCATACAATCTTGTCATGTCGTCAAAAACTCGCGCACGTACCGGAAGTCTTTGCACTACGACCGGTTCCCGGCTGATAACTCGCCCAAAGACTGGTCGCGATGGTTCACGGAAACGTGACATCATGCGTGATCTATTTGGCCTTTTGTATATAAGAACAATTTTGTTTTTTTTTTACTCACAGCAATTTTCTACTTACCCTATGCCACGACTTGTTGGATAAATTGGTTCCCATACATTGTAGGCGAATGGATCTCGATATGTTGGTATTTCGTTTGACATTTCTGCAGCTCTTGATTGTCGTTTAGAAAATCTACAATTTAGTGTAATATTGCGAAATTGTTTACATTACGATGGTGTTGCATAAACGACGGCAAATTAAAAATAATACCAGGTTTTCAAATGAAAAGAACAGGCGCCCAGAAATCATAGCTGGTATCAAAAACTGTATGCAAGGTAAGCCCACGAAAGTGATATTAAGCTACGATTTCTGGGCGCCTGGTATTTCATGAACCATTTTTCAATATTAGAAGGCTCTGCGTTACATAGCGGGGACGCTGTTAAGTCAAATAGTATTGAAAAATGGTTCATAAAATAACAGGAGCCCAAAAATCACAGCTGGTATCAAAAACTGTATGCAAGGTAAGCCCACGAAAGTGATATTAAGCTACGATTTCTGGGCGCCTGGTATTTCATGAACCATTTTTCAATATTAGAAGGCTCTGCGTTGCATAGCGGGGACGCTGTTAAGTCAAATAGTATTGGAAAATGGTTCATGAAATATCAGGCGCCCATAAATCACAGCTCGGATCAAAAACGGTTTGCAGGGTAAGCCCATGAAAGCGACACTAGCTACGATTTCTGAGCGCCCGGTATTTCATGAACCATTTTTCTAAATTTGACGGCTCTGCGTTGCGTAGCGTGGCCGCTGCTAAGTCAAGTAGTATTGAAAAATGTTTCATAGCATACCAGGCGCCCAGAAATCACAGCTCGGATCAAAAACGGTTTGCAGGGTAAGCCCATGAAATTAATACTAGCTACGATTTCTGGGCGTCTGGTATTTCATGAACCATTTTTCTAAATTGGACGGCTCTGCGTTGCGTAGTGTGGCCGCTGCTAGGCCAAATAGTATTGAAAAATGGTTCATAAAATAACAGGAGCCCAGAAATCACAGCTGGTATCAAAAACTGTATGCAAGGTAAGCCCACGAAAGTGATATTAAGCTACGATTTCTGGGCGCCTGGTATTTCATGAACCATTTTTCTAAATTTGACGGCTCTGCGTTGCGTAGCGTGGCCGCTGCTAGGTGAAATAGTATTGAAAAATGGTTCATAAAATAACAGGAGCCCAAAAATCACAGCTGGTATCAAAACTGTATGCAAGGTAAGCCCACGAAAGTGATATTAAGCTACGATTTCTGGGCGCCTGGTATTTCATGAACCATTTTTCAATATTAGAAGGCTCTGCGTTGCGTAGCGTGGCCGCTGTTAGGTCAAATAGTATTGAAAAATGGTTCATAAAATAACAGGAGCCCAAAAATCACAGCTGGTATCAAAAACTGTATGCAAGGTAAGCCCACGAAAGTGATATCTAGCTACGATTTCTGGGCGTCTGGTATTTCATGACCCATTTTGCGTTGCGTGGCCGCTGTTAAGTCAAATAGTATTGGAAAATGGTTCATGAAATATCAGGCGCCCATAAATCACAGCTCGGATCAAAAACGGTTTGCAGGGTAAGCCCATGAAAGCGACACTAGCTACGATTTCTGAGCGCCCGGTATTTCATGAACCATTTTTCTAAATTTGACGGCTCTGCGTTGCGTAGCGTGGCCGCTGCTAAGTCAAATAGTATTGAAAAATGTTTCATAGCATACCAGGCGCCCAGAAATCACAGCTCGGATCAAAAACGGTTTGCAGGGTAAGCCCATGAAATTGATACTAGCTACGACTTCTGGGCGCCTGGTATTTCATGAACCATTTTTCAATATTTGAAGGCTCTGCGTTGCGTAGCATGGCCGCTGTTAAGTCAAAAAGTATTGAAAAATGGTTCATAAAATAACAGGAGCCCAGAAATCACAGCTGGTATCAAAAACTGTATGCAAGGTAAGCCCACGAAAGTGATATTAAGCTACGATTTCTGGGCGCCTGGTATTTCATGAACCATTTTTCAATAATAGAAGGCTCTGCGCTGCATAGCGGGGCCGCTGTTAAGTCAAATAGTATTAAAAAATGGTTCATAAAATCCCAGGAGCCCAGAAATCACAGCTCGGATCAAAAACGGTTTGCAGGGTAAGCCCATGAAAGCGACACTAGCTACGATTTCTGAGCGCCCGGTATTTCATGAACCATTTTTCTAAATTTGACGGCTCTGCGTTGCGTAGCGTGGCCGCTGCTAGGTCAAATAGTATTGAAAAATGGTTCATAAAATAACAGGAGCCCAAAAATCACAGCTGGTATCAAAAACTGTATGCAAGGTAAGCCCACGAAAGTGATATTAAGCTACGATTTCTGAGCGCCCGGTATTTCATGAACCATTTTTCTAAATTTGACGGCTCTGCGTTGCGTAGCGTGGCCGCTGCTAAGTCAAAGTATTGAAAAATGTTTCATAGCATACCAGGCGCCCAGAAATCACAGCTCGGATAAAAAACGGTTTGCAGGGTAAGCCCATGAAATTTATACTAGCTACGACTTCTGGGCGTCTGGTATTTCATGAACCATTTTTCAATATTTGAAGGCTCTGCGTTGCGTAGCATAGCCGCTGTTAAGTCAAATAGTATTGAAAAATGGTTCATAAAATAACAGGAGCCCAGAAATCACAGCTGGTATCAAAAACTGTATGCAAGGTAAGCCCACGAAAGTGATATTAAGCTACGATTTCTGGGCGCCTGGTATTTCATGAACCATTTTTCAATATTAGAAGGCTCTGCGTTGCGTAGCGTGGCCGCTGTTAAGTCAAATAGTATTGAAAAATGGTTCATAAAATAACAGGAGCCCAAAAATCACAGCTGGTATCAAAAACTGTATGCAAGGTAAGCCCACGAAAGTGATATCTAGCTACGATTTCTGGGCGTCTGGTATTTCATGACCCATTTTGCGTTGCGTGGCCGCTGTTAAGTCAAATAGTATTGGAAAATGGTTCATGAAATATCAGGCGGCCATAAATCACAGTTTGGATCAAAAACGGTTTGCAGGGTAAGCCCATGAAAGCGACACTAGCTACGATTTCTGAGCGCCCGGTATTTCATGAACCATTTTTCTAAATTTGACGGCTCTGCGTTGCGTAGCGTGGCCGCTGCTAAGTCAAATAGTATTGAAAAATGTTTCATAGCATACCAGGCGCCCAGAAATCACAACTCGGATCAAAAACGGTTTGCAGGGTAAGCCCATGAAATTGATACTAGCTACGACTTCTGGGCGTCTGGTATTTCATGAACCATTTTTCAATATTTGAAGGCTCTGCGTTGCGTAGCGTGGCCGCTGTTAGGTCAAATAGTATTGAAAAATGGTTCATAAAATAACAGGAGCCCAAAAATCACAGCTGGTATCAAAACTGTATGCAAGGTAAGCCCACGAAAGTGATATTAAGCTACGATTTCTGGGCGCCTGGTATTTCATGAACCATTTTTCAATATTAGAAGGCTCTGCGTTGCGTAGCGTGGCCGCTGTTAGGTCAAATAGTATTGAAAAATGGTTCATAAAATAACAGGAGCCCAAAAATCACAGCTGGTATCAAAAACTGTATGCAAGGTAAGCCCACGAAAGTGATATTAAGCTACGATTTCTGGGCGCCCGGTATTTCATGAAGCATTTTTCAATATTAGAAGACTCTGCGTTGCGTAGCGTGGCCGCTGTTAGGTCAAATAGTATTGAAAAATGGTTCATAAAATAACAGGAGCCCAAAAATCACAGCTGGTATCAAAAACTGTATGCAAGGTAAGCCCACGAAAATGATATCTAGCTACGATTTCTGGGCGTCTGGTATTTCATGACCCATTTTGCGTTGCGTGGCCGCTGTTAAGTCAAATAGTATTGAAAAATGTTTCATAAAATAACAGGAGCCCAGAAATCACAGCTGGTATCAAAAACTGTATGCAAGGTAAGCCCACGAAAATGATATCTAGCTACGATTTCTGGGCGTCTGGTATTTCATGACCCATTTTGCGTTGCGTGGCCGCTGTTAAGTCAAATAGTATTGGAAAATGGTTCATAAAATAACAGGAGCCCAGAAATCACAGCTGGTATCAAAAACTGTATGCAAGGTAAGCCCACGAAAGTGATATTAAGCTACGATTTCTGGGCGCCTGGTATTTCATGAACCATTTTTCAATATTAGAAGACTCTGCGTTGCGTAGCGTGGCCGCTGTTAGGTCAAATAGTATTGAAAAATGGTTCATAAATAACAGGAGCCCAAAAATCACAGCTGGTATCAAAAACTGTATGCAAGGTAAGCCCACGAAAATGATATCTAGCTACGATTTCTGGGCGTCTGGTATTTCATGACCCATTTTGCGTTGCGTGGCCGCTGTTAAGTCAAATAGTATTGGAAAATGGTTCATGAAATATCAGGCGCCCAGAAATCACAGCTCGGATCAAAAACGGTTTGCAGGGTAAGCCCATGAAAGCGACACTAGCTACGATTTCTGAGCGCCCGGTATTTCATGAACCATTTTTCTAAATTTGACGGCTCTGCGTTGCGTAGCGTGGCCGCTGCTAGGTCAAATAGTATTGAAAAATGGTTCATAAAATAACAGGAGCCCAAAAATCACAGCTGGTATCAAAACTGTATGCAAGGTAAGCCCACGAAAGTGATATTAAGCTACGATTTCTGGGCGCCTGGTATTTCATGAACCATTTTTCAATATTAGAAGGCTCTGCGTTGCGTAGCGTGGCCGCTGTTAGGTCAAATAGTATTGAAAAATGGTTCATAAAATAACAGGAGCCCAAAAATCACAGCTGGTATCAAAACTGTATGCAAGGTAAGCCCACGAAAGTGATATTAAGCTACGATTTCTGAGCGCCCGGTATTTCATGAACCATTTTTCTAAATTTGACGGCTCTGCGTTGCGTAGCGTGGCCGCTGCTAGGTCAAATAGTATTGAAAAATGGTTGATAAAATAACAGGAGCCCAAAAATCACAGCTGGTATCAAAAACGGTTTGCAGGGTAAGCCCATGAAAGCGACACTAGCTACGATTTCTGAGCGCCCGGTATTTCATGAACCATTTTTCTAAATTTGACGGCTCTGCGTTGCGTAGCGTGGCCGCTGCTAAGTCAAATAGTATTGAAAAATGTTTCATAGCATACCAGGCGCCCAAAAATCACAGCTCGGATCAAAAACGGTTTGCAGGGTAAGCCCATGAAATTGATACTAGCTACGACTTCTGGGCGTCTGGTATTTCATGAACCATTTTTCAATATTTGAAGGCTCTGCGTTGCGTAGCATGGCCGCTGTTAAGTCAAATAGTATTGAAAAATGGTTCATAAAATAACAGGAGCCCAGAAATCACAGCTGGTATCAAAAACTGTATGCAAGGTAAGCCCACGAAAGTGATATTAAGCTACGATTTCTGGGCGCCTGGTATTTAATGAACCACTTTTCAATATTAGAAGGCTCTGCGTTGCGTAGCGTGGCCGCTGTTAGGTCAAATAGTATTGAAAAATGGTTCATAAAATAACAGGAGCCCAAAAATCACAGCTGGTATCAAAACTGTATGCAAGGTAAGCCCACGAAAGTGATATTAAGCTACGATTTCTGGGCGCCTGGTATTTCATGAACCATTTTTCAATATTTGAAGGCGTTGCGTAGCGTGGCCGCTGTTAAGTCAAATAGTATTGAAAAATGGTTCATAAAATACCCGGCGCCCAGAAATCATAGCTGGTATCAAAAACCGTATGCAAGGCAAGCTCACGGAAGTGATATCTAGCTACGATTTTTGGGCGCCTGGTATTTTATGAACCATTTTTCAATATTTGAAGGCTCTGCGTTGCGTAGCGTGGCCGCTGTTAAGTCAATAGTATTGAAAAATGGTTCATAAAATACCAGGCGCCCAGAAATCACAGCTGGGATCAAAAACGGTTTGCAGGGTAAGCCCATGAAATTGATACTAGCTACGACTTCTGGGCGTCTGGTATTTCATGAACCATTTTTCAATATTTGAAGGCTCTGCGTTGCGTAGCATGGCCGCTGTTAAGTCAAATAGTATTGAAAAATGGTTCATAAAATAACAGGAGCCCAGAAATCACAGCTGGTATCAAAAACTGTATGCAAGGTAAGCCCACGAAAATGATATCTAGCTACGATTTCTGGGCGTCTGGTATTTCATGACCCATTTTGCGTTGCGTGGCCGCTGTTAAGTAAATAGTATTGGAAAATGGTTCATGAAATATCAGGCGCCCAGAAATCACAGCTCGGATCAAAAACGGTTTGCAGGGTAAGCCCATGAAAGTGATACTAGCTACGATTTCTGAGCGCCCGGTATTTCATGAACCATTTTTCTAAATTTGACGGCTCTGCGTTGCGTAGCGTACCGCTGTGAAGTCAAATAGTATTGAAAAATGGTTCATAAAATACCCGGCGCCCAGAAATCATAGCTGGTATTAAAAACTCTATGCAAGGCAAGCCCACGAAAGTGATATCTACCTACGATTTCTGGGCGCCTGGTATTTCATGAACCATTTTTCAATATTTGAAGGCTCTGCGTTGCGTAGCGTGGCCGCTGTTAAGTCAATAGTATTGAAAAATGGTTCATAAAATACCAGGCGCCCAGAAATCACAGCTGGGATCAAAAACGGTTTGCAGGGTAAGCCCATGAAATTGATACTAGCTACGACTTCTGGGCGTCTGGTATTTCATGAACCATTTTTCAATATTTGAAGGCCCTGCGTTGCGTAGCATGGCCGCTGTTAAGTCAAATAGTATTGAAAAATGGTTCATAAAATAACAGGAGCCCAGAAATCACAGCTGGTATCAAAAACTGTATGCAAGGTAAGCCCACGAAAATGATATCTAGCTACGATTTCTGGGCGTCTGGTATTTCATGACCCATTTTGCGTTGCGTGGCCGCTGTTAAGTCAAATAGTATTGGAAAATGGTTCATGAAATATCAGGCGCCCAGAAATCACAGCTCGGATCAAAAACGGTTTGCAGGGTAAGCCCATGAAAGTGATACTAGCTACGATTTCTGAGCGCCCGGTATTTCATGAACCATTTTTCTAAATTTGACGGCTCTGCGTTGCGTAGCGTACCGCTGTGAAGTCAAATAGTATAGAAAAATGGTTGATGAAATACCAGGAGCCCAGAAATCATAGCTGGTATTAAAAACTCTATGCAAGGCAAGCCCACGAAAGTGATATCTACCTACGATTTCTGGGCGCCTGGTATTTCATGAACCATTTTTCAATATTTGAAGGCTCTGCGTTGCGTAGCGTGGCCGCTGTTAAGTCAAATAGTATTGAGAAATGGTTCATAAAGTACCAGGCGCCCAGAAATCACAGCTCGGATCAAAAACGGTTTGCAGGGTAAGCCCATGAAAGTGATAGCTACGATTTCTGAGCGCCCGGTATTTCATGAACCATTTTTCTAAATTTGACGGCTCTGCGTTGCGTAGCGTACCGCTGTGAAGTCAAATAGTATAGAAAAATGGTTGATGAAATACCAGGCGCCCAGAAATCATAGCTGGTATCAAAAACCGTATGCAAGGCCAGCTCACGAAAGTGATGTTTAGCTACGATTTCTGGGCGCCTATTTTTTTATGCATGCATTTTCTTCACAGCTTTCAAAATGTGAAAATATATGAAAATATGAAACATCAATAACTGTTGGGCACAAGACGACAGCAATATAGCGAAAGAAATTATTACTATACATAACAGACCCGAGTGTCGATAAATCCTACCTGTCTCTACACCTTTTCAAAGAAATCCATTATTGATTCAATCGAACAATACCCGAAATAAAATAAAAGATATATGTACGAACAAGATTAATGACTGTGCAAGTTTTACAGCTGGAAAACTCAATTTTAGATGTGTATATGTAAAATTCAATCAAACTTCATCTTTCTCAGCACAAAGAAAATTGTAAGATAATCGCATGAAATACGAAGTCGAATCCACCCACACACACATTTCAAATGCAACGAAAGGGTAAATTAAACTGGCAGATGTTTTCAACTGTGTGTGGTTTCACGCATTATAACACCTGTGAAAATCCTATTTGCCAGAGTGGAATCGTCGTCTTTCAGTGAATTGGGAAAAGTATTTACCAACGCCCGCGCTTCTTGCCTTCAAAATGTCTTTTTGTTCTCAGGAACTTTGCTAAGCTCAGTCAAGGATGTCGCATAAAGTTTATGCTTCCACTAAACACACATTTCGTTGTTGCTGTTGTTGGCCGTTGATAAGCCCTTGTCGTTGGCAAAAATGCATGCGAGATATTCACCATTTACCACTTCCACGCAGTTGACAAAAGAAAACCACAACTGGTTGTGGCATTATACAATATACACACCGCCCTGCAACCCTCCCAGTATCACACATCCCTTCGCTGAAAAGCTCTCATAATAACCCCCTGCCGCGCCACCCGCCCCACGCCCTCGGGTAGGTACATTGCCTTAGATAATTTTTGGGGATTGTTAGGTTGGTAGAATACCCTAAATTTGCAACAAAAAACAGGATACTCTATGGGTACGGGTGTTTGTTAAGGGACAGCTCTTTTAAACCCAAAACAAGTTTAGATGTACTATTCTCCCGATTGAAAATGTTCAAGTGGTCTGCCTTGGGTGGTAGGCACCTAACGCCTTGTATTGATTTCATTCATACACCAAAAGCAATCAGTGAAGAAAATTCTTTCAAATTAAGGTACGCTAATCTTGTCTTGCGTATATCCTTAGAGGGTGCCAGCATCCTTATAGTGTCCGCCCCTTCGCTTTATTGTGTTATTCCATTGTTGTGGAAGGCTTTTGTTGGCTAGACGCAACAGAGTAAATGTATGTATATTATGTATGTACGGTAAGTATCTTCACAGTTTGGTTTTTATCTATTTTGTACACTCTCATTAAGAATAAAGTTGTTTGTGTACTTTTTTTTAGCACCTCTGCAGTCCCAAAATGAGTTAATCCCTTCAAAACAGTGGCGTAAATGGATAGTCGTAGTCGGCACATCAATGTGGGCCTGGTAGGTACACGGTTTCTCCCACCTACACATTTGTACAATATTTTGCTACATGAGGCTTTCAAACGAGTTTCGTCTACATTTTACTTTTGAAACAAATTAAGAAAAGATTAAGGAGAACGCGGATAACAAGAGAACGCGATTTGTTACAGTTTTTTCTGGGACACATTTAGGAAAAGTAAAATTTGGAGGGTAGCTGTCTCTGGCCTGAACCGGGGCCTAATATTTGATCTTGAGTTTTGTTATTTTTTCCAGGATGAAGACTGGAATGTACTTGAACTGGACCAAAAAACACTTGACAAAAGGAAAAAGATTCATTTAAGAACCGGGACAGTTCTTTTGACTCAAAAGCAATACCCTATGAAACGGCAGGTTTTAAATTTCAAAATAAAAAACCTAGTTGATGCTTTTTTTGAACTTTTCCTTTTTCTCTTGCATAATAAATTTCAGACCACAAACACCAACGTGGAGACGTTGTACGTCGAAAGGTTTATGACCACAACCAGGACCGGGTCAGCTTTGTGTGAATACTAAAGAATGTGCGTTTTTAAAGGAGGTTATCTGTTACGATGGGGAAGCATAATGAAACTGAGCCTCCCACAATGAACTACGAAGGACATTATACAATGATATGTATTACAGACGCCATGAAAACTTGCCTCTACAGGCATAGAGGTAAGCTATACTCCAACTGAAACCTTTGTACCTTGTGGTTGAGGAATGTGGCAAGTAAAACGATTCTAGCGATGCCCAACGAAATTGAAAATTTAGAAATGCAAAAGGAATAGTTTATTGAAATAATAGTAGAACAAAAAAAAGTTAAACAATTAACAGAGATTTGGAGCAATGACTTCACAATCCACAAACTGAGTAGCCACACAAAAAATTGGTACACAGATGGATCAAAAATGGAAGGGGAGTATTTTGACCGAGAACCAAATATTCTAAACCAATGTGCGGAAGTAGTTGGGTAAGTGGACTACTGAGCCAGGTTACATCCCCGGAAAACACAACTTTACATCTTAAGGGTTTTTCTACTGCGCCACCTCTCGCGAACATCCGACAAACAGGTCAAGAAAAGGTAGCAAGAAAAAGCTCGGAAACCCCTTTCATAGAACCTAAACATTTCTGTGCAATCCCCAAATAAGCTTCAAATTCGGCTATAAAAAGCTGAGAATGCAACAAGAGTAGATATTTCTTATTGGGAGAACATTCCCAGTCTTAGACAGGCCAAAAAAACTATTCAGCCTTTCAGAAACGATGCCAAAAAATACTAAATCTACGCAGGCACGATATCAAAAATCTAGTAAGCTACCTAACAGGTCACCACGGTTTGAGATATCAGAAAATTAAGAAAATGCATTTAGTTCACTCGCCGGAGTGCCGATTATGTCTTGAGAAAGACGAAAAAGCTGCGCTTATCATTTATGTGAATGCCTGACTCTCTATAGTATTTGAAGGAAATCATTTTCCAGGGAAATAATAAGCACCGAAGAATTAAGAAAATCCTCTGAAACATTAGGAAAGTAGAGAGCCTGCTAACCTAAACATAAATCTGACAATTTTAAGCACAGTAGATCTTTTAAGGTCAACGTCCATCATTTTGACAGTTTATTATAGAAAATCTTACCTAACACACGAAAATTGCAGCCAAATCGACCAATCAGAGACTGTTGACTAGATAGGTAAAAGCTTATTAAACGCGGCCATAGATAGATTTTCCAAATCAACCTCGACAGAAACGAAACCAACAATGATGCCACCTACTTTCCTATATGGCAACAAGTCGAACTTAATCAGGTGGATAAAAGAAAGAAAATTACCCTCTCTTGGGTACTTGGCCAAGTGGCCGACTCCTAGCACAAAAAGGCAACACATTACATCAGTAGCTTCACAAGGTCCTAAAAAATGCTGTGGAATAGTGTATCACTTTCACAAATCTTGAGAAAGAAAACAAGAACGGACAAGAACCAGAAACAACAATGAGGGGCAAGCCAAGAAACTTTTAGGGCAATATAATTAGAAAAGGTTCCCGGCATCAGCATCAGCATGGGAAAAAAATGACTTCCGTATTCTGGCGCAAAATTCTTCGAGCGATTTTCGGTCCCGTTTGCATTGACGGGCTTTGGAGGAGGAGATTTTACAGCAAACTCTACTAGCTGTACAGCGACATCGACCTAGTTCGAAAAGTACGCATCAGTCGTCTAAGATGGCTGGCACAAGTGGAAGGGGCCCTCAACTAACTTGGTTCGTTGGTTATAGCATAGGCATAGGTCCACACCTAAGTAAGTAAGTATTCTAAAGGGTTTTCTCACGAAACTGGGTTTATCCGAAGAAGGTCTCTGAACGAGATTATCTGTAGAAAAACCTTTCATCTCTTTAGACAAAACAACGTTTAATGTTAAAAATCGATAAAATAACAAAAACAGCTACAGCAGTCTCCTCAATTTCAAAATTATATCCGCCAAGCCATAAAATTTACGCGTAAATTCCAAGCAAAGTACAAAATTTGCTTAAAACCATTAAAACACGTTTGAAATTCTTAAAGTACCATTATTTTCAACACCACCCTACTACTACTACTGCGTTCTTCAGCTGAAGCATTCGCGATAACAACAGCAAAAAAAGGAAGAAAAAGAAAAAACAAATTAAATTCAACAGAAGCACCACCCACTCTTCGCTCGTTTATTTTTGCTAAAAACGTACCAAGAAATAATGGGTTGACTTGTTGAATTGGGACACAGAGCCTATACACACAAGAACGTTTGAGTATACATGCCGTTTACAACCCAATGATGCCTCCCCTCCCCCCCCCCCCCACCATTACCCCCGTTTTCGTTCAATCAAGCCAACGTATATAACAGGTCCTATCTAAATATATAAAATAATTTAAGGGCAGACCAACTCTCGAAAACGTCTTAATTAAGCGCGTTTATGGAAGCTTCTTGCTTAAAAATTAAGTAAACGCCCCTCAAAAATGATTTGTTTTAGGTGTAGCGAGCGGCTGTATGTATGTAGGTAGATGAGATACGAGGACTGGTACTGACTCCGTTCTATATGGTTAAAGGATATGTACCTACACATTAAAACTGCGTGAAACTGAACTTTCTACTCAATGAAGCGGTGAGCGTGAGGGCGGGCGAGGGCGAACCGAGCACCGTGTTTATTTTAATTTTATAATTTTATTCTCGTTTTGCAGAAGGAACACATCGCCTTCGCCTATACTATCGGTGACACCTGGTGTGACCTTTTATTCATATACATTTCGAAAAGGTTAAATTTAAATCGAGTTATTAACTCAACAAAGCCCTAAATGTATTGTATGAATAATACGAGTACTTACATCCACATGGCTCGCAGTTCTTCACAGGTGGGCTCTTGTGCACTCAGTGGAAATGATTTGGGCGCTAGGATTTCCCCATTTGGATTCATTCCAGTCGATTCATTCCTTAAATCGTCCTCTTCGCTGCTGTCACTAGCACGCCCAGTGACGGGTTCATAGTCAGCATGATGGGCTCCTCTCGACGATAGCTGTCCATACACAGAATCGCTCCTTATGGAGAACGAGATGAGTAGAAGGAATACGATGGTGTGATAGTGTTCCTATAAAGAAAAAAATAAATTCAATTTATTATTTAAGCTGACATTTAAAGTTTTTTTTTTCGCAATCAGTTGTGCATAATGAAACACGTGTAGAACGAGCGACCACGATCCAATTGTCGCACGCACACCTTTTCCGGGGAATCCTTTCCACATTTGCGGATAATTCCCCACGGCAAAGAAAACAATTTTATAATAGGATATAGCGAGCAAATTGCTTTTCAATGTTCAAATGAGTATGAATAAGCCGTTGCTACCAATGGCTTATTATATAGTACTCGATTTAATGGATATTTGCAATAATGACAGACTTTTGAATCCGTTTGCGTATTTATTTAAGTTTATCCGTTTCGCAACTAAATGGTGAATCATTATGCGATGAAATAAAGAGAAACAAACATAAAAGGGGTGGTTGGTTGGTTGGTTCATCATTATTCAAGGCTCAAGAGGTATAACCCTGGCAAACAGTAGAAAAGACAACGACCTTGGGTTGAACGTTCGAAATATAGGTCGAGTGCAGTTCGCAACACTAAGAGCGGCCGTCGTCGTCGTCGGAGGCCTTCGGCCTTCGTCGGACATAATAGTAGGTATAGGGAAGGAGAATCGTGACGACATTTACTATCGTCATAGTGATGAATGAAAATGTATCAAGTGAAACGATGCGACTACTGGTTGATTGGTTGATTAGCAGAAGTGCGACCGGAGAAGTTACTCGTTTACAACCCATTAAGGGAAGGAATTAGTTTCCTCTGTTCCTTTAAAATGTACAAATACACACGCGATACATGTTACAGTATGAAGCAATTTTCAAGGTTAAGTAAGTATAAGGCCGGTTGGTGTTTTTTTTTCTTAAAGCTTCTTCAAGGGACACGTTAGATTCTGTCAAGTTTAATTATCACATCACATTTCGTCAGTGATGAGTGATATTTTTTAGAGCGACTATTGCAGCGTTATTGGCAACGCGGATGCCACCAATGACTGTCAGCAAACAACCAACAATTTTTTGTGACAAGAGCGAAAAGAACCTGCCAAAAGCAGAGTGTATTGTATACCTCCGGAAACTTTCAAGGGAGGACAGCTTTTGTCAGATTTTACAATACGTTAAGAACCAAAGGCAGTACCTACTCGGTGCATTCTTGAACTTATTTTTGAAAGCTGAATGCAAGAAAGTTGCTTTCCAAATCTCTCAGTGTGGTCGATATTATATCAAAACTGTAGTTGGAACTATTGTTGAATCGCATTTCAGAAACGATCTATTTTCTTGATTGGAATATGTACTTATTATTGAATACTAATTACTAGCGTCAGACTTCGTTTGTTTAAAAGGGTTTTCGAAAAAGCAGCCAAAAACGTCGCATTCAGTGATGAAAAACTCTTCAAAATTACCCAAAAATGGAGCTAATTTAAAATGGATGAAAATGTGCCCACTAAGCTTGCGAATTTTAGACATCGCATGAGTTCTTAGAAAAGTAAAAAGCAGTTCTTCGCGACAGATTTCGTTTGTTTAAAGGGGTTTCAAGAAAGCAGCCAAAAATATTGTCTTTTGTGTTGAAAAACTCTTCAGAATGACCCAAAACTGGAGCTATGGAATGGTCTTAAGCTGGTGTCAAAAAGTGTATGAAAACTAAGCTTGCGAATATTAGACATAAAACGAGTTTTTAGGTTTTTAAAATGTTGCGCGTTCCGTGACGAAAAACTCTTCAGAATGACCCAAAAATTGAGGTATTTTTAAAGACGTAATTTTTCCAGATATTTAACACATGTTTTAGTTGCCAAAATGTTTTTAAAAAGGCAAAGGAATCGAGAGCTATGCTGGGTCCACTTGAGCAACCTACACCCGCGCCGCGACCCACCTAATGGACAAGCGGACAATTGAAAATGATGATGATGATGATGAAATATTTCTAATTTTTGGAGCAAACAAATTATTGCTTCGAACAGATGAAAATATTTAGAAAAATAACATTTTACACTCAAGATTGCATAAAAAATATCCAAATTTTTTTCAAGAGTTTTAAACACCACTTACAAATTGAGAAAAACAAATTCAGGGACACACACACTACATAACACACATCACACAATCTTACACATAATGTAAGATTATCAAAAGAAGATAATTCGATTTCTTGTGCAGTCACAATAAACTTTCAATTATATTAAGAGGTAAACAAAACGTCACGTACATAGCTTTAAGTTGGAACAATAATAAATCCAGCGCATACAACACGAGGGTGTGTGTGTTCGTTCAATGCTTTGCTTTTCTATAAACAAAAGCCAGGCTATGGAAGGACAAAAAAACCAAAGGAATTTAATTTTTGTTCGGTATTTTAGGAGGCAGTCTTTTACAATTCGGAAGTTTGTTATTGTTTACAAAAGAGCATTCACCCAGATAAAGGACGAGGGTGTAAATCCAGCTTTAAATTGACAACATTTGCATACTTAGGAAGAGTGGAATTTAATTGATTTCCGAACCAACGCTGACATTCCTCTTTAGTTTTTCCAGCTGGTTGTCTTCATTTCATTTCGGTTGACAGGATAAGGATTATGTTATTATTGTACTGAAGTAATTTTCCATGGGATTAACAAAATTCGAAAATTAAATTATATATCGCTGACGAAACTGCAAAGTTACAGATTATGGAGCAAAAATTGGTTATAGTCTGGTGGTTTACAACTGTGGCTAATCATAAAACCGATGGTGTCAAATCAATGGATGCATTTAAATACCTACTAGTAATGCTCGATAGTGAAAAAGATAGGCCTTTTATGGCCTTGTTTGGGAATCCAATTATTTATTAAAGGCTCAACAGCAGGCTACGTTTAAAAGAAAGAAGAAGGCAGCACAGTCTTTTTTCTGTTGCCGAGAATATAGTCCTTCTATACGCGGCTTTTTTTTAACCCGAGCCGAGCGTGGAGCAAATTAACAAAAAGAAAGCTCTTGCCCAGCATACCAGCGCCAGGCTCTGCGCAATCCAATAATAGTTAGACTGTTTTCGAACGATTTCAAAATAACAACGCTAAGGCTCCGAAACAAAAAAAAAAAAATTCTTTTGGGGTCTTATTTCGAGAAGTCTGTACCAACAAAAGCTTAAGAACAACAAGGCCGCAGGCTCTGATGGACTACCAGCGGAGCTCTTTAAATACGGTGGTGATGTTTTGGTAGGGATGCATGCACCGAATCATCAACCAAGTATGGGTGGAAGAAAACATGCCGGATGACTGGACTATCAGCTCCATATGCCCCATCTACAAAAAAGGCGATCCTATGTCTTGCAAGAACTATCGAGGCATATCCTTGCTAAATGTCGCATACAAGATCCTACCCAACGTACTGTGTGAACGTCTAAAACCGTTCTGCAACACACTAATCGGCACATACCAGTGTGGCTTCCGGCCCGGCAGATCGACTAGACCAAATTTTCACACTGAGGCAAATCTTGGAAAAGACCAACGAATTTCAAGTCGAAACTCACCACCTATTCATCGACTTCAAAGCCGCGTATGATAGTATACATCGTCAGGAGCTCTATATGGCGACTGATTCAGCTGTGTCGCGTGACGCTGGAAAACACGCGCTGTAACGTGGAGTTTGGAAGCAGCTCTTCCGAACTTTTTCAAACATGCACCGGATGCACCGCTCTATCATGCGACTTCTTCAATCTCGTACTGGAGCAGATAGTGCGCAGGGCAGGTGTCAACACGTAAGGCACTATCTTCAACAGGTCCGTCCAGCTGCTTGGCTATGCGGACGATATGGACATCATCGGTAGCTCCCAGCGTGCCGTGATAGAAGCGTTCACGGCGATTGAAGAACAGGCGAAATCCGTTGGACTTGTAGTAAATGAGGACAAGACTAAGTACATGCTATCAACAAACAAACAAGCATCTGTCCACCGCCTAGGATAAAACGTCACTATTGATAGCAATAATTTCGAGGTAGTTAAGGAGTTCACCTACCTCGGAGTAAACGTAAACTCCACGAATGACACCCTAGTGGAGATCCGGCGAAGAATTACCCTAGGAAACCGTTGCTACTTCGGTTTGGCAAAACAACTAGGTTCAAAACTCCTAACTCGAAGGACGAAATGTGTGCTCTACAAAACCCTTATCCTGCCAGTTCTGCTTTATGGCGCCGAGTGCTGGACGATAAGCAAGAAGGGAGAGCTGATACTGGGCTCCTTCGAAAGAAAAATACTTCGGCGGATTTTTGGTCCTGTGTGCGAGGAGGGCGAATGGAGGAGAAGATACAACCGCGAACTCTATGAGCTATACCAAGATGTGGATGTAGTCCAAAAAGCCAAAACACGTCGACTACATTGGCTCGGCCACATCGAGCGAATGGACAATAATGCTCCAGCTAAGAGGATCTTCGAATCCCAGCCCCCAGTTTCGAGAAGACAAGGAAGACCGAACCTCCGTTTCAAAGACCAAGCCATCGCGGATGCCAGAGCGCTTGGTCTGGACAATAGGAAGCAGCGTGCCCGGGATCGTAGAGGATGGATAAGTAAGTAAGTACCAACATTAGCAAAGAGATCAAACGTAGACTAACACTCGCCAATCGCTATTACTATGACCTATGAGAAGGCACCTTTTTAGCAAGGTCCTATTGGAAAAAACCGACTAGACTCTCAGTCGCGTTACCCATCTGTAAATCTGCTGCAGAAAAACCTTCAAAACCAAAATAATTGCTTAAAATAATCGCCCTTGAATCTTATCTTATACAAAAACAACCTGTTGGCCGTAAGAACCCCCACAAGACTTGCTTTTTTTTCACTGTACTTGTCAAATTAAAACTAATTTTGCCAATTATGGCTACCACGGGTTGAGAAATCCTCCCAATAATCCACCTCCGCGACCCCATTGCCACTATCGTTTCTGTTTCCTAATTTACTACTTAATGACAGATGCCTTATAAACTTTTTGACAAGTTTTTACAAGCTGACAGAAACCTATTAAAAATTGCAATTCGTCAATAATTGGTTCTGCCAGAGAACCAATATTTTCAACTATATGAATGGAAAATCTATTCCAAGCCACATTCTCCCACAGCCATATCAAGTTTTTAATTAAATTCGGTCCCTTTCTGTCAGATGTTGATTTTCTTTTCGCATTATGACGCATATCGGCGGTAGTGACGGGAAAAATAAACGCTCTCATAGATTTAATGAAAATTTGTATTTACTGAGCTATCAATGTCGATTGGGCCATTGTGGACTGTTTAAAAAACAAACGAGTACATATTTTTTTCACGTAAGTGGTCCCTGAAAACAAATATGTGTCCCTCTCCTAGTCCGTAACCGTAACTAATTGAATGTGCACGCCATAAATCGTCCACATTTACAAAATGTCAAATCAACCCTATCGCTGACTGTGTGGGCGAAATCCATTAACTAACGACGGCAAAAGGTGGTGATGGCATATAACATAGACAATAATTTATCGAATTGTTGCAGTCCATGGTTTTATGATTTTCTCAAGGTCTTTCCGAACTGAACCCAACCTATATAGGATACGATGATGCCTAGAGGACAAATACACAGTACTCGTATAGCACAACAAAAAAGAAAAAAAAGGCACTACCAAGGATAACTGATGCCTACCACAGTGAACTGCTGGCTGGCTCAAAGGGGTGGTGATGGTTGTTGGTTGTATGGTTCGATTGGTTACGACTCAAGTAGAAATGAGTGCAAAATATTGTTAACGCTACGGGCATTCCAATTCCAATACATCTCTGCTCGGCGGGATAATGTTTAAACTTTTATTGCAGCGCATTACATTATAGCCTACCGACAGTTCCATTTGGAGTCTGTTTTCAATTCACAATTCGCCCGTGGGTACGGGTATATGTACGTCATGGCGACAGTGTAAACAAACATTTAATTAATCAAACCATAACCTATTATATTATTCGTGTTATTTTTGGATAACCAAATTACACTCAGCCAATCATAATTTTCAACTACATACAGTACATACTTATGGAAAAGAAAAAAAAAAAGGGGCAAATCCCTTTACTATAGGAATTAAGGCAGAGAGAGGAATTAAATCTTACGGAAACGGCTGTAAAATTGATTATACAGTATACACTCACGTTCTTGTGGTCGTATAAGATGTATAGTTCGAAACGGAAATGTCAGCGTGGGTGTTGGTTTTGAGAATTCACAGATTTGCTCGTTCTTTTACATGCCTACATTATCCATATAAATCTATTCCACATATGTGTGTGTGTTTGTGATAGCCCAATTTCTGTGGTGGATTCCTCTTTTGTGAATAAAGCACAAACAAAAAATTCAGCACACAAACTTTGCCCAAGTTCAAATTAATTACGTGACCGGAAATGATGAATTGACTCCGCCGTTTATATCTCGAACCAAAACCCATATCTAGATCCTCGTGTTATTATGATGGATTGATTATTATTTAAAGTGAGAATACCTTTACAATAGAAACATATTTACGTTTGCATTAGATACATTGCACAGTAACGTCATTTCCTTCGAAACGAATTTCCGCAGGACTATTGAAGCCGCAATAAGTATACGAGTCTACACAAGGGAAATTCAATTTCGGATCACGATGCGATGGTCCAATATACACAGACGGATTTGCAGAATGGTAAAAAAATTATCTTGACGATTCCATTTTCTGTGAGATGGATATAGATAATCCTGTATCTTTGTTCATTGAAAATAGGAAATTACAAAATAACAGTCGCCCCTTCTCAAAAAGAGAGAAAGAAAAAAAACTGCAGAATTTGCTCCTAGATTAATTTGATTTTGACAAGATTTCAAATGCGGGGCGAGGCTTTACAATGGAATAAAGTGCTTGTCGGACGAATTAGCGATAAAGGAAGCGCGTATAATTGCTTGAGGATATTTTTCAAACCTGCACTAAAGTCGACGAACAAGAATGTCACGTTTGCAATTAGGGCGAGTGACCCTAATAACCCGAAAACTGGCTGACTAATTAGGTTGAAATGCGCAAAGGCGACAGAGAGAAGACCCAATTCTTTTCTTTCGATTTCAGGAATTTTTACACATCCTTTAAAACAAAAACAAAAAATTAATGGGGTCATGTACGCACTGTTGCCTACAGAGTTATTCGTCTTACCAAAGTTGTATGCTAAAAAAAAAACCAGATGGAAATGCGGTCTTGTGTTCCTCCAAAATTGCTTTATGTAATGCGGTGAGCAGTGTTCTTAGCTTCCGCCTAAAAAAAGACTTATTGGTTAGCTTTAGTTGGCTTAGAAAAGTACGATTGGTGGTTATTATTTTTTTTTTTTTATAAATAAGCCCTAACCTCTTATGACGACTTTTATAGTGTATAGCGGGCTGACACTGACAGCTTTTATGTATTAAAAAATGTAAGAGAAACAAATTTATACAAATTTATACACATTTTTCTTTCCGAACGGATACGCATGATAAGGGCCGATTGTTGCTGTACAAAATGGCTGAATTTGTGATTGAAGAACGCTGGGAAAAAATATTGCCAAACTACTTTAAAAGTGAATGTTGGGTAGCCGAAACTGTGCGAATTTTGAACAGACGGTTTGGTCGAAATAAAACACTAACTGAAGCTGTGATTTGTCTACTTTTGTCTCGAAGATATGCGAACAGTTCAGAAACGATTCCCGCACTCAAAACCAATCTTGGTCATGCTAATGGTGGAGTAGTGGCCGAAACCATCGGCCGAAACCGACGACTACTAAGCCAGTCATTTGAATGAGAAATTTTCCATAATCAACAATTGAACAATAGGTATATTTTTTCCTAGAGCCAACAGATGGCGCACTTTTTATTAAAGTCTATACTTGTGTGTAAATGCAAACACAGGCTTAAGAAACATGACAAGAACTACAAACTGGTCGTTCCTTGGATGCCGGCCCAAAGAGGCAATAAGGAAGCCGATTTTCAGGCATTTAAGCAGGAGGCAGCGGAGACCTTCTGAACTATTTCGTGGGACTTTGAAATACGACTACTCCTTATGAAAAGAATTAAGAAGAACGAAGAAAAAAAACAAAAAGCACCTATAGCTTCTAGAGAAGTATAACCTATAAAACCTACCAAATACAAAGAGGGATGTACCAACCATGGAACCATTATAATGCGACAAACCTCTGAAGGATGGAATAAACCTCTCGAGGTAATGGGTGATTTTTTAAGCATTTGGCTTTTAAAATTGCCTTGAATAGCCTGCTCAGTATCAGTAGGACAATTACGACGACCATAAAATGGGCGAAGGACTCTAAACACAGTTTTGTACTTAGCACGATTTTTGGTAATAAAATTCAATAATTTGCAAGCTTTGTTCGGACGTAGGTCTATCCATGGTGAAATGGCAATGCTAACATTGCTAACGTAGCACTTTTTACTTTGACACGTGTCACAAATCACGGTGAAACTGTCAAAAGGCTGAAAAACCAAACAGCAAAAAAATCACCCTTTATAAGTAAATATTTGCCAACCTTGTTGAAATGGCTCAGTGGTTAGAGTGCTGGACTACTGGCCGAGGGGTCCCCGGTTCGACCCCCGGAAAAAAATAAAATTACATCTTAAGGTTTTCTCCACTGCACCACCCCTCGCGAAGGTCTGACAAACATCCAAGAGTATAACTATAACTACGCTGAACAAGCTTCTCAATTCAGCCGTTCGGACTCGGCATATCATTATAGGTTGAGGTCCATTCCATTCGTCCCAAAAAATAAAAACGAATGATTGTGAAAAGCTAGGCCTTGGGTGTCGTCTTGCCAACAAGGTATTTATATTTATTTTAAACGAATGTGTTAAATCTGAATCTGACATATTTAACCATCAGCATTTTCCTACAATTATTGGCAATCACTGATACCCATTCTTTCGCCCAATAAAAAAAACCGCTTAAAATTAGTCCTCAATTATTTTCACTCACATTTGCAAGCTTCATCCTTGGGTAGAATTTTTTTTTTATTTTCGAATGAATGCAACTCGCTATTATGCTTTACCGCCGACACTACGGATACTGGTGTGGATGTCCATTGAACACCTTTCAATGCGATTAAACAACAAAACATTCCTGCGGAATTAATGAACAATGAAAGGTCATCAGTCAAAATGGAAACTATGAGGTAAACGGTAGTGTTATGCGTCGACATGATTTCCTGAATCCTAACGACATTATTCACGCAGGTGCTCTTCCTGCCAATGTCCATAATACTAATACCACACAGTCACAGTCACAACTCATGTGCGTTAACTATTCTCTCTCTCGTAGTCTACTATAATAATAGTGCAGCGGCATACCATCCTTGGCATTGAAAATATTTTTTTAAATTAATTATCATACCGCGCGTGCAGGAGAAGGACACAAAGAGATGCCCCATGCCATGCATTCCGTACAAACATCCTGTATTTGTTTAATGATGAGGAGCTCTGCACTTGAAACAGGTAAACTTATGAATGACATGAGTGAGGTTGGTTGATACATGGTAGGTAGTGGGCGGAATGCAACCTGCTCACAATTTTGATCCTATAAACGGGACGATAAAATCTTACGCAAGTAAAATTCCATCAGAGCTTAAACTGTTATGTTACAGAGCGAGGAATATGGTAATCGGAAATTATTCTCCTACTCTCGGATATGTACAAAGTCACTTGTGGGAATGCAATTTGTGTTGGCAAATGGTGAAGGTTGAAGGATGTGTTGTGGTGGGATGATTTAAAAAAAATCCTAAATCGTCGCTGCATTGACAAGTTAGGGAACCTCACATAGTTGGTTGTTGGGAATACCATTACAGTGAGTGTGTCTGAAAAGGATGACCTCATTAAGTTTAATGAATGTAAACCTACAATGTTACCAGACGAGTGCTTTTATAATTAACTAGCGGTAACTATTCCAAGGATTATAGCTCTATTCAAGCTGAATATAAACCGTGATGAAAATTAAGTTTCTACAATGTCCCTGCTCCACAATTATTATAGCTATAGGAGTTTTAGGAGTTTTAGAAGAGCAGACTTACATAATTGAGCTTATTAAACCACTTTAATGGAAGACAATGTATATAAAAAGTAAATGCGGTCCGAAAATATGCGGTCGTTGAAAGTGCTTATGGGACGCAAAATAAGAACGAAGAGGGTTTTTTTAAAAAGCAACATCTCTCGGTGTATTTGTTAATACACCTCTGGCAAACTTGTAGTGTCCTATGATTTGAATTCTGTGTTATAAATCATATTTTCAATTTGGTCCTTCGAGCCGGATGTAACATCGACAGTCGGTTATTGTGTGCACAAAAGTTATCAATAACCTTCAACGAATTTAAAGTTATCGTGGATAATTTTAGCCAAGGGAGGCAAACAGTTTGTGGTGAAACTTATTTTCATTAATGGATCATAGGTTGTCACCGCAAACGAACATGGGTGGATCAACATATGGGGGAGAGACTTGGTACCACTAGAGGAATGGGTGGAGGCCTTTTCAATTTAGGTAAAGAGACTAGTCGACCTTAAAATATTTATATGTTTGTACATACTCAGTGCAAGCGATGGTCCATTTGAGGCACCGTTCTCTGAAAATGATGATCTTTTGCTTACTAGCAGAGAAATCACCATATCGGCGGAAACAAATAATTTTATTTTTTTCGAACTCAAAGTGATTCGTTGAAGCAATTAATTTTTAATTTAATTTTCTATGAAATCAAATCAAAACTTTCGCTCCAATAGGTACCACGGGTAGTCCATGCACGATAGAAAAAAAAATTGGAATTTTCAAATAGCCGTTTGTCTTGACGAGAAGCAGTCTTAACTCATCCTACTGTTCGTACCCGTTGCATTCCTATCAAATTCATACAACGTCCTACCACGACCATCAAAACTGCATTGCTAAAAAAGTCCTAAAAGTCAATCACTTTCTGTAGAACTGAGTACTCAACATATCAGTTTAGTAGTATCGTATATACCAATGTGGGAGAACGAAGAAAGGTCGAATCCTTTAAAGTTCACAATTTTTCACAACAATAGTGCACCGTATTCATCCTCTCTTCTTGGTTGAGAATGAATGGGATGTTTTTTTTTGTTAGCACAGCCCACGTTACAACAAAGAGGAAACTAAAGATTCTTTAATCTGAATCCGCACTCCCATTGAAGACATATTCAGGCAATTTAATAACTGCAGCTACTAAAATATTACAGCCGTGAAATGGATTCCACATAGTGTAATTCCGAGTGCATTATGGGGTGTGACATGACATAAATCCGTGTCGATTTATTATTTCAGCGACAGTATGTGCCACAAAAAGGATACTTTATTGATGATAGAAAAATTACTTTTTGGTGTTTCCGATTTAATTTTTCAATTCGATTGAGAGGCGAGAAATTTTCTGAAAAAAAAAGAAAAAAGAAAAAGGAACTAAAATAAGGATTTTCATCCTAAATAAACACCATTTGTTAGTTGTTGAGATTTTTCTTTTGCAAATCGCCTAAATCAACTGTTGATGGAGTGGACACAGCTCATTTAAAAGGTTCGGCTATAGCGGTAGAAAAAAAGATAAAAAATTGTGGGTATATAAGGGGGTGACGATAGACCGGAGGCGCAAGTTTTCCCATGAGACATTCACACTTATGAAAAATACAATGGCTAGACTTTTGAATATCATTAAAAGGCGTGCCGAATATTCTACAAGTGCTTCCAACTGTAGAAGAGAATCAAGAGAATTTGCAAATTTGTTTGTTGTCATTAAATAAATTCAACTTAGAAAGTGGTCACTTCAAAGTTAGGCCACTTTTAAACGCCAGTCGCAGTCACTAAAATTTAAAAAGGCTGTCAAACCTTCTCCATCCTATATACAATATACTACTGTTTTTTTTTTTGAAGTCATTTTAATGTGCCCCTAGGTTTTTGGGAAATTAATAGTGGAAACAATTTTCGCCTACGCCTATTGAAAAGGTAGCAAATAGACCCATCCATGCCCATGCCGATTTTTGAAAGTGTTCGAAAAATTGATTTTAAAAAAGTTAAATATTAAATGTTCAATCAGGGTTTTGGAGAAGCCACTCATGTGCAGTAAAATTGTCTTCAGCAAATTAGAAAGAAGAAAAATCTCAGCAGAAAACAGTGTTGAGCCTTTGAAAACCATAGACAGAAATATTTCTTTGATAAAATTTGAAAAATATTGAAAAATATTAGAAATATATTGAAAAATGCATTGACATTATTATATAATGGACTGCAAGTGAAATGTCAGTTCATACAAATTTTGACCAGAAAATGATGCAAACGTAAACTGGCGCTCTTGGTGCGGAACGAAAAATAAGTGACCGCTAGTACACGTCTACGCGTTGGTAACAACATAACCACTAGCTCTCTAGTTTGGAGCGGAATAAATTGGAAAATCGCACTTTTTTACAGTGACATCTATTGTAAACAGAGAAGCAAAATTTAAATTTCAACCGTTTTACTTGGTAAAGACACTCACGCCCAATAGGTGTCTCTAGCAATCCAAGAGGGTTGTGTCATTTTGTTTCATTTATTTTTCGCTTGGAAGTTGGAAACAGTCAATAAATAATATTTCAATGATGCACAAGGATTGTCCACTTTAAACACTCATAAAATTTGCAAGATATATCGATCTACCTTGAAATACATCAGCAGTGGAAATTCGTAAGGACTGCACTTAAATTTTGCTTACCAAATATATAATGATGCATTCAAAAATATTGAATTTCATTCCCTGTTTCAGAATCTAAAACAATGCGAGCAACAGTAAGAACTGGAAACCACAAAAGCCACCAACTTGAGTAATATTAATGACGGTATAATTATTATGTTAAAATTCTTAGAATTTCGAACTTCTGACCGATTGTGATTGACTGACGGGATTTATTCAAAAAATCAATGGAAATATGAGCTCGTCCATTCGGAGCTTTTTAATTAAGCTAATTAGGTAGTTTTTGGTGGTACGAAATATGGACAAGCGTTGTAAATGCAATCTGCTTGCGGGGTTACTGTCAACACTGTCAAGGAGAGTACACCAATCTGCCCTTTTAAATAAGATGATTATATATTCAACAACAGAAAAAAAGAACTTCTGGGCCTTGCCTAATAAAAGGAACTCTGACTACTGCTGCTGAGATTGATTTTACTATAGTCCTTTTCTTAACATGTTTTTCTGGAGCCTGTGAAGCCACCCAAATGGCATTGAGAGTTCCTAATATGCGAGGGCATTTGCTACACACATATATGCCATAAATACAAAAGAAGCATAAAGCGAAATGAGTTATGCCATTATGTTCCTATTTTTATGAGAATGTTTTTATTTTTTTTTGCGTTGCGATGGTAGGCTCCTTTGAAAGTCAAATAATTCTGATTTGTGATTGTGAGTTTATTATTTTGTGAGATGTTGACACTCATTGGTGGGCATATTTTTTTTTTTAAAAGGACCCTATTATTAGTCATGCTTTAAAATCACTCAAAAGATTTAAAATAATATATTATCATTAATTAGGAACATGGAACATTGTACGGCAAATGATAGTGTAGTCTGTAGTGAATCAGTTGGGTTCCCGAAAACTATATAAACAAAGTTGTATTCAGAATTCAGATGGCTTCCTGTAAATGGCCCACTCAGTTAATTAATCTTTCTGTCGTAATTCTCAAAAAGTTTTCCCTGTTAATGCCAAAAGACATTTAAGTCAAGATGTATTTTTTTTAAATAAATTATGGCACGTCATGTGAAAAGAGTTGCTCTGTGATCTCCCGTAAACAGGAAGACTTGTGATGAGCATACATTTGTCAAATGTGTGGATATGGAGTGGGCGCGGAGCCGCGGAATACCAACTGTCAACTGACTTAAGGAAAACTTTTTTTTATAAAGGAAAATTATCACACGCGAAGAATTTTTTAAACTGAGCTTTCAGTATTATTTGTCACTTTGTCAGTCAAAGTGTTACGCTTTTGGGAAATTATTTTTCAAAAGCCAATGGTTTGTCAGAACTTTTTAATCGGAAAAATATAGGAAAAGTCAAGGTATTATAGAAAGGTGAGATTTTTATTAATAAAAACTTTAACATACGATTTATATCGCTTGATATATCATTTAGATCGTTATACAGGGTGCACCATCTAGTGGTTTCTTTTTAAATCATAGGTTATTTTGACACTGACAACATACCGAACGAAATGAGTCGCTTTACGCTTGAACAACGTTGGGAAATATTGAAAACTTATTTCCAAAGTTTGTGCTGTGTAGCCCAAGCAGTGCAAGTTTTGGCCGAATTATTTTTTTTTTCGAAATTCAAAATTCCAACGAAAGTGAACTTTCCCAGCAATGAAAGGTGCTTTACGAGTTTATTATAGTAGCTTTGGGAAGTCATTAAAGGATGTAGATGATTACATTAGAAAAAGAGAAATTGATAACTTTAATTCAATGCCAATGTCACTGTCAATTGCACAATTGCACCTGCCATACATAGTGACCACCATTCAGGAGCTATACAAGTTTGTTTTTAAAGTCATGGTTTCCCAATAGCCAAAAGTTGAGTAACTGAACAGATAGAAAGTTAGTCACTTTATGTTGTCCATAGGGGAAAACTCTGGAGCAATTAATTATTATCAGAGTGAAGGGGAAATGGCAGAAATGCCAATGTCAATTGCATTCTGTCATTGCTCTTCATTGTTATACAGGGAAAAAGTTTGTGGTTGATGTCAAAGTTTGAAACTAACCAGTTACTACGTATAGCCACTCCATTTATGTACCTTTGTGTAAAATTGTGTGTCAAGTTGCTGAACTGAACGTTGGTGTCAATGGAAAAAGGCCAAAACTAACAAAACAAGCCTCTTAGGGGACTCAAGAGTCGGGAGTTCTCCCAAACAAATGTATTTACTATTTCTCATCAATTCAAAAGACCAGTGGGCGTTATCGTCGATTTTGTAGGATGTCAATAATCTATTCAGCATAGTTTTCGTAGAACTAGAGATATTTTCACAACAATGCCGGACAATTGAAATCGCTGTTGGCAAAACAATCAGCGTATTATTGTTGCTTCTCGTCTAATGGCGTCCATGGGTCAAATCATAGATACAATCGACTCTTGAAAATGATTTTATATATAAATGCTAATGTGTCCAAAGACAGTTTCACACGCAACATGGTGCGTTCAGCGATATTTCAATACGATATGTGCATGTGCCGCCAAAAGAGACACTCTCGATGCGTGGTATTAAAAATAATAATTCTTAGTTACAATTTTCAATAATAAAATCATATTCATTGTGACCTAAAAAATATGCAAGGTGGAGGTTAGAATAATGATTTTGATCTCTGATTGTTTTATCATCAAAGTTGAAAATACCACAAAGAGAGGCAAAGCTTGGGAAATCTTAATCCAATTATTACACATGTTTAATTGAAGAAATAAATTACTTCTACTTATTAGGGATTAGATCCTTGCAAATCCCCAAATCAGCTTAGATTCATTTGTTACCTTAGATACGACATGCTTCGTGCATTATATGCAGTCGTTATTATAGGATAATCTGCTTACAGTTATGGGAAACTCTTTTATTCAACGCACACGTTGTTATGACAACTATGTGGTTTAACGCAATAAGAACGGATTGCGTGACGACTTATTGTATGTTATGCAATACGTTCCGATTACTATTGTTGTAGAAAAGAGAAGAGGAATTCAGTGTTGATTTATCTTTGCAGCACAAAGAGTAGTATGTACATAAAAGGATAAGGATAAGGAACTCTGAATACTGAGCTCGTTGAAATTGAGTTTACTATTCAGTTCTATACATTTTGTCATAGAGTCTTTTGTGTAGCTAGCAAAATGGTAGATTACACAAAGATACGTTTGGCACACTTTATATGAATGTTATAATAACAAATTCGTACAGAATGTTGTGGGTTGGTTTTGTTTCGCCCGATGCCTTACGGAGGAAGTGGGCGGTCGGTGCTACCTTGAAAATGTCAGTATACATGAAATTTTAAAATGTCGTCACGATCTCATCAGGTCCACTTAGAGAAAATCTAAAGTCACTGAGCCACAGGAAAATGATGTCATTGATATAATTGACAGAATGCAGCGATCTGTCACTGGCACGTTTGCGAGCGGCAAAAATGTGTTTAGTGATGAATGAGGGCAAAACAAAATACATGCCGTCAACTAGAAGGGACGCACGCACAGGCACAACATCGATGAATCGGACAGAATGTCACGATAGACAGTTACAACTTTGAGGTATGGTTAGGGGGACTTTGTTTACCTCGGCTACGCTATAAACACAGATAATGACACCACAGACCACAGCAGAAATCAAGCGAAGAATTGCACTTGCGAAGCGCTATTTCTTTGACCTAAGATAAGAAGGCAACTGACTACCGTAGCAGGCAAGAAGAAGAAGAGAGGACGAATAATAAGAAGAAGAACGAGTAAAAGTTCCACTGAACGAGAATATGATCGTGATCAGTCAGTCGGAAAAGAAAGCTATACAGAAAGGTAGTCAGAAGCACAGTTGTATACATATTGAAGTGCGTTTTATTTTAAATAAAAGGAAAGGAGACATCTTGTTACACTATGGATGAAGATCTACTTGGTCGTTTCGAACGCAAGATTCTTTAAGTGATTTGTGGTCCCGTTTGCATTGATCGGCTTTGGAGAAGGAGATTTAACAGCGAACTCTATACGAGCGACACATCGACCTGGGTCAGAAAAGTACCCATCAGTCGTCTAAGGTTTCATACGCAAGCTACGAAAATGCGATTTTGACACTTGGAGGACAGAGCTTCGTTTGTTTATATGCCAGATGCAAACAAGCATACAACATCAACAAGTTGCAAATGTCGAAAGCGTGCATATAAAGGATAGTAGGTCTAAGATGGCTGGCACAATGTAGAACGAATTGGCACCAACACTTCATTCACCTCGAAAAGTTATCGATTTCAACAACGCAGTAGAGGAAGACCTCGCGCAAATGGAAGGGAACCTCAACCAACTTGAAGTGCGCAACTGGAGGCAGTTAGCCAAAAGATACGCGGAGAGGCGTACTAAGTAAGTAAATAATTGCTGAAATTCTTAAATAAATCCTCGCAGAATAACCTCAAAAACTCTGGGGATTGTCTTCCAATAGATATGGACCGAATGAAGCTGTGAGTGACATGGAAATTCGTCATCTTTTTATTTCTGTTTTTCATTTCTAGGAAAACGAAACAATTTTTTTTCAAATAAATAAATTTCTCAGACAAAGTGTATCCCTTCTTTTGTGCAACTCTGTTGTGTGTATATGCAAAATGATTGCCGATGCAAGTGAATTGAAATTGTGGATAAACACAAGAGTGTAAACCGCGTGTCCATTAATGTAGGCGGATTACTTATTGCAGTATAAATATTTATACCCTCATAACGATTTTTAAACGCACATTTAACGATAGCCATCAGGTTTGATTTAATCCTGAATTATTATTTTAATTAGTAGGTCAGGATTTTGAAAATTAAATTAAAACTTGAAAATTGATTATATACCCTTCAAATCGGTGCGCTAAAAAGGAAGCTTATGAAAATTAAATTTCCATCAAGTATAATCACCTAAATAAAAGCGAAGCGTAAATAATAATCCAGCCCTTTGAACTCTTTTTGTTTTTTTTTTTTTTTTTTTTGCTCGGCGTTGTTGTTTGTTTTGGAAAACTTTTACTTTTGAGGTTAATATTAGAGGCAGAGCCGGCAGTTCTATAGCATCAGAGTTAGCTTTAAGTGTATAGGCATGCTAACAGTTTGTGTACTTATTTTAATGGGATTCCAGGGAATGGTAATGGTTTTTTTTTTAGGGAAGGTAATAAATTCCAACTGCAATAATTAAATAAAATGCTGGAAACAAGAAAATGTTTTGAACATAAAATAAATTCTTCTCGTTGGGTAGGACAACAACAGATGATGAGGATTATTTATAAAGAAATTCTTCTAAATTAAGTCTACAACTGTGTGTGTGTTTGTGTGTGGAGGAGAAAACCCATCATCATCACCTCGTTTAAAGATGGGGCTATAGTTGATGCCACATTTGTAGAAATAGAAAGCTTTTATTTAAAATGTTAGTTGTATGAATTCGAGGAAAGGAATAAGCCCGAGTGTCTGTATTTTGTTGCTTTTCAATATCCTGCAAGGAGTTTTGGTCAGAATTGCATATGTCAAGTGAATTTCCAGTTCGACAGTAGTACTCGGTGAAGAAGTTGAAGTAGATCCCTTGCAAATAGACAGGTTTTATTTATACATTTCGTATAGTCCAAGGATAATGCACTTGATAACGCACTTGGGTGGATATTTTGAAGGGAAATGGATATAGAATTGTGTGGACCAAACACCGAGGGAGTAGGCATCTATATGTACTGTCCATTCTCTGATTTACTTCAACCTTATTCAGATATTATTTATTTTAATGAAAAAGTAGTTCCCAAGTGCGAAAAGTTCAAGTATCTATGGGGGCTATCATCAATATAGTGAAGCAACATAGGGTGACCGAAAAATGCATCCTAAGCTGAAAGGACGGCAGTTCCTTGTCTGGCGCTCACATACATATCACAATGCTGGATAATGTACAAAAAGTATGAGCGCAAATTAACGGCAGCTGAAATGAAAATGACAGCAGGAGTTGTTACTCTTGATGGAATTAGAAGTTCGAAGTTCCCAGGAAGCCCTCACGTCAAAGAAAACAACTTGAATAAAATTGGAGCACGACTGGGATTGCAGAACGGACATAGCACACGATAAATTTGGCGAAACGAACCATGGTACTAACCACAAATCAACTTTCAACTGTCTAATTGACAATCTGTAGAAACAGTGTTGCCAGTGTTTAGAAACCAAACCTCTAAAACAAAAACACCCTTTACAAGCGGCGAAGAGAACCAGACAAAAAAAAACCTGGATCACATAAAAGTGCAAAAACAGCAGACTCAGGCCTTTATTGTGATTGTCGATCAGCGATCGTCACGACAATTGTCGATTGCGTCGACTGATTTTAGCTATTCGTATGCACAACATTTTTTCACTTCCCAGAGAAAGCATAGATCAGACATTTGTAATCGACTACAAGCGACTGTCAAATCGACAAATACCGATCGCAATCGACAATCACAGTTGTCGATCAACGATTAACTATCGACACTCACAATAGGGGCCTCAGAAATGAAGTGATCCGAAACCAAGGTCGGGAGACGGGAGGCCTGCAGCTATATGTTGCTGTCGAATCGGCAGACCTGTTGTAGGGTTGCACTACAATTCTGACAATAATTCCGCCATAACAAAAAGGATGAACTGCAAGTATAATGCATCTATCAATAATTATAATCATTCCACTAATTAGTATAGGTGCTTATAGGTTATATTGAAAAAACATGCCCCGTGTTGTGCTGTTGCTTCGCAAACGACTATACTTGAACTTCAAGTAGCGCATTGATTAATCGTAGGTATTAAAAGGCTGAGTAGGGAGGGTATCCTTGTAGAAAAAATCATAAAATCCCCTACACCGAAACCATCCATGTCCGTAATATAAATTTACTTGGGAATTGATTGCTCAATAACTTTTTAATACACTCTTAGAATATAATCGAAAACATACTCGACTCGATTCGACTTGAAGACGTACACCAGCAAGCTGCGTGGTCTTTCAATTGAAATTAGATAAAGGAATTGAGTATTCCTGCTTCAGTGCTCTGTTCAACAAGTATACTTTCGAGTGTTGTATTGATTTACCAACAGTTGGTTCATCTTACGAGAGCATCTGTAATGTCCTTGCCATCAATTCCAGAAGACACTTCAAGCAGAGTACCCACTACAACATGTAACAATATACATAATATGAACACGCTTGGCTAAGGACTATAGGACACACCATGCATAATATTGATAGTTATCCGCAAAAACCCCCATCTAATCATTGTGGGATATTACTCAGATTTAATAAAGGATCTAACACTAGCCTCGCAGTCTATATACACAGATATAGGTAAGTGTATGGACTAAAATAGAACAATAAGAATTAGTGGAGCGTGTGTGTGTGGGTGGGGGGCGGTCGACTAAGTGCAATTGGAAGTGGAAGTCAAGCGGAATAATTAATACACCGCATGCGGTTTTTAGCCGTTTAAGAGAGCAATAGCAATAACAATAGAATGCAATCATGTGCGAGGCCAAAACATGTGGAACGTGTAATTGAAATTTCAAAATGTGACAGTTCTGCTTTTTTTTTCAATTGATGGGTGTAATTGAAGTTATATATAATGTCGGACACATTCATCACGATGGTGGCGGTGGCGGAGGTATAGATGAGACAAACCGCCCACCCTATGTCAAGTGAATTGCAGCATCATTTTGACATTCGTGTTTTATTTTTTTTTTTGTATCCATTGATAAATTTTGCGCGTTGGGATGAAATTTCTCAATCGAGTGATTTTACGACAAAACTTTCGTGTGTAACCAACCACCCCCAGCGTAGGGTTTTGTGCAAAGTCATACTCTTTTTCGTTTAATATTCTATAAATATATATTGAGAACGGCTTTTGTGTATACAACAGAAGGATACACTGCACGAAGGTGGTACGTATATCAATATCAGTATCTCCACATCTGGGTATGGCCTGGATGGTACCTAGCAACATGACTACTGCCACGATGAATATTGTATTTTTTCTATCTATTCAGCTTTTTTGTTTTGTGTTTACTCTTAGTCAACAAAAAAACTTATTTCTTTCGATCGACCAACAAAAAAAAAAAAAATAAAAAAACGAAAAAGAAAGATGTACTCCCACACTCAAATGTTCTTTTGTAGAACAGCTGTTATTAATGTTTGGGAGTTGGTATGTGTGGTATTTGAGGATGTTTCATGTTGGCTAACTTTTGCTCTGTTCACTTGAACTTCCTTTTTATGCTTTGAATTGAAGAGTGTGCGAGTGTAGGGGGTGCGTGGCGCTTGACTTAATCCAAACTTGGTGAACTTAACATATAGCAGGTGAAATGTTTCCTTTTATAAATTTTGACACCTTCTTCTTGTTATAGAGTACACAGTTATTTGTGGTAAAATAGATGGTGGTCACTGATTTTCTTAAAGTATGGGGGTGGGGCCGGCCGGGGAAATAGACGTTTAGAGGGGGTGCTGTGCGGGTGTATAGGGACGACAAGAGAAGAGAACGTAACATTTTGTTGGTCTGAGGGTGATGCGGGCGCATGCCTTGGTGGCCAAAGCTCTAGCTGTCGGGAGGGTGGTGTTACGGATGAGCTCGCTGTTGCTTTCGCTCTTCTTTTTTCCCCCCGTTGGACAATTTGGCCGGTGTTCGTGATGGTGGTTGCGGCGGCGGTACCGCAGGTGGTTTATTGGGTTTTATAAGTGGAAGAAGATGCTTTGCTTAGGTGATGATTAAAAAAATATAAAATTAAACATAAAAGCTGATGGGACGAACTTTTGTAAAGTTTTATCTGTATGAAAAACTGCACTGTACGCAATTTTGCTTTGGCTAGGCCAAATACAAGTTTCTTTTTAAAAATGCAATAAAATGAAGAAAATTAAATTTATTCCATGAATTGTGACTTTATTAATAAGAGCAAACATTCCCATTAATTATGGAATACAACGTGTCGTTCAAGTTGATGGCTTCGCAGTAGCGGATTCATTCACTCCAATTTTTCAAGACCTTGTTGATGGTTTCAGGCTGTAGCTTGGATGATATTGGGGTTTAAGTGCTTAAATTGTTTCCGGATCGGTACGAAATTTAAAAATTTGTGATGTAAAGCGACTCATTTCGTTCCGCGGAGGTATGAATTGACATTCTGTCAGGATTCCGAGCGGGAAAAAACTGTCAGTGTCAAAAGAACCTATGATTTAAAAATAAACCACTAGATGGCTCATCTGTACATACACGGTTTATATAAGATTATCAAAGGTGCATGTTTTCGAAAATTAAATATATTGAGTTGAATTATTTGCCAAGTGTCCTGGAACGTATGTTAACCGTCTATATGATTGCATTCTTTTGCAGCTTCTAGTCTGGGCCCCTACTCTGCAGTGAAATTTTCCGAAACTGAATAATTAGTACTCTCTATTTCGAAAGCCGAGTGAAATCTACAAATGTCAAAAGCATTGATATACGGGAAATCGAAAGTAGTGCCCCTGGTATCTTTTCGAACACATCCCTCGGGTTTTTTTTGAGGAGATTGCCGTTTACAACGCCTATAAATATCAACTCAAACTTGGTTCTATCATTCCAGTGATCATTTAACTCACACCCGGTTTCACATTACCTTTCATCTTGTCGTCACTTTGGACATTTATACTCGCACGAGTAAAAGAATTCCATAATCGAAACAACGACTTGTCGTCCAGACAACTTCTACATTCTAAGGACACTTTACTACATCAAATGCCCGGAAACGTTTATTTTCTTTGATTTTATAACTCAAAATGTCTGCAACAGAACGCCTCAGTAAAAATAAAATTAAATAAATAAATAAATATTGCGGGGGTGATTCTGATTCCCTATATCTCTAGCCATTGAATGCGTGGGTGGGTATGGTGAATGGAGATGTCAGCTGCAAACGTTATCGAGTTTTGCATTCTTCATTTGATTTTGTGCGGTATTTCATTACTTTGAGCCTAACTTTGGACGACGATTTTAATGGGCGCTTTTATAGCCGAATAAGATTTGGGCGAGATTTACAATTTTGTTTTCATATCCTCAGGAGAATTCCTGCATAATTTCTCAAAGCAACAAAAATATTTGATAAGTGCTTATTAAACTTGAGATTTCGTCTATTATTATGGTCAAAAGATACATCAAAATATCAAAAGATACTGAATACTGAAGTGAGGGTGAGGAATGACAGTGTTTCTTTGTTCGAATAGGGGAAGTTATGACAGAAATGTATCCACCACCCCCATTGACGTGTTGCTTGAGGGAACAACATTTTACCTATACAAAGATGTGAGTTGTATAATAGTAGATTTTTCCAACTGTAGCTTGGTAAGTTAGCAATATATTTATTATATTTATTTTTCGTCATTAAATGTGGAAAATTCCGACATTTCCCAATATGGTAACACTACCAATTAAATTGACCGCCAATTTAGAGCAAAAATTAAGGCATCGCCAAATTGGCTGCAGAGTTGTAACGTGTCAATGAAGGTTATTGTGTATTATGTCCTACGACTTTGACACAAATTTATTATTGTTAAAAAAGTCTAGTCGTCTTTAGTCGTCACTTTTACTGTGCCAAAGGCAAACAAATCGAAATGTTAACTACAATTCAAGACAAGATTTGTCAGTGACCCTGTGGGTGAAAAAAAAAAAAAAAAAACAGACAGATCTAGGCTAAACGAAGCTCAGATACACAACGTCAGACTAGTGATTTAAATTTAAACCACCACCGAATAAGGCGGGCTAATAAGTCACACAAACGAATGGTTGTGAGAAGCTAGGCCCCGGGGTGTCTACTCGCCTGTTGCGCCAACTATTTAATTTTTTTAAAATGACCCTAAAAAAAGATGGTATTGCCAGCTCAAATCAAAAATCAAGTTTTCTTGTGAAAATGAGTCTTTCAAAAGAATGCTTCCAAAATATCAGATAGATCCGTCAAATGGTTTTGTTGTCTACGAGGCCAAAAAGGGGGAAAATTGATTTTCTTGTGCTCATTTCATTACAGCTTGGAAATTTTACAAAGACTCTTGACATTCGATTGGAACCATCCGCCAATAGTTTACTCAACTGCTTTGCGGTCATACTGAAAGAGGCTACAGACTGATCACATGGATCCGCCAGATGTATGCTGAGTTTGCTTCCTCTTTGGTTCAGATCACGTAACATCAAAACGACTGAACGATATCTTTTTCAAGAAAGCTGTCTCTAATCATATCTGATGTTGCAAGAGACAGAGACTGCTATTGTGCAAAAGATGTCCCCTGGTATTTGGCTATGTTCAAGACTTTTGGAAAAATAATGTTCGTCCTAAAATATAACCATCATCGCTAGGCAACTTCAATACACAAAGTAGACCTTAAAAAAAATTCAACATTTCCAATGAGACTTTAATCATAGAGATCCAAACCTAATCCTCTATTATGTATAGTCAGTAGTCACTATTTCACTGCATTGCACTGTCCAACACTCTCAGCAACCATTTATACAAAGGATACATATCTCATCGGCCGCAAACCATAAACCGCACATGACAAATGCATTTAACGACATCCTATTGCAAGCGGAATAGTTTAAAATCAGTCTGACACAAAACAAACGAATAGTGTAAACTGTCCGTACAACCGATGATGCCAGTGGGTGCATGTGTTTTGCGGCTGCAAAAATGCACTTCGTATAGTCAACTGCACACCTGTCAAAGGATAAGCTATGCAAGTACACTGAGTGCCTATGGTTGAATGCTGTTTTCATTGACAATAGTCAATTGTGTTGGGGCGGAAATCCGAGCTTTGGTTTTCAAATGATTGCTAATTTAGAGGAAAAGTTTTAACAATCAGTTCTGTCATATATAAGAGTCTTTTAATTGAGATGATAGCTTCATCATGTAGAGTTTGATATTTATCGACGTTTTTAAAAAAATATTTAGCCCTATTCCTGTCGAGAAAATAGTTGCGTGGAAAATATTACGAAACGAAAGGTAGGTTCGTCCGAGGTATCAGTTTTCGGTCTGCAGAACTAAAGCCACCAAGTGACAAAGAACAGAAACGGAATTAGGAACAGACAATTTTAGCGACAGAAATGTCAATTGGGCCTTACCAATCATCATTTTAAATCTTCAACTTAAATATTTTGACGGTCACAATGGATAATTTTATATGGAAATTGTCGCCATTGTGACTTCTTCTGGATTTGAATTCAGAATCTGGAAGATTTCTTCCGGACGGTTTTGGACGACCAACCGAAAACGACATAAGCGTTTTGGATAATTTTTCCCTCGAGAAGTTGCGATTTTTCCCTTTGTTCACTAAATCTTGAAAAAAACAAAAAAAATCCCACATGTTTTAATCGAACATAATAAGCTAGGTACTTTCTGGCTGAATTTTTTTTTTCGATAAATAGTTAATTTTACTGTATTTATAGAGACTGAACTGGGTATTGTCTACTCTCAGCCTGAAATTCAATAATTTTTAGCTGTATTGATATTCATCTAAATAAAAATAGAGGTCGAACAAATCAATGCCTTTCGATCTTTTATAAAATGTTGATATCTTTCAACTTAAATACTAATTCAGATACTTTTAGAAAATTTAAAACCAATTTACCAATGAAATCTACCAACGCAACGCGACGTTTAAGTGAAGATTTTTTAGAGCAAAATGTATTTCTGAATTTAAAAATGTTTTTTTTTTTACCACAAGGGAAAGATAATTAGTTTTGCATTCTTTTATATGATTCATTAGGAAATACTTCAAATTTCAAAGCGAAATACCATGTGTCTTGACTAAGGTCGTGTGTCAATTGATATCAAAATAATCTTTGATGAACATTTAAAAACTCCCGCTCGAAATAATGGACAATTTCGATATAGTGAACAGGCCTGGTTTTTATTATTTCACTCTATCGATCATCTACTGTATTTAAAACCATGATATTGTGTTGCAAAAAATTTAAAAAAAATGCTTGACCATTTTATTTGTCACTTACAACTAAAATGAATCGCCAATCAAATAAATAATAAAATAGAAAATAAATTATTGTGACTTGATCGGCAGACAAAGCAGAGAGAAGGCGGCATAGAACAAGATCTTACAGTTGGTATATTTAAAAGGATAAAATCGAGTCGAGGAAATTTTGAAATTCGAGCGTTATTTCATTTACCAACCAATAATAAAACCACTTTCGACAAACAACAATTTTTTAGTCCGAACTAAAATTTATCTGTAAGCAGTTCGGGGCAAGATAATGTGAAAAAATATAGCTACGTTATATAATATAACAACATGAAAGACTAATCGTCTGTAAAAATTCTTAAAATTAATTTAGGAGATATAATATTTTTTATTAAAAAAGAAAAAAAGAAAAATAATGTATAAACGTTGAGCTATAATTGATTAAAAAAAAACTGTCCTTACTGCTCAGAATTCAGTCTAGTAGGTACATTTCTTTTTTTTTTTTTTTAATTTAACTAAAATTATTTTAATTTATTTTCAAAAAACCCCGTATATCCATTAGAAGTGAAAATATTTTATTACCCTATCAAATAAAAAATATATTCATACGAAATAAAGTGCATGACTGAATCGCACGAAACTTTCTCGTAGGTACATTGCAAGTTTTGTTGTTTCGTTGCTTTTTATTTTATTTTCTAGAAATAGCGATAAAAAATAAATCGAATTATCCTCTTTTCGAAAAATTTCATTTGCCAACTTTCGCATTTATTCCAAATTAAAAAAAAACTCTTGGAATTGGTGAATGATTCAAACAAACCGCGCGACAAACAATTGTACACCTCATGAATCTGCCTTTTTTTGAACAACACTTCATCATTAATAAAAATGGCAAAACTCACAGAAATTATAGATAGGTAGTAATATAAAACTTGACCCCCCCCCCACATTCGTTCATTTTCTATGCTCCTCATGATCCAAGGTATAATCCTGTCGAACATTATAACTTGCCCTGTCCGTCATAGAATTTAATTATACTTAGAGAAAATAAAAAAGAGAGAAAAAAACAACAAAATCCTAATTAATCGGCTATAACAGGCGGAGGCTTATATCATAAATTTACAAGGTTGAACGCTGCCCATAGGAAAGTGCTTATCGGATTAAAATGTATGTTTAACTAGCTGCCAATGTATTAATAAATATGTAATTAAATTCACCCTCGACCATGTACATAGTATAAACTTCTGTAGGGGGGTTATCTCTATTCAACAGCTCGGATGACAAAAAGTCCTGCCTATTGTATGGAAATCGTTATGAATTCTTATCATGTCCAGTTGCACAAGTTGTGCTATTGTGCATGTCCTCGTTGCACACGAAATTCTTAAGAAATACACACTGCAACTGGATTAATTGCAATTTCCTCATCTGCAATTATGCGAGTTTTGCATATTGTGGTAAAACAATTCAAAAACAATTCGAAAACAATTCGAAAACAATTTCGCCATAAAGAACATAGGTGTATCTGTGTATAGTATACAACACAATCAACAAAAGGACGACTTTATTTAACAAAAACAAGCTACGGCATCTGACTAATGGAATAGATAAATTGCATTGGAACTTATTGCATGCAAACCACTTAGCCCTTATGGAAAGTATAGTAGGTACAATATTGAAAGAGCACTTACCCTTTTCGAATACCGCCGCATCGTTAATGGTTTACTCTCAACGGATGCCTTCTTGCAATTCCTGTGGACCACCGCCAAGGGTCGTTTTCAACCGGATATGTTGTCTTAAGATGTGCCTTTCTCGCCTCGACCTATAATGTGAACAAAAAGAAATATAGAAAAAAAAAATAAAAAGGTAAAACATTAAATTAAAATTAAATTAAAAATGCAATTGCTATAAGAATTTCTTGTGCATTTAAGTGCAGTGCGTTCGATTTTATGGACTTCTAGGTGCATTTATGTGCCTTCAAAAATTTGCTCAAGTCAAAATTAAAAAAAGGAACTAAAATGAATACATGCTTGGTGTTAAAAATATAAATTATTATTTTTTTTTTTTAATTTTGAGACTATGTGCAGAGTAGTTTGATATTCTGGTGCAGTTGTTAGTAGCGGTACGATATTGCAATTTTTATTACTTCATTAAACAGTAGTTGGACCGTAGTTGTCCAATATCATCAGCACTCTTTCGCAGGACCTCTACCATTCTGATGATGATTTTGTTTAAACGGCCAATTACCGCCGCTTCAATCATACTTCTTTTTGAACACTTTTCAAGAGGAATATACGAGTAAACTAAAGAAATTTCTGTTTTTTTTGCATTTCTGTTTCTGTTTCTGATAAAATTCAATTTTTATTTTTTTTTTTTTAATAATTTATACCCATTTCTCAATACCTATATTTCGAGATTCACTGTTTTGTGGCGATTTGTTTGAAACTCAAATAGATCGTCTCTGGAAAAACTTCAAAATTTTGAGATGCACACTTTAAACACTACACTGTGCCTTGAACCGAAAAATAAAATAAAAAACAAACTCGTAAATTATAAAAAAAAACTTCACACTTCAAAATTTTGTTAAAAAAAAGTTTTTTTTTTCTTTTCGTTTTGTTTGTTTGGGAAGAAATGAAAAAATAAAAATCCAATTTCAATTGTACACTAAAAAAAACACTTGGAAATTCAATTCACGGTGGCACTGTTGAAATGCTGACGAAATATTTGCCTCAGCAAATTCCGCTTAGAACCTGTCTTAATCGTTCTCAAAGAGTGACTGAATGAATGCCAAACCGACCGTAGTAGTTTAGTGGTGCTGGTGTTTAAATCTTCAGATACAAGTGCCGTTTGTGTCTGGAATGGTGCTGCTGCTGCTGCTGGTATTTGGTACTTGGTTGGTAGCTTCGGCTGGAGGTTTTTTTGTGGAGCACAATCGTCCTGCTGCTGTGTTACAGAAAAGTTCTATATTATCAAGTTGGATGATGGTAAAAAAGCTCAGCGCCGCAACACTTTCACCCGTAATAACGAACATCTCTATACCACACTCCCCATAGAGCTGAATACACAACCCAGCAGCAGCAAAGTCGTTAGACCATCCAACGGGGAGGGACGTGGAAGGAAATGCCATCATCAATAGCAACAGCAAGCAACTTGTTCAATGTTCAAATGGACCAGTTAGGCTGTTCTTTATATTTTTGACTAAAGGACGACTTTTGGCGTAGTGTTTTTATGCAATTACCTTTTTTTTTTTAGGCTGTTTCAGGTTTGAAACATTTGTATGATTCCAACCGTGTTTTTTTTTTCTCAAAATATCGGTTCGTTTTGGTATTACAGTTGAGTTTGAGGATAAAGCTGTTGCACATGTACATAAGGTGGCACCAATGGGCAATGGGTTCTAGGGGGCTGCTGCTGCTGATAGTGTTTTTGTTTGGGGTGTCTGTATATATGGTGGTAGGGTGGTGTATAGCGGTAAATGACTTGCCAATTTATTTTCCCGAACCCTTGGAAAAATAATATTAATCAACTGTAAGAAATAAAAGCGACGTCAGTGTGAGATATGACGAGGCAAGAGCATTCAATTTCCTTCGCCGCTTAGGCACACTATATGGGTGTAAGCATCAGCTATAGCAATAAAGCCAACAAATTTTGTATGCGTCAGAGCAGGCGGTAAAATATATATTTGCTAAGAAAAGAGCAAAAAAAAATGCCTCCCCTTATTTGTTTCCTTTGGCATTAATTTGTTGCTTCCAACAGTAGTAAAGGGTTTCAAGATTTATGTGCGGCTTGTTTTTTTTTCTGCACACAGAGTGCAATGACAGGCATTTGAAAACTAATTAAAAAAATACTTGTTCAATTCAAATTAAAAATTCAAAACGGTTATGTTGCTGGGTTAGGTGTAGCGGAACATGAGGCCAATGGGATGCTGTAGTATGATGATGTTGCAATATGAATTATGATACAAGGACACACTTTGTATCGGTATGATGCGCTTAATTGACGGCCTGACGAAATCGTGTGGGCGATATCGAGGAATACGTGTGTCGATTATGGAAAAGTTTATGACTCCTCTTCTTGTAGGGTGTTGTACGCGTGAAAAAAATTATGACAGGCATTATATACACCCTTGTAATGGGCGATTTTTTAAACGTTTGGTTTTTAAAATTGAAAAAAAAAAAAAAAACAAGAAAAATTTGCAAAATTGAATGGAATTTTTATTACAGCCGATAAATCAATTCTTGCCGCATTTACTTTTTCAATAAATGTTGACCGTGACTACGTTTCCAACTTATCGACTGGTATCTCACCAATAACACGAGTTATGTTGTCTTCCAAGGCGTCAATACCGTATAGACTTTGCGTCGAAAATCGCACGATTTAGGCGGCCAATTCACAGGTCCAAAACGTCAGATGAATTGCTTGCCATGAATTCGCGTGCTGTGCGGCGCCTATTGAAACCACATGTCGACGAAGCCCAGCTCTTCCATTTTGGGCAAACAATTTCGTCCCAATGGCTTGAATAGCCAGCTCAGTAGGGGACCATAAAATGGACGGAGCGCTCTAAACACATTTTATTACTGAGCACGATTTTTGGTAATAAAATTCAATAATTTACATTTACAAACGTTGTTCGGGCAGAAGTCTATCCATTTCCATGGTGAAATGGCGATGCTAAGTGAGCAATTGGAGATGGAGATGACAAAAATTCGCTGCGCAGGTTTTGTTTTTTTTAAGGTGTCATTCAAACGGGAGGCCGCAAATTCCATAGGCTGACCACCGTCGCACCACCAGACACATATGACACTTGCATTCTTCTTGACACACTTCTTCGGGGCTGTCAGAAAAATGTTAACTCTTGAAGCATTTCAAAAGCACATTCTTTTTGAAAAACAAGTCTTTAGCAGAAATGAATATGATTTCGAGAATTCCTACTTTGTGGAATAGACTCCTGCTTTTGTGCATTGGATATTTGAAATACTTAAATATCAAAGCATACACAACTTTAGTGGGTGCCTTATCTGGGATAAAATATGGTCTACTAGGGAACTACTTACTCTAAATATCATACTTCAATGGGATGATTTCCGGGGAAATCTGCTAAAGGTAAGTGACTACCTCCATGGTACGGCTATGAGTGTGATGAAACTTTGATAATGAACTTGTACACAAGTTACAAAGGTAGGCGAGTAAATATGAGGAAAACTATATAGTCTCTGGTATCTGGTGGTTTAAAAAAACAACAACAAAATTGTGGTCTCCCAAAGGAAAGTAAATGTACGTATCAGGCAACATTCCCTGCACAAAACTTGCAGCCACTCCAAAAGAGCTGTATACTCGTATATTTACTGTGGTTAATTGACTGCAGGTGCGGGTGGAAAATCTCGTTGCCAAAGGACTCTACAATTCAGAGGAAACGTTCGTTTAGAATTTTATTTACCAACGACCGTGGGCGAATGGCAGAATCAGATGGAAATGGAATGTGTTTGAAGGGATCTCGGTCATGGACGACTGGGTTAAAATTGACTTGTTTTTTTTTTCTTTGTCGATTTGTGAAATTATGAGAAACTTAATTACGTTTGCAACTGCACGAGTTCATAAATTATAATCCGAATGCGATGGAATTCAAAGAGGGGCGGGACGGTTGGCCCAGCCGGGCGGCGAACGTAATCCACTTAAAATTGGTTGCAAAATTTTGCGTAAACATTAGAGTCCTCTTGGAAGGAGCAACGAGCTTGTGCCGGAATTTCAATCGCTATTTTACTGGCTATACCCTGGTGTGTATGCCATGTTTTCTTGATTGGGATTATGTTTGAGTAGATGCATTTATAATGTCGTCAGTCACATGTGAGATTTGAGAACATTTAAAATTTATTCAACCAAATGACTGTGTATCTATGACCAAAATATGTATATCCACCTGTCGTTGGTTGAAATGTATGGTATACAAAATATATCCAGGAATGAATGCACATCAAGAAATTCTTGTTGGGAATGCGCTTGGATTTCATTTAAATTCTCCAATAAAATGCCATCAGGGGGATTATGTACGGTTGCTTAAAGGTCAGACGTTTATTTGGGAATTTTCGTCAGGTACGGATAGGATAGATGTTGACGGGAAACTTCCAATTTGTTTGCCATGTGTGTACTCGTATAGGATCTAACGTCGGTGGTCGCCAAATCTCTCAGAAGGACTTGGGGTTTCGTTTAATAATTTACAAGCACGAGGAAGCACAATTTCCGGCAAACACATGCATTTCACATACAGGATTATTTCGTCATGCGACAGCTCAGAACAGAATACAGAATTATTTTCGTTTTTTTTTTTTTTTTTTAATTGAAAACACTCAGTTCAAGTTGAAATGGATTCTAGGAACTATAGCATTTAGTTTCAGTGGAAGGATTGAGGTTTCGCCAATTTACGGATTAGGGACCCAGGAATTTTCATTTCCTAAACATGGAGGATGGAATTCGGGCCAAAAACTTGTCTGTCCATTTGCGAAATATGATAAACCGAAGTACAGGGCTCGTATCGTAATTGAAATTAGTTGTCCAGCAATGCAAGCGATAGTCGAGGTGGAACGGCTTATTTATATGTAAAGCTGCAGTTAACGAGTTCCCAGATTGAAATGCCATTCAAGTGTACAGGGTGGGCCATCTAGTGGTTTCTTTTTAAATCGTAGGTTATTTTGACACTGACAGCTGTTTCCTGCTCGAAATCTTGACAGAATGTCAGTATCATACCTCCGCGGAATGAAATGAGCCGCTTTACGCTTGAACAACGTTGGGAAATATTCATGCAGGATGGCGCCCCATGCCACAATCGCTCTTTTGGGCACCAAATTCCAAATGCGAAGTGGCCGCCTCGGAGCTGCAATTTGAACCCTTTGGACTATTTTTTTTGTGGGGAACCGTGAAGGACTGATGTTATGCCAAAAATCCGGAAACGATTCCAGCACTTAAGGCCCAATATCAACTTGGAAAATTGGAGTGACAGAATGCGCTACTGCGAAACCAGTCGAGGTAGCCACTTGAACGAAATTTTGTACCATGGCTATATTTGCTCCTACTCATAAAGCCATAATACATGGAAAGAAGTTTAATTTTGTTCTTTTTATTGCATTTTTAAAAAGAAGCTTGTATTTGGCCCACCCTTTATAGTTTGTTGTGAGACAAACGGCAGGCTACCCGATTATGAAATGGAATCCTTGTGGCAATAATGGGCAGACGTAATTTTTTCCAGGAATTTTAAGCTCCCAGTCAACTGATATTAGAAATCAATTTATTCAATTGCAAAAAAACAACATAAATCATCTACCGATAATAATTTTATAATTTTTGTAATTTCAAGGAGATTGTTTGTTCACGTTTATCCTCCTCCCTTACCGTCACCGGATTATTATTTCTCGGGAAAATTAGCTCCCGTCCGATGGTAATATCCATTTAATTTAGAATGCAGAGCATCGTTCTCGTTTGCCAGCCGTTGCCTGATGTGCCTGTGCCTGTACCTCCCTTCGGCTATATTATACTTAAATGGAACGATGGCTATAGGATAGCGGTACCAGTAAAACCGATGATGGTGTAGTGTCTCATCTTATGCAAGGATGTGGGAGTGTGATTTGTTAACAGAGCTTTAGCGACTCTTTCACGCTTTATATATAGCCCGAGGATATTTTCCGGGAAACAGAAAAAAAGAATGGGATTTCCCAAAAAAACAAAAAGTGGATATTAAAAAAAAAAAAAACAAAAGAACCCAATCGCACACGTTACAAGCTGTCTGAAGATGGTATATATTTTATGTGTGTATAGTATATGCATGAGGGAATCATTATGTCATTAACAACTCTTTATCATTTCATTCAACAATTCTACATACAAACACTTGTTAGTTGTTTCTGTTTGGCAAAGGAGCGTATTTTATGCCGAATTAGAGGGAGACTGTGACGAAGGCGAGAAAGAGAAAAGAAAAATGAAATTTCTCTGGAAATGCTGTGGAATCCGAAGGGCACGAGAGAAGACACAGAGCAAGTTGTGGTATGTCCCACATGTTGGTAATGGCACCCACACACAAAATTTTCGGAAATACTCCTTTGGTGTAGGCGGCGGCACAGCTTCCATTCACATAGGCGAATGGAAGCGTTAAAGGCGCTTTCCAACTTTTCATTCAACGATTTGTTAGTGTGCGAAGGCGAAAGGATTTGCCACAGAAAACTTACTATACTACGGCGGCGGCCATCCAAAGTATGAGATGTAGCCGCCGCCGCCGCTGCTGCTGTTGTATATCATTCTTAGAAGTTCGTGGTTGAATTGGGTATAGTATTTGGCAAGGGGTGCTTTTTTTTCTTTTCTTTGCTTTATCTGGGAATACAAATCTCGTACAACGTCACACGTTTCCACCTCAAAAGGAAGAAGAAGAAGAAAAAAATAACAGAAATGGAACAATGGTCCTAAGCTTGCGCCTACGTTACCAAACTACTACACTCTGCTGAATATCTATAGCAGCATTATTTGAAGGGCTTGGGTTTCTACCCCTCAAAGCTATGAAAAGAAAACAGAACCCTTAACAGCTAGATATCAAAGCGGATTTGTGCTTTGTGCTTTTAGTGGTTAGGGCCAGTGCAAAAATAGTATACAAGTTGTTGTGTTGTGTGTTGGTTGGTTTTTAGGTGTTTAATGCGGGAAGCTAGCTTTTTTCAGCCGATAGGTCGAATGCGTTTCGATTTTCATTCATATAATTTCGTTTGATGTTTACGCTGCTGGCCCAGGATTCTATTCGTATGTGTGTGTGAGTGTGTATACATGTTATGTATGGGTACATTTGTACAGATAGCAAGCGATATAGCTCATTGTATCTACGTTAGCTCTTACGTTAGCTATACTTTGCAATGAAATTGCTTTCTCCATCTCTGTGTGTACTGTTTGCGCGCATGGATGTACGTAGGTATATATCTGTGAGAATTTCATTGAGCATATCGTTTAGTTTGAGTTTTATGTGTGCACGTAGTATTTTCGCATTAATGGGAACGACTGAATACGTTATATGTACGAGTCTATATACTGCGAGCCTATAACAAATCCAACAAGCGCTTTGAACAGCACTACGACGATGTAGAGACATTTCCAACTTGTTGAGAAGTTTTTTTCTGCCTCTGTAATGATGTAGGCATTGCATTGTTTTTTAGATATAACTTTAATTGCGAGTTTTAGGAAGTTTTTTTTTTTGCTACTCGCGTGGATGTATGTACCTAACTCTAGACTTGTGATTAAATGCTATGCATATAAGAAAGGTCATGAGGCAAATATTCGACAGCCATAACTTCCGAAAAGTATTTGCGTAGGGCATCCGAATAATAATAAAAAAAAAAATACACATATTTTGTCGGAGGGATTTTCAAAAAATTTATATATGGATACAAGATTTTCTCGGGAGCAGCGCCTACTGCCTAGGTTGGCCTTTATTGAAGAAGTCAAGGATGTGAAACAGAATCAGTTGTTTTGAAAGGGAAAGGGGTAGCTATCTACTTCCGAGACAGTCAAAGTAATTGGCTTTCTAGCAAAGGTCGTTTTGGAAGTTTAGATGTAAATTTATTTGGCAAATGTAAATATGGTTCATAAATTTGAATTAGTTTAACATAAATGAAGTCTATGGTTGGTTGGTATGGTATGGTTCGTAACATGTCAGAGAGAAACGCAATTTTTGTGACAAAAGACTGAAAATTCAATCACAATTTACAGCATTTCAAAGTAGAAAAAGTTGGGTAGGTACGTGGACCTTACCCAACCCGCCAATGACCAATAAAATTCGAAGAAGGATGGAGTGCGCCAATCAAGCTGTCATGCCCGGCACCAGTCTCTGTCCTGTGGACTGATTGTCAAAAGGAAAGACTGCTTCTTTTTTTCCAACAGACAATTTATCCAATCAACCAGCAAAGTGGACTGATTCAATCTTCTGCCACGCACCAGTCTTAGTGATTGTCTGCCAGAGGCAATAGCAGGGGGCAGACTATCGGGCTCGGGCCTATCATGGTATCCGTTCCGAAAGAAAAATTTTCCGATTTTGTACGAATCGGATAATTTTGCTTCATGGTAATCGTTTCGATAAGCTGTTCGGAACATTTCTTCGACAAAACGTAACGCACACCGGCAGTATTATGTTTTATTGCGATGGTTTGCGTTTTTTGCACCTGGTTTTGACAGCCACACGTCAATTTCTCTCCGATATTCAAGATTTTAGTGAACAAAATGCGTTGATGCACATTCGGACAACGGATACTATGAACAAAAATTCAGTATCCGACTGGATTGGCGTTGCGGAGAAAATTGAACGGATACCATGATAGGGCCGTATATTACAGTCACCCTCCGCCCTTATCCGAAGACTAAGCCGCAACAAGGAGATGCAAGCTTAGATAGGATTTGACTGCCTTAGTCACCATTAACACCTCTTAACGAGACAAGACACTCAAATGCCCGGCACATAGTTTTTTCTGGCCAAATGAGGGTTGATCAGTGGTTAGTGCATTGAGCTTCTGAGTCATAAGTTTCAGATTTGAACGAATTAAGAACATTGCCAACAAAAAACCTTCTTAGCCAACCCGCTTCGCAAAATGTGACGCGAAAGAAACGTCAAAGTAGAAATTGGATAAGTCACTCAGGCAAGCGGTGTAGGTATGGATGAAATGTTGCTCAAAACCGAAACGATCGATTTAAACTGTCAATGAGGTTTTCAACTTTTAAGTACTATAACCATAACAGACATAAAACTTCCATTTGAATTTACCAATGACAATGGAAAAAAAAACCCCACATTGTTTCTTTTGTCTATATTTAAAGTCACACCATCCTTGCTCTTAGAATTTTATTTCCGATTTGACGATGAAAACAAGTTTGGATTGTTATCAAGTTGAGAGCTTAAAATTGATATAATCCACTCGCATTCAAAAAGATATTTAATAAATCAAATCAGAGTGTGGTGTCTATGGTTAAGAAGGTCAAATCGTACGGGCGGTAAATTTTGGTGGTTTTACAAAGTATTTCTCTTACCCCATGGATTTTTTTTATCTGGCGAAAACCACAATAAAGGTTATAGTCTTATATTGAAGCTATTTCATTTGGTGTGCGGTTAACTGAACATCTGCAAGACGTTGACAAACGTTTTTGAATAAATAAAGTTGTCCTTTGAGTGGTCCAGGTCGTAGTCACTTTCTTCATTTGTGGTCGCGGTTTTGTAGTTGGATGTGGGAGCACCTTGGGACTTTGCGAACTTTTGCAGGCGTGACGAGTTATGAAATTGATAAAAGGAGGGTATATAAAAGCTTCACAGAAACCTGAGGGTTATTCCAAAATGCGTGGCGGATCACTTTTCATGGCGGATTTGTATTATTTTTGTTTTCCCAAAAGCGATTTGCTCCATTTAAAAGCGATATACGCTGCTGGTCAAAAAAATAGGTGTGAGAAGGTTTGTTGCTAGTTAATTTGTTCTTGCTGCTAAATAACAGTTGTTTTCCAACGAGACTTGAAACAAAATATATTTTTATTAAGAAATGCTTAGTTCGGTTAGTATGACGTCAAGGTTATTGCATTTACTAAGTGTACTGTTAAGTATTTTATTAATTTTCATTGCAATACAATTTTGTACGTTTTAAAAGTGTGTTTAATTAAATTGTATAAATTTGTCGATTTGTTTCAAAAGTGTTATTAAAAAAGTGTTAAATTCAAAGGTGAGTTTGTTTTTTAATCACTTTATCACAATTTTTGTTTAAGTTTTTTGTTAAATCATATATTAAGATGGGTCGAAAAGTCACTTGCTCTGCGAAAGAAAGGAAACTAGTTAAACGGTTAAGGGGTGAGGGTGAAACCTATAAATTTATAGCAGATGCCCTAGGAACAGGCACGTACCCAGGGGGTGGGGGGGGCTTGAGGGGCTGAAGCCCCCCCCGAAAGTCTTAAACAAAAGACAAAAACTAAAATTTTCTAACTGATAGCTCAACTTTTTTTTTTCAAATACTTTTTCCGGGAAAGGCGAACCTATAACGCTTCAACAGTGCCTTGAGATGCTTGCAGATGTCTGTTAGTTCCAAATTTTGCTTGTCCTGTAACAAAAGGAGTTTTGGAAAGTTTATGCCCTCGCGGTTGTCAAGTGTACTGTATGCTCACCAGCATTAGCAGCCTGTCTTGTTGGGCGCCCAAAAGTTGCATTTCGAGGGACAATGTCTTTGAGTTCCTCGGAACACCTACCATGGAAATACCTCTACCTATAGAACAAGCAGATGTCAGCGACTTGTCTTCTGTGCACCAAGGGTTGTAGATTCGATGTGAGTGAAGGGTCCCCAATAAGTCGAACTGCTCGTCTCTGTATTCTGTCAAGTAGGTTAAGTGAATGTTTTGGGCCCGAGCTCCATATATGGGAGCAATATTCCGGGCCTGGTCTAACCTGTGCTTTGTACAGTAGGAGAAGTTGCTTGGGGCTAAAGTACCTCTTTGTTCTAAATAGGTAGCTCAACTTAGCAGACGCCGATTGTGCAATATAGGATTGTGATGCTGTCGTGTGATTCCTGAATTGACTGTGACTGCTAAAATGTGCATTGAGTCCTTGGGATGGATTGAATGGTCATCCATTTGGATCTGTGGAACTGTTGAAGCTTTTTCCTAGAAAATGTTGTGAGCTGTGTCTTGTTTGCAACTGAAACTGAAATGACCGTAATGGGGCTCAATATAAATTCAAATCTATAAAAATAAGGAGACTATCCCGGTAGGTATACAGTATTCAAACGCTAGGTATGTACACTGTGCAAGCGATAGCTTTAACCTTGCTGTGCCATGTTAACTTCTGCAATTCGCAATTGCCTTAGTGTGGTTAGTGAAATAGCTAATTTCTTCCGCAACCTTTCAAATGCATATTATGTAATTTTCAAAACTGTCATAAAAAAACACGCACTAGAGAGCCGAAAAACTTGACTTCTGCGCCTTTGTGAAACAAAATTCATTGAAAGGCATGACAGTATTAATTCCTTTGTAGACCTCTTCAAATGCATCTCAATAAGTATTGAAAAAATAACTAGCAGAACGTGGGTGATGTCTTCGAAAGTATCAACACTTTTGGCAGTGGTCCAAAAATGCGATTGCCTAGTAAGCCTCATTGTTTATGAAAAACTACTCAGTTTAGCGCTGCCCTTATCAGTTTCCCTACAGAAGAAATCCTTAGATTTCGTTTCTGCAATCGACCGCACAAAAGAAGTTCTGAATTCTCTTAAGGACATCAGAAAAAATGCCGAAGATTTTTTCAGAGAGGCTTTTTCAATCCGCATCCTTACTTGCCGAAGACTTATTTGAAGAACTTCATTGAAACAAACAACGCGTTCCAATCCAGAAACCTATCCTTCTGAAGCCTATTTTAGAGTGCCGATACTGATTTCTTGCATAGATTCGTTAATTCAAAATCTTACGGACAGATTCATGGTCAACGAAGACGTTCTACCATCGATCGTTTCAAGCTCTTCTCCCAGGTTTTGCTGCAATTTAGCCTGAGCGAAAATTTGAAAAGGTTAACACTTTACTTTGATAATGCAATTTCGTTATCAGCTGTGAAAGCTGACTACATTCTTTGATGCGAAAAAAAAAATGTCGAGTGACCCTTCTACCTAAGTTTTGAAATCGCTTGATTATGTGACAAGACTTACTTTAGACTTATAAATTTCTTGCTTACGGTTTTAGCAATGCTTCCAATGACCACAGCTATTTTGAAAGAACCCTTTCAGCTATGAAGCTAGGCCTAGGGGTCTACCGACTGTAGCGCCACCTATTTATTTTTTATTAGCTATGAAAAATATTGAAACAATGTCCCGAAGCGTTATGGAGAATGCAAGGTTAAGTTCACTTGCTATGATATCTGTTCATTCGGATATTATTGTGAATCCAGATAAGGTGATTGATCTCATATCAAAAAAAAAATGAAGACTTTTCTGCTTTGAAAAAATGTTACTAATAGAAATCAATGAATTGGAATATACATAGTTTTCTGTTTCGTAAGACTTGGAAGCAAGCCCCCCCCGAACCAAAATCCTGGCTACGGCCCTGCCTAGTAATGTCACAGAACTTCGTAGCCAATGCTCTTAAGCCAACATTAGAGATAGAAAATGAAGAAAATGATAAAGGACGAAAAAAAACACAGTTACTACTGACCGCCGCATTTTAGTTCTAGCGAAGTTAAATCAGTGCACGCATAATCCGCAGGAGACTACAGAAGTTCAATCTATCAGGAAGAGTAGCCAGAAAAGTTCCACTAGAGCTAGGAACGTAAGGTCCCGAAACGAATTTGCTTTAAGCCATAGAAGTTGGAACGGACCTAAGGATGAAAAAATGGCAGAATATTCTGTGGAGTGACGAAACAAAAATAAATTTGTTCTCCTCGGATTGTGGGCGTAACGTAAGGCGACCAAAAGGAAAAGAATACCATCCTCGCTGTACACTGAAGAGCTGAAGACTGTTAAACATGGTGGAGGAAACATAATGGTATAGGGTTGTTTTTCCTGGTATGGTGTTGGTCCTATATTTCGTGTCAATAACATCATGACAAAATATGGATATAGGGACATCTTGGAAAATATTCTGCTTCCATTTTCCGAGAAAAACATGCCCCTCCGATGGCATTTCCAACAGGACAACGATCCAAACATACGGCCGGTATTGTGAAAGATTTGTTTCGGGATCAAAACTTCTCTGTAGTTTCATGGCCAAATCAATCTCCAGATCTCAATCCCATTGAGAACTTGTGAGATGAACTGAAAACAAAATTAAGGGGTCAGTTCTTTACAAATGGGAATCAACTGTGGGAAGCAGTGCAAAAGGAATGGTATTCCATTCCTCCCGAAACATGCCAGAAATTGGTAGGATCAATACCTCGTCGACTCCAAAAAGCTTAGAAAAATAATAGAGGATACTCAGGTTACTAGAGTAAGTTAAAAAAAAACCAACAAAAATAATAAAATCTATAATTAATGATTATTTAGGAACACACCTAATTTTTTGTCCAAGCGGAAAAACACAACTCCAAAAGTTTTTGTTATATTTTTTTTTTTAATTACATATTTGAAAAATAAACAGATAAATGTATTCCATTATCTTAAAAAATGCAAATTTTATTAATATAATTGTAAAAACAATAAACAAATTTAAAAAATATGAAAAATTTAGTTTTTTTGAAAAATATGTTCCCACACCTATTATTTTGTCCAGCAGTGTAGCTGTCGATTTATTGTGGATAAAAATTTAACTAAAGTCCTGTGACGGGCAAAAACTATCAAACTTTTTAAAAATTGAAAGTCAGAATGAAAAAAAAAAAAAACGGAAAACGCATTTGAGAATAACCAAAAGCGAAGACTGTCGAAATTGAGGTATCGCTTTCAATACGATCCGCCGCGCATTTGGGTATAGCCTTCCTGGACCTTGTGCCCCAACTTTTTATTCATTGTACCTACTTATTAATAAACGAGGACAAACATTTACCAAACGACAGAACTCATCAAAAGACTCGGGAAAGGCTTTCATAAATTCCTTTGCAATCGGATTTAATTCATCCATTCATTTGTCATCTTTGCATTTATTAAAAGTGACAGTGTGCAGCGGAATGTGGTCTGCAGGACATCGCGGTATTGAAAGGTGATTATTGATTATTTGTCTGAATAGCCTACTTTACCATTTTTCAATTAAAACGAGTCAAAGATTGACCCTCAAAGCAGCAGTTTCCTGACTGTACAACTTTTTATTCCAGATTATTTTTTGATATTATTTTTGGATATATTCATTTTTGAAAAACCGCATCAAAATCACGTAAGCCGCTTTGTGCTCATCCGCTTTTCTGAAACATTATCCTACATGATCCATCAGGACGAATTAATTGCCACATGTTGAGTGACTCCAATTGACAGAATATACAAAATACAGATACTATCCTTTTGTGTTTTGCGGAAAAACCACACCCCCATGGCGAAATACAAAGATTATAACTGTGCTCACGCATTTGTACAAACTATGCAATGTAACATACTCTTCACAGTCCTAGTGCCACTGACCTCAATTAATTTAGTCCATGACTGACTGCAACCCTAAAATGCCCTCGAATAATACTGAAAAGTAAAAAAGTGGTAGGTTGGTAAAATGAGGGGGGATTTGGTCTGCATATTCGGGGGAATACCGTCTGGTTAACAGGTAGTCAAGTCCAGGGCAGTTCGCATTATAAAAGCTTGAGTCTGTGAATACATATTTTAGTGGGTGGCTCTTATTTTCACGGTTTTTTTTTTGCTGTTTTTTTAAATTCTGAGCGCTAATACTTCTCAACTGAACGATATCCAAAATTCAAATGACCACTAAAATGTTGTTTCTTTTCAGTTTTTCAGAGATTTAATTATTTTGCTTAGTTGACAGCTCTGGAGGTTTATCATTTTGACTGAGAAGTGACGTGACTAGAGCCATGTTCTTTCCAGCAACCTCTACTATCGCCCATCTGGTAGGCAGAACGGAACTTGTGGCATAAGATGGAAGGTGATCTCAGGGGGCGACAAGGACTTTAGCAAAGGCATTTGACACAATAGAAAAATAAGACAAAATATGGACAGCTTTAGATAAAATTCAGAGCTCGACTGTCCAACGAGAAGAAGCTGCGAATCGCCCAGAAGAAGAAATTCGACCTTGGTTGGTTGGTCGACGCCTTAGCTCACCTCGAGTATCCAGAGCCTACAAGAAGCGCCTGAGTATAAAACTCTCCTCTGTCCACTCAGTTACCACAAACGCCAACAATCAATGGTGCCAGTATCTCGACATTATCAAGGAACTACCCGAAATCACTGTAGGGTAGCAGCCACCCCAAAGAAAGAGCCCGTGGTTGTACAGGAAAAAGGTGACAGAAGATGCACACAAGAAAACGCTTCAGTGCAAAATAAGGGCGGCCAAAGAAAAATATCGAGCCGGGAGAAAGGAGGAAGAGAATACCCTGTGTAGAAAGAACAGGGCTTACGCAGCTTCACAGCGCAAGGAGATCGAAGAGTTGAGCGAAAAAAGTAAGTAAAACGAAAATAATGACCAACTCTCTTTAAAATGAAAACACACTTGAAGGCATAAACATTAATTAGGTTGAAGACTATATTTACTTGGGACAATTGAAAACATTTTCGATATAGATAGACGAATAACAAAGGCATGGCGACGATTCTGGAATACAAAGGAGATACTCAATGCGCAACTTAACAATGACACAAGAAAATATATACTGGACTCCGCAATTCTACCAGTTTTAACATATGGACTTCAAACAAGCATTTGTCTGGCAAAAATGGAGAGAATACTTTTCAATATAAGATTAATACATCAAAGACAGACATCATGGATGGACTGGGCAGGACTTGTATCAAAAACTTAAGCTAAGGCAAAAATGTTGATCAAATGGACACCACAAACAAGAAGACCAATAGGACGACCAAGAAGAAGATGGGATTGACGATATTAATCAATTTAGCAGCTATTCGTATCACGACCCAAATAACAGACGATTATGGGAGAGGCTTATGCTATTTTCCACTAAACTTGAAAAGAGAAAAGACTGACTTGTAGGCCTTGCCAAGTAAAATAAAAAATGTATTTTTACGAATAAAAAGTGTGAAAAGACAACTTGAAAAATGTTTGGAAAAATTAAGACAACAATTTGTATTTTAAATAGTAAATAAAAGCTTCAAGTAATATTAATAATAACATAAGAATGTGTATATGAACTAAATTGTAAACGCATCATAATCAATTTAGTATCGCCTTCAACAAATACCAAAAAAAAAAAAAACACAAGTCCTACCCTTGTTAAGTTTCATTGACAATGCACAGCGAATTGCCATTGCCATTGACAAAAAGCCAAAGGACAACAATCCTGAAAAATGGACAACTTTGAATTTTTTTCTTGTCTACCACTTAACAATTGGCGTTCTTGACCGGACATTCGACACGAAAGCGAAAAGGCAGTGCAAAAAATGGAAACTTTCGACACAATACGATGTTATCATGTCTTTTTTTTACCTCTGCTGTTAGGGACAGCATACCATACCCAAATTTATCATTTCTGTGGTAGAGGCGAGAAAAAAAAAAAAAAAACTTTGAAATGCTCACTATAGTATTTCGAGTTCAAATGAATGAATTAATACCTCAATGCCGTACCATGTTAATATGTCTGGTCTGTGTTGTTGCTATAATCGTATATATCCTTTATATGGGGTGGACTCGCGCCTCAAATACATCATTGTCAGGGAGGTACGTACATACACCTGTGCCATAGGGTGGGGGAAATAAATTTTCCTATTCAAAATCAGTATCGATATTTTTTGGTTGACAACAACACTTGGAACTACAACGGATTTGTTATTCTGTTTTTGAAAAGCCATCACGTCGGATGTTTTAACTCCAAACATACAACCACCTTTTCCATGAAAATGTTCATCTTATCGGTATTCCCCGGTTAATACGAGTATGCAGGCGAGATTCCTCACACCTTTTGCAATTTTTCTAGGAAAAATACGGAAATATACCGTCTCGTCTATAATGGTTAGACGCGTGATGAAAGGTCCATTGCGCTACAGGTGTGCTACTGCATAGTGCTATATCAATCCAAGAAATATTCATCAAGGTGGGTGACAGGGTGAGCGCAATCCCAGCAACTCACTTGTGTGTCGAAATTGGTGGTGAAACCTTAGTGCGGCTTTTAGGATGGATGGCAGTGTGGTTTTTCCACGAGCAATTTGTTGCCAAAGGGACATGGCCCTCAAAGCACGAACTTGTGGCAACAGCCTGAATAGTTCTTAACATTTCTTGGTGAACTTGCGGGTTTTGATTTCGAAACGGAGACAAAAAGGGAAAGCGAACGAATTACTTTAGTGATAAAAATGTCTTTAAATCGGTTTAAAGCGTCACCTTAAAAATTTTTTTTAGTTCAGAGTATAGCTAGATACAATTTTTTTTTATGGAAAACTCAATTCTGAAAATTAACAGTGCGACCATGCAGCACCACAACTCAAGTGAAATGTTTTCACGGAACTACACTGCTCAGGTCTATCTTGTAAAATTAAGGAACTTAATTGTGTCATCGAATTTTATGTAGGAAATTTCGGAAGAGGTAGTGGAATTCCACCCTTAAAAATTCAATTGACTCATTTGATAGTAATTCACACCTTAGGTACTAATTTTCTAACAAGGTTGGAAAAAATTCCCATTATGCCGCTGCAAAAAAAGTTTAAGTTAAAATATTTAAATGTTAGCTCCCTTAGATTAAATCTAATCTAGCTCCCCTATAAGTTATTTTTTTATTGTTTGTATTGATTAAGAAATATTTGAAAAAAAAAAATCATTTTGCTTAAAAAAAGTTCTCAAAAAGTAGGCGTGGCAAAGCCTATAGCTATAACCTACTTGTAGTCTTAAACAACAACAAAAATGTTGTATTGAAATCTGTCCAGTAGTTTACACGTTATTAGGTAACACATGGAACCCTTACAATTTTGTAATTTGCATATATGTACTTAAGGTAAGAAATGTTCACGGCTTCCCCCTCAGAAATGCTTTCAGATGGCTTTCCTACTGTTCCTATTTGCCGAAATATATAAATTTAGTAATTTTACCGAGTGACATTAGTTGCGAATTATGTCATGCAATAAATGATGCTCATGCAAACATTTTAAAGAGATGGAAATAATAAAATTTCTGCATCCAATATCAATGTTGTTGGAAAAAATTTGATGTGTCAAAAAGGCATAAGAAAAATAGTTAGCGCAACAGGTCATAGGAGCCCTAGGCCTAGGCTTTTCACAACCATTCGTTTTTATTTTTGAAACAAATGGAAGGGACCTCATTGTATGCCGATGCCGAATTAAAAAGCTTTTTCTGGACAGACTCTCGAACGTTTGCCAGATCTTCGAGAAAGTTGGCGTAGTATTTAAATAGTTATATGTTTACAAATGGCTCCCCAATCAAAGATCAAAACAGAAATTCAAAATAAAAATATATAAATACATGGCCGCTTCTCGCAATCAATCGGTTTTGTTAGTTTCTACTTTTGGGCCCTACAATTTTATGGCGTGAGTTTGGCTGAATTGAAAAGTTTTTCCGGACATTTATACTCTCGGATATTTGTCAGACGCCCGCGAGAGATGGCGCCAGGGAAAAAAACTTTAAAATATATAATTTGCGGTTTTTTGGGGGTCGAACCGGAGACCCTCGGCCGCATTAGCTGACAATATTGAGTGAAAAAGTCAATTATTAACAAGTATACTCGCTTTGAAAATAGCTATAGGTAAGAATGTCCTTTTGGACATTGACCGCACATGATAAATGCTCGTAAATCAAGGAAATTGGAAGGATTCCTGAAATTGTTTTTGGGGTATTCAAAGCCTCGGATTGTATTCGCATTTGTGGTTTCGATTCGACAAGACCTTATCAATAAGTTATGTCTTGTGGTACCCAGATGGCACGGCAGCTGAACCCACAAAAGGGAATTGAAAGGCTGTAGTACTCAATTTATTATATGGTCGACATTTGAATTCCAAGAGTGAACTATACAAAGGTCCACAAGAGGCAGCACATATGCATAAATAACTACTACTGAAGGTATTTAATCGATAGATTTCAATGTATGGGTGTATAGTTAGAGGAGATTTGTGAAACAAAACCGTCGCTCGGTTGAGTTCCAGTTCATGCCTTTCAAAATAGACGTGAATGAAAACTCCTTTGGTAAGGAAATTGAAGTGAGTGTAGGTCGAATTTACGTCGCTATCGGTGTGGCAAACTGCTTTTCCATTTATGCAGTCCGGCGATGAGACAATGCTGAGGAGTGATCTAATGTAATCCTTTGGAGGTGGAAACTGGTTAAAAGGTGGCATCGCAGTGCATGTAATAACGTCACACTATAAAGCAGTTGACCTATATATATGCAAAGCTTTCAACGGCATAACAATTTAGGACTTGTCAGTAAGCTTTTATCGTGCAGATGGCAATTACTAAAGGTGCAGCTAGTATTAGACAGATTTGCTTTTATCCAGGCCATGGTATTAGAGGTAAGGCGGATTAGTTTCGGGGGCAGAGTCTGATTTTAGATGTGGGTGGGTGGAATGTCACTGTTTAAGTAAAGGAGCGTTACGAGTCCTTATTTTTTTGCTTCATATATGGAATGCATTGGACAAGATGATTATAATTATAAAATAACAAAAATTTTTTTTCCAATATATTCGGGGTAGAATGTGCAACGTGAATTTTTGTATAAATTGGGATATGCCAGTCAATTTTGGCTTTCTTCCGCCACCTAAATCATTCCCATAAGGGTAGATAAGATATTTCCTACTCAATTGCACCATCTCATCGGAGGCCTACGACTGTCTAAGGCATTTTATGGCACGCCTTGAAAGTTTTAGTCCGTCATTCGTTTAGGGTAATCAAACCAATGAAGCATTAAACTTTCTGCTTGGAAAAGTATATAAGTGGTTGTGGGAGCAATAATTATATAGTTGGTCAAAATGTCCATGGATGAGTTGTCATTAAGATAAGTTGTCTCATCAGAGAAGTGTTGTACGAGTATTTGATAAAATTCAATCAAACTGTCATGGGTTTTTGACATTCATTCACATGGAAAATAGTCTCTTTATAGAACAATGTAAAATAGTGTCAATTTCATGACATAATTGTCTCATGATATATTCTAACTTTGATAAACTTAGCTGGGGGAAGAAATAACGCATTTGAACAGCAACAGTTCATCGCCCAGAAACTGATATCCACTAGAAGTGTCACCCATATTTTTCCGTGCCATGAAATAAAATCTTATGCAAAAAGGTCCAAAATGTAATTTTGGGCTTTATTGCACTTCTGAAATTGCAATAAAGTCCAAAACGATTTTTGGGCTTTATTTAATTTTCAAAAGTGCAATAAAGTCCGAATCGAAGTGGAAATAAAGGTGCCATGAAATAAAGTCTTATGCAAAAAGGTCCAAAAAGTAATTTTGAACTTTATTGCACTTCTGAAATTGCAATAAAGTCCAAAACGATTTTTGGACTTTATTTTGTTTTCAAAAGTGCAATAAAGTCCAAATCGAAGTGGAAATAAAATCCACAATGCATAAACAGTAGAATATGTATGGGGGGCATGCTGCCCCCCGCAACCCCCTGCTCGTCTTTCTTTTATATAGCTGAGTTCAATGGCTTTATTGCACTTTCAAAAATGAAATAAAGTCCAAAACTCGTTTTGGATCTTATTGCAATTTCAAAAGTGCAATAAAGTCCAAAATTACGTTTTGGACCTTTTTTCATGTCAAATTTATTGTCTGGGTCTGTTATTGAGAGCGCAGTAGCGTAGTGGTTAGTGTGCTGGCGAGAGATTCCAGGTTCGATCCCCGGAAAAACACAAATTCCATCTTAAGATTTTTTCGCCACCTCTCGCCAATGTCTGACAAACGTCAAAAGCTACTCAATTAAGCCGTTCAAAATCGGAATAAAATTTCCATTCGTCCCAAAAATAGAAACTCACACAAACGAATAGTTGGGAGAAGCTAGGCCTTGGTTGCGCCACCTATTTATTTATTTTATAATTTATTGTCTAAAAAAACTATCTTGCGACTATCGTGGGCACCCAAAATATCGCTCACCACAAATTCATTGTATTACAATTTTCTAAAAAAAAAATAAAAATAAAAAATATGTAGGTTCATGTCGAAAACAGTTATCTACTTAAGCTTAGCCAACATTGCAACCTCACAATGCCGGTATAGTATAGATGGGCATCAGGCAAACGAAGAACTAAAGTCATTACCACTTGATGCCATCAGATAACATACTTGAAACCAAGAAAGATACGAAGAGTTAGTCTATATGTGCTTCTTCACGCTCGTTGTCATGGTCAATTAGCATCATATGTGCGCGTATTATACTCGAACATACATTTATGTAGAACACATATTTAATTTTATTTCTTAATCTTCTCTCTAGGTCTGTACTCTGTATCCTTTAGCGGCCATTAAACGTAGGCTCTGAAAAGAATCTGAATTTTCAGTTATTCTTCAACACAATACGTACGAGTACGAGTATCTGTTATTGCATGTTGTAAGTCAGTTTACTCTTGTTCTTTGTCTCACCCCATGTACCAAGAGGCAGACTATTTCTTCTTGTTTTTTTTTGTTAACTGCTTTGGTGGTACCATTGGCCATGACTGGCTTCTCATGATCATGACTGTTGCTGCTGCTGCTGGTGGTGCTGGTGCTAGGTCTGCTCTCTCTTGATCAGAACATTGTTCCTTCTCTTTGGTGTGTCTTCATCGTCAGCGATGCACACAATAAGCCGCAGAAGTAACCATTTAACAAACTGAATTCACCGGTGTATTCTTCTACGCGTATCGTTTTTTTTTTTCGGTTAAAGTTAAGTGCTTGTTGCCTGCCTTAGTTTGAGATCGTTAACCGCTGGCATAAGACGAATTTTATGTACTCGGGCAAGTCGAATTAGTTGTTTTCTTTATTTATTTCTCGGTACTAACGTTAATTGTGATAATAGGACAAAACTCGCTAATGAGGAATTTTTTTTTCGGTTAAGAAATATTCTCACCAAGAAGAGGTAAAATTTCCTTAAAAAAAAATAATTTAATTAAATTCAGTTTTAAGAAGATGTACAATATACATCCAAGATCCAAGTGGTAGCGCATAGATGGCCACGATGCGGTTTTATGACATTATACCAGGTGACATTAGTTCGAGGTGTTCCGTGTGCCCTTTTTTTATTCTTAACTTTGCCCAGCAACCTGATTTGCTTCTTTGTGGTGTGTTCGAGTAGGTTTGTGTGAAACCGGAATAAATATGCAAAATCGAATATCCTGCAGTTGCTATTTTCTATATAATTTTTTTAAGACATAGAAAGTTAATTAAACCGTTTTCCATTGCATTGGTTGTACGATTTTCCATTTTTTGTTCGAGTCTTCTGTGCATTTCCTTTCAAATGTATACACTCATCGATCTCTCCTATTTAATAATAGACTTTGGAAATTTCCAATTTTTTTTTTCATATTTTCTGTTGTTAAAGAAATATCTAGTTCAATAAACGAATATTACCATTGTGCGTTGGAGAGTGCGATCGGCGAGTTAAAGTGTGTATATATGCCAACCACAAAAGGCTTTTGTTAAGAGAAGTATCTAATGTCCAGCGGATGGAATAAACAGAAATCTATCTGTATACATAAATGGGTATAAGATACTCGTACGTAGTGTAGTTCTGGTTATAGTTCCCTCGACCATTTTGAATTACGTTAAAATGTTGCCTATATAATAGACGTCCTCTTTGGCTTACTCGTAGAGTCCGTTTCATTTGTGCCGTGTTTATAATGTGTAAGTTAACCGTGACATGTTTTTCAATGTAAACAAACATTTTTTTTTTGTTGTTTTAATTTTTAGTTTTAATTGGCAGTTTTTCTCAAAACTATGCCGGTGGTGCCAAGTTAAAAAAAAATAAATAAATTGTTTTAGGAACTCCAGGCCTAACTTCTTACAACCATTCGTTTTGTGTGAGTTTTTAATTTTTGGGACGAAAGGAAGGGACTTACAATTTTATTCCGATACCGAACGGCTTAATTGAGAAGCTTTTAGGTTATACTCTCGGATGTTTGTCAGGCGTTCGCGAAAGGTGACACAGTTGAAAAAAACTTTAAGATGCAATTTATGTTTTTCCGGGGATCAAATCTGGGACCCCTCGCACAGTAGTCCACCACACGAACCACTGAACCACTGCGCCCAGTGGTGCCAAGTTGATAGCAGCATTTGAAAAGGGTTTACAAATTTAAATAAATAATTTTGTGGGTAATTTGTCGACATATAAGAGCTAATATTTCAATAATTTGAATACTAAAAATAATGTTGTTTGAATAAAAAAACAAATGCTTAAAAAAGGTCATCAGCTGACGGGAAAACCACCGTTCGGCTCATGGACAATCAGGGGCGTAGCGACCTTTTCAAGAATCGGCAAATCAAGGAAGCTCCATTTAGTAACCCAAGCAACTAAAAAAAATCGACAGAAAACGAGCAATTTTCGAAAATTAGCTCCGAACCAAACGTCAAAAAATTAGAAATGAATTTGGACTTTCACTAGGTATAGGTTTTCAAACTTGGAAATGTATACAAGTCGGCATTTGCAAAGGTTCCATCTTTCGGCGCCAATTTATATTTTTTTTTTATCTTTATGTACCGAGTTTCGATTTTAAAAAGGACGGTCGGCATCGGTGAATTTGCCGTCTGAAATCCTTAACATTTAGCGAGTTTCGATTCGATTTTAAAAAGGACGTTCGGCATCGGTAAATTTGCCTATTGAAATTCTTAAAATTTAGCGACTTTCAATTCGATTTAAAAAAGGACGTTTGGCATCAATGAATTTGCCGTCTGAAATCCTTAAAATTTTGCGAATTTCGATTCGATCTAAGATATTGGCCAGGAATAGTTCCTGCGAAAATTGGTCAAAATTTGACAAAGTATAATTAAAAAAAAAAAAAAACATCTTCTATGGGCTAAAACTCAATGACGTTATAGCTCGATAACCGCTGAGCTGATTTTCGTGATTTCTATACAGTCGGCAAGTTCCTAAAATAAGTCGGCATTTCAATAAAAGTCACCCTCGCAACGCCCCTGTGGACAATACACCACTTAATACCGGCCAGTAATTGAAAATAAAAAGTGGCCACGACTTTGCGTTTAATCCGCTTTGAAGGTGCTAGACAAAGTTCAAAATTCCCGTCCCAATGAGAAAGATGACCAAATCCATTATAGGCCAGCTATAGGTTAATATAAAAGATTATTCCTGAGTGAGCTATCATATTAGTTCTGTTGAATGGACACCGCTTCAACAGCTTTAAATGCAGCTGATGGGTAAAAAATACGTTGGCGTGGTGATTATTCGATAAGTTATTACACAGAGAAAGCTCTCCCTTGAAATCGTTGAAGTAATTTTTCGACTGTCAGATGCAATACCTACACCATTTCCACAAACCTCTACAGAATGACCGTTTATTTAAAAAAATTTATAACTGAAATATGAGATAAACCTATATAATTTCGGACAGAGAAACCCATACCCATTTTGAGAAAGACGCATCTTTCGACCAATCTAGAATCAAATTAATTCAAATTCGTCAAGTTCTATAAGAGTTACAACCAGAGGAGAATGCTATTGCTATATCGGTTGCGACTTGTAAGTAGACGTTCGTCTCAACAGAAAGAGGCCAAAACAAATTTAAATTTAGATTTGAAAACTTTTTTTTTTCTTCATATTGTATATGGGATTTGAATTTTGTGATCTATCTGCATACAACATCTATTGGCAACTGAGAGTATTTTCACGCTGCACACACAAATTTGTAAAGTATCTTTCATTCGTTTTTCCACAATAGATGTAGATATTTCTTTTTTATTGGATTCCTTTTGCTATTCGTAGGTATAGATACTTTTTTAGAAGATTCTTTTGCAAAAATAAAACCTATTTTTGAATGACCTGAAATTCTTGGTTCTCTTGGACTTGTTTAAAGAATTTCCAACATTGAATAAATATAAATCTTCTATATTTGGCAATATACGCGCGAAGCCTATTCATAGGCCGGAAGTTTTTTTTTTTTTTTTTGAGATAAATAAACATGAGCATGTTTGGGAATTGGGGAAAATTATGGTGCGGCTGGTTTTCAATCAAAAAAAGTGATGGATAAAGTCCTGAATTATGTTGGTCATTATTGCTCTGACGAGAGAGAGAAAATGTTTCGATGTTTGACATGTTAATCTGACGTTGATATGGAGCTGGCTGGCTGGTTTTTATTAAGTATTAAGTAAATATATATTTTGCCCACACGAAGGATCTAAAGTGAAATACATATTAATGCGGAATCTTTGTAAAAAGAACGAAAATCAATTCTTTTGGAAATTATGAAGCGATTATGATTTAAATTCCTATTGAGACACAATTGAGGATGATGTTGATGATGATGGTGATTAAACTGGCGGTACATGTAGGCGAACTAGGAGAGCTTAATCCCATAATCGGCTAAACTGGCATTCCGTTATCGAAGGTGGTAATTTGCCCAGAACGAATTTGTTAAAGAAAATGTTCATATTTTATGGGGGGCTTATCATAGATTGATGTAGTGAGCTTTATAAGGTAGGAAGGTAAAACTAGGAGTGGGTATTGGAAATTTACAAAAACTATTGTTTATATTAAAAATGTGGTGCATGGATTAAAAAAAAGGAGCCGTCTGTCTAATCTAATTCTAATTGTAAAGAAATTCATAGCAGGTGGAGATACATGTCTTTGGATGGATATTATGAAAATTTGAAAGATTTTTAGCCTTTTTCTCAAAGTCTCTTACATTTTAGGTAAAAAATTTTTTTTTTTAATTTTGTTCTACTTGATATCGAAGATTTCGCTTTGCTCCCTAAAACGGCCCCCTTCCAAAACTGTACCCCAAGAACCTCTGCATGATCTAAGACGGCCCTGTCTTATGAACATATTGAACTACGTCATGTTCGGCTTTATTGACTATTTTTTACAACAATGTCATTGTCGACAGTTTCGTACAATGGTATGTTCAATGACATGTCTTATACCCAATTTCACACTCCGAGCTTAAGTGTCGATCCAAGGATAAACTCAGGATTAACACAAATTTGGTTTCCACAGTGAAGGTTTAACGATAAACTTCACTTAAATAAAGCCATAAGTTAAGCCACCGACTTCCCTGGCTAAAGTATCAATCCAGAGAATACATGATTGCCAAGCGCAATAAGATAATATTTATCCCAAAATACTCTGAGAAAACCTAAATAAGCAACAATATAATTGTGTTTGGCAATGCTGTTATTGGCGGAAATACTCTCTAGCATTGAACATGCAACAACATTGACTGCTTCGCTTCCACGCACACTCTTAGTTTTCGATGGCAACACATTCGCATACAGTCACCAGGTTTGTATATTCATGATATACATACAATGACACTCAATTAGTGGTTTAACTAAACCAAGTTTTAATATGGGCTGTGAAAACGAAAATTACTTAAGCGAATTTTATGTCCAATCCTACACTTAGCTAAGCCCAGGATTAGGCTGCCACTGTGAAATTGGGTATTAGTCATTTCGTGTGCATTTGATCATTTTTTTGGCAGTTCCCATCAAATAACTTCAGGCGAAAAATGGAGCGATTTTTTTACACACCGTTGTTGATGTTTTCAAAGTCAAGAAAATCTGTCAACTAAAATGCATATTATAAAGGGCCCGCCAAATAACTTTTTTTTTTTTGAAAATGCTATAAAAAAAAAACTACTGAATATTTTCTCAAATTTCTTTTTTTATTTGAAAGTACAATCCTTCCGGTTAATAATGGAAAATAATTTCATTCAAATGGCTGCCTCGGCTGGCCATGCAGTAGCCTACACGATCGGTTCAATTTTTAAGCACATTATCGATTGTGTGCAGCTGTATTTCACCAATGGCTTCACGAATACTGTCCTTTAAAGCGTCAATTGTCTCTGGCATGTCGGCGTAACACTTATCTTTTACGGCACCCCACAAATAATAGTCGAACGGTGTCAAATCGCAGCTCCGCGGTGGCCAAACGACATCAGCTCTGCGGCTGATAATGCGATCTTCAAAAACAAAAACATCGAGTGTAGCTTCGGCTGTGTGTCACGTAGCGCCGTCCTGTTGAAACCAAATGTTGCCAATATCCTCCTCTTCAATTTTTGTGAACAAATATTCGTTCAACATGGCCCAATAACGATCGCCATTGACTGTAACGGCCACTCCTTGCTCATTTTCGAAGAAAAATGGCCCAATTATGCCTCTGGACCAAAACCAGCACCAAACAGTTTTTTCTCGGGTGTACGCACTGTTTTTGGCTTTTCACGCTTTGGTTTATCGATGAGGATGCCAAAAAAGCTTGACATGTTTACAATAACAAGCCCTCCAAAACCTGTGAGCACCAATCGGATTATTCTTTGCTGATGATATGGCATGAATTTAGTATAGGACTTTAAAAGTGTCAAGTTTCATCCGATGGGGAGAAATGATGTCTTTTCGATAATTTATTACTCGATATACAGATGTCATGGTACAGTCCGAAAAGCTTTTCAAAATGCCATCATTCAATATGCGTTATCCTTTCCACCAACCATAGATAGAGTTTTTTTTTTAACTAAAAATCTATGAAAGGTGTGTATACGTGTCGTTCAAATATACTAGCACTTTTTTGGGCTTTATTGGGTTAGTAAGTTCGGGCAGACAGACAGACATCGCAGCTAAACAGCTGCTCCCTATTGAAACATAACTTTCAAAATCAAGTAGATCTACTACACATGGAGTAAATTCTCATCGCTCTATGCCAGATCCGAGGGCTTATTTACTAGTAGTACTTTAAAATGACAACAATGAGCCCTATTGCCAAATACATTTACGACGCAAAAGGGTGAGGTCTAGTTCATGTTTTTGGTTGGCAAATCGTTAGCTATGGGCAGAAGCTTCCCGCAATACCTATATGTCGAAACAGAGGAATGTAATAAATTTGAGTGCCCCCAAGTCTCCGCTTCAAGTTTTATTGGGTTAATTTTTTTTACGCAAGACAACATTTGACAAAAAAAAAGCTTAAAATCCTTCTGCTTTGGCTTTCATAGATAAATATACTACTTTCTATTATGTGAAATATAGTTCTCTTACCTGTGGCGGAATTTTGCTGAGAAAAATTTCATAGCGCCGAATGATCTGATGACAGATCATATGGGTCACATTAACACGCCATTGCATCGCATCCTCTAATTTGTCATCACTTCTCATTTTTAGCACCTGAAATGAGTAAGGAAAAACATGCAACAAATCAAATAAAGTTGTTTGTTGCACCCACCACACAACACACATATACACGCATACTGAGGAAAAACACGGCAAATATTCAGTTTATCAAAATGTATATCGAACAAAAACTAGGTGACTTGCGTATAGTTCTTTAGATCTCATTTATTTTTGTTGCTATTATTAGTTTATATGTACATGACACACAATTTAGTTCATTCGTCTTCCGCTTTACGTTGGGAATATACATTTTTGTGTTTCATAACTTCTCGTTTACGTTACAATTCACTTTTGATTGAAAAGTGCAACGAGAAATAAATCCTACTCGAAAATTTCTTCATCATCATCTATACAAAGGAAGTTCTCCTTCTTCAAAGGTGCACTCGTCGGTCGTTTTGTTTGGATTCTGTTTCGGCTTTGATAATAATAATAATGAAATTCTTGTGCTTCTTTTTTTGGTAGGTATATTGCCAAACTTTTTGTTTCGATATTCTTCAAACCACTACTACACCTGATCGTGTGTTTCTTTTATTTCGAAAAAAAAAAGAAAAATACAGGCAAAAAAAACACAACACATTCCGTAGTATTAAATTGAGTCAACAGAGTTGCTCTCTGTTTCACGCATACATACCTCGTGTGTGGACGGGTACGTTCTCGTTGAATCAACCGAATAAATACCAGACAATTTTCTATTTTTAAAAATATAGGAAATTATGTTTTCAACGGTTTCTCTTCCTGCAAGATACTGTTGAATTTGGTCGCTTGTCGGTAGTCATTTCATCAAGAAATATAAAATCCTCCGAGATATTGGAAATTCTATTTAAATTGTTGTAACAAATTAAATTATTATTAAAATTAAAACTATAATTAAAGTGTGTTTAAAAAAGTCCATCAGTTGGCAAAAGAAAAAAAATAAATTTTATATTCTTAAAAAACAAAATCAGTTTGAAAACAATTGTGATTCATTTGAATTGTGTTGTTCCAAAAGTTTGACTATATTTTTGCTGGTAGGTGTTTGTAAAAGAATTTCCTAATTTATCATAAAATGTATTTTTAAAATGCATGACAAAAACACACAATCATTTTTTTTTTTTTTGATTGTCGAAAAAGAGGCTCCCACGTCTATTTTAGAGAACAATCTGTGGGTGCAGTGCAGTGCTTTTCTACCACCCTTTTTTTTTGCTACACGGGATTTTTCATTACCTGTACTCATTCAGAATATATCCAAAATTACAGCCAAAGTGTTGTTGAAATCGGGTTGCGAATCGAATTAGTTTCCCATATTGAATCTTACAAGGAACTTTAAGTTATTTCTGTGGTTATTTCTTTTTTTTTTATTTATTTGCAGAATTTCGTGGTGATTGTGATTAAAGGTTATGGCATCAAATATTGTAAGTATTAACGCTGATATTGTAGTTTACAAAATAACAGTTATTTAGAAAGACAATGTAAATTCAATTTTACCGCATAGATAAATTAAAAACTATGTGTTTTTGAGAAAAATAAGTTATAAATAAGTTAAACGGCAGTGTTTTTCTAAATCAAGATGTTCAGAAACGATTCAGAATAGTTCAAATAGGTGCAATTTTGTTGGTGAAACAAGTGCATTTACGCGAAGGACTGTGTTTAAATTGAAAGACATGATCCATTTATAACATAGCTCTTTGACTTTTGAAAATAATTGAGTAAATTGATTTGAAAAAGGGAGAAATGGGTTTAAAAAATCTGTAAATCCCCTTAATTCCCTAAAAACCTTTAATTGGTGCAGAGCCTTTTGACTCAATTTACAGAAATGACCGTATTGGTGACAGCTCCGATTTCAGATTAACGTAAATTGGGTTAAAAAAATTGTTTCAGGTCTACAAACTAGCATTTTTCTAAATCCTTTATTAACTGTTTTCGAATGTTTCACAAATACTAAATATTAAAATTAATTTTCCAAAAGGGTCATAATTTGTCATTTAAGAGCATTTTTTTGGGCGATTTCTAAAATACAAATAAATACATTAGTTGACTTGAGACTAAACCAAAGATAAGTCCATCAAACATGTTGGCGCTGATCTATAATTTTAGATTTAGTAATTGTTTGACAAAAAATTGAACAAAAATTGGCAAAAGCAACATTCTTTTGTAAAACTGTCGGAGAACATGTTTATGATGTTAATTATGTCAACAAAAATAAATTTTCTCAATCAGTTTATTCATACCCATGGCTATTCATTTTTGACATTTTGATTGGTATCGTCGGTTTTTATAAATCGACCTTTCTTTAAATATCTTTCATTTAATAGAAAATTAAAGCAGTCAGTTTTTTCTTTATAATTGAGTCAGTTTTAAATTTTCATTTACAATTATTTCATACACGCTCTCAGAACACAACAAAGCCGGGCACACGTACAATGTATACATGTCAATAAAAAATCTAAAAACACGAAAGCCGGCCGCGTTAGCTGTGGGCTGACCTTTCATCAAATACCTTCAAACGTCTTACCCAGAATTCGGCATTGGTTTACTGAGTGTTTTTATTTTGCCGGCTTTTATGTGATATTTGTTGTATAGCCTTCACAAAGTTCTATGACAATTCAGCATACAGTGAGCATAAAAAATAAGTAAGCGGTTTTCATTAGTCTTTGGAGTTTAGAAACGATTTGTTGTTATGCTGTTGAAATGAATTATGGCTTGCTATTGTTATTTCGTTATCAAACTTGCAACAGATTATTTTTTTAGGCCTGTTTCAGGACCCTAAAAAAACTTAAAAGAAAATCACTGTTTATTCACTTTTGACGCTCACTGTATCTATATTGCAAATGCGACATTACTGTCAATTTGGGAATGTTTTTTCGGAAACATTTCTTTTGGGGCTCTCAGGGCGTAATTTTTAAAAACCATCACCGCTCGGATGTCGTGTCGTCAAGTGTGCGTAGGCTTATTTAGAAATTGTATAGTTTATCGTAAACTTTCGACAGTTTAAGGGCCACTGCGTATTTATGCTTTTTTGACGAATTTCCCTTGTTTTGGAATCAAATTAAAGTTTATAATTTTACAAAGGAGTACCAAGCACCAAAAATTCATTCTCAATACAATAAAGCCAAATGTCGTTTACAGTAGTACCAAGCGCCAAAAATTCACTGTCAATACAGATAAAGTGAACAATTAAAAATAAAGCCAGTTTACATTTGCAAAGGTTGAATATTTACAAAAGGATAGGATAATTCGAGAGTAGATTATTTAATTTTAAAATGTTTTTCCTGTAACAAATTAAATATAACAAGTTTTTAGAGAACTGTCCTTTGAATTATTTTTAGTAAAAAATTATTTTCTAATAAATAAAATTAAATATGAACAATGCGAAATTTGGCTGCGAGATGAACCAGCCCTAGTTTTTCAATTCTGGGGAAATCTGTTTCTTTAGCCCCGAAAATGTTTTGTTCATCCAAAAACTTTGGATTTTGTTTTTTTTTAAGACAAATATTGACACATAGAACTATGTAACAATGCGCGTGTAAAACTAATAATGCCCCAATATGAGGCCTGTTCGCCGTCATTAAACTCATGTGCAATGAATATTTGACAGGCTGTAGTCGCAAGATCCATTATATGCAGTTAAATCTCGCATCCAACATGAAATGGAGGCGACGAATTCTATGAATCTACAAAATTAAAATGACAATTAAAACATCAAGAACTGAGTTGCATTCTCAGTGAACGAGCAATTCTAGACGGCACTAATTTTTAATTCGCCCTAGTCTAAGGCTAACCGCACAATGGATACGAATTTAAATCGTACGTAAATGTGTCAATTTTCTCCGCTAAATAAGCATTGTCCCGATGATATTCGCTTTTGTGTGAGATGAATAGTCTGTATCTTCAAGATAATTTTCTTCAAATTCGGAGACTGCGAACTAAATAGGTGCTCGCAACAGATGCGGTTCACCCTCAGATCAATCAAATTCAAGCCTTGCAAACGTATAATTTATTTCAAACTTGAAAAATTCATTAAAAACACCAGATACCAATTTATAAGACCCAAATAGTTAAATTAGGTAAATTTCTACTAACAAAACCTACATGTAGCTGCAAAAAGTATAATAACTTTATTCTTCATAAAAAAAATAAATATTCAAAATCAAGCAAGCCGTCGTCAGTCAGATGACTTCTGATACTATCAGCGATCAGCAGCAATCTGTCAAAACTACAAAAGCCAAAACTGTGAAAACAAAAGTCTCAAAGAAAATCATGACTACCAATCAAATTTCTACTCATACAACATCGTCTACAACGATTACAAGTGCTACTAGCAACACAATGGAAGTGATTGCCAACAAAACCTCCAACTTGGAGTTGAAACAAAATAGTAAAAATCATTCGCACATCCAGGACTCGAATTTAATTAACGACGACCTAGATGCGACAACAACACCAACCACCCCAACTACACCCTCAGACGATGATGTTGGCAAGATGAAGACAAGTAAAAAAAAATCAAGCAACTCTTCGACTTTAGTTAATGGCAAGAAAAAGTCTAAAAAAATTAAGAAATCAGAAGCTGAAAAAGAAAACATATCTGTGGTAAGTTGAGAGATTGATTACGAGTATTGCGCAGCAAAAGAGAAAGAGTACGAGCAAAAAATTGAATTCAAATTTAAAAAATAAGCTTTTGCAAACATTTGTTTTTGAAATATAGAACTTTCAGGTAAATGCTTTTCCCCACACGCCTGTTATTGTCCAATCCAAGATACATCGGCTGACTATAGAATTTTAATGATTTTTCATAATTTTTGTTGTTTTGTTTTTACTCTATTGCATGTTTTCTGCTTAAATGTTTTGTTTAATGTTTAACCAAGTGGCAATTTGAAGAGAAAATGCGAATTTTGCCAAACAAGTCAAAGAAAAGCAATTTCACTGAACCAACTACAGAGTGTTGCTCGGACAGTTCGAATGACAGTTCAGGCGAACTAAGAATACACTGTTCGAACGACATCAACAAGGAGAACGATTGTGTTTTCACCTCAATCAAAGACAATCCGTTCATTTTAAATTCCCTAACAACAGAGAAAAGCCACGCTGCCTACACTACTAATAAAGCCTCGCACAATAACTGTAAGATTTGTTGCTATACTAAAAAGAAAAAAAGCTTAACCAATTGCAAATTTGGTTGAAAACTTCCAACAGGCACGGCCAAAAGTAGACAAATTTCAAACTCTAGACCAAATAGTCCGTCCAAAACGAGATCTCCAACTGAAGACGTCGCTGCAACCACCCCTCTAACATCAGCCAGAAGGCCGCCACTCGAGGACGTTTTGGCCAATATTGATGTGAAACATTTAGTAAGTTTTAAATTGTGTAAAGTGTATACAAAAAAATTTTCTCCTCGGAATACATGTATAGTTAAATTATAAATTTTTGAAGAAAACGGTGTACCTAGCAGCTGACGCGTCATCGTATTCGTGCAAAACGCAAAATAGGTCAATAAACAAGGCGGCGAAACAAGGTCGCTCGATAGCAATTAAGAATTTGGTAATAACAAAAAACAAACTAATACTAATTTTTATTTACTAACAAAAAAAAAAACAATTCACAAACAGTGCCGAAGTTTTGGGGATTTATCTTTCATCAATGATGGCGAGACGGGAACTTATAAAAACTACTTAAAGGTAAGTGCCGATCAGATGAATGTGCATTTGCTTGATGCTTAAAGTTGGGTTTGTATATGAGCTAGCGTACTAAGTCGGTGGGGGACCTGGGAAAGTTGAATAGCCTACTAAAGTACTTTGATTGCTATGGCGTATCGGTGAGGGTTTTGGTAAGTAAACTATTCTAACGCTTTGTAGTTTGAAACTAAAATTGCCTGTATTTTTGCTGTGATAGCGTGATAGTTACTGTAATTTGGTGGGATTGGAAGATTCTGCGAATAAAGTAAATGGTGCAGCCATAATAACACATAAAGAGGTATCTTGTTTTGAGCTTTTGTTAAATTTAGTTTTTCAAATTTTCAACAAATTCTCGGCTCTTCTCTGCTGAATATTTATGAGATCGATGATTTAAAGTTTAAGTTAATGTTTTTTTTGTTACTTTTTTGACAGAAATCGAGCTTTAGCAAATTTGATGCACTACAGAAGAGGAATTTAATACATGTACGTTCAAGTGACGCTGGTAAAGCTCAAGAAAAGTTCACTGTAAGCGCATAACACTTCATACCCTCATTTTATTAGTAGATAACAAAAATCACCCCTTACTGTTATTTTATGTATACTCGTAAAGGCCGTAGTACAAGGCATGTAGAAAGCCACATACGCATGTGGCACGGATGTCATTTTTATGTCAGCATTATGGCTACATGTGTACGATATGTGGCACTCTCTGTTGGCATCAGAACTTCATGCGTATGTGGCTTTATACAATGCCGTGTACTGCGGCCTTAAGGGTTATCAGTCTTGAGTGTGGATCACGCGCACAAATCATTCATGCTATATATGTGTCTCTTTGGTGTGTCGTTTTTAGTGCTGGTTTAAAATGTTTTTTGTTTTTTTCACGCTTTTCGTTTAGGACGCTAATGCTGAGAAGAAACAGGATTGCCGTGTATGCCAAAAACAAGTCTATAAAATGGAAGAAGTGAAAGCTGAGAAAAGTATTTACCACAAAAACTGCTTTCGATGTAATGAATGCGAGAAGCAATTAAAGTAAGTATATAAATACAGTAGGCCCAACAAAAATTTAACATATCCAATATTTAATAAAAAAAAAAAAGAAATGTACTTGTCTACAATAGATTTGTAGAAAGATATTCCTCTAACAGTTTTACTCAGAAACTTGAAAAATCCATTGCTAATAGCGCACTTTAAAAAAAAATCTAATTTTGGAAGAGGTAAAGTTCGACATAAATTAGTTGACTGTACCTCCCAAAACAATGTTTCTTTTAAATCGGAAACGTTTGACATATTATTGTGCCACATTTACGACTCAAAAATATAAATCAAATTTTTTGTTTACCTTCCTAAACCATTTCGACATTTAGTTAAAATCTGCACCAGAGTCAAACCATACTGAGACCTTCAGCACGGAATACTCCTTTTACATTTGGTCCCCTTAATTTTTTCCGAAATACCCCATTTTTTTTCCTCTCTTAATTTGCCAACCACTGTGCAGTGATGTCAGATTTCATGAATTTCCCATTTTTAAAGGAGCTTTTAATCTCGAAATCAGCTAAGATAGGAAGAAAGGGAAATTTTGGCTTTTAGAGTGGGAATTTTTAAATTGAAAATCTTACATTACTGCAGTCTACAATAGGTGCTTCTGATTTTGCGAGAGCAATTTTATGACAATGCGGCATATTTTTCAATACGAAATTAGTGTAGCAAAGAACTGTCATTCCCCAACATGAATCGCGAATTTTTTTCAAGTTGAAAATGATACTTGAAGTATTTTTTTTGTTTGCAAACATTTTGTTTTACTGGTTTATGATTTGAAATAGTGCGTGGAAAGAAAGTGAAATTTAGCTTAATTTTAGTAAAGAACTGTCATTCTCCTCCAAGTCGCATTCAGCCTGTATTTTGAGTATCATTGCAAACAAGTGACATTTATAAAGTAGTACAGTTTAAGAATCGACGAGCCATTTTTTTGGAGATAAAAAATAAATCTCTTCGAGTAACATTTCAAAAACTTTTCCAAAAAATCTTATGTCTTATGTGTTTATTTCCTGTCAACATTTTCAGAGTAGATAATTATCAGAGTCACGAGGGAGTTCTTTACTGCAAAGCCCACTTCAAGTTGTTATTTTCACCAAAAGTCGTTGAAGATACTGCTCACGGTAAAAACACCCGCACAACTGTAAGCCAGTTAATAAATAGTTTTTCTCAATTTCAGATAAGCCTAGAAAGCCGGAACTTATTATTCGTGAAAATCAACCTCTTGAGTTGCCACCAGATGTTGTGCGAGGTATTTATATATGAACTTGAAGCCGATCGATAATAATTTCTCTAAAATGTGTATTCCTTGTGCCAACAGCTTCCGATAAGCCTGATCTCGGTCTGGAAGAGCTGCAACAAATAAACGTTCGCTCCAAATTTGAAGCATTTGAGAAATCACACCACGAAACCAATGAAAAGAGCCTAGAGCGTACGCCCAGTTCAGCTGGCGTCAAACGAAGTGCCTCGATATTGTCGAAATTGGCGAAATTTCAAGCAAAGGGCTTAAATACTGGCGTCACCGATGATGACCTCAACAACATCCCATGTGAGGGATCCGAATCGGAACAGGAACCATCAGACGATGACGAGGAAGCAGACCCAGACCTCGTGCGCGCAAAACGTGCTCAACGAGAACGCCCAGTTGGCCTTGGCAACATGAATGACATCAAGACGAAATTCGAAAGTGGTCACATCATGTCCAAAGAGGAACGGCGAGAGGAGCGCAAGCAGGAAATTCAAAACATCAGATCACGTCTGTTTATGGGCAAACAGGCGAGAATAAAGGAAATGTACCAGCAAGCAGTAGCCGAGAGCGAACATGGTGAGTCCGAAGCTTGCTAAATTCCATAAAAGCTGTGTTGACCAACATTTTTTGCACACGTACAAGGTATCACATCGATTGGCAAGAAATCCGAAATCGATATTGGTGACAAGGCGCGCTCGTTAAAGGAGAAATTCGAAAAGGGAGAAATATTCAAGGATTACGATGAAACGGCCAAGGTGCCCGAGGAGGAATTGGAAGTCTTTGAATCGGGTAAATCAAGAAGAATAACTTGGAAAATAAAACGTATCCGTCTTTATATTATATTTTTAGCGATTAGTAAAAAATCACGTAGCCTCTTCAAAGAGCTAGATGCATCAGCAGTGAAAAACCAACTGTCCCCGCGTAACCGTCTCTCATCGCAGGACCAGAGGACCCGATCATTTGACGATCAAACTGATGTAATTAACTGGATACGCTTTATTCTAGAAACTAGAATGACTTTTGAAATTTCTGTAGCAACACTTAACATTCCAGGCAAATTCGACAAATTCGACCGAGAACGTCGTCAAGCACGATGAGAAGTTAGATGATGTGCAGGTGGAAACGTCTGACATTAGTTCAAAATTCAAATTTTTCGAAACCTACAAACCAACAGAGAATGAGAAAAAAACCTTCCGCATTACACCACCACGAGAGGGTGTGGTCAAGCTGCCAACACCCGAGAGCGAGTCAGACGATGAACTTGTTAAGCAAGAACTCGATACTGAATCGGCTGAGAAAACGCACACTGCGACTATTATGTTGAGTAAATTCCGTGAAATGGAACAGTCAAAGAACAAGGTTCATCTGGGGCCACGACCTTTGAAGTGCTTCACACCCCCGCCAGATGAGGGCAACCGGATTTACAATGAATCTGACAGTGATATGGAGAACATGTCCGAAGAAGAGGAATACGAAGAAGAGGGCGAAGAAGAGGAGGAGGACGAATACAATGGAGTGCATGTTGATGCTAGATCGGCTGATCATTTAGAAGATGAAGCACTAAAACAGGTATCTTCAATGAGTGTCTTGTGATTTTTTTTTATTCTTTTCTTTACATGGGTAATATAATTATTTTAGGCTCAAGCTGCAGCAAGAGCCAAGAAGTTGCGGGCTAAATTCGAAAAGTGGGAAGCCAACGAAATCCAACGAGAGATTCAAGATGGTACCATAAATCTTTATGGCGATAGTGCCGAGGAGAACCAAATCGAAAGTGCAAGGGCGTAAGTAGAGAAAATTGAACTAGTTGCAATCCTAATCTAATATGTACTTCATCCAGAGTTATACTCGTATCTTTGATAAATTTTTCATATTTTTAAAAACCTCAATTTTTCTTTCTTCCAGAATCCGAGCGAAATTTGAAAACATGAAAGAAACTCAATCAAACCAATCAACCCGTCCACGTTACAAAGTCAACAGATTTGTAGTTAGTACAAAAATATTGTAAACTACTTTTAACAAATTTTATTAACATTTTTTTTGTAATTTTTTTTTCAGTAAAACACTGTTATAAACAACGACTTTAAAACTACGTATTTTTTTTTTTTTTTTTTCATTTTTAATTAAATATTTTTTTTGTGCATGTAAGATGCATAACATTAATCATAAAAAAATGTTTACTTAAAATGCAAGGTTATGTAATTATATTGGATAAAACAAATTGTTATTGCAAATGTAAAATCTATACAGTATGTACTTATTTTTTTTGTTAAAAGAAAATAATAAACAAAATTTACTTTCTTTTTTCATGTAGTGATTTTTTTTCAATGCCTTAATTTTTATTAATTATTGAAATATTTCAAATGAAAGGGATAACACTTGGACAATTATTATTTTAGGCGAAAAGGGACCAACAATATATCTGTACTTCATTTCTTGTTGTTGTTTTGGAATTAAATTAGAAAAAAAAAATAAAAATTAAAAGGAAAAAGGAGGAGCAACAATGTTTTTTGGGGATCAGTTCTTTGTCTACTGATGAAATTGGAATTGATGGAACCCATCAACGATAAGAGCTACGAATGGAAGGGGATTGTGTTGGTGTTTTTTCAAAGATGTTTTTACGGTTCACACAAGAGGTAAAAACTCTGAAAACTCACCCATTCGTTGTAATTTTTTTTCATATCATCGTGCATTGCTCCTTACAACTTTAAATGAAAATCAATACAATGTACTGAAAGTAGAAAAAATTATTCAAATTTAAAACGATTTTTAAATCGTTTATAGTTGAAGGACTTTTGAAAAACAACTACATTGCACGACAGTTGGCAAATTGCTGTTAGCGAGCGGATGCGAGTATGAAATGGCGTTAATTGTGTTAGGAAGGAGTCCAATTCTAGTTGCATTTATTTGGCTTACTGGGTTGCTAAATAAGTCACGTGCAAACGAGACTCGTCGTAAGTAGCAATCAAATACTTACAAGCAGGAAACTAAAATAATTGCCACTAATGAAGCAACGCCTTCACCAGTCAGGTTCTTTTTATGCTGCGAAAAGGCAATTAATCCACCAACACACTGATGGACTGCTGTGCTTTTGGGTCCCCTTTTAAAATTTATGAATATGGGATAATTAATGTGAGGTTAGATTAACATAAGTGCAGTTAAATTGTGAGAAACACGCCAAGATACATGTATAGTATAGATTAGCCATGAAGAAAAGGGAACCCGTCAGTGAAATATCTACAGAAATTGATGAAATGGATCTTTTTCTTTTCTTGATGGCGATGAGAATAGGTATTAAAACCTAATTTTGAATCATTGTAGGCGAAATTTACAAATTCTTAAAAACTGTTCTACTAAAGATTTATTTAAAAAAAAATTTATTCAAAAATGTATGCAAATTTTGAATTGAACTCTAGCTTTTCGCCAAGTTGTGGCTATTATCGTCCAGCTCTATGAATATATTAAAAGTTTTGTACAAATTTTCTTTAGCTTTATTTTAAAAATGGTATTTCAAAACCCTGGAGCACTCAGACCAGCCAGTCTTGTGTTAATATGTCGTGGAAAATTCACCTTTACGTGGTTATTTCGATGGTTAAAAAAAATCTCGTAGAAAAAGGTAAAAGAGGACTTCAAACCCTGGAGGACTCATTCATAGTCCAGTGTTAAATTCATCGTGGGAAATTCATTTTTACCTGGTAATTTCGATGGTAAAAAAAAGTCTCGTAGAAAAAGCAAAAAAGAAAATTTTACAATTTAGTTCGGTGGTAAATTTAATTACTTTCTAAAAACAAAAACATTTACCCGGAATTCAGCCTCACAGTTTGGTAAGAACTTTACTGTAGTAGATAGGTTTCAGTAAAAATTATAATTCTTGTAAAAAATTATTGCAATTACCGAGAACAATAAATAGGGAAATTATAGAAATTATGGGAATTTCAACAACTTGTAGGGGGAAAAAATCATTCCAACGATATAGTAACACTGAACGTAGGAAAAGTTAGACTATATTAGCAGAGCCTTGTATTATCAAGGAGAAACCAATTATTTTTATTTCAATTGGCGTATTTTTTGGGGAAGTGAGTATAACAAAACCAAAAGTGAGTATAAAAGTTTTGCATGTAAAAGTAAAAGTGAGCTAGCTATAGATTCTCAAAAAATATGCCTAATGATAATGAAATGTTGAGAAATGTAAAAAAAACATGTCACCCAAAAAGGTATTAAAACTAAATACGCGAAATAGTAGCAAATGATAAAAAAGCAACGGCAATTCTATAATTTCAATACCATTCTCCGTCATCCATCCATTCTCCGTCGTCAGTGGGCGTGGGAGGAGACAACCCAAAGGGTATATTTTCCGCTTCAAAACTGACGTTGCTTCGTCGTTCCGAGTGCCCAATATCATATTGTTCTGCATTATGAATAATTTGGTGAGTTTCTTTTAAGTTTTCCCCAAAAACCATTTACCAAAGTGGATAATGTCTGCACTTGTAAAGCAATTGTTTCAAACAAAACTATCCATCGTACGGCCCTTTGTACACATACATTTTGTTTTATTTATTGTTTTTTTTTTTTTTTTTTTTTTCAATTTCGAGCATGTGCAGGACGAATTTCGTAGGACTCGGCGATTTTATCATAATCATCATTACATCGTCATGCATTGCCGTCACACGTTACTTTCGATTATTATTAAAACAAGATTACTTTTGTAAATAAAAAAATTAAAAAAAAAAAAAAAACAATAATTTAACAAAATCCTGCAGCACAGCAGCCACCATGTCTTGTTTTAATTTCATCATCATGAAGGTAAGCCTGTCGAGACAAAACTTTGTTTTGAGAGATACAATTTTTTTTCTTTTGTTATCTGTTAAAAAAAAAGGTGAATGGCGCAGATGTCAGCAATTTGCCTTATGAGGAAGCTGTTCAGTTATTTCTTAACGCCGAGGACCCAATTCTTGTCGAGGTACGACGGCGATGTTTCGACGAAAGTAACAAATTGAATATTTTCAATTACGATACACACAAGTCACCGACTTTGGCAGTAATTTCCTCGTCCAACACCCCCAACGTATATGATGGGGTAGAGTTTTGTAGGATTTCCGCCGCCTCCGCCGCCGCTGGGGTGACTTCATCATCCACTATAAGAACGGTCAAGCACTCGTTGGATGTGAAACCAACCATATCATCGATTTCATGTCAAACTGACTTGAGTGCCTTTGATAGTGAATCCAAGGAGATAATTATTATGAAGGGTGACAGTGAGTTCAATAGTGGCACATTTTTTCGAAAAAAGCCGGAGAACCCTTCGACAAACGTGGACACAATTGATGGTTGTTTGAGAACAGAGTTCGACATTGAGGTAAACTAGTGTGGAATATTTGCAGACAATTTTTGGGGTGAATTTGCATTTTTTTATAGGAAATCACGCTTAAGAAGTCGCAAAGTGCTGAGAATCTTGGCTTCACAATCAGCTACAGTATGGAGGATTTTTCGGGTTCCGAGTCCGGCTCAGATGAGTGCGTTGACGAGTGCAAGGACATAGAGGGGGAGTGCAATTTAAATGACTTTGCGGCACAAAGGTGTAAGATATATGTGAGTGACATTGTGCCCAATAGCTTAGCGGATCGTGATGGTCGCCTTCGACAGGGTGATCGAATTTTGCAGGTGCTTTAACAAAACCTACCCATTCTGCATGTCATTTTAATCGATTTTTTTTCTGTCGCAGATTAATAGGCAAAATGTCCTTGAAAAAGTGGATCCGAATAAACTGTTGACAGAAAACAAATATTCAGTTACAATATTGGTCAGCCGATATGCTTATGCGGGGGTAAGCGCACTGGCACCTTACACCGACTTGATTTAATCATTTGAATTTATGCAACAATAGGAAGACGATTTTCTAGACTCGGCGGTGTACTGTGATGACAAAGAGTGTCAAGATGGCAGACATTTATCATCCATCTGTGAGTGTGAGCAAAATACTTTTTCATCCAAGTCCTCGATAGAGCAGTCTGAGCAAAAAAGCAGCACTCCAACAACAGTGACTAACATTTATCCGATCTTGCCGATCGCGGTGGAAAATGTCAGCGATCTATTCAACCACGCCAGCATTAAGGCTCAGCTGGAGTCCGTAAACAAGGAGATTACCTTGTTGAATTCACAAATTTCCATAATGAAATTGCAGCAGTCATCAGAAAATCAATCATCGGCTGCTGGAAAGCAATCATCTCCACTCAAGGCGAAGGAGAGACAAGAGAAGCCTAGCAAAACTGTGACAACCAAGGCGGCAGCCGAACCTCCGCCGCTAAAATCAAAACCTGACATAGAGGTTGAACACATTTACGAAACAATACCCGAGGACACCGAATCAGACGCTTACTATTGCTCGCCGTACGAGGGTGTGAACGAGATGCGTGTGGAGCAGTGGCTCAAGTCTATAGGCTGTACAAAGTCGCATATCCAAAGTGTCAGCGAAAGAAATAAAACCGACACTACTTCGGGGGGGCTACATCCGGTGGCGTCCCGGCTGCAGAAACACAACCCAATTCTAGACGACTACGACAACAGCTCTAGTGCTTACAACACTGGGGGATCCTGCAACAGCGCTCTCTTGCCGCTCGATCAGCAAAGGTGAATATGCTTGTGCTGGGCGCCAGTTAATTTAAGTGCTTATCTCTTACAGCAAACCAGCGCTAGTCCACCAAATTGACAGATACAATTCTAAGAAGCTGCCGTCAAAATGCAAAAATGCTTTGCATGGTTAGTAGTAGAGCACATTTTTCATCAAGTTTTTTTGTTTTTTAAAAAAATAACCCTTTTACAGCTTTGAACAAACCGATCCATTCTGAGGGCAAGACTAGTGAAACGCTAACAACTTCGGGGAAACAGCTTCGATCCACTTGTCGCAATCTCAATATTTCCGTCAGTGACAAGCAGCAGCAGTCGTCTTGTGTTAACCGTCGCAATCCAGTACCGTCCACACCCGTCTCACTGGCCAGCCATTGTCCCACCGATATCGACAGCGACGGCCATTCAACATTAGTAGCCAAGTCCAGTGGCTACCGAATGTGTCAATACAAAGCTGTCGAAGAATACAAAGAAGAGGTTTATCTACATACCCTACACATTCTGCGTCTTTGTTATGTAATTTCCGTGTTTTCTCTCTCTTTAATAGGGCTTGTCTGAAATGGTGTGGAAAGTAAAACGCCGTCCGGATGGTACCAGATACATTGTACGGCGTGTCATCAAAAAATGCCCCCCGCCTGAGAAAATGTCGCCCGATGATCAGCAACCAGACTCTGCATCTGCAATTGGCTTCAAGCGGCAGGTGCAAAAATTAAAAGATCGCCGTCACAGACAGAAAAATCCAGCAACCCCGTCCAAAGAAAAACACCACGCCCAACATTGGTTAGTTTAAAGCGTTTTTGAAAAAAAAAAAAAAAAAAATACGACAAACCCTCATTATATACTTATGTATAACCAACCATGCACGTATTTAATATTTTTTTAAAATTATATTCCTTCGAAAACGACACGTCAAATCCGACAAAACCAATACCAAAAAAAAAAGACTGAATATGTTGATATTTTTATAGGAAGCCCTAAACACTGCCTTTTTATTATTTACATACAATTTGTTTTTGTTATAATGAAATTGGCAAAAAAAAAAAACAGAAAAAGCTAAACGACAATCAAGTTGAAAAAAAATTAGACTTTATTTGTTTTCTATCATTAAATGAAAATATAATAAAATCTGTGATATATTTTTTTAAGAAATTGTTTTTGTTAATCGGTTTTAACCAAACATTACATACCGTTTCTGTTCAATGTAAAATTTTGTATTTAGTTCTTAAACTGTATGAGCATCAAGCCAAAAAAAGTGAAAGGCAACATGCGATTGCAATAAAGATTTACTTAGAAATATTTACATAATAAATTATGCGTATATTGAAATATTTAAAACTATACATAGTTAAATATTAAATAAAATAAAGTTTACACACAACTTATTTGTACACCCTGGAACTTTGCTGATGTGCGATTTATTTTATATAAGAAAAATAATAAAATAAAAAAATATATATGAGTGACTGGTGCAAGGGACGCATCAAATGGCTTAGATGACGTAGGTCATCGTTTCTGTTTTTTCTTTCATTCTGGTGGGAGACAAAGAGTTTTCGTCACAAAAAAAAAGAACAGTCAATTTATGGCTTGTATAGACGCATTAACTATTTACAAGATACAACTTTGTTCTTTGTGGCTTTATGGCGCCGGCTGCCGGCCAACACGCATATGGAGATCAAGATATCCTTGTCCTTGGTCGTATTGAACTCGAAATTTTTTTGAGTGATTTTGGGGTAAGAGGAACCCGAACCAGTGGGAAGCGTGTCAAAGAAAACGAGAAATGTAAGAAACCACAAAAAAAGAAGGGGCGTATTTAAAAGAAGAAGAATTGAAGGAGTCAAATCCAAGGATGGTACATTTCTTCCTAATGAGGAAGGAGATTTTGCGCAGGTGAACCGAGAACTTTTCTGAACTGCTCAATCAAATCATGGCATTGAGGATGACAGAGGGAGGAAGTCTCTTTTGCGATCCAATCACTAAAAGCTGACAAATCTGCCGAAGTAGATGAAATCCGGCATAAGAAATACTCAAGGCCTTAGCTAAAAAGGGAGTTAAATGGCTCTTTCGTGTCACTAAAGTGGCCTGGGAATGCGGCGAAACTCCCAAACGATTGGCAGATTGAGATAATTGTGCCCCATTTTGAAGACATTTCTTTAAGTGATTTTTGCGTTGACGTACTATGCAGAAGGATACTTAACGGCGAACTGTACAGTGACATGGACATAATCAGAGAAATACGTATCACACGACTCAGATTGCGAGGTCATGTAGAGCGAATGGACACCAACGCTTCGGCCCGAAGAGTCTTCGATTCCAACCCTAAGAGACAACGCAGTAGAGGAAGACATCGCTTTAGGTGGCTCGCACAAGTGGAAGGGGCCTCAACCAACTCGAAGTCTACAACTGAAGGCGAAAGTATCAAAGTATACTTTTAAAAATGACAATTTTCATCTTATTTTATTGGCGTTTCCTTATAAACCAAATCTGGCAATAGACATTTGTAAATTCAACTCCAAAGTCCACTTTTGCTTGGTAACACGAAGTTCCGTCCACTTCCATAAGTCGAACTCTCAAAATGAAAGAAAATAAATTTGAGTTATAGAAACTTTGACTTATGGAGGCCAAAAGTTTTACAGTTGAAAACGCAGAGTTCTCAATAAAACTTCGAGTAATAGAAATTCGACTTAAGGAAGTTCGAGTAATGGAAGTTTGACATACCTCCTATTCGACAATTCGGCCGAATAGAAAAATTAATACGAGTATAAATAAACTAAAAAAAAAAAATGTGGATATCATCTACGTGTTGGTCCATTCGGCCATTAAGAGTGTGACCTTATCCACAATACAAAAAAAAAAATAAAAATATTAATTCACCTCAATGAACGTGGCCTTCATGAACACATTACAACACAATTACAGAGCCGTGTTGTTAGAAAAAAAAAAAACGTTAAGTGAACATCATGGTGTTCCATGTTGAATCTGATTCACGTGGGGCGAATCTTAATTCAGTTCATTCCATTTTTATGGTAAATTGTGCATAAAAACACCCCAAAGGCAAGAAATTACATCCGATGTACCTACTCGTATGTGTCCTTGGTACAATTTTCGTCCATTATCTCGTACAAGTGTCGAATGACTGAACAAATTTCAAAACATACATTTAACCATTAACACACGAGCGCCTACCAAAAAACATACTCCACAGAGTATGTTGGGGTATGTCCTGCTTTAGCTGGTAGTACCACCCGCCCATTATGCTCTACACCTTTCCTGATGTAATTTAATTCTCTCTACCCATAATGTTTGCTGGAAGTAAATCTGAACATCTCTTGTTGTTGTAGAAAATAAATAATTTCAATTTTGCATATCTACCACAATTTTAACACTCTGCTTAATTATTCACATCACAAAAGGTACGAATTGAAATGCAAGTACTCGAGGAATAAATCAATCTATAAAGTCAGCTCAATTGGTTCGCCGGTTCATAAGCTAAACAAACTTCACGGATGATGAGGTGGCAAGTCATCAGGCGAAAAGGGGGCTTTATTGTTATATAAATTTCTATTCCTGTATTATGTGGAGCTTTAAACAGCAAGAGTGCAGTCTTAGAGTACCAAAAGTCCGACCCATCCCCACTCCAGCCATCTGAAAGGTATTTGTCCCTCACCTTATTATCTCATTTGGTATGTGTTTATTTTTAGAACTTTGCCTCCCTTTATTTCTGTTATGGCACCACGTCTGTCCCTAGCCTGTGACAATCCAAAGGTTCAAAACGTTTATTAAATATTTAAAGCTTGTCGGTGCTACTATCGCATCCCGAATGCCCCGAATGATCCGAAGCCGTTTTACCCATTTATTAATGATTCAATTCAGTATATCATCTGCAAATCTTTCAACAAATTTATGTCCCAATTTAAAATTCCCAAGTAATCCCAACGCACCAAAGAGTAAACGATTTCATTCAGAAACCTAAAGTTTCATTTTTTACTGACGCAGTTTATTTTTATGCGTACACTTTAAATGACGAACGTATTTCTCCAACTCTTTCCCTTCAAATGTTTCATAAAATGGCTCAAATTTAACAAGACTCATAGATGCCGGTTGAATATTAATTAAAAATGCCCCATGTCCATCATCAGGCTATCACCTATATTTAGGTCGGCGAAACACCCTCTGGTTACATAAATTATAAGCGTTTCGGGGCTGTGGATAGGAGGCAAACAAATTTATTAATTTACAGGCTGAATGCTGGGTTCATCAAAACAACGAAGCGAATTACACGGTGGCCTAAATTTGCAGAAAAACTAAAAATAGACAAAAAAAAAACGACTCCCCGTATATAGGACACAGCAGACAGATATGAAATCTATCTGCGATGCTATGAGGCATATTCAATGGTTACTAAAAGTGGCGTAGCGTAAAATGAACGATAATAACCTCTGCAGAAGCAGCGCGGTGATGAAGAACTTCTTAGGTAGGTATAGGTAGGTACACACACCCCGTTTTCATTGCGACACAGCTTTAGTAAAATATTAAAAAGACTTTGACCTCTTCTTCAGCAACCCATACACAGCTACTCACCACCCCATCTCGACCACATTCAGATTCGCTCCAAGTAATACCTGGTTTAAATTTTACATTTATTTTTAAATTTTGCGTTTAAGAGTCATGTATTGGATGGGTGCAAATTTTTTAAATTGAAGATAAAATTGGGACAATAGAGATTGTGAGGAATAGAGAAATCGGGACACCATTATAGCTCTTACCAAGTCTACAACTAACCGAGCCAAATCGATTAATCAAGTTTTTCGGAACATAACCAACCAACTCTCTTGCAACGGGATATTTAATCATTTTTTTTAAAATAATTTCAACACGGTTAATTTGAACCGAATCTAAATTTCACAAACCATCATTCTCAGTTTGCAAGTGTATGTTCTGACATTTTATTATCCTTAAACATGGTTTTTGGAAAAACTCTTCTCTTTTTCCCTCTCTAGAAACTGAATCTCGCACTCTGACCTTACTTGGTCAAGCAATTGGCATGCCACTTGTGCCAACTGAATGAATGGCAACAATTGTTGAATACAACAGGTAGGATTACAACCACAATGCATTCAAAGTGACTTTTCAAGGTTTTGTGTCTAAAATAAATAATCTCTAAGAATATGTTTTTTACAGATATTTATTGTAGGGCTAATAATTTTAGGAGCAAATGACCACTGGTAAATTAGAAATTTCCTTTTAAGAATGCCTCTTCTTTAAGTTTAATATTTGTAGTTAGAACTTTGCCAAAAACGTATGTTGTTTGAACACAATTTTTCAATGGAAGAGTATTTTATAAGTCCTTTTCAAGGACACACCTTTTGCTACTCACAATCATCGTCGAGACATCCTAAAAACTAACAGGATACATTTTGGTGCCGAAACCCAGTATAAATCGTTTGAATTTTTCATACGCATAAAAAGAACTGAAACACGCTTTATTGTAATTTTTATTCACGGTTCTTACGAGGTTTATTGCACGGCGAGGATTATGCCGAAAACAACGCTACGAATTTTGTTGGAGCTCGGAATGAGTTGAAGGAATTCATTGCCCAGTTTTTCCACCAACAAAGTGCTCGTGCTCGCGGCTTGATGGACTGAAGAACACATTGATTTTCACCACCTCATTTCGGTGTCCTATGGAAGGCTGCGGTCAAGTCGGCAAAGTCGCATTTACTGCGAACGGTGGGCCAAGACAACTTAACTTTCGAGGAACTTTTTCCGTAGGTTGCGGTTTTATTTCTCGTTCGATATGTGCCATGTCCAATAATCCCAGTGACTACTAAATTCTAACATGATTTTGATTGGCGATCATCAAAATGCGATTGCGAAACCTTTACTTGGCGACGAAAAGATTTCCTGCCTGAAGAGATGGAGACGCTTAATACAAATTGAACAGTAGTTTTTGATTACGATGCTCAAAGTAATATCTACTAGACCTTCAACGAAATGGAAAACATCTCCGGACAATGTGAAAGTTGGTAGGTACCTACCCTGGCGTTAATATCTGAAGACAAGACTACGCCTCAACAATGGTTAGTTGACAGGATCATCCATATTGTCAGTAGGTAGATATGCGCAAACGTCTAGCGAAAAATTTCACTAATGACAAATATTCCTACAATTTGTTGCTTCGCTGTTCAACATGCGCTGTATATCGACAGCAAACTTTTTTTTCGTTTGACCGATATTGAGTGGCTATGATGTGAAACCTCTAATTAAATTCAAAGTGAAATAATTGTGAGTGATAATATTGCCTGTTTCCTATAGCTACTTAGTTGCTTATTGAATTATTATTGCCTCTGCGTTCCGACTAAATAGCTGTGCGACAAAAAAAATGCATATGCGCACCCACCCTTAACCAATTGCTTGATTGATTACAAAATATTCATCAAAAGTCGGACGAAAACCAATCAGAAAATATCGAAAAAATATATCTAAATGGAAAGGATCTTCAAAAATTAAGTCTCCAACCCAAGTCACATTCAAGAACAAACGCAATTTTGTCAATTTTATAGGTGAAAAAAAAATAAAAGAAAAAAAAATAGTTTGATCAATTTTTCGCTCTCCACTACATAACCCTATATTACCATCAAACCACCAGAGTTTGGTGTTCTATATTAATGCTCACACAGCGTTCGTTACCAATTTTAGTGATTTCATGTAGGCTGACACGATGATGGCCTATGTTAAGAGGAAGATTCTTCCATACCCTCACCAGCTGCAGTGAACCTTAATCAACCATGTTCCACAACTTTGAGCAATTCACAAACAACGATAACAGTGACGATATGGGCAAGGACAAAACGTATCCCCCTAAAAAAGATATGGCGATAGTTTCTGATTTATAGTGAGGATTTTTTGGCCACTAAAACAAGAAGCGCCCACGCACAAGGATATTCATACGTGTCGGTCGTTTGGTCGGTCGGTCGCTTCCATTTATATCATTGGACCATGAGACTTGGAACAAGAAACAAATTAGAAGCTTTAAAGGGATTTAAAGAGGGAAATCCTCCCATCTGTCTGACGGAGTAGGTACTTCATGTCAGTGCAAAGTTGTTCTTTTCTTTTCTTTTCTCAATGAAGCTTAGGACAACACTTTGTGTATAGCATTTGAATACGCACTCGTCGTTTGTCTAATCAAATAAAATCAAAATCAATTTTTGCGCATGACACCAATTTTTTGGACCACCTATACACGTGCCGTGCATGTGTTTAGACGAAAATTTACGAGCTTTATATGGATGGTACGTACAATACAAGCAAACATCTGAAAAAAGCTGATCCTGGTATATAGCAATGCGTGAAAGTATGTATGCGCTTTTCTCTTTAGTTGGCAGGCATTTTTCATCTAAGAGAAGAAGACTAGATTTTTTTTGGAAATATCCTTAATATAGCAACGCATACCTACGATGAGTAGCATTCCTATATTGAGTATCGAAATTCGTCCAGTAAAAAAAAAAAAAAAATCAGAACAAAACACATCTTAAGAGTGAAACAATATTGAACGTGGGAAGAGTCCATTTTTATGTAATAATGATTACGTGAGTTGTACGCAGGAGGTAACACGATAACAGCCATCCAGAGAAGTAGAAGATATCGCCAAGTTCCCCCAAATCGAATCGAAAATAACACACAGTTTACTGTGTGTTCCTCGCGCGATTAGAAAGGGATATAGCTATCAAATAGCGGAAAGTGAGAGACAAAATGGAATGTTATTACAACAGAGAGTAGATAATTTTTTGTTTTTTTTTTTCCTTAAATCATCGCGAAACTACTCGCAGTTCTAATCAATTCATTTTTGCCTTCTGTCCCCCTTTTTCCTATTTTTGGCTTCTTTTTTTTTCTTTCTTGTAACATTTATCGCTATTGTATACGCGTAAGGATGGTAAACTTGTGTGTTTGGCTTATTATTTTATGCCATACTCCAAACTTATATATCGGCCTACAGCTGCTGATATAGTTTTGTCTTTGATTAACCTAGAAACGAATACAAGTTATTATTATTGTGCGGTCTAGTTCTAGTTGGTTACAAAATTCACAAAAAAACGAGAAAGAAAGAAAAAAAAAAAAACTTGCTACACACCCACAAATGAAGTCCTTAGGGCAAATGTATTCAGCTCATTATTATTTCTGACAAGTTTTCCAAATTAATATTTAAAACAAAAACATAAAAAAGAGCACGAGAGAAAGAGTATAATAATTTGTGGTCCGTTTGTCAACCTTTATAAATTTCAAAGTGCTTTTTTTATTCCATATAAAATTTTTTTTTCTTGTGTATACACATTATTGTAGATTGTAGTACTACTGCTGTTTGATATTCGTAATTATTTCTCTTTCTGGTTACTGTTTTTTTTTTTTTTTCATCCATTATCCTATATATGACACGAGACAAACGAGCAGTTTTGTTTATTTTCTCTCAAAAGGAAAATAATCAACTGGAATACAAACAGCATGATAGTGCAATACTAAAATACAAATATATGCATGTACAGGACACATATATATATGTATCTTAAGGACACAACAGCAACAGCAGCTAACTAACTAAAATTCCAAATAGCCAACACGAGAGCAATGTATATTCGTCGTATACCAAGAGCACTCTTCGTCCCTATTCGCAAAAGCAGCGTAACAGAAACAAGAAAGCTACCATCCACCGCAGGCTCACAAAATTCTCTGCTCTGAAGGAAGAAATTTCGTAACACTTTCGGTCAATAAGGAACAGCACACTCTGTGCGCTGGGTGACAAATAACACAACACGAATTATTATTATTCCAGCGTTTGTCTTATCATCATCATTGACGACGAAACGACAAGTAATAAAATATATATAAAAAAAAATAAAACAAAAGTTTATCTATCGAGAGAGTAGGAATTATTTAAACCAACAGTAAAAAAGAAAAAAAAACACATCAAATATTAGCAGTTGGAAAAGAACCTTCGCAACAGGACATTGTGCGTTTTAACATTTATTAGTTACTCGTCCTTAATGCCTTGTGGTGGTGGTTCGAAAGGGATTTCATGTTAAAGAGACTCTGCCTGCCGTCGGAACGAGTGTGGTATGATACTTGACAAAGTTTCCCATTGCTCTTGGTTAACGTTACACACTGTTTGTTCGCTCAAGTTTATAATTAAAGTTTAATTTCAATTTTAATAGCGGTCTATGATTTTGTGTGAAGAAAAAAAAGCGGGCGTATCGTGTCAACACATAATACCTACATATATATGCGATAAAGGAGTGACAACCTAATTTTCTTTTCCTGTTATTTACTATACACAGTAATAACAATCTTCCCTATTTTCAGTTTGTATCTGTGACAGTTGTACAATATGTTTGACTTACTTTTTTTTTCTGGTGAATTTCCATTATACATACAGAAAAAAAAAATTTTATTTCTCATTAAATCACAGGCACAACCAAACAGCTGAATTTTTATTGTATAAATAAATAATAAATCAGTAACAGAAGGGGATAGTACAAATTCTTCAACAACAACAAAAAAAATAATGACACGCATTCAAAGAACAAAACACTAAACAACAACAACATCAACAAAAGAAAAAGTTTAACGAAAAAAAAAAAAAACAGCAACAAAAACAACTTCAATGAACATCATATCCTAAAACGTGAATAATTTTGTGATCCCATATGTTTAATAAACTAAACAAAAACAAAAACAAAAACAAAACAAAAAAAAATTGATCTCATTAAAAGTGAACGTAAATATTTACAAGAAATGTTAATTTTTAAGTATACACAAGTAGCCGTATTGTTATAACTGTTTAAATACTATTTTATTTGTTCAATTATGATATTAGATATCATCATATATAAGAGTAATTGTTATCGTTCTTGTTTTCGTCATCATTCGTGTGTGCTTTAATTTATTTATTTATTTAATTTTTATTTTTTAAATCAATGTTGGTGATGTGAATATATATATTGTATAGACTATATTTAATTTATACAAGACATTGGCTCAGTTCTAATGAAGTTAATAGTTAATCGGAAGAGCTGAGCTTATACCTACCTATACAAAAATGTTGCCTTGAGTTAGGTAAGGAAAACCAACCAAAACAAAACAAATAAAATAAACTTAAAAAAAAAAAATAATAATAATAAATTACCAAGTACATTCCAAGTTCAACGAATTAGTTTTAAGTGATTAAATCATATATATATATATATAATATAGACACCATTTATATATTGTTATTGCAATTAACTCCACATTATTTTACAAAACAACATTATTACTATAAGAAAGTTTTGCTGAAACGACACAGTTAAAGTCATTTAGTCAATATATACATATACTATAAATTATACTTATTAATATAAAATAAAAACCGTTTTAACTTGTTATAAAATGTTGACTATGATATGTACAAACATTTCCTGGAAAATAATATAAATAATACTTTTTTTTAAATAAAATAATATTAAATCGATTAAATAGTGCCTCAAGTGACACAATTCTATTCTCTGCTAATTAATTAAAATAAAAAATAAAACACATCCAGTGTCCGCGCGTTATTTTGAAAAATAAATAAAAGTTTGAATCAATGTCTAGTGCCAATAAGAACGTAGTTGCAGACTGAACTTACGCCGTGTATAAAAAAACATTCATTAATCGCAACTATTGATTCAAATTGAATAACTGCTGACTATTCCATGCTGCGGAACAAACAATACGCATCAAAACACGTCGCTTTGCATTTGAATTAAGGGAGAACAGAGACGCTTCTTGGCTCGCATCAACTAACAAAGGTGAGTTGGAATTTTACTCATACATACGTCAAATTTATGATTTTTTTTTAATATTGCGCTTTGTAAACCTGTTGGTTTTTTGATGTTACAAAAAAAATGCATAACTTCATAGGTAGGGTCTGAACCGATTTGTATAATTTGTTCTTTTTCAAATGTTCGTAATAACCCGAAAAAAGGCTTTAACCGACAAACAATTTTAAAAACTTGCACTGAAAATTTAACAATTCCTGCAAAACTTTGTGTTTTTTACCATAACCCGTGACTCGAACGATGGATTTGCAGAATTAAATACTGAACCGATTTAAATCATTTTTTTTTTGTTTTTGAAATATTTTGAATTTTTTTTTTGTTTGAAAAGTTACTCTGAAAATGGGAGAATCCGGCAAAATTTAAACTGATTTCTTCGATAACTCACGATTCGAACGATAGATTTGCAGAATTTTTTTTTCATTTTGAAAGAAAGAAGGAAAGTCTAAAAGTCTTTGTTATGGTCCTTTGAAAGAAAGAAGAAAAATCTAACATAGCTTGGCAGGTCTAACATAATCATCCTAATTCTGAGATTAAAATCGAATCGAAAGTCATTCGATTTCAGAGCCAACTGACATTCCAACTTTGGATTTCGATTGGAATCCGTAATTTTGTTCATTTCTTTCGGCACATTCTCAGTTTCGATTGGATCGAGTTAAGTGTCAAATTTTATTCAAGCTTTATAAAAAATTGTAAGTTCAATATCGAAAGATATGCCTGTTCTTTGCTTTTATCATAAAATGTATGTAAATATTTGCAATCAAAATGGACACAACACGTATTTAAATGCTGCCTTATTAAGCCGGAAACTTCCAACAAACGGAATACCAAAAGCAACCCTATATTTCGTCGAGCGAATGTATATGTACCTATATTTAAGAATTAAAATCGTTTAGTAAACGTGACAAATTTGACACATTTTTCTTGACAGTTATACGTCTTTTTCTCATAATTTTGTCCTTATATGCAGATTTTCGCCATCATTCGATTGTAACGCATTCAAGTCGCAACATTCCCCTTAAATGATGCATTTCATTTTTCTCGTAGTATTTTTCGGTTAAATTTGATCGCTTCTTCCACCAAGAATACATAAATGCCATCTTTACTTAAATTTAAACCAACAACAATTGACAATCTGGCAGTTAAATATTTATATACAGCTGATTTCGAAAATAAAATTCATCCAATGCAATCATTCGATAATGAACTTCTTTCCCTCGAAACTTCGAAAGCGAGAAGTTCATTCATTCGCCCATTCATTCATTTTCAATTGTCCGCTTGTCCATTAAGTGGGTCGCGGGTGCAGGTTGATCAAGTGGACCCTCCATAGCTCTCGATTCTCCATCATCGACTCTAAAACATCATGAGAGCAGTTCATTCGAGTGAAAGTTTTAAATTCAAAGAATATTCGAATTGATCGAATTTCAGAATAAGCGTGAAGGTCGCAAAATAATGACAACGGGATGACATGCTCTCAATTCATTCGATTGCTTCATTTCGAAGCTTGACAATGCAGTTTATGTTTATGTTCCAAACAAGATGTCATGTCGTTCATATGTCGGCTTTTGTGAGCGTCAATCGCAAGTGGTCGAAAGTCTTGTCTTTTATCGCCCAAGACGTGTGCCGTCGTCTTCGCCGTTTAACAGTCTGCAGAAAAAGTCCAGAAAAAAACACGTTGCCATTAATTTGATCAGTAAAATTGAAGGTAGGTAAAGTACATAATGCTGTACTAGGTGCTGAGGGAAGAAATTGTCACATGTTCAACCCTCGAAAGAAATTTTCACTTAAAAAAAAGTTTTGCACCCATTGAAAAAATTGATCACCCTTAACTCCTAACAAAAGACACTTTTTTTTTATGGAGAATTTTTCAACTTGAATGCGTGACAATCAAATGATGGCGACAATATACACACAAGGATAAAATTGATGAGAAAAAGACGTATGACAAAGATGTGTCAAAATTATCACGTTAAATAGACGAATTTAATTCTAAAATGTAGGTACATAATTATGCTCATTTTCAAAGTCATAAATTAAAGGCTTTCGCTTGATTAAAAAAAATTATCGAACATTTTCTGACTAGATGCGTTCAAATGTTCATCACTCGCAATGGCATGGCGATGCGTTGAAAATGAATGAACATTGTCTGACTAGATGCGTTAATATGTCCATCGCTTCCAATGACGATGCGTTTATTTGTTAGTAAAATGCCGGTAACTGTCAAAATGAAAAACCAAAAGTTTTACAAAGCTCATACATTCATTCCAATCATCCTTTCACCTATGTAGGTACTTTTCGTCCGCTTAAAGTGCACTGATAACAAGGGAAACTTACAGCATACATACAACATCTATTATAGGTAGGCTTTACATAGACATCTACCACTACATGTCACACATAAGAGTGTACCTACTTTGTCAGAATTTTCTTCATACCAAGTGTCTTATTACTTACCACTATGTGGGCAAAGAGACACTATGTCTGGTTGGTCATTAAATTCCAATGATGATGACAGGCACACAATCTTGGTTTCACCGCGCGCCGCCACCACTCGAAATCATATCAGCTAACGAATTTGACAGAGCCATCATCCACCTATCTACCCACCAACCATCATCATCATCATCATCATCATCATCATTGAACACAAGTTATGAGTACGAGTGTGAGTATAGGAGGGCTAGTATCTTAAGTATTTCCGTTTGGAACTCACACCATACATGTAGGAGCAAGGAAAATCGGTATTAAATTTTGTGTTTTTCTATCCCATAATTTATTTAATGGCCATAATAAATAATAATGTTTGTGTGCGTGATTCCTGATATACCTATACATACCGGCAAAAGAACTTGGATAACAATCGCTCACAACACATTAATCGATTGAAAATCAATTAAGGCACATACGTAACATACAAGTAGGTATGCATATGATATATTTACTCCACACACTAGCTATCACTCGCTTAGGTAAATGCGTGCGCTTAATAATGCAATTCAATCGAGATCCTATGATGTTGATTGGTCTCAGCGGGTATAGGGAGAAAATGTTATTATTATTACACTTGGATTGAAAGTGTGCATTAGGTGGAAATGAGAGTTGATAGCTATCGCAGTCGCAGAGTATATTTAATTTAAAGCTCGAGTGTGAGTATAGGTATACATTTTTGACACTCATAGATAAAGTTTCGTTCCACACGATAATAATAATAATAATTCCATTGTCAAGGACTTACCACAGCATGGACGAATGTGCAGAATATTGCAATCACACAATGGACGGACTTTTGTGAGGATGAAGATTTTCAATTATTATGCCAGAGCACATACAACACACACACACACCAACACACCAACACACACGCAAACAGAGAAAGGTCAATGTTTAATTGAATGTTTTTAGTTTGAAAATAAATCGATGATAAACTATGATATTGGAAGTTTGGAATTATGTGTGTCAAGGAGTCCCGTAGTAAGAGAAGTAACTTTTGTTGAATCGATTGAATATGCCAATCACATGCCGAACATGTTGTGTTCTGTAATAAATTAGAACGCTGCCGATACCCGGTCTCCCCCCCGAGGCAAGCGAGAGCGAGTAGATTGGGGTTAGTTTAATTTGAGTATAAAATAAAATTATGCGGCATATGTTAGAAATGTTGCTGCTTTCGTAGATAAAGTATCTATGGTTTTTGTTTTTTTTTTCTTAGACAGTCCCCAGATGTATAGAGCAGTACATACACAAGACTGAGGTGGGATGCGTTTATTGTATAGGTAACAAAAGTAATAAGGAGCTCCTTACCCACCTGATGCCGTCAGTAATTCTATACTTAATAGTGAAGAAGGGGCGTGAAGAACATTTTATTTAAATGGACGACTTTCCCAATGAACACTGAAACATAAAACTCTCTCTTTCGGGTTTCGTACCATTCGCCCACGCAACAGAATGTGCTTAAAAAAAAGGTGGCAACAATAAAAAAAAAAGCCGCTTTCCAGGTTCTTTTTTACGAAAGTTAGGGCCGTACTACTGATCGGGTTTAACCTTCAACATAAATATTTTATAGGTCGAAATCGATAGGTGCGGAGAGCGGGAGACTTGAGTCACTTTTTGTTAAATTGTTAATAATTTTTTTTCTATCAATGACAGGTGTAAGTAGATGCATTTTTTTGTAGTTGCATTTATCTATTTTAAAAAAAGTCTCATGGACTAAACGCAGGCGATTTTTGACAAATGCCAAATGTTTTAAAACTGATTTTTGGATCAATCTCCGAATTTTTAGACGAAATACAAGCCTTTTCTCTATAGAATTTTTATAAAGCCAAGGGTTGCAATAAGTTCATACACAAAAACGAGTCAAACCTCAGCTACAGGTTAATATACTATCAGAATCACTAGACTTTTTAGACTGAAAATGTATTAATCAGGCGCACAAAGCTTGTACACGATATGTACTCATTGACACATATATATATTTGGCGTGCTACATACCGTGTACTAGCACCTTAAAGCTATCCCGCCTGAACGTCTCCAAGCATTTGGAATAAATTGGGGTATTTCGCGCAAGTCTCCAAACATTTGGTTTGTGTAGTAGTACTAGCTTATTACCTGGCTAGCTTAAATTAAACTATCCCCATCTCAAAAAAGCATTCAAAGAGCTTTATTTGAGTTCTAACTCTATAACTCTAAAGGCACCAAGAGTGACAAAGAAACAGAAACTGAAACCGAACAGAAACCTTTTTCGTTTTATAGTAAATTCTGGTTCTGTTTACGTTGCTCACTCAGCTACACAAAACTGAAACAGATCCAGAAAAACATGGCTGCCGTCTATTCTGTCAAACGCCATCATGAAATTATGCGCCTTAAGATCACGTTTTCCACTACATAATATTCACGTGTTGTGTTTGTGAATGCTTTACCCAATTTTGTCATCACCACCAGCACCTACCATTTCGACATTTCAATTATCAGTGTCATCGGCTGAGCAAAGATTTTACCTCAGAAATATTTTCAGCTGTATCGCCTAAAAGTTGCTGCCTTTTGTCGGCTTTAGTTACAGAAAGAGTTGATGAACTGCTTTGAACAGCTCTGAATGTGCTTTGTTAAATTTTGAATTTTACGACAATACCGATTGTCATTGCCTGCATTCATAAACAACGTTTTTTTTTTTTTTAAGTTATCTCCACCGCCGACCATTTAGCTTTGACTGGGAACCCATTACCGTATTTCCTTGTTGGCCCCTGCATGCTTGTGTTCGGCACTTGTAGCCATGGGTTTAGCTTTGACCAAACTCTATTTATTATATTTCTTTATTTTTCATTATTTGTTTTTTTTTTGTAAGTATTTTCATTTGCTGCAATTTTGCATCAAGCATGATGAGGAATTTTTCTTCAATAACTAATGATGACTGTTTGCAGTTTTGACGCTTAAATGCGGAGTAGTGATAGCGGAGAATCGAGAGTTACGAAGGGTCCACTTGAGTAACCGACATTCGCGACTCATACCTAATGGATAAGAGGGCCATTGAAAATGGGTGAATGAATTTTGACGCTCAAATGCGGAAGCAGACAAAGTAGTCATTCCTAGTCTAGTCTTCCTACAGTAGCTATTAAACGTTTGTTTCATCCTGTGTTAAGGCATTCTCAAACCAAGGCAAAAGCGGGAGCAGCGGCGGGAAGTAAATACATGGCGATGGCAATATAGTCTACCGTTTCCTGCGCGAAATTCGCTACTGCTTTCGCATTTTCGCGTTGGTTTGAGCATACCTTTAGACGCTTCAAACTTTCAGACACAAAAAATACTGATTGTGGACTGTTGTCCAAGTCCGCCTTTCTTTACGTGTTGAGCTAATTGTCGATTTTTCCTAGGACTCTTAAACGATAATTTTATAAAATCCGACAGTAATTCCCATCACCGTAGTTGGCTTCGAGACATGTGGTATGAAAGGCTCATTAGTCGAATATGACCACCATAAGCATCAAAACATTTAGCGAATTGAAGATCGATTTTCGAAATAGGATTAAATGGCAAAGAAGTCAGACAATTCTGAACGTAGAAAAAAAAATACAAAAATGACAACACTCTAGTTAAATCGCTTGAAAGATTAAAAAGTCTAAAAAAAACACCCCCTTTGGGTCTGTTGTGACAGCCAGCCTGTACTAAAGATTTTGCCGATTTAACTCTTAACAAGTAAAAGTATTATCATCGGCCTGGTCGATGCTTTGATCCCCTCCACTGCATAAAAGGCATGGAAAATGTCTGCCATGCGAGTCAGTATGTACTGTGACTGTACAGACATGGGTCTAATATTGGTTTTGTATGAGAGGTACCAGATGTTATATCTTGAACAAACGACATCCGTCCAGTTCTATAGTTTCGTATAAGTAAAGTTTTATTTTATTAAAACTGACATTTTATACAAAGTTAGCATAAACTAAACTTCAAACAATTTATATAGTATTTCGAGATACTACACCAGACAGACAAACGGACAGACTAACAGAAAGGCGTACATGGCCAAATGGCTAAATCGATTCAGAATTTGATCCCGATTCTGAATTTATAGCACCCTTCCTGTGGAGGGTATAAAAAGCGTGGCAACTCAAAAACGCTTGAAATTTTATCGAAATTCTGAATTAACTTTAGACAATAAAATATCCGACAAAAATTTTGTTTTTGTTCGGATGAAATTTTCTTAGACTCTTTTAAGTCTACAGGCGTCCTTGGATTTCATCGAGGCATAAAAGCCCGTCACATTTATATAGACATTTTTAATGACCAGGGTCTGAAATGACCATATAAAATTGACTTAATTCCACCGATGCGGAATGCAGTTGGCACAACAGGTCTATTTAGGCTCCCTAAGCCATTAGTTTGTGCGAGTTCTTGTACCTTTAGCGACTGAATTTTGAAAATTTCCCCAGACAGTACCTACTACCTTTTGTCATTTGACGAACGTAATTTCCTCCATACAAATTATTATCTATTGCGACTTAAAAAGTTTTAAAAATTAAAATTCAAGTATTAAATTATTCACAAGGTCCATAATCATCAAAAAAAATCTTGGGAAAAAGAGCATCTCGTGTAATAGAAACCGGCATCCCTTTTAGCCACCAAAAATATTTAAAATAAAATCAGCCGAAGAAAGAAGAAAAACATTTTTACGGTCGTTAACATTTCGGATAAAGTGCTACCATCAAAAACGTTGGACATGATTTGCCCTCTGAATTATTTAAGACGACATCAATTATTGCCAAATATTTAAAATCAGACTACTGACTCACCTACTTAATTTTATTATTTAATTTAAATTCTCAATCATTTTGTAAACCTTTACTTTATATGGAAAACAGGTAATTACAACTCACCTAGTGGTAATTACTTTCTGCAATTTAGCACCAGCCGACATTAGGTTATTAACAAAACGAACATCCTGCTGCGAACACTGACGTAACCTTATCGCTAGTTTATCGTACATGTATTCAAATATTCCTTATTGACGAGGTAGTCTTCGTTGTGTAAGGTACTCACCCTGAAAGGAGAAGAAAAAAATAAAGTTAATTCAAAAATTAAAAGTGGTATCAAGTTAAAATATCTGCCATCATCATCATCATCATTAAATTTGTTTTTTGTTCTTTCGTTTTATATTCAACCCTTTAGAAAAAAAAATAAATTAATCAAAATTTACTATGCATACCCCCACAGGAATGGCGAGTATAATATTAATAGGATGCCTCGCCATACTTGGTATCATCATAGCAATATCCTTGTTCTTGGCTGGCGGTTATTTATGGTGGCGCCACAAACGGTCCCAGCTGCAGTTCATAGAGCCAAATGAAGATGAAGACTCCAGTAACTATAGTATGCGGTAAGTGTAAGAAATAATTAATGGGTGTATTTTTGTGTGTTCTACAATGACTCTTGTGTTTCATTGTCTCATGGCTAAATTACGAGAACGGGACATGCTTTATGCCTACAAGTACAAATCCGTCCGCTTACACATATAATTTCTTTTGTTTTCGTTCGTTCGTTCGTTTTTTTTTACGTGTGGAAATGGAGACTCTCGTGTATAGTTCTGAGGTATGTAGTACACTTGTAAGCGAGATCATTCGCCGGTCTAGTGTGCTAAACACAAAAGCAAGTAGAGAGCTATATGAAGAGCTTTTAAAACGTTCTAGTGCAGAAACAAAGGAAACAATCGATGCATTGTTGGACTACACACAGCAAGAAGGTCCTTTACCAGAAACACAATGTGTGTGTTGAAGGGGATATTTATGCAATAAGAGGAAAGACCATTGTGATTATTTTTCAAGCGTACACTTGATTTTAGGAGGATAAACGCTTTCAACTTTTCATAAATGATTGTTAAACATGCTGTTTTTTTGTTTAGAGCACACTTGTGTGGATAAGATGTGTTGGCTGAGGTCGAAAGATGTTAATGCTATCTGAGCGAAATGTGTGCAAAGCCTTTCAATAATCAAGTGGTTATCATAATGATATCAAGAGTACCTAAGGTAGAATTTCAAAAGACGTCAAAGTCACACTCGAATTTGTATGGCAATGAACTTCAACATCGAGTAGCAAGTCCATTTTTCTGTCTACTGATTTTAGTCTCAATTCTTTTCGGAATAAAAAATAATTCGTCAAGCGCCAATGAGCCGTGAATTAATGACTTCATTCTTTAGAATTTAACGCAATTCAAGAATTTTATATAAATATTATTCATCGTTCTATGTTTGTCAATTTTTTTTAGTCAGCAGCCGGTTCGACCCGAAGAGTTACTACTTACACCTAAAGTATCGCAAATTCATCGGGTGATTAGTGTTCCGGTTCAATCCCCGCAAAACACAAATTGCACCTCAAGTTGGTTCTTTTATTTTTACCGCCCGCTTCTTGCAAACGTCTGTCAAATAACTGAGGGTTATAAATGTCCTTTCTGGAGCAGTTCGGAAGCGACATAAAATTCTAGATGCCTTACATTTTTCCATCCCTAGATTTTATTCAATCACAGCACCACTGTAACTGTACCTGCAAGCCACATCAGTGTCAACTTTCCAAAGATATGGCATTTTGACAAACCATTTTGTCTATTAGAGCTTGTTCTCTTACATTTAGTGGCTTAAAAAATTCATCCAGAAAGAACACAAGACCAACAACGTCAGTCATCAGTGGCAAGAATGTATAAAATTCCCAGTAGGGGTAGGTACTAAATTACCATGGTTGAAAAACGTTTTATTGATTCCTACAGCTTCTTATGAAGCATGCTACAACATTCATCCCCGGGGGCTGTGAGCTAGTTTCATATACGTTCTTCTTCACATTTCCATGCAAATCTCACTGACCTACATATGTCATATGAATCCCCCCAGCTTTTAATACCAAACAGATGATGATCCTCATCATCTAATTGAAGATGTGCATCTAATTGGGGGTAATTGGATAATTTATTTATTTATTAGGTATCTACTCGTATATCTGCACAACTCATTAGTTATGCATAAGCATGAATGTACATCAGCCATTTGTGTATAGATTTTATTACACTGAATTATACAGGCCAAATGATGGACAGATGGGATGAGCTTGAAGGCGAAATCTAGGATACAATGTCATGAAATAATAAGCAAATTAAATTTTAATCTAAATTAGAAAAACTACATCTTGACATAAAAATGAGACATAGAGGTATTGTTGATAGGGCAGAGCAATGTCCAACGAGCAACGGTGTCTCAATTTATGAAGCCTTGAAGGTATATTGCTGGACGCTACCATTCCATTCGTCTCATAAAAAAAATCTTAGCACAAACGAAAGGTTGTAAGAAGCGCCAAATACTTTTATAACCTCTTTATCCTCTTCACCTGATTTGCATTTAAAAAGAAACCAACAGATAAAACAAAAAAAAAAAATAGGTGGCGCAACAGGCGGTAGACACCCTAGGCCTAGCTTCTCGCAACCATTTTTTTTGTGTGAGTTTCTATTTTTGGGACGAATGGAAGGGACCTACAATTTTATGCCAAGTCCGAACGGCTGAATTGAGAAGCTTTTTCATGACAGTCATACTCTCGGATGTTTGTCAGACGTTCGCGAGAGGTGCCAACAGATGGCACAACTTATATCAAATTTAACGCACGATAAATTAGTCTTAAAAACCCAAATCAAAAAAAAATTGAGGACAGCTGAGGTGCAAACCTTTTTTCCAGCTTGCTGCTTTTTTCAACTTTCGGAAGTAGTGTACAAACGTCCATTGGCGGATTTATGTTTTCAAAAGTGAACAAAATTATAAAAATATGAAACGTACTTGTTTATTGTTTAATTTTTCATAAACAAACTTTTAAAAACCCTCATTGTTTTATTTTTTATCTTTTAAAAATAAAGTCACCCAAATGCCGGCCATTAGGCCCAACTCACAGGGAGCAACTGGAAAAAGACTGATCAGCCATGCGAATTGGCAACTAGTTTGCTTTGAGTCATACTCTGTCTCTGTGTAATCAAAAATGGGACGACGCATACGACTCTACCGGCTGAAATCTCGTTTGCGGTTCACAAGAAGTTTGTAATTGTTTGTAACCAGTCGTCTGTTGATTTGCATGCCAGGCTGCCTATTGATTTCAGTTTCTATGTTGCTGGTGGTGGAGGTTGAAAAACATAACGACACTGAATTTTATTGGTGATCTGATGAGTTTCCTCGTGGGTAGAGTCAAATCATCGCTGAGTCGTGTAACTGGTCTGTAACCCGAGTTACCCCCTGTTGGAAACGGGCCATCGTATTTCGTGCCACACGCTGCAGTAGGCTTTGCTGGATGTCGTGAATTTCACTGCGGATATTTTCCTTCAGCTCATTGCGGGTTTTTACTATGGACTATGAACGGGACGATTCCAAACCCGCTGATAAACTTCGTGGGAAATGTTTACGGAACAAATTCCTGCAGTATGTACAGTCTTGCTGAAACCACATGTGTGACGAGTAAGATGGATGTGCTCGCAAATTTCGTAAGAAAAAATCATGAAAAGGATGAAATTTCAAATCTTTCTTTAGAATTTCGTAAGCATTACTTTTTGAGAGTGCAAAACCGTCTGCTCTCTTCTTCACTGAGACATGGGCTTTCACGCAAACTTCCTTCCACCACCACCTGAATGTTATCGGTGGTCTTTGATATTCTGCTGGGCACTGGCTGAGAAGTGTTTACAGTTGAAGAAGTTTCGCGGAATCTTTGCACCCGCGACCGAATCAAATTTGCACTTGGTCAATCGCTAAACCGCTGAATATTGTAAGAAGAATCGCCACATTTAAAAAACAGCTCAATATCAAACGGAAGATACTCTCCTGACCACTGCAGCATTTTGACTGAATAACCACCCCCTCACAGCATTTTAAATTTTTTGAGATATTCGCATTTGGAAAACATAAATCGGCCAACGGATGCGATGCATTCGTTAAAAAAATAAAGGAAATAAAAATTATTGTCCTTCAAGCTGTTCTAAAACCATCTAATATAAGCTAGCAAAAAAAAATCTCCCAAATTTCGCCATTTCCTATTCCCATTTCGCCTTAAAAACACTTAAACCTCTATTTTGTTAAATTTAAAATAACAGCCTCCTTTTAATCCCTGTCCACGCAAAAGGTGTATTCAAATGAAATATGATTTCGTCTATTCATCTTTCTTAGCTTACCGCACTCAGCCACGCAAGAAATCCAACAGGAACAGTCAGCACAACCAGTTAAGCCTCCGCAACAGACAACACCAATACAAAATAACATCAATAGAAAGCTAAACGGATTTCTCAATTTAAAAACTCCACTGATCGGGTAAGTCGAAAAGTTTTCTTTAATCGAATTTTACAATGAGACTTGTTGATTTTTTTTTTAAGTTTTTTTCTTTTATTTTTACTTTGAATAAAAAATTTTAAGCTTCTCTTCACCTCATTTGCATTTTGTCAATTTTCTCAATCAAAATTTACTTTTATGCCTTTAATACGTATATTTTAATCAGAAAATCAGGTGATCTGGGAAGCGACAGCATGACAGCGACTTTCCTCAAATCCGCAATTACCAAAATCCGCACTAATCTCCCGTGAATTTAAAATCCCGATTAATCGCTTAATCGATTTAAAAAAAAAAACAAAAAAACAAAAAAAAAAATCGGATTTCTCTTTGAGTCGAAGAAGCATTATTGTCCTTTCAAATCCTTTCTCCCTCCCCCTTCACCTGTGCTCTGCTCTGTGTTTCTATTAACTAAATTGAAAACATTGAAGGATTACTAGAACGACTACACATTTTCGTAGAAGTGTGATTTCAAATACACACGTGTAGATGCCAAACACGGTGCTTAATGTACAGACACAGAGTTTCCAATCATTTTTAACGAATTCCAAGAAATAATCACTTAGAAGTTTAAGAGATTAAAATGGCATTCGAAGAAGATGTAGCTATGCCTCCTTTACAGTCCCTTTTTTTGTGATTAGGTAGCGTGAAATTTAAACTCACATGCGCCTCACATACAGAAAGGTATAGGTTAGGCACTTGCTGTAATTCCTCTGGGACACTTTTACTCTCATGAATGAAACAGATTCTCGCATCATGATGGGTGATGTCACTCTCCTGGGTATAGAGTCAATTTTAAGCGAAGCAGATTTTATCGAAACAGATAAAATTCGAACGACACGGATATTGTTCTTGCTTAATTGATGGAAGTGTCTTTTTGAGTTGCACATTTAACAAGAACGTGTGCAAAAAATTCGGCTTTAATATTGCTATGGTAACATCAAATGAAACGGGACCATAAATCAGTGGGATTTAAGAGGCGAGCACCAATGGTCACAGACACACGGCATTGTCCCGTGCTGTGAAAAAAAAACGTGCGTATCCTAATTTGAAATTTTCTCCAGAAACTCATACTGGTGTGTGTCTTGGGCACGTGACATTTACCGCCTTCGTATGTTGCCTTTAATAATAAGTATCAATCAGGACATCAGGGCATAACATCGCACGTAATACAATTCTGAGAAACGCACCCCCAAATGGAAGCCATAAGAAGAAGAAAACCATTTAAACTGTTGACGCAAACTCTGACTGGCAGTTTGAATCAAAAAAGTTTACATCTCTCGAAATGACGAGAGTAAACAAGGACAATGGTAACACAAACAACAGAAACAGACCCACCCGTACCTACACCGAAAGTCAAGGTGAATTCGACCAACATAGATCTGCGACTGTAACTGGAGCAGCAAATGAGGTGTACCATCAATGACGACGACGACAACGGTCCATCATCCTCGAACCGTAGATATACAGATGGATATTTCCGGAACCCGCTGTATTGCGTTACAAACACGCTGCGTTCAGAAGCAGCATTTTCCACTTCCGCTTGCTGTACCATTTAGGTTATGTACAGCGCGCTGGCTGTAGGGGCAGGAGCAGGAGGCAGGAGTATAGCAGAACTTTTCCACCTCTTCCGCTCTGCTTGGTGGCATTAACTAGGTTATGTAACGAAAGCTTTGCAAAATCCTTTTTTTTTTATTGCTCACTGGTCTTTGGGTTTTGTTTTGCTTTTCATGTTCCTCTCCCTCTCTCGGAGATTTTCCGCCTTGTGATAAAAGAGAGTAGTGCTGTTGCTGTTGCTGCTGCTGCTTGAAGGGAATACAAATCAACAGCCAGTCTTTCGCCCTTTTCCCTTGTGCGTTTAAGCGCGCCGTCTACAGGGTGGCACATAATCGGCAGGGGCTTTGGACAGGACACATAATTCGGTCTAATTCGCATAGGCTTTAAACTCTATCCAAATGGAGCGTACGTTTTCCTGAACGCCCTGTGCAACACAAGAGAGGGTGGAAGAACAACTCACCCAATGGTGGATGATGGGTGCTGCAAAGAGTGGTACATATACACTTTTTCCTTTTTCATTTTTTGTTAGAGGATATGCTGGGCGGCAAGGCCAATAAGGCCAACCAACAATAAAAAAATAAATAAATGAAATACTAGTATTAGTGGTGTTGGGGCAGAAGCAGATATTGTCACACAAACAGTCGTAAAATTACGTGAGAGGAAGGTTTTCCTTTTTTTCCTTTTTTTTTTTTTTTTTTTTTTGAATTCCTTCATAATTTTTCTGCTTGCTTTTATGCGCCACTTTGGCAGTGCTGCTATATTTCTACTATACAACTGTTGGTGCGGAGCGGCGGCGGCGGTGCGGTGGTGGCTCGTGTGTTGCTCCTGTTATGGTGATGATGATTCTGCTCCTGCCACTGTCATCGCTCTTACTAATTCGTATACACATCCAATGACGACGACGACGGCAGTGATAACCAGAGCCCCAGTATTCTCCTCTCAATAAGTTTCGAAAAATCTTAATCCAGCAGCAACAGTTAGTCTCGCGTGTTGTGGCCAGTGATGTTGATTTCTTAACTTTGCAGCACAAACGTTTGCCAAACCGAAAATTTATTTCATCAATTTTTATTACAATCCAATAATAATAATTGTTTACAAAAAAGTTTGTTGGATTTTTATTTATTTTTTTTTTAAATTAAATAATTTATCAGGCAAAATTCAATTATTCTAAACGGGGTAGTGCATGCTACTCGTTGTGTTGTGTGTTAAAAAAAAATAATAATAAATATGTGTACATGTTAAAAGGAAAAGTGAAGCTTTTTACGTTTTGAGAAGAATTAAAAGCATTTAAGGGGAAATATGAGCCCAGTTTTTCTCTGTTGTTCTTTTATTTAAATTTGAAATAATGACAGAATTTAAATTTCTCTAATTGATAAAGGCAGAGTAAAAATTAATTATAAAAGTTATATAGTGAAAGTGTATAGCGTTAATTTTGTTTAGAAAAAAAAAACTTGGAAAATCCAACCGAGAAAAGCCTTGAAGTGAAGGAAGCATTTTATTTTTTTTTTAATAGCCGCTGAGCAAACACTTGTCAGCTATTTCCTGTTGAATTTGGCAACATTGTGTGTGTTTCTATCCCGTGAATGATATTCAGGATATTGATAAAAATTAATTTATATACACTTCAAGCACACGCATCATTTACACACAACAATACCACCAAATTTAAATACAAATTAGAAATAGTTTTATACAATCGGAACACTTTTTGACTCAATGTAACAAATAGTACAAATTAAAATTCAATAATAAATATAATAGTTATTTAAAAAACAAAAAAGCATAATGTGGGCGGCTATGGCAAGATCGTTAGAAATGATTGTAGCATTGTTTGAATATTATGCAACGACAAATGGGACTGATGTTACACCAGCAAACAGGTATTTTATTATTCTATATTAAATTGGCATTAAAAACAAAAAATTTATAACACGAGTTTTCTTCCTTTATCAAAAAAAAAAAAATAAAAATAAAAATCAGAGTAAAGAAGGGTGGTTTCTTCTTTTTTTGATTTTATAAATTTTTGTTTAATTAAATTGTCCTTTGGCACGTTTGTCGTGTGAAAGTATTTGCGTGGCAGTGACAATCAACCCTTAGGCCACCCTCCAAAGAATTTGTTTTAAATTCATACAGTCATAGCCACTGGAATGCTGCTGCTGTAAAGTCATGGGCATGGCCAGAACTAGAGCATTTTCTGAGTGATTTATTAAAAAAAATATTTGTATTGTATATGAAGAAGAAATTCAATAAATTTTATTTATCGAAACAACCCCAGATGTAGTAGTGGTGTGACGACGAAATAATATTTGTCGTTCTATTTTTTTATCCTTCTTAATATTCCCTACCCATCGCATCGCCTGTCGTATGACAATCAAATCTTGTTAGGTTTCCCATTAGGGTAGAGCATTTTTCCACCAGAGAGGAGTGCGGTATTAAATTTACCGAGAGATATGTCTGTCGTCCGTGGCCTGTGCTATGTATTCGTGTGTAGCTCGAGATAATAGATGATAGTCACTTTACTTTTGTGTGTATTCCTATAGTCTTTCAAAGTGACAGGGAACCCTGAGCTGAGATGGAGAAATCCTGTTACTGAAACGATATTTACCTCTTGAATTGAATATGCAGAGAGGAGTAATATTTTGAGGCAAACTCCTATATACGCTATGGTTATGCTATGGTATGGACAATTTAAAAAGTTCAATCTAATTTCGGAGTGAAGGCGTTTTTTTGATGTCATCTTTGATGCATAGTTATGGGAAGTGGAAATACTGCTAAAGCGGGTTAAATTGTTCACACCAATTCTACAGTCTTAACTCGTTTTCCAGGGGTCAAATTGACAACAATTGCAAATAGCAATGTGTACCTTTGCGGACTACTCATTCAGGACATTTTGTTTCATCTCTCAAACTAAAAACTAAGAATGTTAGCGGTGCTGGTATTACCAAGATCGTTAGAAAAAAAAAAGATTTCCCATTCTGCAGATGTTTTTTTTTTTTTGACAAACCGATTCAATGTTAGGTTAGGTTGTATAGGGTGTGAATTCATCACAGAAGACTATCTACCATTGGGGCCATCGCCATGACTGGGGAACCTTCGCGGTCAAAACCTAAACCAATTCGCCCAAACAATTAATTTTCCTCCAGACCCTAAAAAAAGGTTTCAATTTTGCTTAATAGGCCCACTTGATCTAAATTGTCGAAGAAGAACATTTCAAGGTGTTTGCTTCTATTCTCAGCAATAGCTTGGCATTCACATTAGAGAAGATGAATAATATCCTCTGCAACATGCAAGTCTTCGGAATACCTACACGTGTCCGTTTTTGTCAAGCCTAATCTCCTAATAAGGTAGTGCTCATCACTATTTGTAACTTTTATCTGCCGAGTTTTAACAATTATTCTACAAATTTGTTCCAATCTAACAAAGCCTTTGAGACCCGTGGCTTCTAAAGGGTGATTTTTTAAGCGTTTGGTTTTTAATGAAAAAAAAAAACACAACGAAAACTAGCAAAATTTAATAAAATTTTTACTAGGGTCGATAAATCGATTCTTGCCATTTTGTTTTTGAATATTATTTCGTGTAAATTTTTACTGCGGCTACGTTTCAAGTGGTCCCTCCGGAATGTCCATTTTTGGCATACTTTTTCCAACATATCGACTGCTATCTAACCAACAACACGAGTTATGTTGTCTTCCAAGGCGGCAATAGTTGCTGACGAGAGACTTTACATATCCCCACAAAAAATAGGCCATTGAGATGAATTGCTCATCAAATTTGCCTCGCAATACATTTTTTTCTGAACACAAGTTTTGGTAATAGAATTCAATAACTTGCAAACTTTGATCGGTCGTAAGTCTATCCATTGTGAAATGGCAAAGCTATCCGAGCAATTTTTTCTATGACACGTGTCACGAATCACGCGCAAACTGTGAAAAAATCAAACTGAAAATCCAAACAGCAAAAAAATCACCAATTATATTTGACCATCTTAGGGTTTCTGCCCTATTCCTAGTTTTCTCAAGAATAATTCTCTTGGCCACGGCTATTACCCTCAATATTACAGTGTCCCGGCCATGTCCGATAATGACATTAACAGCATAAGAGATGTAAAAAACGCTACGAAAATTCATCAGTTAAACAATTTTTGGATCACTTTGACATCTGCTGGGTAACAACTTATGAAAATTTTGATTGATCTATGTTTTCAAGAACCGAAGTCTAATGAGCCAGAAGATAAGTTTTCTTCCAAAATATTGTCTGCAATTTAAGCTTAAATGTTTGAATTTTTTTCCTATGGAATCTGTACCATCAGGCAGGCGTCTTTTAGGTGGGCCCAGGATGAGGTGGTTATAACAAGTTCATAAGCTCTCCTCTATCCGTATATGGGGCTTGCCCTTTTTGATTAAGCGTCAATGGGGGAGAATCAAGAGCTATGGAGGGTCCACTGGAGCAAGCGACACTCGCGACCCACTTAATGAATAAGAGGGCCATTGAAAATGAGTGAATGAATGAATCTTCATTTACCGCATGAATTCAAAGAATGAGGAATTTTTCTTCAATCACTGATGATGGCTGTTGACAGTTCTGATTCTGATGCTTAAATGCGGAGAAGTGATGGCGGATCATCGAGAGTTTTGGAGGGTTCACTTGAGAAACCTACACCTGCGAGCCACTTAATGGATAAGAGGGCTCTCCGCCACTAGTCAAAAATTCTTATCTCAGAAGAGGGTTTCTAAAGGCTGTATCTTCGAGTTTCTGCGAATATCAAGTTAAAAAGAAATGCTTCTGTTTATATGTTTTTGAAAAAGTTTTCTTCTTAACTTTTCAGCATTATTTGAAGTTGTGCTGGAGTACCTACTGTTGCCTAGATAATCTCCTTGTGTTCATTAATTACATTTCTGTTGGTAAATCGATTTTAATATTCATTCGAATGGGTCCTCCTTCAAGAACTTTACAGAGAAATTCGATTTGAATTGTACCAACACATGTTTCCACTTCTTGCCCAAGCTCAATACCTAATGCAATTGAAGTCGCATAATCCATTTTAAATCTTTTGTTTGAGAAATAAGTTGTTCGTACTTATACTCGACAGTGTGCTCAACGAAAATACAAAACAACCAGAAAGAGAGAGACTGCTGTATTGAATGGGTTTTCTTCAATTTCCAGTTGAAAGTTTTTGAAGCACATGCTTGCGATTTGGTTCGTTTTTGAATTCCGTTTTATAATGCCATTCGAATGAAATTTATCACAGAAATATCGGCAATGCGTTGCATGTGTTTGCTTTTAAATTTTTTAGAGTATTTGTGTGTCCCATAGATTCCATAAATAGACGACCGTTTTGCCGTTTGTGTTAAGTACACACGAGGACATTCTATACGCTGCCAAAATAATTACCGGAAAGTTGAAGTACTCGTCTCAACACAATTTTGGGAGAGTGAATAGGATATGAATCTGCTTTGGTCATGTTTCGGAATGTCACATGGGATCAATTATGGGTCTAAAAGGATTCTTTTCATTTGAAAACAGAAGTGCGAGTGTATAACTGTATATCACGTTGCTTACTATACCCAATTAAATACACAAAAAGGATACAATAATTGGGCTGGTGCGGATTGAATTGAATACGCAACCTTTTAGGAATCTGAAATGAAGCAGGTGTGTCCAGTCCATATTACGAAAGAGGAATGAAATGGGTAGTGTGTGAGTAGGCGAGATTTAAGGTTAGTTTGCTATTATAAAGCACTAAGATATGTTCCCTTCCTTTAAGGTTTGTTTTCCACTGCCCCAAACCCGCACGCTAGAGTATAAATTAAAGCTAGCCCTGTGATAAACTCATGTAGATGGCAAACTCTTAATGCACCTTCGTCTCGAGAGTTGAACTAATTTTATCTAAACATTGAACAAGGATGAAAAGTCATCTATCGCAAATAATTTATTTTAAGCAACTCAACAACTCAAACGTAGATACTGATTTATCCAAGGGAAGGCGCTTCAAGTGGGTGGGTGGTCAGCTATGAGCTAATTGATAATAAAATCAAGTGCCTTAATGTACAGGAAAATATTGTAAAACATTTTTAATCATTAATGAGATTTTATTGCAAACGATAAGATATGAATCAAGTAGGTGATTTGGTAACATTGATTTTTCACTTCATAGTCAACAGTGGTTGACGTTGTTTAATTGTCAAAACTGAGGGGAATGATGCAGGGAACAAGCACGTGAATTGTTATGGCGATTGCCTATAAATTAAATGAACGATAAAATGATCAAAAAAATTACAGATTATTTCATCATTCAGATCTGACGTAGAGCGGTGAGAGTCATATTTGTACTCGTAGTGTCAAATGGAAACAAATAATTTGATGATAGCTTTCTGTTTGTCATCGTCTAACGCGGCGTTGAGAATGACGCATCAAAATATTCTTACCGCCGCGTAATAACAGGGTATGTTTGATGAAACCTTTAGCAGGGGAAGATCTTAACTGGTCGATAGCTTAGCACAAAAACTGCTTAGTTACCATAATTTTAAAGCTAACAAAATATATTAAGAAAATTGTCGATATTTTTCAGAAATCAGTTATATTTTACATGTTGAATTAATTATTGTGTGATATTTCAAAAATCTGTTTTTTTTTTCGATGGTGCTATTGACAGAACGCCATCTATTTACCTGCAAACGCCTTTGTATAACTTAAAATAAAAAAACGACATATTACTTGTGCCTTAAGCCAATAATCAAACAAAATAAAAATCAAGTACAAAAATATTAGCCATAAACCTGAACTAGTCAAGAGCTGCCGCAAAATACTCAGAACGGAGCAGAGTTTCAACAAATTGAAACTTCTTAGGGCATAAGACCACCACTAAGAGAATTATCCTCGAGAAATCCAGAAATAGGACATAGCAAAGATGGTCGGATATTCAAGGGCATAGGGTTTCAAAGGTTCTGTGGCCTGAGTTAAATTGGAAAAAATCTAAAGAATTATTAAAATTCAGCAGATCAAAGCTACGAAGGGCAATAGGGATACTATCCAGGCACTGTCTTCTAAGGAAGCACGCTAGGAGATTAGGTTCAATAAAAATTGCAAAGAATTACATGTCGCAGAGGATATTACTCATCTTCTCTGTGAATGTGAAGCTATTGCTCGTTACAGAAGGGAAAAGCCTTGGAAGGTGTTTGGAGGAGGTTAGCCTCACAAACAAGGTTCTGTAGGAAATTAATTGCACGTGCGAATTGGTTTAGGTTTTGACAGTAAAAGTTCCTAATATTAATTTTTCATAAAAAAATATTACTAAATTTAATTATTATTTAACTAAATTGGTATAACATTAAAATTTGTATTATTTTTATTAATAATTTATTAAAAATAATTGTAAAATTTAATGTTAAAGTATTGTATAAAAAAATATCTACCGTACATAAACATTTTTTAAATCGTATATGTATCTCGAAAACCATAGAAACGGTTGACCACCGAAAAACTTTCTGGCATTCTTGGTCAAAATTGGTACAAGGGGCGTGAATTCGTTTTTTTTTTTTTTGGATACAGAACCATTTATGATGAGTTAGAAACAAATCAATTATTGTAGGAAGGTGGTACGAAGTTCATCGGGCCATCTAGTATATTTTAAAAACGATTTCAGACACATGATATCTTCGGCTACTTTTTTCGCTTTTGGCAACATTTGCTTCCCATTTGTCTCTTCTAGATTCGTCTGTTTAGAATTTCGGATAAAAAAATCCTTTCAGATTTTTCTTATGTCAGAAACGTGGACAGATTTTAGTACGAAACCAAATCAAATCAATAAATCAGCTATACGTTCACGATGTATAAGCAAATTTTACACTCCTCCTCCTGAATTTGTAGTAGGTACCTACTGGTACCGCCCAGCTATTATAAAAGAGTATCCTTACGTTTATTTAATTTAATTTATAGTCTCTTGTAATAAATCAGTTTCATGATAATTAACCTTTCATATTCTCTGCACACATCTAAAACATAATAGTAATAATTTATTTTTAATAAAGTTTCACTGAACCGTTTAGGACGACGACCCAGACACCACAGACAAAGTCTCCAGGTGGTTCAAATTCGGGTGTTGAACGCGATACGGGTGGCAAGGATGTCGCGGTACTTATTTATTTATTAAAAAAAATAATAATAATAATAAACCAAACAACAGTACATTCAAATAATTTAGTTTTCATTTTGTCCGTACGTGTGTGTGTATGTTTTTTGCTTATCTATAGAATCGAAGCATTTCCATGGTTGACATGTATGTTGACAACACAGAGCCCAGCGAAAATGTTGGACAGATACATTTTTCTCTGGAATACGATTTCCAAAACACCACCCTAATTCTTAAGGTACTACAGGGTAAGGAACTACCAGCGAAAGATTTAAGTGGCACCTCTGATCCATATGTCCGCGTCACACTATTACCGGACAAAAAACATCGCCTAGAGACTAAAATCAAGCGACGCACATTGAATCCACGATGGAATGAAACGTTCTACTTTGAGGGATTCCCCATCCAAAAACTTCAGTCTAGAGTGAGTTTTTATATCGTCTCTAAAAATAAACACAAGGATTTTGTTTATTTGTACTACACGCATTTTTCCCTTTTTTTTTTAAAGGTTTTGCATTTACATGTATTTGATTATGATCGATTCTCACGCGATGATTCGATTGGGGAGGTTTTTTTGCCATTGTGCCAGGTAGGAAGAACACTATAAAAAGCAACCGCATGAATATTGTTTTTTATTTTTTATTTTTTTTTTATTATTTATGAAAATGAATAATGATAATAATGTATGTCGTTGTCGTATGTATGTAGTAAACATTTTTCTTTGTTGTGTACTATATATATATAAATGAATGGATAAACCTACATGTATAATGTACATTGACACAGGTCGATTTTGCTGGTAAGCAATCATTTTGGAAAGCTCTAAAACCACCAGCTAAAGATAAATGTGGCGAATTGTTATCATCTCTTTGTTATCATCCATCAAATTCAGTACTTACATTGACATTGATAAAAGCAAGAAATTTAAAAGCTAAAGACATAAACGGAAAGTCAGGTAAGAGGATTTCACTCAAAAAAAAAAAAAAAAGTTACTTAGTAACATAAAAAAAAAAATAGTAATAATAAAAATTTAATGATGGGCGAGTCACAAAAACCATTCTCTCTCTCTCTCAATTGATAAGCACAGTTTTTTCTCTAGCAAACAAAACAATATTTACAATATTTCAGATCCATACGTTAAGGTCTGGCTACAATTTGGTGATAAACGCGTCGAAAAGCGAAAGACTCCAATTTTTAATTGCACACTTAATCCTGTTTTTAATGAATCATTTAGTTTCAATGTGCCGTGGGAGAAGATCCGCGAATGCTCCTTAGATGTTATGGTAATGGATTTTGATAATATTGGACGAAATGAGTTAATTGGAAGAATATTGTTAGCCGGTAAGTAGTAAAACAAAAACCAGAAATTTCAAAATATTCTTACATTCTCATATTGTCTAAGATTGTCATAATATCTATGAAAACCATAAAAACAATATAAGAAAAAAAAAAGTACATGTATATATTTAAAAAAATATTTGAAATGCAATCTATATATAAATAAATAAATTAAGAGCGTCCACATTGAAACACCCACTTTTGTCGCTGTTGTAAGATTGTTCTTAAAATGCACAACAATAATGGAAAACAATAATGAATAAGCCAGCCGACAGAAGCGGGACCTATCTTAAATAACAACATTTCTATATGCATTTCCTTACAGATGGTTTCAAAAAGAAAATGTCTTTAGCAAATTGAAAAGCTTCAGCCTAACATATAAATTTTAATTTGTATCCTTTTCTTTTTTTTTCGAAATTAAAATACATTTACAGGCAAAAATGGATCGGGTGCATCAGAGACAAAGCATTGGCAAGATATGATATCCAAACCTAGACAGACAATTGTACAGTGGCATCGACTAAAGCCGGAATAAAACATACCACATGCCGGAGTGATAATAAACATTTTACACGCACATTTCCATGAGATTACTTCATTCACACAACAATACTTAAACAAAAACGTCATTATGCAACAGGTACACATCAAGGGGACATTCATAATATACATAAATTTTGCATTGATATATGTATAGATATGTGCGTGCACTCGATAACTTATAGTAGGCATTTAAACTAAAAAAAAAAAAAAAAAATAATAATAATACATATGAAATATTTATACACATAATAATATAATATTATATTTTATAATAATATATGTAATATTATATTTATATGTCCTCATTTTTATTATAGTGATAGTGATAAATATTTATATAGTGACAACAAAAAAGAAAAACTAAACGTTTAGATTATATACGCATGTATACACGTATATGCTGCCACTCTGTACAACATACATGTGTATACATGTGCATACATGCCGTAAATTTACAATAATTTTGTTAATATTGTTGTTGGTTTTACATACGCATTAAAAAAAAACATTAAACAAGGTCGAGAACAAATATACATACACATTAAATGTTTACAAAAAAAAAAAAAAAAAAAAACAAAAGAGAATACTAGAAGTTGATTTTTAAATGAAATATCTATACCTTATAATATACACAACATACATGTTTGAAAGATCTTACTATCGTTAACTTGTACTCCCTTATAAATACCGTTTTCCATGCGAGCAATATCGAAGTTCTTACCAACCAACAAATAAATATAAATTAAGAAGAATTAACAACCAACCAACAAAAGCGAAAAGCAGTAAACAGATATCCTTTGATTTGAATACACATGACCCCGAGCGCTGTCGCATCTCTAAGAATGTTTACCTACTGCTTTTGCATAAAATACTATGTGTGGTATAATTCGCCGGCGCCATATTCTTTTACGCCATAAAAACAACAAACAAAACAAAGTGACACCAAGTCCTTTACAAATTTTATCACGAAATTTGAAATCCACCATAAGCAATTGAACATTCCCACCAGCAACACCATATCCCTGATGGATTATTAAGAAAAAAAAATAATAATAATAAATAAATTATATATTTAAATAAAAAAATTAAAAATTCCACAGTTCTAGAAAAACGTTTGTTATCTCATATAGATCATATTTAAACAAGAAAAAAATTATAACGATTTGTTACATTCTGAATTCAATGTAATTATGATCCATAATGGATGTATATCAGTAACGATAGCGAAATGAGTAGATTAAAAATTAAAAAAAAAAAAATAATAAATCAATTTTTGTGTCGGATGAAATAAAGATAACAACACCAAATCAATAGCAATATTAAAACGAAAAGTAAAACAAAATGATTTTTATCTGTGTTAACAAAAAAATATAGCTAAAATCTTGTTAAAGTTAAAAAGTTGTTAATCGAAACGTGATTGCCTTTTATAACAACCTTTCCACAATTCGGAAGAAAGCATTTAAGAAAAAACAAAATAAATAAAAATTAAATAATAATATCGGAATATTATTAAAACATAGCGTTAGGATAGTGATTTTGATGTAGCACTAACAAATGCTCTTTCAGTTTATCAAATTTATTGAAGAATAGTGAGAAACTTGTTTCGAGTACGTTTATTTCGATTGACTAGAGTCTTTTGTGCCGTCGGTACAGTAGTTTTAAACAAGCTGGATAATAGTATAAACAACAGTTCCGAAACGTTATTTATTTTATTATTATTTTTTTAATTTTTGTCAGTAACTCACATTTATTTTTTTCAAAAATCATTCCACATAAAAATAAATTTACTTGTTATACCAGGGTAGCGTGTTATAAGTTAAGATAATTTGCAAAAAAATAAATTTTGATGTTTATTCCAGCAATCGTATAAAAAGATATAGAAGAAAAACATATTAGTGTTATTATTGTTAAACAAAAAAAAAATGCAAAAAAAAATATAAAACTTTGAATTTTTATTTAATTTTTTTTAATAAATGAATGAAGCGGTGAATACAATTACAATTACAAATTAAAACACTTTGGAATACAATTTAATTTTGGCACATACACAACACACAAATATATACATGTTTAATTTTCCAAAATCAATTCCAATTCAAATAATAAAACAAACCGCCATTTTTTTTCAATGAATAAGCAATAAACCATTTCCGCCACACTTTTGTAGTACAAGTTCATGTTTTTTGTAATTGATATAGACCTTAAGATACCTACTATAGACTTTTGCTTTAATTTTTATTACAAAAAAAAAAAAAAAACTAAAAGCCATTAAACATTTTTAGCCATTAAAAAATGTTTATTTGTCTCGTCTGCAGACTATGTTGCTCAATATAAAAAAAAACACCTACAATCAGAACACGGACATGAATCGCACTGAATTTGAGACATCTGGCATATTAGGTTATAAATTTAACACACAACTATACAAGTTCCATAGCTGCATATTTTTTTCTTTTTTTCGTTTAGTGTATAATGTTGTCGGTGAGCACAAACAAACAACATGAAATGTATTCAAATTTTGTTTACAATAATGCCATTTGCATTCTATGCAACGACTTATTCCAGCAGCGTCTTTCCACTTCTACTTGTAACAATATAAAAAATAAATAAAAACTATCTCAAAATCAAAGCAATTACCTTCACACATTATCCTATATACCTAATAAGGAAAAACATTCTAAAAGCAAAAATATATATATAATAATAATATTAATCTTCATATCCAATTGAATAAGAATAAAGGAATAAAAAATTATATAAAGAAAAATACAAACAAAAAAAAAATAAATAAATAAATTAAAACAAAAAATAAAAAATAAAAATGTTATAAATAATCGCCTTAAGTAATGTGCCATTAAAGTTTCAGATAGCAATCTGTAACGTTATTGTATATGCCTTAGGTTTCCCTTCAAAAGAAATAAAATTCCTGGAGATACTTCCTGGAGCAAAAAGTAAGACCTAATGTAATTTTTTTTATATACTTTTTATTTTTTTATATTGACATGTGATAAGAAAAAAACGTAATTCGCACATTATTGTTTAAAATAATTTGCTTTCTTTTCCCACTAACTACATAATTAATAATAATAAAAATAAAAAAAAAAAATAAAACTATATAAGAAAAAACTTCCTTCCGCTTTCTCTAAAAAAAATAAAAAATAAAAATGTAAGCACAAACTGTACTTATTTCTATTCTGAAATGCCACCGAATATAGAAAAACAAAACCAAAACATCAACAACAAACTGACTGTCAGAAGAAAAGGCACAGATAAAAACAAGAAGAAACTTTTGACAAAAAAAAAAAATAAATGCTCCATATAGTGGTTGCGTGAATTCAATTTCTACACAAATAACTGTGATAAAGAACTTAAATGTGAGCAATTTGTTTATTTATGAATACAAACATAATAATTAAACAATTATAATTATAAAAGCAAACAGAACAAAACTTATTGCTCACCGGCAATTTTTAAATGTTTCTCAGTTAAAACAAAAAAATTCTTCATCATATTCCGAAGAATCGCTTTAGTTTAAACAAACAAAATATTAACTGGCAATAATTTCGATAAAAATAAAAATTGAAAAAAAAACGGGAAATACAATATACACGAATAAGATAGTTACACAACATTTTCGACAATATTGAGCAAGTTAGCAAAGAATAAAAAAAATTAAAGTATGAGAATATGAAACAATTATGTGTGCCAAATATTCCAAATAAGTATTTCAATCGATTGTAGTAATTTACAAGTAAAACAAAAAATAAAATAAAAAAAAAACACATATAGGAATAATAATTAACAACAAGAAAAAATCATCCACAATGATTACTGAATTGTAAAACAAGTTACTAACAACAATTCCAATTCATATTTGCATTCTCTAATTTTGCACCAAATTGGCATTTATAAAAAAAAACAGCGCACTTTAAAAATGTTTTTCGGTTTTTTTTTCTGTGTAAGGAAAGCACACACCAACAAACACACATTAAGAAAACGAAACAGGCACACCTAGCGCTCACTTTCGCCGCTTGGATATTGTAACCCCTACGGATGTGTTACACTTGCAGAGAGTTATGATTTATGGATGACAAAAAACATTTTAAAATGCTGCCCACTACAACCTGATGTGAATCTTCAACGCACAACGTTATGTCTAAGAATTCAAATAATGACTGGTATGAGAAAAATTTAATTACGTTTTCCTACTAGTAAATGCCTGACAGCTCAACAAAACCGACAGTTAAATAACGTTGTTAATAAATTTCTAGTGAAACGGGTCGCTTTAAAATGTAACGTTTGTTTCACTGCTGAAACGAAATCGAGCCATCTGCAAAATATAGAGATTCGTTCATAAGATGTAGGACAGCCGAATATGGAATGCGTTGCCAAACAGTGGAAACCTATTTTCTCAATTCGAATTTCCTTAAATAAAAAGTGCAGTGAGACACTGTGTACACGAACTTGTGGGAATTATTGTAACTCATCAATAGCTGGTCATTCGTTTCCCCATTAAGCCCATCTATGAAACAACTGAACTTGACGACAACTCATCTATAGACATTTTATCCATTGTTAATTTTGAGCTTAGGGATAAGATTTTCAATGCCAAAATTGTGTCCCAATCCTACAAAATTATTCCTTGCAATGCTATTCAATAGTTTAAAGCCCTTTCCACAAGCCAAGTGAGCCACCCATTGCTAAAATTATGGTGGATGAAATGTCCAATAGATGAGTTGGCCTCAAATTCAACTGTCTCATATATAATGGGTGATTTTTTAAGCGTGTGATTTAAAAAAAAAACAAGGAAAAATTGCAAAATGAACATGAAATAGTGTCCACTAAAACATTTTTTGGTCCAGTAATCGAATTTGCAACTCAAAATACCTAAAGCGGGCAGCCAGAGGACAGATTCAGAAAAATTCAAACAAAAAGAACCTCCCTCCCTTGACAAATTGACATTTTTGTCTCTGGCAGCAGAAACAGAAAAAATCAATATAGACTTGTTTACGTTCCGTTGTCAAACAGAAATTTTCTGTCGCTAGTTTCTGTTTCTGAAAAAAAAAATTGTCTGTTTCTAATTCAGTTTCTGTTGCCAATGTATGGGATTCTGTTTCTGTTCTTTGTCCCTTAAATTTTTGGTCATGGTTTAACCATAATAGGATTATTATTGGAATGGGCAACGAATCCTATTAGAAATGCGTTTTCAATGTAATCGCACATTGCCTTAAGTTGGATTACTCCAATGTAATCAATCGTACGTCTCTCGATCAAGTTTTGTGGAATTTTCAGACAAAAAATGATTTCTAAGCGTTTACTGGTAGGTCTTTAAATGTGTTTACATACCAGTCGAGAAAGTCGTTCGTTTAACTTAAAATACATCGCAGCAGGAATCTAACCGAATCGTTACTATAAATTGTATTCGCAATCTTCGTATGACCATCCTAGTCAGCAACATTCTGCTGCAATGTGAATACGTCATAAAGTTACAAAATGTCACGTCTAAATATACATGCATACGTCATAATATCTACCATTAGTTAAATTTTTAAGAAACATATGTACATATGATTCGTATTCGGAGTCAGCAAAAGTTATTAAAATTATATCTACAAATTTGATAAAAAAAAAAAATAAGAAATAAACATTGTTAAAATTCCCCAGTTGAAAATTCTAAATTTTAAATATATATTGTATATAGCATATTTATAAATAAAATTTATATCACAAATGCAAGCAATAATATTTCAATAATTATTTCGGGGATATTCCTTTTTTTTAAATAAAAATGCCAATGAAAAATTGAAAACTTTTACGAATGAGATTTGAGGTCATTTCAAAGTAATGGGTTACAATATGCAAAAAATAATAATATTTATATTATACCTACTGTATATTTAATTTTCTTCGTTCATTCTTGTTAATTATTTTGCAACACAAAATTATGAAACTATAAAGCTCAATAATATTAAAAATATACTATATTTAATCATGTCTGTTTTAAATAAAAAAAAAATATTTTCTCATGTCTTTGTCAAAAGTCATTTTCAAATTGTTTGTTAAAAAGATAAAGTCTTTGTTTCATTAAAAAAAAATTACTAATTCATTCTATAAAAGAACGTCATTCTTAGAAATATAAGAAGCAGCTGAAAATCCAATCATTGTTGATAGGAAAACAATTGTGGAAAATGAGTAGAACAGGTTAACGTTATTTTTTTCTTTTGCAAGCGTCTAGAATAAAATATAATTATGTTCTCAAGAAAATAAAACGCGCGAGACTAAATGTCAGAAAACAAAATTAATAGCAATTCAAATTTTAGAGATAGATATTATCACTTATATGAAGTTCTGGTTTTCATAATCGTATAGTACTGAGACGAGTATTGAAAAATAAAAATTAATATTAGATTTTGTGGAACTACATCAACTCTCAGCATAGTTAAACACAAAATGTTCTCCCTAAATTACAAAATCATCCCTAGAGAATTTTCGCTCGTTATGTTTGTTATCCTCCGCTCACGTCCAATGTTTTGCAGCTCTGCACAATCGGAGCTTTTGGGTATCACTTGGTTCCTTGGCATATTTCAAATTTGTGAATCGACCCACACAAACTCTTAAAATATGCAACTAACATATCGACAGACTTTCTTCAAATTTTGTATACAAAACAAATCGTTTTAATTTTTATTGTATATTTAAGGAGCTGTAAAATTTGAATATCTAAACGTCTCTACTATTTCTTATAGTGGGTAAGAGCAACGCATCCCTCTCGTCATTTTCGGTGATGGCAAAAATACCACCCATTGGAAAATGTGTGCTAATTAAATTCTCTTCCTTACTAAGTGAATCATTTCTTCTTCTTTATTTTAATTCAGTCAATCACGTCAGTACTCATGTCCTAGGCCATAAACAAAATATACGCATTCGCGTCATGACAAGGAGCATACATATTCCAACTACATATAAATGTTCTTACATAGACGTGTATGAAGATGCAAAAACTAAGAAAACAACAAGTTGCGAATTAACCAAAGAACTTGTAAACTGAAAACACAAAAAGTTCGTACAATTTAGCGTTAAATAAATTAAAACAAATGAAATTTTAAACAAATTAATAAACAAAAGAAAAAAATCAATAATAAATAAAATGATGATAATAACTATTCCGTTACATTGTATTATGGAAAAGGGATTTTTAAAATGAGAATGAATGAAAGAATCTAATGTAAATCGAAAAATCAACCCACCTTAATATTACATATTTGTTATATACCTGTGTAAAATAATAATAATTAAAATGTATTTTAATTACATTAATGTTAATTAAAATAAAAAAAATGCTTATAATTAAAAAAAAATTTTAAAATATATATATCTATAAATATATGCGTACATGATGTGTACACATATATTTATAAATATTAACGATCTGTTACAATAGAATAATGGTAAAATTATAGGGTTTGAAGAACACACCCACACACACAGACACACACACAAACACATACGATAAGAAAGAACCTAAAAAATTATTCTATAATAAAAATGAATTGAATAATTTTTAAGACTTGAAAACAACAAATAAAAATATATAAGAAACCTATTTTTTTATTATTGACATAAAAATATAAACTAACAAAATTAATAATGAATAAAACTAAAAAAAAAAAACTATAATACAAAGTAAAAAAAAAAAAATAATAAACTCACTATTAAGTGTTATTATTTATAGTTACAAAGACTTTAATCACCTAGCATCAACAATTGAACTACGTGAAGTAAAAAATAAAAAAACAATACAAAATATGTCCAATTTGTTTCCTTATTTGTTAAGACAAAAAAAAAAAACAAAAAAACAATAAAAAAAACTAAAATTAAAATTCTTAGGAGATGGAATTCAAATATGCAGACCTTAAAGAATTTAAATCTATAGATAAGGTTTAGGGATTTCATTTAAATTACATTTTTTAATTTTCCTCGCAATCTTTTTTATTGTACAGTTTAAATATATTTTTATACGCAAAAACTAGATCTTACAGGCAGCAACAAAATAAACAAACCTCATGCGAGTAGAAGGGAAGAGCAATACAATATTTTAGCAAAGCCTTTTCTTTTGGGTCCTTATATTAGGTTGTACAAATAATATTATGTTGCATTTATTTTATTTTCTTATGCATAATATTTATATTAATAATATTGCACAATTCTTTTGTATTTTTTTTTTAATTATGTATTTTTATAACAAGTATGCATATGTCTTCTTTTATATATATATGTATATATATATTCGAAATCCCACCTCGCATCCAGCAAAATTTAAATAAAAAAAAAAAAGAAAAAAAAATGTATTAAAAAAAACTCGTTGCAGATAAAATCCATTTATCAACAAAAAAAAAAACAAAAGAGAGGAAACAAAATCAATAACTGTTAAAACTGTTAAGTTATCAAATTAATAAAAAAAAAAACAAGAATATCAATGTGTAGTGCTTTAAAGTTAAGTAGTGTTTAGCACTTTGAGTTACTGAATGAATAATAAAAAAAAAAAGAGAAAAAGAAAATTCTTCTAAGAAATTACCGAATCAGTTGTTTTCTTTATTCGTTTCATGATGGATTTAACAAAAAGAGAAGTAAGTATAGACTAGGCTTTTGAATATGATGGGGGGGGGACCCAGAGACCCATCGCTAGGGTTACCAGATTGAAAAGTTGTGAGTTTTCTAAGGGGGTGTTCAAAAAGGGGGGTAACGATTTTTCTTTGAACTATTGAAATGCAATCTAGCGTGTTCGGTTCGTTTTAAGTAATACCTAAAAAGTTTCTTCTCCATTTAGGCTATCTTTAGTTTTGTACTCATAATTCCATTTTGTACCTACAATATTTCACGTATGAAAAAAGTCTATCCTTATAGAAACAAGTTCAAGGATAAAAGTGAATTAATGTTTTTCGAATATCTGCTGATATTCGATTTAATCTATTTTATATGAAACTGTTTACGATGTCAGCAGACTACGCAAAAGACTAATAGTCTCTGTCACAGGATAAGAATAAATAAAAAAAAGCCATTAAGGCCAAACGATGATAAGAATTGTGTTTCTTTGATAAAATTACATTTGATTTTTTTTATTGGTTAAAATTAGCTAAGAAGAAGAACTGAAGTTTGTATGCATAACTAGTTTATCCGATCATGTTAATTATTAAAATTTACATGTTTAAGTACCTATACATATGTGTGGTGTCGTATGCGTACCACGAATAGAGAGCACATCAGTTTTTTATTTATTTAGCCGTCTAGGCAGCATATTCAAGACCAGCTGAATGCTTCAAGAAGATATATCAAGTTCGTTTGTTACTCCAGAGAAACTCATGGCTTTATGTTGTTGCCGCTTGGTTATTTTCGGATTATGTTTTTGAATCATGAAAAAAATCAAACATTAAGAACAAATAAAAAATTGCTTCAATTTGTTGGTATTGTTGGTGCGATACCCTATGATGGTGAGGCCAACAAAATAGCGACTAAAAATTTCAGATTCAATGTTGAATACCTTTGCAATTGAGACTTTAGTGACCAAGTAAAGTGTAATTTTTTTGCTGTTTGATTTTTCAGGGTGTTTTTTTTTTTTTTTTTTGACAGTTCACGCCTGATTCGTGACACGTGTCAAAGTGATGCTCACTAATCATTGCCATTTCATCATGGATAGACAACGTTTGCAAATTATTGAATTTTATTACCAAAAATCGTGCTCAGTAAAAAATGTGTCCATGAATGTGAAGCGATTTTGGTGAGCAATTCATCTCACGTTTTGCACCTGTGAATTGGCCGCCTATATCGTGCGGTTCGACGCCGCTGGACTATTTTTTGTGGGGATATGTGAAGTCTAGCCTTGAAACTGGTCCTCAGTCTCCTCGATCCATAAAAAAATCGTTTTTAATTAGTTAATTTATGTAACATTAAAATACTGGTTGGCTGAAATATCGCAACAGAAATATACCGGTTTGAAATTTTACTACAGATTATTGATAAATATAAGAACTGAGACTGAATTATTACTTCAGTTAAGGGGGCGGTTACAGCTATCAGTAAAATGTATCCGTAAAAACACGAACAAAACTGATACATTACACCATAGCATATCATACGAACTCAGTGGAAAATGTTATGGAAAAAAGGAAAATTTGTACAACATTTAGTTACCTATTTTTTTTTTGTTGCCAAACTAACAGCTAGGTTCCAGAAATCGAGTGAAATCGAAATTGCAAATCGAGTGAATTCGTTTTCAGTGTTCTGCATTTCGAGCGATTCGGAAACTCCGAAATTTTTTAGAAATCACAATTTCACTTTGTCTCAATTCCGAAAATTTTGAAATCGAAATCGAATACAGTGAAATATAGACCACAAAAATTCATTTCCGATTTCATTTCGAGTGAAAGTGAAATGTGGAACCTAGAAGTAAATTTATAATTCAAAAGCAAAATTTTACTTGTCATTCTAACTCTGTCACTCAAAAAGTAATCCTTCTTCAGAATTTTATGTTATGTATAATGATTATTCGAGTCCTCTCTCTCTGATTTTATAGAACGCAGTTGTCTGTTTGTGCATTTGTCATTTGTCTGCATAAATTAATTCTTTCAGTCAATTGTTTGGCAGTTATTTCAAATAAAATATTATCACAAACACGTTTAAGTTTTCATAGTGTTACAAACTGTCGGTCAATGTGAATACACCCTATGAAATATACAGATATCGCAGCCCACTTTAGAAAGATACACTTTTGCAGTTGCTTGCAACCTTTTTTGGCAAAAATATTCAATAATGAAAGATTGGAAATTATTAATTTGTGCAAAGAAAAAAAATAATATTTCTTGTTCCTGGAAATCATTTTTCACGCAAATATTTTGTTTTTACGAGTTCAGGCACGTAGCCAGGGGGGGGGGGGGCTTGAGGGGCTGACTGATGGAATTCCCATAAGTTTTCAGTTCAGTTGTCAATTTAAGTAGATATATCTTACAATCTTCGGCTTATCACGAGTAAATTGAAAGCTTAACTGAATCCAGACTGATGTCTAAGCCCCGGTGCACACATGCGCAGCTTGCAGTACTTACAAATAAATTGAGTGGTGTACACACACGTGCGATGACGCTTCGGCATCGCGCGTAATTGTTGCTGGTAAAAAGACTCGCAGGTTCCCGCGAGATCGCTTTCAGTACATTGTTTGTTATTGAGCACTGCACACATGCGTCAGCGCAAAAAGCGGAGAAGCTGCGGCACCTCCGTCAAAAATCGTAAGTGTGCACTGGGGCTTAATGCACCGTAGAACAGCAGTTTAACTGAAAGCTTAACTGAAACTGAAACTGAAATGACCGTCTATATGAGGCTTAATATAAATTCAAATCTATAAAAATAAGGAGACTATGCCGGTAGGTAGGTATACAGTATTCAAACGCCAAGTTCTGCCAAGTTAACTCCTGCAATTCGCAATTGCCTTGGTGTAGTTAGTGAAATAGCTAATTTCTTCCGCAACCACTCAAATGCATATAAACTTTCAAAAATGCCAAAAACACGCACCAGGGAGCCGAAAAACTCGACTTCTACGTCTTTGTGAAACCAGATTCATTAAAAGGCATGACAGTATTATTTCCTTTGTAGAGCTCTTCAAATGCATCTCAATAAGTCTTGAAGAAATACCGAGCAGAACGTGTGCGATTTTTTTCGAAAGCATCAACACTTTTGGCAGCGGTCCAAAAAAGTGATTAATTAGTAAACCTCATTGTATGCGAAAAACTATTCAATTTAACGCTGCGCTTATCAGTTTTCCCACAGAACAAATCCTTAGATTTCGTTTCTGCAATTGACCGCACAAAAGAAGTTCTGAATTCTCTTAAGAAAATCAGAGAAAATGCCGACGTTTTTTCAAGAGAGGCTTTTCAATCCGCATCCTTACTTGCCGAGGACTTATTTGAAGAAAAAAACAACGCATTCCAATCCAGAAACTTCTCCTTTTGAAGCCTATTTTAGAATCGATACTGATTTCTTGCATAGATTCATTAATACAAAATCTTAGGGGCGTATTCATGGTCAACGAAGACGTTGTATCATCGTTTCAAGCTATTCTCCCATAGGTTTTGCTGCAGTTGAGCGAGTGAAGTAAGTAAGTAAGAACACGTTACTTTGATTATGCAATTTCGTTGTCAGCTGTGAAAGCTGAGTACCCACTGTAGAGACCCAATATGTCATAGTCGATTGCTTTATATTTTTCTATCAATTGACTTCTATTTTCCGTATTTTTATTTTATAAGTGCGACTTTATTTTCATTGTTTTACATTTTATATAGTCAAGTGTTGGCATCGCACAGTGCCGATACTACATTTACTTTCTTAATTTTTTTTTTTTTTAACTGTAATACAATTTTAACAATTCCATATTATTTCAATCCCAGAATTTCTTATACAGCATTTAAGCAGAACATTAAATTCGAAATCATTCGAAATCCTTCGAATTTAATCTATGAATTTCTTATACAGCATTGAAGCAAAACATTAAGATTTCGAATTTAATCTATGAATTTCTTATACAGCATTGAAGCAAAACATTAAATCATTCGAATTTAATCTATGATTTTCTTATACGTACAGCATTTAAGCAAAACATTAAATCCGAGATCATTCGAATTTAATCTATTACTTCCTCTTCTTTTCTTTTTTTTTTTTTCTACTGCATTTAAGCAAAACGAATCGAATTTAATCTATTTCTTCCTCTTCTTTTCTTTTTTTCCTTTTACTGCATTTAAGCAAAACGGTTATATTTTAAGTTCCATTTCCACCCGAAATTTGTAAAACATTTACTTCGATTTTTTCTTTTACTGCATTTAAGCAAAACATTTATTTTAAGTTATTTTTCTTTTCTTTTTTATGCACATCATTTAAGACATTCAATTTTGATTTTTTTTATTATGCACTTCGCTATTTCACTTTTGAATTACTAATTTTTTATCAATTTACTTTTATTTCCCGTATTTTCATATTATAGTTCGACTTTATTTTCATTGTTTTACATTTTATTTAGACAAGTGTTGGCATCGCACAGTGCCGATACTACATTTACTTTCTTAATTTTATTTTATTTATTTTTATTTATATATTTTATTTTATTTTATATAGATTTCTTCCTTACGGTTTTAGCAAAGCTTCTAGTGACAACCACAGCTAGTATTGAAAAAACCCTTTCAGCTATGAAAAGGGTTAAAACAATGTCCCGAAGCGTTATGGAGAATGCAAGGTTATGATATCTGTTCATTCAAATATTATTGTGGATCCAGATAAGGCGATTGATCTCATGTTAAAAAAAAAATTAAGAAGTCTTCTGCTTTAAAAAAAATCCAAAATCCTGGCTACGGCACTGCTTATATTGTATATATCCCACGAATCGGATATGGAAAAATGAATATTGACAACTGACAGTGAATTTCTGTTACAAAAATGCAAAAAAATAAATCTCAAAATCAATGAATGCCGCTTTTGGTAAAATTTCAGAAAAAATTCTACCGCAATTTTCTTTAAAAAATTAAGATAAAATAATTTATTAAGTTCACAACTTAGAATTTGTTATAGCCTAATTTATAAAATATATAATAGATTTAACAAATTTATGTTTTTCTACTGGAAAGGGTTTACAATTTACAATTACAAATATAATTGTTTTAGTTATTACCAGAAGAAAATTGCCATATTTTTCAATGCAAAAATGTACCTCGTCTTTCTGAGCGAATTTTCGTAAATTTTGACAGCACCTCGCAAATTTCAACCGTCAATTTCTATAGATCCTATTTATAAATTTTTAAAATTGTGTAAATTTTTCTTTTGTGGATATTGGGTCGCAGTGGTTAGGGTGGTAGACTGCTGAGCGAGAGATCAAAGGGGCAAACCCAAGAAAACATACAACTTAAAGTTGTTTTCAAATGTTATACCTAGGTCTCCAACTAAAACAATTGATTGAGAAATAGGTCTAGGATATACAATTATTAGATATTAAAAATGTTCAAAAAGCGATTAAATTTTCTAAACATGTGCTCAAAAGCAAAACCGGCTTTCTACTAAAAAGGACATACAAAAATCAAACTTCAAAAGATTGTTCAACACTGACACTGGCTTTTCGCATATCCTTTAACACATAGTTCTTGTTCCTTTACAAAATGTATCTACAGCACACATGAAATATCTTTTTTACGATAGATACGAATGGCAAGCAAGTACAAGTACAATGAGGAGCCGGAATAAATAAGGGAGAAATGAAAAAGGGAAAACCATACGAAACGAAGCAAAAATCACTGATAAAAAGCAATGGAAATGGAAACTATCTATCTTCTCTTTCTACAACCACTGCAAAACATAATCGATTTAATTCTCTTGTGGCACTGGCCTGGCTGCTGGCAGTGTTGAAAATTCATCGCTGGCGTGTGGTTTGTAGTGGAAATTCCAAATTTCGCTCGGCTCTACATTCAAATACCTGTGTAGGATTATTATTTTGTTTTTCGTTTTTTTTTTTCATTAAAAAAAGTACTTTTTTGTTCCTTTTCTCGGCTTTATTTATAATTTCCAATAATTTTTATTTGCTTTGCCTACCCCATAGTGCGTTACGGTTGTTCGTAAGGGGACTGTCGTCGACACCGGTCAATTCCAAGTTGTAACCAATATTCTAAATAAAGTGCTTTAGCTTTTTACTCAGTAGACTCTAAAATCATTCCATTTTAACTTCAATAAGGCAGAGGACGTAAAGTAGGTACTATTATAAATAAAATAAAGAAAAAAAAAAAAAAATAAAACCCCGCATGTGTGCATGTAAGATACTTTCTTTTCAAGTACCTTCCTGCAGATGTTCTTTTCATTTCCAAAATTTTTTCGTACCTACCTCCTCTACGGCATTTCGTAACAAAATGTGTCAGCTTTTAGAATTGAACATTTCTTTTGCAGTTTCAGTTTACATTGAAACGTCAGTCCTGTCAAAATAGTTGAAAAACCAGTTTCCAAAACGAAAAAGAAGTGTACTCTTGAAATAAACAGCGAAAATTGTGTTTGGTAGATTTTTGCTAGCGACAAATGAGAGAAAAAAAAAAGTGTTTTGCCCAGTCGCCATTAGAAAACGGAACTGATAACTAAGTATTTGTTGTTGTTGGTCTGTCGGCATACCTGTACATGTACCTGGATTTGTACAATCAAATCCCTCAGTGAAGATTGATGTGCATATTGTAATAAATCGAATCGCATGTGATTGTTGATGAAATTCACAAAACAGAGAATATCTTCCGAATAGTGGCATAATCAATAATTGAACTCAATGTTAAATAACGTAACGCCAGCTTTATCTAATGTCAACAAACTCGCCAGAGACGCAAAAAGTTGCCTTTTATTCTTTACCGCGAGTGCAATTGCTGTGAATTGGTCTTAACTTTAATTACCCTTTCATTTTTGTTATAGAGTCGGATTCGTGATGAACATGAATAACGTCAGTGATATACCCGTTCCTGACCCTGGCTCAGTGGAAAAGGTTAGTAGTTGAATGTAAAATTGCACCTTTCGCTTAAATTTTTTATTAAAACGCCAGCTAGCGCCCTTATCAACTATTCTTTTGTGTACTATATTCTCCCCCAAACCCCACCCTTCCAAATTGTACCTTTATCCTTTTTATTCTTGTGCTACTAACATGCTACAATTTTTGCACACAAATCATATTTCCAATGACATAATTATGCATTCGACATTTGAAAATGAAGAGGAAAAAAAAAATATAACAACAAAACTACTCTTACAAAATCAAGGATTACATATCTACATCTAACGCCAACCATCCATCAAGGCTATCCTTTCCGTTTTGCTGTTGAGAACTATACCGAACATAATGCCTACTTATGTATGGTTACTCGGTTTGCGTAATGCTTATAAAAAAGTTACATGTTTGCAATTAATTTGTATCGCGTCGTTGAAATTAAGGGTAGCGCTCTAGAGGCCACACAATAATTATAAGAAAATATTTACTCGAAGATTGAGGGATCTTTGGAAGTCATCAACTGCTGGTGGGACGGAACTTTCGTATGCATTTTTCATTTTAAATTTTTTCTCGGTTTCAATTTATTCGATTGTGTCAATTTGAGATGGCATCAATTCGAATTGATGAACACTGACTGGTGTGAATTCTAAATATCTATCTACATGTGGAAGTATATGGTGGGCCAAGTACAAGTTTCTTTTTGAAAATGCAATAAAATGAACAAAATTTAGTTTTTTCCATGTATTGTAGCTTTATTAGTAAGAGCAAACATTCCCATTATATTTATGGAATACAACGTCGTTCAAGTGGCTGCCTCGGCTGGCTTCGCAGTAGCGCATTCTGTCACACCAATTTTCCAAGACCTTGTTGATGATTTCGGGCTGTAGCTTGGATGATATTGGCCTTAAGTGCTTGAATGGTTTCCGGATTGTTGGCATAACATCGGTCCTTCACGGTTTCCCAAAGTCCAAAGGGGTCAAATTGCAGCTCATAGGCGGCCAATTGACATCGCCAAGACGGCTGATAACACGATTTGGTGCGCAAAACATCGATTTTGGCATGGGCTGTGTGGCATTGCGCGTCGTCCAAATCCATGTCTTCAATTTCAGTAACAAAAAAAGGTGGCTCTGTAACGTCCACCGTTGACCGAAACGTTCTCATTGCTGTTGAGATCGATGGCGATTTGATGTTCGTGAAAACGCACTGTTTGGGCTACACAGCACTCACTTTGAAACGTACAGCATAATGTCCGAAAATTATATTCTAGAGTTTAAAGCCCTTGAAGCGAGCCACATACACTAACTTGAAGCAATTACAAGTTTTGACAATTTGTTACGTAGTCGTGTGTTGACCAACGCCGACACGGCCAAATAGCAACATAATAAAATATAATGAATACATTTTTCGGCAGAGGAGTTACGTAGATTTTTCTTCTGTTTTTGTAAGAAGGATTGAGAAACTGCCCGCGTTCCATTGACCGCTAGATGACTAGCGGCATGCCAAAATCCACATAAAAAAAACTGACATTTCACAATATGTGCTGGAGCTCCAGCGCAAATGCTGAAATGTCAGTTTTTTTATATGGAGTTTGGCATGTGCGCTAGTCATCTAGCGGTCAATGGAACGCGGCCATGTCTCTGATGTTTGTCATAGAGATGGTTAACTATGAAACCTAAAACTCGTCCATATGCCATTATTGAGCCCAATTACATTTATCATACGATACGTGCTTGTGGGCCTCCTTTCGGACCACGTCAATGTAAAAACTCAAACTCAAACTCATCATGCCTTTCATGATGCTCAAAATTTTGAAAAGTTGGAGCTCCATTTAACGTGTTGAATTGTTTGCGGTTTATCATTATCGGTGATGTGACTGAAATAGCCCTAACTGAAAAAATCTAGTGCCATGAAATCGCAAGATCTTGGTGTCAAATTAGCTTTGAAACGAGTCTTAAGGTACTAAGTGACAAAGAATAGAAACAGGAACAAAAACAGAATTGGGAATAGAAAATAATGTTTTTTTCAGCAACATAATTTTGCGACAGAAAAATATCTGTTTGACGATATTGATTGTTTCTGTTGTTGCCAGTGACAGAAATGCAAATTTATCTGTCATCCGTTCTGTATGCCTTCTTTAGGTATTTTGAGTTGCAAATTCGACTACTAGACGAAAAAAATGTTTTTTAGTGGACATCATTTTATGATAGCGTTTGACAGAATAGACGGCAGTAGTGTTATTAAAATAATTGTCCTAGGAAAAACCATACCAACACTGGTTGGGCAAAATTGAGTTCGAATTTTGGTATTTTTTTTTTTTAATGATGATGAAACGGCAAACAATACTGAGTGTGCAAGGTTATTGACTAATAGCACCAACATTATGCGAAGAAAGAACGTCCAATCGTTCTAACAAGCTCTGTGTGTTTTTTTTTTTACCGCTAAATTGACACAAAATTGTCCACTTTTTCGTCTCAATTCTGAACCAATTACGATTAGGTACCCATTAAAGGTATATTTGCCGAAATTTTCGTCTGTTTTGAGATGTGGAAAAACCAAATGACTTATCATTCGGTTACCTGAAATAATACCTACGAATGGAACTCAAAAATTAGTTCTTATATGGACTCCCAGCCTTACTAGTTTTTAGACAGCCATCCCGTTGCCGGTCGGCCAAGTCAGGTATAGAGAATAGTATTTCGGTTTTCCAATATTATTCACAACATTTTTAAAGACAAGATACAGATATATATCTGCACAGGAAATTGATAATTAAAATGCCTCAAATATTGCTGCAATATAATCTCGATTGCCGTATGTCGTAAAGAGTGTATAGTACCAAAGGTAAAAATAAGAAAACTTGTACGTATGTCTAAAACCTAGATAATAATTTTATTTTCTCGTGTTTATCTTTCTGAAATGCTATACTAGCATGAGAAGCTAATAAAAATTGAATGAACGTATTTACTCTTAGATAGTGATCGTGCAACGTGTTAAGCATCACGTTACGTGCATACTTAACATTTTGTTAAATGGAATTTTTTTCGGCATAGTTATGATAAAAAAAATACCAGTATTAACGTTTAAAAATGCTGACATGAGAAACAATGGATTTTTTTTTAATCCATACTCAGATTTGAAGCTATTTCTGACATTTTTATATCGACCAGGAAATTTGCTGCCAAGCACTTGTGAACTATTTTGGAACATATTTTTGATTTCGTTGTATTGTAAAATATAAACAAAACCATTGTAGACGTCATTTACAAAACAGCGGAAAAAAACAAAACGCGATAATGGAATGCTTCAAGAATATACCTAGACCACATTGCGTAAGAGTTCTATTGATAGAAAATATCTACTTTTGTGTATTAAATACCATAATTTTGAAATAAAGTACAAATTTTCGATTTAGATCAAGTGCAAATTAATACTAATGTACGCTGATCGATTATATTGTTACTAAAACGAATATAACTATGTTAATTAAATTGTCTGTTATAGCAGCACCTGCAATGTTTTTCTTGTTTAATTTAGGTCATGGTTTTATATTCATTCTAAAATCGCCCCCCATTCTCATCACAAGGTGCTGTTTTATAGACCAAATCTCATAATACCCTTGACTTACTGCAATTAACTATTTTATATCGACTCGTTTGTAAGTTGTGTGCTCGACAACAATCTCCGCTTGGATAGGCATCACACTCTTGGACTCGTGATGTGGAATTTTTTTTTTTAATTTAACTGCCAATAGCTATATTATGAATGTTCGTTATAGATTTGGTTGTGGTACAGATTGAAATGACAATGTTGTTAATTTTGAGTAAGCACAATCTCTCCAACAACGCCGCGCGAACAATTGTCATTAATCAGAGAATATTTAAATTCTCATTAGGGTGAAGTCTCGCTTCAGCTATATTCTTATGCAATGCGGGGTAGTTAAACTTTAAGAGAGAATTAAAAATAATTGACTGTCGTTTTCTAGTCTTTTATGACCGCCAATGTATGGAAAATTCAATCTTTCATTATTATTAATGTCGTTATCTTTTTATCATTCTACATATTAGGAGTACTACAATAATTGCTTGGTTATATCTACTATACAGACACACAAGCATTATTGTTGTAATTTTTTTTTTAATTAAAAAAACACGCATACAAATTCATTGAAGAAAATTATTTCATTCCATGATCATCATAATTAAGCGAACGAATTTTTATGTGTTGCAAACCAATCATAAAATCATTATACATTGTCTTAATTGTCAAAAAATTGTAATTTTTGTTCCATTTCCACTCATCGCACAACATAGCTACTCCATTTTCGAAAGTTGCATGCACATAATATTTGGGATTACATATTTACAAGATAGTTGAATTTTTGAGGACATTTTTCTTTTACAACAAATTTTGGTATGCCAGACTAAGGGTGCGGAAATACCTGTTACTGCTTTTATTATCTCGACAGCAATAATATTTGTGTGTTCAGTCATTAACTAAATGAAGCACAGAATACAGAAATATGTGAAAAGATATGCAGTTTCTTCTATTGTAAAACACGAAATTGTGCTGACATATAGAATGATTTTATTTGTGGTTTCGCGGTCAAAGCGTTGGGACGGAAAGTGATACAACAAAGTGTTGGTCCTATCAGGCGAAATCAAAGTATATAGTCAGTGAAAAATAAGTAAAGAAACTGTCAAAACCTTAGGGTGTTGTTCAGCAAGATGGTGGGTTTTTTTTCAATAAACTTTTCAATACACAAATCGTTGTTATCTGTACCATTTTATTGTTATACAGTCGAACCAACATTTTTGCACAGACTATCCCAAACGAATTAAACGTGCGGTTCACTTGATTAGGCGCACAAGAGTTACGTTTTAGATTTTTTGTTTTTTGTTCGTATTATGTGGAACCAATGTGATATGTTGCCCCATGAACCTTATTGAGGCAACAATAAGTATCAACACAATCAAGAACTGATTGTGGCGATTAAAGCTTCTTGAGGCAATATGTCTTTGAATTACCTTAAAAGTATTCAGTATTTGAAGAATTGAATTTTTGGGATTATATCCAATGGTGGAGGCAGTACACCAGAAAATTTATTAAAATAAATAAACAAACCAAAATATCGCAAACAAAATTGGAGTTTTTGTTGTTTTAGACTTTTTTGCAAGCGCATCTATTCAAGATATAGGAAAGACAATATTGTTCAAAAGGGTGAACGTTATCATGTATTTATTTGTTCCTGTAAATTCAAGAGTTGTATGGATGCTGAATCTCTCATGATAACCTAGATATATGGAGTTTCTGCCAGTACACCTTAATTATTTTTCTGTTTTAAAAAATTTGTATGAATTTTGTCTCACGTCGTAAAAGTTGTCAGCTAATAATATTTTTATAACAAGGCCCCTACCTAGGCCTATCTTCTTTAAACCCTTCGCTTGGGTTAATTTTTTTTTTTTTGGAAGAATGTTGCGAATTTTGTCAGTTATAGTGGGGGCCAACTATGTAATTCGATAACTCTATAGCCAGCGCTCATATTCGAAAATCGAAAGAACCTCGAATTGTCAATTTTTTTTTTTTTTTTTGGTACTACCTAATTCTGAAGAAAATCATTCTAATATTAATGTGTTTGCGAGCAGGCTGTGTGGATTGCAGAAATCTTAAAAAAATGGGAGTAAGAAATCTGTTTATAATTTATTAAATATTATTGAGAGTATTAAAATAAAATACTTTATGCATAGGGATCTAAATGTACAAACAGAAAGACATCTCAATTTAAGATTCTTCATTAATAAATGACAATGCATTCCGACTTATCTAAAGGATTTATCCCGAATTCGTCTTCGCTCAATTTGGTCATTGCGATCCTCATTTTGTTCGATAAAAAACCAAATTTCTACCCTGTCCATGTTGATTTAATACCTATTCAAGAATCACAACAAATTATTACTATTCTTTCTTTTTTTAAAAAAAGTCTGTCAAACACAATGCGAGACTCGTTCGAAAGTCGGAAATTTTTTGGGAAAAAGTTGGAATTACTTACATTCGATTCTAATTTTATACATAGTTCTATTTGAAAGTATAATCGAATTACATATTTGGCCCCCTGGCGAGAGGTAGCGAAGGTGAAAACAACCTTAACTGTGCCACAACCTTAATGTTATGCCACGGATAAAACCTGAAACCCCACCCTTAATCACTAACCACTGGAAATTGTTCGATTATTTGCTAAATTTCATCAAAAATCTCTCTAACTTATGGCGTCGATATGAAGTTCCAAAACAGTTACCAAATAGAAATGATTACGGATATTGGGCTGATTTCCTGTTATCCTACCTGTTATATGACATTTTACTTGTACTTTATACATTATAATAATTTACTTACAGTTTTTGTTTTGAAATTCAATATGAGTAGGAGAATTACCTGAAAGAGAAGAAGAAAGAAAATTATTTTTCATTGAAAATATAAAAAAATCGAAATTAATATGTTTTCGAAAAAAAGGAAAGCGTTACAAATGCTCTTGAAATCAGCTATCAGTGCTGTTAAAAAAGAAATTGTCTTTTGCATTGACATGTTATATTATGGACTGCTGGTGATATATCAGTTCATACAAATTTTGCCCAGAAAATGTCGCCAACATAAATTAGCGCTCGTTTTTCGGATCAGAGCGAGTTAAAAGGTTGAAATTCGAATTGTTGCGTCAATATTTATAATATATGGCATTGCGAAACGGAGGCATGGAGTGACATCCATCTTGGATTTCTCCAAAGAACACTAGAGACGCCTATCGTTTTCTGCAACGACATTATCTGGCTCGAAGGACCAAAATGCAAATTGGTTCGATTAAAACTATTTTAATGAATTTTATTGACTATGATTTAGATGAAATAGAGTCAGTGCTAAGCACACTTATAGGACCTTAGGGCTTGTTTTACCAAACCATTCGTTTGAAGAAGTTAGTAAGTGAAAGAGAGAGTTCTTTACGGGCAAATTAAGTCGTCTTACATCACATGGGTTGTAATGATGGTAAAAAACACAAGAATCGAGTTGCAATTTAGTTATAAAATGGATCAAATAAACCAATATACCACATTGAAAATGTTATTTATCGCGCAAGAGATAAGCCTGAGTGACGATCGTGAATTAGGTCGACTCGAAACTATGTTTTCACGATCAATCATCTGTATTGACATGGGCATAGTGATATCATTTCGAATTAATGTCTGATTTATGGGTACTAATTTTTTTTTTTGAAATCGATGTGGCTGATTTATTGTCTGCACAATTGTTAATATCGTATACTCAGAGTTACCCCCTCTATATCTGTGCTTACTGGAATAAAAGGCTTTTAACAACTATACCGAACATACCATAAATTAACATCCTCTTGCAAATTGAGCCAAATTATGATCATTTTAATATTTGTATTCCTTCATTTACTCATTCATAGCCAAATACATTTGTGTATATGACAAAAAAAAATATGTACCTACTTACATACCTACCATATATCGAAAGAATCACAGCAACTGTGTCGTTTACCTATATATTTTAGATTGTAAATAGATTTATCTTTCATGTGTTCAAAATTCAGAATCAATGTGCTGTGCAAAGATCTTTTTGTGTGCTAAATATAAAAAAAAATATAAAATTAAAAATAATTTATATTTGAAAATGAAAAAAACAAAAACAAAAATTGAATTATAGGAGATGGACGCTACTAGTTCTTTTATGGGACAACGTACGAAAATGGTAAGCGTTCGTTAAGAAACCAAATTTATTGTAAGAGAACAGCCAACATGTATACCCCACGTCATTAATATATTATACATCAATTTTTAAATAGTTGTGTACAAGTTTGCTTTACTGTATCTTTTTTTTTTTTTTTTAATTAATGGTAGTTTATTTATCACCATATACTACCCAATATACTTCTACATGTGCATTAATTAAAAATTAATTACTCTTGACATAAAACTTTCAACACTCTCATTTGTGTATGTTTTTCGCATGGTATACTTCTAATGAACCCCTTGAACTCTCTATGTTAAAAAAAAAAAAACTCATTGTCTTGATTTCGTGTCATTCAATATTGTTAATTGTTTATAGTTTAGCACTTAAGTGGCTTTGTTATAATGCGCGATCTTTCGTCAAAGGCTGAAATATTCATTAAATTTAATAACGGTAGAAGTAATGCACAACGCGTCGTTCGTGTGTTGAGTTTAAGTGAATGCTTTTGTTTTCTACCCGTCGCATATCTATATTTTATTAAAAATCAGTTAAGACTCATCGATCAAAAGGCTACGGAATTACAGGCTCTTAGACGGTGTCATCGATCATAAATTAACAACTATATCGTGGAGGCAGATTGCCCCATCAATAAGGGTAGCTTTAAGCGACTTGTCGCGTCTATTAATCGTAGCTATATGTGTCATAGTCATACATACGATCGGATAATTTGGATCGTTCGCTGATGGGCTAATCTGAGGGTAGATCACATTATGGCACTGATCGTTTGCGAAATTTCGACAACCAATTCTAATTTTATGGATGACTTTTTTTTGCTATTTATCGGTGGTTATTTTGAATGAGGGAAAAGCGAGCAGTAACATTCACCCCTATTCTCGTTGTCGCTTGTCGTAAGCGCCTAATTTTTCATTTCGATTTTAGATCAGTGTTTGTAACATTTTTGAGGCAAACGATTTGAAATTACAGTAAACACATAGAAAAACGAAGCGAAATCGTTAACAAAAATTGGAAAATAAAATCAGAATATCGATTTTACGACAAAAAGCCACACGAATATCGTTTGTTTACCACTATGGGTTTATCTCGCATTTGGGTAAATTTCATAAGGGTGAATGTTTTTCGCTTAAATTGGGTAACAGCCCCTGACGGTTAGGAAAATTTGTCGAGTTTTTTTTTTTATTGATGTGCTGTTTGAGGGAAAAACAACTTTTATTCAAAAACTATTTGTTTGGAATTGTAACTATTCCGAAGTACACTATATTCATTCATCATTCGATTTATTCAAGTGATTTGTTTAAATTCTCCTCATACAATTCATCTTTGATGGGAAAGCATTTTATTTTTTTTCCTGTCAGAAAGTGAAAATGCTCTTCGATTCGCCGTCAATTAATCGGGCGACTACAACGCGATTAGCACAAGTCCATCAATTATTTGAATACAACAGAGTTAGTGACAACCGTGATACATATTGTTGTTGCTTACAAACTTTGTTAACCAATCGAGTCTTCTTCCCGTTTTTCACCTATCGTTTGTGAAAACTGAATGCTGCTCTCAACTTTAGCACTGAATTGCTGGTATTGAAGGTCCATCTGTCAAAAAGAGTACCTGTTGCATCCAGTCTTAAGTTTTTGTTTCACAAGATTTCGTGTCGAAAAATTCAGAAGGCAAAATAGGCCTTAAAGGCTTTATTCACTGAATAATCGTGTGAGGGTCTCAACTTTCGTAAAGTGTTTTCTTTCTTAGTTTTAGCAAATTTTAAAAGTACATTTAACAATTTGGTAAAAAGAAATTTTAGTCGAATTGTTCATCGCATAACTTTTTGCTTAGGCCTGCTCTTCCAACCAGAACAAAGAAAAAATTATTCGTCTTTCTGAGCTATATTTTTCACATTTTTTTTTATTGAGAAGCAATGTTGCTGCGAGATGTGGGAGAATGGAAAAAATAAAACTAAAGATTTGATTTGTATTTACGACGATATTTTATGGAAGATATAGCTGGAGTCGGATCTACTGGTACGTTTAGGGTCACTTCCAAATATTTGGCTAAATAATTGCCACTATAGTTTTCATGAGTGTCCTGATTTGTTTTATATGTTGGAGAAATTCTGTTCGCAATATTCGCCTTTTGGGCCACAGGCAAATGCGAACCTTTTTCAAAATATTTGCAGAATTTTGTAGAATTTGGCCCTTCTCTCGCCTCACACTGGGCTGCTTCGACATGTTAAATCGTTAAACCGTGCAGGTACCTCAGGGATGGCGATGTGCCCAATATGGTTCCCAGTCTTCTGTGATGAACTCCCACCCTATTCAACCTAACCTAGCCTATATAGAACCGATTTCTTTTGCCATTAATTCACAGCAAGTCGTTTATCTGAAATCCAGTTTGGAGGCTAAAATTTTGCTTTATTATAGTGAATTTTAAAATGATTCACGCCGGCCGGGCGCCTCAATCATATTGGGTTTACGTGGGCTTAACCTAGTGTCAAATATGGTTAAATCAAATCTAATTACGCCGCCATATTTGTGGTGGCTGGTTACACCCAGGCCTAAGCAATTCTTTTTGTTGATAATGTCAAGTATTGTCAATTTAATGAAATATTGTGTTGCATAGGTTGAGGTAGGATAATCAAAGTATTATAACCCTTTTCGTAATTTAACTTGCACCACTAAATCGAGCAATATTGTATCTATTTTCAATAACACTGCTTAAATAAAAAGAAATCTATTCTTATATACGTATTTGAATAAATTCAAAATATTTGTGATTATTCACTTGAAACAAGCTGATGGTAAGTTTTGATAAATTTTTGCAAGCTTTCTCTTTTCATCATTTTGTTCTCTTGCCTCACCGCAAATAGTTGCGTTGTTTTTGTTTTATAAACAGATTTCTTAATAAAATTATTTTATATTTCTATGCAAGCAAGAGACTAAACAATCCGGTGCTCTGAAGAAAACCAGCCGCTATCGCAGTCGATCACTGTCTGCTTCTTCAACGGATTCGTACAGTTCTGGTGAGTTTTTATAATTTTTTTAAATAATTTTTCAAGATTTGGTAGGTCATTTGGAAAAATTCTACTTTTTATCTCACCCATGCTAGTTGTGAAATTTTTTTTCCGCATTTGATTATTTTTGATCCGCGTTGACGATGGATTTATGTCAAATAAAAGAGTATCTACGTCTTAGACATCAATGCTACTGTCAAAAAAAAATCAACGGAAAATTATTTAGTCAAACAGTTAAAACCCATTTAGTCAAACAGTTGGTTCGTTTTAGGTTACGACATAATTACAATTTCAATGCAATCGCACATTGGCTTAAGCTGGATTAATCCCATGCAATTCTAACATTCTAGTAACTTGTAACGCAAACAGAATCAATGATTTTATTTCTCTAATATATAAACAGATATATCTCTAAGCCAAATAACTATCCTCGGATAATTTTCTGACACTTATAAAAGTGTTGAAAAAGAAACTCCAATTTGTACACAAAGTTTTATTGAATTTTACGTCATTAATGAATTGAAATTCAGTGTTGAAATTCTTCAACATTCTAGCAAAACTTAAGCAAGGGAAAAGTCAAAAAAAAAATAATTTGATAATTTGTTGACAGGAGAAAATTCTTTTTCCACCATGATAGTGTCAGAATTGACACACGCTCTAAACGCAACTTTCCAGTCCTAAAGTTAAGCGTTTTAGGGGCCGAATATAATTGCAAATATACATATAAACAAATCTGTAATCGTTTTGATTACACCGTCGCGTCGTGGAAAATAAATTTTGACAAATCTTCAAAAATTCGTATAGCCTATATTTTTGACATATCCTGCCTAGTACGCTTCCTTAAAATTTTTGATTTTAATTTATTAAACAGCATCCTATACTGGAAGTAGTTCTGATGAGGATGACGTTCCACCGCGCGAGAAAGTCCAAAAGAACAGCAAGGGCAGCTCAGACTTTTGTGTTCGCAACATTCAAGTTCAGCACGCTTTCGGTCGGCGCGAGATTGAAATCGCCGAGCAGGAAATGCCGGGCATTATGGCGCTACGAAAGCGAGCAAGCGAGGACAAACCATTGAAAAATGCTAAAATTGTCGGTTGTACACATATCAACGCACAAACAGCCGTCCTTATTGAGACGCTTGTTGAATTGGGTGCATCGATTCGTTGGGCCGCTTGTAACATCTATTCGACTCAAGTAAGTTCTAAACACACGGCGAATCATTGTCAAATTCGGCTTGAATTTTTTTGCAACTAATCGTTTTTATTTCTTTTAAATAATAGAATGAAGTGGCAGCTGCTTTGGCTGAAGCTGGATATCCAATTTTTGCTTGGCGCGGCGAAACTGAGGAAGATTTCTGGTGGTGTATTGACAAGTGTGTCAATGCTGAAAATTGGCAACCAAATATGATTTTGGACGATGGCGGTGATGCCACACATTTAATGCTAAAGAAATACCCTGCTATGTTCAAGATGGTCAAGGGCATAGTTGAGGAGAGTGTTACTGGCGTTCACCGTTTATACCAATTGTCCAAGTCGAGCAAATTAACTGTACCAGCTATGAACGTTAATGACTCTGTGACAAAGACAAAGTTCGATAATCTATACAGCTGCAAGGAATCCATTTTGGACAGGTTTGTAAGGTTACCTTTGTATAAATTTTGTATTATAACGCATTTTTTTTAAAATCAGTTTAAAACGTTCAACTGACGTGATGTTTGGTGGCAAACAAGTTGTGATTTGCGGCTATGGTGAGGTTGGAAAAGGGTGTGCACAAGCTTTAAAGGGTCATGGTTGTATTGTGTATATAACCGAAATCGACCCAATTTGTGCTCTGCAAGCTAGGTGAGCTATTCCAAATGATGCTGACAGCAACGCAATTTCTTTTGTAATGCAAACGTGTTTACTCTTTCAGTATGGACGGCTTTCGCGTGGTCAAACTTAATGAAGTCATCCGAAATGTGGACATCGTTGTCACTGCTACGGGAAACAAAAATGTGGTCAACAGAGAGCACATGGATAAAATGAAGAGCGGCTGCATTGTATGCAACATGGGTCACTCCAATACAGAAATTGATGTTGTAAGACATGAAACCCCATTGGATAGGTTTTTCTTACCAAAATCATTTTTTGTTTGTCTCTTTTACAGAATAGCCTCCGCACACCAGATTTGACGTGGGAAAAGGTACGCTCACAAGTTGATCACATTATTTGGCCAGACGGCAAGTGGATTATTCTGTTGGCTGAGGGTCGCTTGGTCAATTTGTCATGTTCGAGTATACCGTCGTTTGTTGTGTCTATAACGTCTGCTACACAAGCTTTGGCTTTAATTGAACTATTCAACGCTCCACCTGGACGATACAAGTCTGATGTGTATCTTTTGCCCAAAAAGATGGGTAAGTTGCGCTCAAATTTTAATGGCCCAGTAATGATTAAAAATTTCCTTTGCAGATGAATATGTAGCTAGCTTGCATTTGCCCACATTCGATGCGCACTTAACCGAGCTTACTGATGAGCAAGCCAAGTATATGGGACTTAATAAGGCTGGGCCGTTTAAGCCCAATTACTATAGGTGAGTCGAAGGTATATATGCAACATTTTAAAACTATTGTGTCTCATAAATGTCGTGGTTTTGTTGTATCTATAATTTTATTAATGGTATATGCAACGTATATATGCGAATTTTTTAAAATTATGTGTCTTTTTTTACAAAATGACAGTTGGGTACATTTTGCAATATCACCAATTAAATGACAAATGGCTTGTCAAAATGTTCAATTTTGAACCAATTCAGGCTTTGACAGACTTGCTGGTGACATTGGACAATGTAATGACTTTATATCTCACTCTATACTATCTTTTAAAAATTAAATAAAATCGAAGCATGAACGTACTCAGAGCACGATACTTAAAATGTTTTATACATACAATATTTATTTTATGAATATTTTACTTGTAAATTTATTTTCTTATGTTTTTTTTTAATTATCGTAAAAAATGCAAGTTAAACCATTCTTTCCCTATTATTGTTCTTATTCATTTTTTTACAGATATTAAAGATTGTTTTCCTTTGCCCAAGAAATACTTTTGTTGGTAACAATGAAAACCATCCATCTGATAAACAAATATGAAAGATCACTTGTTAAGAACTACATTCAATAATAATAACACATACATATAACATATATGCATATTGTGTGTACCCCTTAAAAGAAAAATCATTGAAGCATGTAATTGGAAAATGTTTACAATAGTGTATTTAAATGTTAAATTGAATTCACATCCATGTACTTAAATTTAAACATTTTGTTTCGTTTTTTTTTTTTTTTAATTTTTCCAAAATTGTTTTTATTGTATTCGTATTGGTTTTTTTTTTATATTTAAAGATTACATACATACATAGTTATGAATGAGGAAATATGTGAACTAAACTTGCGTAAATGTATTTTGCTATAGGTTATTGTTTCTTATGATTGCTTACGAACTTGTTTCAGCTTAAGCTAAAAAAACGGAAAGTTGATATTACACTTTCAAATACGAATTGTTTAAAAATATTTTTTTTTTATTTTACGAGAACAGTATTAAGCATTTTTCGCATTTTTTTTTGTTTGTAATTTTTCTCTTTAACAAAACATGAACTGTTGTCATTTTTTGAAAGCCTAACAAACAACTTAATAACCAATATATATTCTAGTACCATAAACAAATAGAAATATATATAAATCGCTATCAATGACAAAAATATGAAAAAAGTGTGACATTCATTATAGTGATTCCTAAATTCAATTATAAATGTAATGTGACCATAAATATTTAGAGAAAAAAAAAGGTAATGATTTGTACTTTTTTATATTTGGAGTTTATGTATTTCACTCGTATCTTCCTTGAACATACAAGATTGATGAATTAAAAAAAAATATATATATATAACAATGAAATGGTTACTTACAGTAAATGCACATACAACTAACAATAAATAAATAACGAATATATATTTAAAAATAAAAACAAAGATGCCAATTAAAATTGGAGTGTAAATATAAAAACAAAAGATAAAAGATATTTTGAAATAAAAATGAATATATACAGACTTATAGAAAAAACTCGACTGGTTTTATTTTTAAAGGAGAAGTTATAACTTAAATGGAGGTAAGTAATGAGGACATCCCCTCATTTATTTAGACAAACAAAGAGCTCCGATAATGAAGATGAATATTAGGAGCATGCATGGGTAAAAAACAAGGGTGTTGCTATTCGAGCGTCGTTACTACGTAACGAAATGTCAAAGTTTATAATGCTTCGAATTGGGGTATGTGGCTCGCTTAGCTCGCAGCAAGGGCTTTAAGCTTTAGAATGTATATCATTTTCGGACATTATGCTGTAATTTTAGGACCCAACTTTTATCTTCATAAATTGATTACTATTAACGAAAATATGATTATGTTACGTTGATTACGTAGCCGTGTCCCGAACATCGGCAAACGTCAGTCTGTAAAAAAAAATCAACGCCCGAATAGACCTGTAAATGGTGAGCCATCTAGTGGTTTCTTTTTAAAACATAGGTTATTTTGACACTGGCAGCTGTTTTCCGCTCAAAATATGACAGAAAGTCAGTATCATACCTCCGCGGAACGAAATGAGTCGCTTTACGCTTGAACAACCTAGGGAAATATTGAAAACTGTGTAGCCCTTACGTAGTGCATTTTTTGAAAATAAATTTTGGCTGAAATTAACATTTTTCTGACGAGGCGCATTTTCATCTCGGCTTCGTTAACAAACAAGTCACTACATTTGTTGCACTAAAACCGTAGTTTACAAAATATATTTGGCAGTACGAACTTGTCCTTATAGGACCAAGAAAAAATGTACACCAAGGAAAATTATTTGTAGATTTTTGTATGTTCGATGCGCTTCCTATTTATTAAAAAAAAAAAAAAGATTTTAAGGAATTTCTTTATGGTATATGTACCTACATACTTCAGAAGAAAAAAAATAGTATTTCTCCCTAAAAATAGCTTCAAAAGTGCACTAAAACCGCCCTGAACAAAAAAAGAAAAACCTCTGATACAGTCCTGCGTGTAACTGTCAAAAGTTTCAACATTTGTCAAATTGACAGAAAATTTTTCTTTGACGTCTGTTTGCAATACTTATTATAGAAAAATCATACAAAAAATTCAAAAATTTCTTTTAGTTCTGAAACATTATTGAAATTAGAAACAATTTACAATCAGATATTTTCCGTCCCCCTGGTTTTGAACGTCAAATTCATGGACTCACACATGCAAACAAAATCCCTGACTGCCAAACAGTTTCAGTAAAATGTCAAATCAGTAGATATTTGCAAAACGTCTTGGTAATAATACTGTAAAAACTTTACAAAATATATAAAAAAATTAATTATGACTTACCTTTTGGGTATAATTATAAGAGGATATTCGTACATGTGGGCGCAGTAGCGCAGTGGTTAGTGTGTTGGACTACTGTGCGAGGGATCCCAGGTTCGATCCCCGGAAAAACACAAATTACATCTTAAAGTTTTTTTCTACTGCGCCACCTCTCGCGAACGTCTGACAAACATCCGAGAGTATGCCTGTCATGAAAAAGCTTCTCAATTGAGCCGTTCGGACTCGGCATAAAATTGTAGGTCCCTTCCATTCGTCCCAAAAATAGAAACTCACACAAAACGAATGGTTGCGAGAAGCTAGGCCTTGGGTGTCACCCGCCTGTTGCGCCACCTATTTATTTATTTTATTTATTCGTACATCCGTTAATTGGGGGGCAAACATCATTAAAATTGAGCCCGTACAGCACTTTTCCGAACCGAACCGCACTCCCGCACAGAAAATCGTAAGTAAGGTGGAGATATTTCTTAGGACTTGGTCTAAAATTGAAGAGATTAGCACTCGGGATTTAGTAGAAGCCATTTGAACCTATAGAGGGAACAATTTTAAGGAGCACAAATTATTGAAACAAGGGACTTTTTTTTTATTTAATTTGTAACACTTTAGACAACAAAACAATAGCGTACACAAGCTTAAATTTAATATTCAAATGGAATTCGATTTTTTTTTTCGCGAGGCAATTTTTAAAGATACGACACTCGCGTTTTTTTATTAAATGACATTTTTTGAATTAACAAACACGAGGGGGATATGAATGGATAGCAACATTCAATTTAACTTTTTGGAACACTCGGTTATAGTTTCTTTTAACAGACACTCTTGATTTGGGACATTTATTTCTATGACAATTGAAGGGGGGAAATTTTTGTATTCACAAGAATTCGCGTATAGATACCGAGGGGGACTACATTTTTGTATTCTCTAAATTTAAGCAAAACAATCTCGTACCTATTAGTAAAAAAAAAAATATTTCGTTTTACATTAAAGAATATTTAAGAAAAACCGATTTTTGGAACACCCGCGTATATATCCGTATTTTCTAATTTTACAAAAACAATCGCAATTAAAAAAAAAATTTCGTTGCATATAAAAGAATTTTTAAAAATACACTTTTTTGAATGAACTTTCGTATTATTTAAGGACCTACGATTTTTGAGACACGGAAGGGAATTTCTTTTAAGGAATCGATTTTTTTTTTAATAATGGGCAGGGGTATTTTATTCATTTGTGTTCTGACAGGAATTTAAACCACCAATTCTTTTCACTATTTGATACGAAGACGTGCTATTGCGTTGCGCGTTACGTTAAAGCGATAAACGAACGAACGATCGGAAGCCTGAAAGGAGGAAAAAAAAAAAGAGGTAAGGAATATAATATTTCAAGCATGTCTTAAATTTGCATGCATAGTTAATTTAGAGTTTTCGAAAACAGTAAGAAATGAAGGGCTGTACTTTTGGGACGAATTTATTTTCAAGGGTGTTGCTATTCGGCTGTTGTTCGGGACAAGACCACGTAACGAAATATCGTCAAAGTTTATACTGCGTCAATTTGGCGTAGTTCGCTCGCTTACAAAGAACTTAAACTCCAATATAATCATTTTAAACAGTTTTTAATGAAAATATGATTTCGTTGATTACAAAGCCATGTCCCGAACATCGGTAAGCGTCAGTCAGTACAAAATCAACGGCCGAATAAACAATTTGTTGTCAGTATTCAACCTAAAATATGCTCTTTGCCACCGTTACTTAAAGGACATCAATAATAATTTGAATAAATCTTGCGAAAATTGTAGGTATACTCTTGTATAAAAAGGATTATCGAGCTGGATTCACAATTTGATAGATTCAGTTTAAAATACACGAAGAACAAAAACTATTAATCGCTACCAATGTGTGAATTTTTTAAAGAAATATACGACAATCGACCTAGGTACCCACAACAATTTCCTTCTGTTACCTGGAAAAACCCAAATTACATCTTAAAGTTTTTTCTACTGCGCCACCTCTCGCGAACGTCTGACAAACATCCGAGAGTACGACTGTCATGAAAAAGCTTCTCAATTCAGCCGTTCGGACTCGGCATAAAATTGTAGGTCCTTTCCATTCGTCCCAAAAATAGAAACTCACACAAAAACGAATGGTTGCGAGAAGCTAGGCCTTGGGTGTCAAAACGCCTGTTGTGCCACATATTTATTTTTTATTTTTTTAGTTGTGTATAATATCTATTTAAATAGATACCGTTCTAAAATGTCAATGTTTTGACCGTTTTTTTAGCACAAATCAGGCGCAATTTCAGTCCCTATACAAAAAATAAAACACAAAGATACCAATATTGCTGATCATTTTCAATACTACCTATTTATTTATACCATAATAATGCTTAATATTAAAATAGAATAATTATTTAGAAAAAAAATCATTTCCAGTGCGTTAGGCCATTTTTGGTGGAAGGTATTGGCCTTTGTTTCCCTCCTGTTTCGGTTGCTCTCTCTCCGTTGGGGTCATTTCCGATTTAGACTCTCTCTTTGTGAATTAAAATTCCAAACATTAATTTATAGCCTCAGACAAACATTAACTAACTTACTTGTTGTTTGTATTTTATGAAGAAAACTTCTGGCTTATTTGGCGGAGCCACTGGACCCATGGGCACAGATACGTCGCCCTGTTCTTCGGGCTTTTTCACCAAAACATAAACAATCGTCTTTTCTTCGTTTCGCACCGCTGCCATTTGCTGTTGTTGGCGGGAAGGCGCCGAAAATCTAGAAGTATCAATGAATATGATTGTATAGTGTTTTTGACGGGATCCAGCAGTCATTTGTTGCTGCTTTTGTTCAGCCATTGGCTCCGGAGGAGCTGCATGAAAGTAGATGTGCTTTTGGATTTGAACTTTTTGTTCTTCCTCTGGACCAGTTGTTGGACCTTGATTCGGACCGGAAGGATAGCCGCCAAATTGATTATCGCCACCTGAACCACCGCCGCCGCCTCCGGTTGAAATTTCGTTCTGTTCCATTTCCATATGCGCAGGATAGCCAGCGAATTGGCCTCCACCTGAGCCGGCAGTCGAATCTGGTTCTCTACGTGACGACGGATACCCTACTCCAGCATTTGATGCACCACACGAACCCTTCGAATCGTCACTGCCACATCCAGATGGCGGCTGTGCTGGTGATAATCCACCACCGCCGCCGCCGCCGCTTGCTGGGTTGTAATTGTACCCAGATGATGACTGAGGGTACGCATGTAGAGCGGTTATCCACGATGCTAACTATAGAAACAAATTCAAAGATTAAACTCCGCGCAGCGATCCGTCCGAGTGACACGTACCAAGAGTAGTTTCATGATGTTATCCCAATCGACTGACTATAATCAATTAAGTGACGAGTCCATCGAAGATGTTAACTTAAATATACATTTTCAGGGCAAGCGATTCCCCACTTTTCCCTAGTTTTTTGTCCAGTTTCAGACTGTGACAATGCAGAAATTCATCCACAAGAAGATCCACACGAAGAAAGTGTAAAAGCTGATTAGTTTTTTTTTTCTGCAAATGCATTACAGCGTGATGATGAAGATCGCTGGTCATTATTTCGAAATTCTTAGTTAATACTTGAATTTCTGTTCACTTTTTATTCCACATGCACGTTGAATAATCTTTACAGATAGTTGGTAACTGAAGAGATTTAGTCAACCCAAAAAATAAAGAAAAAACTATTTGGCACATCCATTCGGGACGATTCTTCTAGCGAGGTTCATGATTATTGAAAACATTCCTCTATATTGCCTGCAGAGGCCTTGCCGTAAGACCACAAAGGCAGCCGTTTCCCTGCCTACACATTTAATATTAGAAAAGCTATAACCAGCGTCGGCCGTCGAGCAATACGATTAACGAATTCTATAAGTACTTGCCGGAATTTTTGCCACATATAAAGCCATCGCTCGATCAATGCTCAATTACTTCGGACCCAGCAATTAAGTGACACCAATTGGAAACACATTCGAGCATGTCACAGGCTTGCCAAGGCATCTACACACCAAAATAATGATGCTCCCGATAAATGCACACATATCCATATTTCTAATAGCCTGTCATCTACCAGACCCTAACCACTACCACATCTCTGTCCCCAAGCCACCTCGCAATATACGAAGATGCATCACAGACCTCCAAGAACAAATCAACCACCTCGCACAACAACAACCCAGCTTCAACACAAAACAATATACAAAAGGCACAGCACATCCATCAGACCTCCGCAACTAATGCGATAGCTAACTATAAAGCAAATATAGTTCTAGGAGGCAGAGCGCCACCAATTGCCACCGAAGAGAAACTATTTCCACGTCCAATAAGAACAACTCTAGCCCAACTCCGCACGGGCTGATCAGACATATTAAATAGCTACATGTGAGAACAGATGCCCCGACTGCAACAAAGGCCCACACGACGTTCAACATATTTTTAACTTCCCAGCGAATCTAACTACATTAACCCCAGAAATGCTTTGGACCCACCCAACTAAAGTGGCGAATTTTCTCAGACTAAGAACTACAGATGAATGAAGCTGCTACAAAAACAACTAATCCTTTAAGCCCTTTTCCAGCTATTTAAATAAGTGTACCTACACTTATTGGAAGCTTGTTCTAATGCCAGCATTAGCGCGCCACAATTCGATACAAAAGCATCAAAAATAAATCAAATCGAATCGGAATATACTCAAATACACGTCTATAAACTAATTGCAAACGCAAATAACGCAAATTTAATAAATTCACCCTTGTTTAGCTGCATATTCTGGATTATAAATAGGCTCTTTTATCCTGAGCCCTAGCACAACAACGCATGACTTCCCATACTCAATGTTTTGGCATGCAACGTCAGTTCAAAAGAACAAGTTAACCTATATCCTCTTAAAAATAAAAATTACAATTCTTCCCGAGACTTCCACTTGCGTCATACATACATGGATACATGACGCCCATCTCTCAGTAGAGACAAACTTTTTAATAGTACCATAGTACTTGTATTAATGATCAAATGTGGTCAAGGGAAGACAGACTGTTGTAAGCCCGATTCTGTCAATTACTCTTTAGAGAAAAAAAAAAAACTATAAAAGACTTTACTTCCCTGTTTGGCTGGGCGAACAATGACAGAAGCACTTGTACTTGGCTCCAAATCGCCCAGTCATCACACAGCGACTATCCCGACTGTATTCATTAGATCCAATAATTACCATCGATGTGAAAGTTTACCTGCAAAAGGGTCAGAAACAACAACAAGAAAAACCAATCGCATAATATTTTTCTTTTTATTCCATTTCACAATATAACATGAAGAAAAATACAACTGGTCTTTTGACTCTCATATTTAAGTTAAAATAAAAATAAAAACTCATTACATTTATTATATAAGTCTTGAAAGATCATCATCGTTTTCGGTTTAGTTAAAGGTTATATCTCGTGGGTCTACATTTGGGTAGACATCTTCAAGTGCGTCTTTTATGTTCAGTTTAATGGCGACTGGATTTTCCAGCAGAATGGTGTACTGCTTGCCTCTATACTCGGTGTTGGAGAACTTCGAAAATGGTTTACTGCTGACTTCTATGAGTTCGGTTGCGTCGGATGCTCCACTTCGGGAGACTACCAATGTACTGCCGTTGAGCACAGTGTCGGGGTTGGTAAGAACGCTGCCGTTGTAAAAAAAGACAACTTGAATTCCATATAGGCCAAAGATGACGTCAATCTCCTTTCGCAGTTCCTCGAGGGTAATTGTCCGACCGCATGGCTTTTGTGTGAGCACTGTTGCCTTGCGGTAGTCCGTGTAACGTGGCACCAATGACTCAGCTAGAAAGATGTTTGCCCACGGTACTGCGGGAAGTTTCATCGGTTCTGTGGAGCAGATGATGATATTGAGCTGAACTCCTTTCAGTTCGAATGTTTCGGATATAATGAGTTGTTTGTCGCCGGCGATGTCAGCCGCGTAGGGCATAAAGCTGGACTTGACGATCGTCTGAATGGATTGACTGTATTTTTCGGCAATTTTCGCTATCTGATGGTCAGCTTGGCTGACGGTGTAGAAAATCAGGACGGGATCGGTCGGAATTAGTTGTGCCTTCTTCTTCAGCTTCTGAATGCGGTTGATAATTTCGCGCGCAAGACCTTCTTCCATCAGCTCTTCGTTCGGAGTCATGTCCAGCAAGACGAGTACGTCGTTGTCACTGTGCGCTTCGAAATTGGTGCCCGCCTGGGATGCAATGCAGAAGATGATGCGCACCTCGGAGAGTTGAATTTCGTGATTCAAGATGATGAAGCGGCCAGCCGCCAATGCCGCTTGAATTTCGCTATCGGTGAGTTGTTTGATAGCAGCCAGGACGGCTTTGAAGTCACCTTTCAATCGCTGGCCTAATGATTTGTGATCCGGCTCTGCCCGCAGAGTGACACCGTACTTCTCCTTGTCCGAGCTGAGCGTTAGCCGTCGCACATTCAACTCGCTCATGATATAGTCCTGCAGGCAGTCAATATCCTTCAGGTATTCATCGTTCTTGTGAATGACAATGATCTCAGAGATGGGATACTTCACGGGGAGCGTGCGTCTGTCGCGCATTACTCTTCCCAATTCGATAACTGTTTGCATTCGGTTTACGGCCACTTCAATGTCATTCTGCAGAAGGTGCGGGTTTACCTGCGGCATCATTTGGAAATGAACAGAGCCCTCGAACTTCTTGGGCTGCAGAAGATTCAACCGCTGAAATATGTACTCGGAGAGGAAGGGTGTGAATGGTGCCATCATGATGACCATCGAGAATAGTACATCGTACAGCGTGTCGAGCGATTGGATGCACAGGTCGGCTCCCTGCTCGCCCTTAATACGACGGCGATTCAGACGCACATACCAATTGGTCAGTTGATCGATGAATTTCGTAAGCCGTGGCACAACCGTATACAATCGATAGGCTTTCATTTCTTGGGTAAAGAATTCAACCAGCGACTCCTTAAAGGAGATAATCCATGCGTCCAAAACGTCCTTCGGCTCAGTCTCATCCGATAAGCGCCACGCATCGAAAACATAAGTCATATTCTCTTCCTTCTCCAATCGAGCCACGTTTTGGAGGAAAAATCGGTATGCATTGTACCAAGGTAGGAACACATCTTTGATAACGTCACGCACACCGTCTTCCTTGAAGCGAAGATTCTCTGCACGAACCACTGGAGAGTTGATTAAATACAAGCGCAGTGCATCGGCTCCATACTTTTGTACAACCTCCATGGGATCTGGGTAGTTCTTCTTGCGCTTTGACATCTTTTGGCCATCGGCGGCTAGGACCAAACCGTTCGCAATCAGATTCTTGAATGGCGGCTTGTTGAAGAGCGCTGTAGAAATGACAAGTAACGTGTAGAACCATCCACGAGTCTGATCAATACCCTCGGCGATGAAGTCGGCAGGGAAATTCGTCATAAAGTCCTTCTCGTTTTCGAATGGGAAATGCTGCTGTGCAAACGGCATCGATCCCGACTCGAACCAACAGTCAAATACTGGCTTAATGCGGCGCAACGGGGGATTCCCTGGAATGGCCGATGGAATTTCAATGTGATCAATACTTTCCCTGTGTAAATCGGTGATTTTCTGGCCAGACAACTCTTCCAGCTGCTTGATGCTTCCAATGCACACGATTTCGTCGCCGTTGGGTGACGTCCAAATGGGAATTGGGGTGCCCCAATAGCGGTTGCGACTCACCTGCAAGAAAGCGTACACTTAAAAATGGTACAAATAAAGTTTTAGAGTAACAGCCAACTTACTGCCCAGTCGCGAGCCTCCTTCAGCCAATTGCCGAAACGCTTTTCCTTAACAAAGTCCGGAACCCAATATGTCTGCGAGCTGCATGCCAAGAGCTTGGTCATCATGTGCTCCACACGGATGAACCACGATGGAACCGCTTTGTAAATAAGAGGAGTATCTGACCGCCAGCAGAACGGGTAGCTATGCTTCACCTGTCCGGTTGCCATCAGATGACCAGACTCTTTCAATTTTGCAATAATCAGCTTATCAGCGTCCTTCACGTATTGGCCAGCAAAGTCAGTCACCTCGTTCGTGAAACGACCGGTATCGTCCAGAGGGCAGATCACAGGACTCGTCTTTGTTATCAGACCCCCGTTCAAGCAGACACGGTAATCGTCCTCGCCAAAGTAGGGCGCATTATGGACAATACCAGTACCGGAGTCATCTGTTACATAGTCATCGGTCAGCACTCTAAATGCATTCACTTGAGCGCCGCGCTCAGCGAAATACGGGAACACGGGTTTGTACTTCAAGCCGGCACACGTCTCGCCCTTGAACTTCTCTAAAACTTTATACTCTTCCGCCGTCTTGTACACCGCACTTAGTCGCGATTCGGCCAAAATGTAATGACGACCGGTTTTAAAGTCCTCAACCTTTACATAATCCATACTCGCATTCATGCAGATGGCGAAATTGGATGGCAATGTCCACGGAGTGGTCGTCCAAATGAGGAAGAATGTATTAACCTGACCGACGACTTCTAGCGCAACAGTTACGAATGGATCTACAACATCTTTATAGTTTTGTCCCGATTCGAAATTCGAAAGAGGAGTCGTACAAGCAGTTGAATACGGCATCACTTTAACTCCCTGATAGACCAAACCCTTCTGGAAAAGCTCATTGAATACCCACCAAATGGTTTCCATGTACCACGGATAGAGCGTCTTGTAGTCATTCTTGAAATCAATCCATCGCCCCATTCGCGACACAACCTCCTCCCAATTCGTGGCGTACCTCATTACAATTTTGCGGCACTCATTGTTGTACGCTGCAATGCCAATTTTCTCCACATCTTGTGGCCCACGAATTCCCAAATCCTTGTCGATCTCGAACTCAACTGGCAGTCCATGACAATCCCAGCCAAATCGTCGGTCCACATGATATCCCTGTTGGTATGCATATCGCGTCACAACGTCCTTGATCGTACCTGCCAGGATATGTCCGTAGTGGGGTAGTCCCGTGGCAAATGGTGGACCGTCATAAAAGGTGTACCTAAAACTTGAATAAGGCAACACAAAACAAACAACTTGTAAGTGAAATTTATTAACCTCGGTTTTCCCTTCGACAATTTCATGCATGTTTGGAAAATTTGATTTTCACGCCAATAGTGCAAGACACGTTCTTCCTCCAGGGGGAAATTTATTGTTTCCGGCACCCGATAAATGTCTTCCTTCACTAAATTCTCCATTTCGTTCACAATTAATTGCTTTACTTAATCACTACAGAACAAACTATCTATCGCGCACACAAGAATGATTTAAATTCGGTTTTTAATTCGGCCGGAAAAAAATATGTGTACACGAGGCAAAATGTTTCACTTCACATCTGCCTGCCGCTGCACTCTAGAACAAGAATGACGAAATAAAACCCAACGTTGAGTAGTTTATTCGCGCACCTGCTTCCACGCATAGCAAAAACGAGAACAAAACGTATGGCACAGCAACAGCAAAATTCTTGCCAACTTGCGGTGTGTATGGGTATGAGATCTCCCTCGAACTTATTTTTGTTTATATTTATGTTCAACTGGTTGTTTCACGTTCCAAATGCAATAGAGCAGTCGAAATGGGGTGGCTGACACCGGCGATGAATGTAAGACCGAGAAGACGATACTTTATTGAATTATTGGTGAAATGGGCGCATTCAGGGCAGAATATTTCACATTTCATGGAATGTTGGATGTGAGCGACTGTTCAGTGAATTTTTTTAAAGTGGAAAATCGATGAGCAGTTGTTTTGTTTTGAGGACATTTGAGCGAAGGAAAATCCAAAAAAAATATTAGAGCAGATATGGCATTTAACAGGAGAAAAATCGAATGGAAAAAATTTGCTGGAATAAAATGTGTCTGAGCGAAAGATGTTAATGCTTTTAGCGAAATTCGCTAAAGTCGGCATTAAGGCCACCTACACAGTGAACAGATAGCGTATTTGTTACATATCGTCGGAGTTACGTGTTTCAAATCACGATGGACTTTTTCGAGCAAGTTTTCTTCTGGAAATAGAGAGATATAGGGTTTGAGGGTTTGAAATGCGCTCTCTGGCAAGCTTTCAGCATCCTGTCAATGTACATAGTGAATTGAAACGCACTTTAGATATGTATAGGACTAGGACTGATTTTAGATAAATCCAATAGGCATTGTTAATAATAATTTTAACCTTCAAGCTAAGTACGCAGCTCGAGTGAAGTTAAGTTTTAGCTGCTGTCCAATATTTTTCTACGTGGAGTGTCACGAGTGTCACAGAAAACAGCTGTTCATTGAAAACAACATCCTTCAAAAATTCGTCGACTTGAAAAGGTGTGACATTTTCATTGCGCTTACTTTTTTCCTTGTCATTTTTCATTTAAAAAATTTTACTTTCAAAAGATTTCTCATCGAGGAACTTAACCTGAAACTTAAACAAAAAACCAACAGGTCTGTCAAAATTTAGCTGGAGAAAATGTGCCGAACTTTTAATGAATATATCAAGTAGTCTTAAATTTAGCTGAAGCAGCGCACCGTTCGACGAAGTGTTTCAAACGTTAAATTGACTTTTAACCACACCCAGTCAAGTCCGCAAAATACAATACTGGCTGAACCTTAAGAAACCCCATCTGACAGGAACATCTGTTTCATTTTGTGTCACAAATGTTTGATATAATTTATGCAATTCATTCGCTCGTTTGACATTTTCTATGGAGCGTCTTAACAATAGAATGGACAACATAAAGGCCGTCGTGTGTCAATTGGGCTAAATAATTATACTTGGATCTGACACTTATGAAAGAGAAGTTCAACAGACTCCTACCTTAGGATAGTTTGTTGACAGCAGAAAAGTGTCAGTATCCGAGAATAATTATTTAGCCCAATTGAGACCCGGCCAAAGGCCCTGATTTTTAATAATGCAATGGAAATTACGACCGACCGACCGCAGTATTGTGACGCGAAATAGCTTTGATTAAGTTGAGCGTTAAATTTTTTACATTCCTTAGTTGAACGAGACAAGGTCCGAGACAAAGTCAAACAGATACAACTGGCTATAGCTTCGATGCACCCTAGAGTAGGCGAAGGCGCAACAATTCGAGGTGGACCAGTCCAACGCATTTCGCGAAAAATCTATATCAGAGCAATAGGGTGCGACAAACGACAGATGCGTGCGCAATTTCTGGAGGTTCTTTTTGTAGGACAGAGAATTGTTGGCATATGGCCATCAGTCACTAAACTAGTACCTAATTTGCCTTAAACGGAATCCAAAAGAAATGCGACTTTTTCCACCTAAGAGGGTGATAGCTCTCTGGTGAACAGAGAATTTTCATACAAAACGTCATTCACACTGTTTCCACCTGATCATTGGATTTAATTTGAAAGAAAGAGAACTAAAATGAATCGTCTAAAGAATTCCTTTTATCTGCTTAGGAGCTGAATGCAAGCTTTGTTAAACTACGTCTATCTTTTTTGTATCCACATCTAGTTAACATCGAGTTTATGAGTTGTGTGCAGCAATTTTTTTTTCCAAAAATTCCGCGAAGTAGGTAAGACACCAATTTCTGTATAAATTTTAGGAAAGAAGTTGAAAAAAAAAAAACGCTTTGTCACGAAATTTGTGAATCGAGAGATTCTTATACATGAGCATTAGATTGAAGGCATTCTTTAACTTTCGCTTATGCTGGATGAAGGTCTCCTCAAATGATGGCGATGGCGGTATATCCCGACCCGTTTCCCACGCGAAATTCGCTTCCGCTTTCGGATTTTCGCTTTTTAACACAATTTATATTTATATTTTTATATTTTTAACACAAACTTAGGCCTTGCCCACAGTCATAGAGGCCGTTGAGACTCAGTTTAGTGACTCTCTTCTGTCCAATTTAAAAAAAAAAAAAAATTATTTAATGTCAAATCTAATTTATACGATCGAATGGATCCATATAGATCAATTTTTGGCCAAAATGTGCATACGAAAGTAGAATATAAGTCTGACAAAATGCCTACATTCCTAAAACCATTGGACTGGCGGGTTTCCCGTTTGACAACCGCTCACAAAGTTTTTCTCAAAACTCAATAAAAGTACTATCACTCTGAGTGAACTAACAAAAAAACTGATCACAAAATTGATTGAAATTCCATTCACAATAAAAAAAAAAACTAAAAATTTGCAATTTTTTCTGCAAAATTCTTTGCCTACAGCAATGCTTTCCAAATTCCCATTTCTTCAACTGTCTGATTCTCAAAGAAAGAATTTCATTACATATGCCAGGGGTTCCCAAACTTTTCCATACTGCGACTCCCTATACAGGTTATAATATTTTTGCGACGCCCTTCTAAAAGCACACAACGGAACAAAGCACAGATATGTGAATATAAGCTGAGCTTACTGAAGATTCACTAAGGGGGTTTTTAATGTGGATTGGTCAACATTGGAATGGAATAAAACAAGCTGTGTGCAAGGTATTAACGAATCCCATGTATGCCATTATTGTATGGAATATAGCACCAGGCCCAAATATCCGCCGCAGCTTCTCACGTTGTCAAGGATCCGAGTGATCCAATCTGCCGCATAGATCCGGCTTAATTTATAATTTATTAATTTTAATTTAATAATGACATTGGTTATGTTGGGTTTAAGGACATCGGTCGAGTGCGGTTTAGTCGCATTGAGCTGCGACTTCAGGCAACGCCCCAAGAAAAATTTAGCGAGGTTAAATCGCACGATCTTGGTGGCCAATTCACGTTACCTCTGATAGAGATCAGATTACCGTACCCTGCAGCTGAGTGACGCATAGCCACCTCTTGCTGGAACCACATGTTAGTAGCATCGTTCTGTAGTACTCGCCGTTGATGGTATTTGCCTTACCAACGTCATGGAAAAGTACGGAACAATGACGCAACCACCAGTCTAAAATGCGCACCAAACAGCTTTTTATGGATGCATTGCCACCTTGTGTTGGTTGGCGTCATCCCATATAACATGGCAATTCATCCAAAAATGCGGCCCGTCGCTAAAGATGATTTTTCTATGGTCATTACATTATCATTGACTTTGAGCTCCTGGGTCAGTTGGATCTTGAACGGGTATAGGCCCAAGTCTCGACGCAAAATTCGCCAAGTTGAAGTCTGCAAAATAGCTACTTATAGGTACTTCTTGTACACGGCCAAACACAATGGCCAACATCGAACGAACCCAAACCGACATTTTGTTTTTCAAATCGAGCTCAAGCTGATGTAACGTGCGTCGACCTGTGCGTATCGTCTTGCGACGCCCCTAGGATAGCCCCACGACGCCTAAGGGCGTCGCGACGCACAGTTATAGAACTCCTGACATATGCAATAAAACTGTCCCCAATCAGAAGGTCCTTTCTCCAATTAGAATCACTTTGATACAAATAAAAATCGCCGACCAGTAGGCAGTGTTAATATGAACAAAAAGATCTCCAATAAAATGAGGTATACGGAGCTACCTAACGTACAACTTTCAATTTGATGGAAGAAAAAAAAAACTGCACAGAATTCCAGTAGGATACAACTCTTCTTCTAAAAAATATGATGAACCCACTCGTAACTTACTCTCTTTTTTATCAAATTCTAGAAAATTACCTTCAATCGAACAAAAAGAATAAAAAAAAAAAAAAATTCCAATTGGGAATACTTTCCACCTACCTCGATAGAGAAAATTCCTCCATTCGATTATTTTGTCCAATTTTCGCACAAACACTAAAAAAAATTACTAAAAACTATTGCAAAACAAACTTTAAACATTTCTTAATAATAATACCACTTATTTTTCAACACTTTTTGCGTTAAATTAATTTTAAATGAATTTTTACTCGCACAGCAAATTTTCCGTGACATGCCCGATCGTGTTCTTCAAACTAATAGGAGTTGCAAGTGCTTACCGCCAAGATGGTTGTATTTCGCACCTAAGAATATGCTATGGTTTTTGACGCTTTCCAATATTGTACTATGAATGATGACAAAAGACCATTGAATTTGGTACTACAGGAGTTGGAAATCTGTTGCAGAGCTCGGGTCACCTTTGGCGTGTGAACAGTGCGGTAGAAGTATCTCTATAGTCGGCTAAAATGATAAGATGTATGTATGTGCTGAGTTTATAATCATGAAAAATCTGTCAGTAACACAATGTACTTGATTGTACTAGATTGTACTAGATTCATTGGATAGGTGGTGATCGTGGAAAATATTTTTCGTGTTGCATACTCTCAGGTGTTGATTGATGTCAACTGTCATATAGCATATGCAACTGTGCTACGCTGATTTAAGTTGTCAAATCCGATTTAGATTGCATATGGCGTAGGTGCTGTCATAAATTCTTTTTGGTTGCCATTATTGCTACTAGCTGTCATTTCTGGGCGCCTGGTATTTCATGAAAGAATTTTCAAGGAATTTTTGAATTTTTTTTCAATGAAAATGCATCCAAATGGGATTGCGATTGAGAGTTGTGACTTGTAAAGGTAGTATACGATATGTAGCACGCCTCATATATATGTAGCACTGACGTCATTTTGACGTCAGCGAATGGTCCCAATGGGTACATGCCGTGTACAAACTCTCTTTGTGCACTCTCTGTTGACTTCAGAGCCACATATGTATGAGGCGTGCTACATATCGTGTACTGGCACCTTAACTAAACGTATAGAAGTGATAGCTACTTTGGTTTGGTTAGGCAAGACTTTTAAAGAGTATAGCTCCCTACCATACACTTTGTACAGAGTCTAGCTAGTTCCTCCTCCTTCCTGGGATGACGAGGAATCTAACAAAGCTTTTTTGAGTTTGCTTACTGCGCTGGATGCTAGAACTTTCATGTCGTCGTATACGACAAAGTCACTCGGTGAGACTGTTTCAATAGACGAATGGCTAGGTTTGGCCTTAAAGACAAAGCAATTCTTCCAAGAAGGCCAACAGATTTTGGACTTTCTAACTCTGATTTCGATTAGTCTTTGACCAGTTCACTCGGTTGTTTTTTGTTTAAATACTCCTCTCGACAAAGACGAACCTAAAACGCTTCAACAACGCCCCAAGATGCTTCCTGCTGGGTGCTAGTTCTGCACTCAAATTGTTTTAAGCTGTTGTCATCTCTGGCTCTTCTGGCGCCACGAGCATTTTGGAAAATGTTTGTCTTCACGGCTTGATGCAAATGTCCTTATAGTTGGTGTCTTGTCTCGACTTTAATGTCGCATTTCTAGGAAAAATTTGATTGAGTTTCTGCCACGGTAGTACCTATAGAACCAGGTCAGCCACCAGTCTTCTGCGCGCCAACAGTCCTGATTTGATTTTAGTGTAGGATCCCCTATTAGTCGAACTATCGAGTGAAATATATGGCAGCGATATTGGAGGTCGGATCTAACATCAAGTTTTATGGAGGAGGATCAGTTGCTTCGGGTTGAAGAACCTTTTTGCCCTGAATAGATGGATTTACTGATCCGGAGATATTGGATAAGTGGTCCTGTCGTGATATTCCTGAATTAATTGGCACCATAATCCAAGAAGGTTCATGGATGCCACACGAGTAGAATATTGAAGAAAGTGTTGGCACTTTTAAGGTAGTAGTCAGAAAAAAAAAATTCACCTTGGTCAAAAATGGTCTAAAAGAAAGCAGTCTCATTGGAATCTCCACAGAACCCTCTATAGTTTTATGTATATTGCAGACACTTCGTCCCGGATCATCCACCTAAGAAGACTAGAAAACCAAAACCGAGATCAATAAAAAAAAGGCCAGACAACTTTGAGCTTATATTTTCTTATATATTTGTTTTTTTTTTTTTTTTTTTTTTTTTTCCGCATATATATGTGTATATACATATTTATTATTTGAAATATATATATATCAATATATTCACGATATAATGTAATTGTATTTGTTCGAACTAAAAACTCTGAAACGACGCATTTTCGACCGTACTATTTTTTGTTTAATATAAATTTCGTCTATCATGTGATTACTTATATAGAGCCAGCTCACCTTGTCACCGCACTGCGCATACATATATAGAGATAAGTATGTGCACGGTGCGCAATACCGTTTTGTTTTTCTTTGGTGTTTTGTTTTTTTTTTTTGTTAGTTAATTATTAATGCTTTAAATTTTTTTTTGGTGTATTTATGTGGTTTATTTACTCTTGCTTCAAAAATGTATACATATAATGCATATATACATATGTGGATGTGTTGATTATCAATTCAATAATTTTTGTTTAATTAGTATTGAAAAACGAAACTAACAATTTTTTTTTATTTTCTTTGCTTGCCTGTTTATTATAGATTTTAGTTTTTTTTTTATGATTCTATATTTGCTATTGATACTTCTTTTGTGATATTTTGTTTAAAGAATTATTAACAAATTAAATTATAGAAGCGTAATGGGTGAGAGTTAACCTAAAAAAAATAACACTAAAATGAGAATAAAAAAAGGGAGGGTGGAGGGGCCAGAAAAGAAAACGATATATCCATGCATAAAATAAAAAAAATATTACTTTTTTTTTACATGTTTTTATTGTTAATATATATGTATATATATTCTTTTCGATCAGGCTTCTTTTTTTTATACACATTATTTTAATTATTTTCTTTAAAATATTTTGTATAGATATAAAAAATAAAAATAAAAAAATTCAATTTACACAATTAAAAAAAAGATTAAGCTATATTTTTTTAACGCTGAAACTGAAAACTTATTACAACGGGTTTATTTTATTTTAAACAAAACGAGGATTTTACAAAAATAAAGTTTCACCTACAAACAATTTATTTTTATTTTTTTTTTTCGTGTGTACAAAAGTGTAGGCGTGAAATGCTTTCCAGTTTCAGCAACAATATATAAACTCAATTTTGTTTGGGGGTGGTTCTTCTTTTTTTAATGCCTTCTTCTACTAATCGAAGATTATTGCCATAATATGAATAACGTAGGTTTGATTTAATTTTTTTATCGTTCATATCACTATTATAAATAAAAAAAAAAAATATTTCTTCTTTCTCATTTTTTTAAACCAAACTTAACAAACTAATGACAAAAAATATATGCATTGTGTAAAATTAAAATAAAGAAAAAATTTAATAAAAAAAATGGAAGATCTTGTTTTTTTTTTTTCTTAAATAAAGATTGAAAAAGAGTTTTGTGGGAAAATAATCAATATTTTGAAAACCAAGGGAAAACAACAAATGCAGGAAATTCATTTATTGAACTGGAGAAAAATTGTGATTTTTTTTTTATTTTGGTTTAGTTAGAGTTTTAAAAATTGGTGTCGTGATCGGATATGTATGCCATTTTCAAAGGTACTAGGTATATATGTTGAACAAACTATCAACAATTGAGGAGAACATTGCAAAACAAAAAGTTAAATAAATAAATAAAAACTATAAATAATGAAATTTAATGCTGTCCCTTTTTTCCCATCATAATTGTTCTCTTGAAAACAAAAAAAAAAAAAAAGTAAAATAATAAAATTTTTTTACAAAAAATATTTCAATTTTACACAAAAAAATAATATATATTTATATATATATATATAATATATGTGTTTTTGTTTTTCATTTTAAAAATATGGAAGAATTCATTTAAGGCGAAAATAATATTAAAAATTACAAAACAAAAATAAAAATAAAAAAAAAGGAAAGTTTACTTTAAAAAAAAAAAAAAACTCTTTCTTACGCACTAGTTTGGCATTTAAGTGTTTTTGTGTATTACTATTATAAATGAGGGATCTTTTCTGTTTTTTACTTGTTTTTTTTTTTAACATATAAACTTAGTCTCGTAGTAAAAAAAAAATCATCGCTCATACTCATTTTGTTTTTCTTATCATGACTTTAACTCAAATAAAACTTACTCATTTTGTTTTTTGCTTGTTTTTTTTTTGTTTTGCTTTCCTGCTAACTTTAACAACACTTAGAAATATCTAAAGACCATAAGGGTTAGGGATTATTTCTGTTTTTATAATTATCTGTAGATATATATAGATTTACATTTTTTGTTTTTATTAATTAAATATTTTTTTATCAGTATATAGCAGTATTTTCATTTATATATAAACCTTAATGTTAACATAATTTTTATCTTGTACCTATTTACATGTGTGATTTCTCATTTTATGTTATGTTTGCACCATTTCATATTATTTTCTAAGTTTTTTTTTTGTTTTATTAGTGCGCACAACATTATAAAATATAATATTTTTTATTAAATACTAAGTGATTAATAAGAGTGCAACATGCTCTCTGTATATATCGTTCACATTATGTAAAACATTATTACGCGCTGTTTTTTTGCACTTATCGCTGCTTTTTTTTCACTCTTTGAGTTGGGATGCAAGTATCTGTCTGTGAGTGTGTGTTTTTTTGTTTTCAACTTATGAGCTATGATTTAACACTTTATTACGCTTGGTAAATACATCTATGTTTATATTTATATTTTTCCTATTGCCTACTTACGGTGAGAGAAAGAAATTTAGTTCTAAATATTAAAATTAAAATATTCTCTTTATTTTGTTTTTTTGCAAAAAATCGTTTGTTTTTTTTTTTAATATAAATGTACATCAACGTGGCACTCGTTCAGTCCCGATTTTCTCTTAGATACATGCAATACACATACGTATATACATTAACAAATTTTGTTAATATATATACAGAAATATGTATACAAACCGCATATATACGATTTATTTATAATTGTTTTTGTTTGTTTTTTTTTTTACAACGTTTTTATTAACTATCATTCTTATATGATTAATTAAATTGTTTTTTTTTATGCACACACACATACACACTCTTAACCATAATGTAAAATGAAATTCGGTTTTGGTCGCGAACACTCCTTTTTCTCTCTCTCCCTTAGAAAAAGTAAAATTGAATTGGGCGTAATATTTATATTTTTGTGAAAAGATCAATGATTATATATAAATATACATTTATATCTATATACATATACATATATATACAGAAATATATATATATAAATCTATACATATAAATACATACATACATATACAGAAATTAATTTTGATTTTTATTTATTTTTTGTTTAAATATACAGTCTTATATAAATTGGCATTTTCATTGTTTCTTTTCCTTAAAATTTTCAATTTCAATTTGATTTTAATTTTTTTTTTTCGATATATATCGGGTGCAATATTATTTTTTTTTTAATTTTCTTTCTCTCAGGATTTTAGATTAAAAAAAAAGTAAAACATGAAAATATATAAAGCAATTCAAAAATATATTACTATAGTTATGGCAGATCATATGTGGCACACGTTATATATTTTTTATATTTCTTTTTTTTTTTCGCTTTTTACGATTTTTTGTTTAAATTCGTATTTTTTTTTTATTTGTCTAACTCTAGGGTAGGCTTAAAAAATAAATTTGTATGTTTAAATGTTTACCCTTTGCTGTTTTGTAATTGAGTCGAGCTTTGAAGGCGGAATTAATGAAAGGGAAAGAAAAATTTTGGATTGGATTTGGTGGAACGTGCGTGTGAGTAGGTATTCTGTTAATGGTCAACGATCAGTTAAAAAAAAAACGAAGAACTGTCAATTTATTGAAGAAAATGTCGGTACTCTTCCAGGATCACCTTATTTAACGAAAATGTGACTGTCTTTGAATTTCATCGATCATCCATCAGCAATCGAAGGAGGAGTTGTTTTTTTTTTCATGAGGATCACATGCGAATCACCTCATCAGCGATCGAGACAAAATATTGCAAATATCGACACATATTTGCCTGTAACTTTCATTAGCGATCGCAAATCAAATAAACGAAGAAATGTTCGTTCGATCAATTTAGACTATCGCATCACTGATCGAGATATTACTTGTCTGTGACTTTCATCGATCATTAATCAGCCGTCGAAGATCACTTACGGAGGAATTGTTCGACAATTGTTTGAGTTCGAATTATTTTTTCCCACTATCGATGCTCATATAAAAAAAACTCACGAGCTTCCGATGCGAGTTACATAGAAATTGTCATCAAAGTAGACATTTTTTTTAACGATCACGATTGGTAGTATGATGTCACTGCCAATCGCTTAATTACTTTCTCTTTTTCACATCGATCAAGTAAAGCCTTTACGTCCTTGATCTGTTTTGAATTGCAACGATAAAGCTACGATCAGAAGTTACGATCACGATCGGAAAATTGTTTCCCCACATCGATCAAGAAAGGGATAGTATTGATATCCTTTGAATTGCAACGATCAAATCAAAAGATCAAGAGAACCTTGAGAAAATATCACAAATTCTATGAATAAAAAGTGCTGATCGATCAGCTTGATCGTGATTCTAAAAGGTTTTAAAGCGATCACTCGAAAGACAATAAGAAAATATCTTCTGTGACCAATAGATACAATGTTCGTCGGAAGAGGGACATATATAAAGTCGTATCCCAGTCATTTGAAGAATAATTAAGGTACCGACAAAAAAAAAAAAAAATTACCAAGCAAGAGAGGTTTTAGGACAGAGAGGGACAAACTCAAAGCATCGACTCATCGACTAATATCGGATTCAAAGTAAAAGAAAATTTTCAATAAAACTGAAAGAAAAATGCAGTTCAATCTTACACTGTGTGACTCGATTTCTTACTATTTCTGATGTATCTAGAGCTGCCGTTGCAGCTATGGCTTTTTCGTTGACGGCGTACTGTTATGTTACACTGATTGCTCCGCTATCACCGCCATCAGTGGTCCGATGATGTGCTGCGGTTCCAGTCGATCCAACATTGGCCTGCTTACTGACGAGACTGTTGGCAACAGCGCCCGCACTTGAGCTAATTGCTGTGTTATTGGTTGTAACTGAAATCGGAAAATGATGGCTAAAGTGCTGAAGGTGTTGGCTTAAGGCAAATGCGTGATGTGGATGTGGCTGCTGTTGCTGCTGTTGATGGCTGTGCTGATGCGGAACAGAGGCGGCAGCGGATGTTGCTACTGTTGTCAGCTGGTATTGCTGATGGGATTGCACCACCGCCGATGGTGATGATGTTATAACGGCTGCTGACGTTGATTGCGCTGCCGAATTCTCCGTCGGATCAGATGGCGAAGAATTCGTTATAGTATTCTGTCCGGCAGATTTCGATATAGCAGGTGGCAGGGTTCTCGATGTATTCGTCATATTCATCATATGCATATTGGAATGTTGTTGCTGCATTGAATTTAGCTGATGCTGTTGTTGTTGCTGTTGCTGTTGCAGCAGTAATATGGGCGGCGAATTGTTATTGTGTATGTTGTAGTCACGCTTCGTCAATTGATTTATGCTGAGTGGATTGTTGACATCGCGGGGATTCGCACCGACAGGATTTCTTATGGCTTTCTCGAAGAATATCTCCGAGGGTGATGACGAAGCCGATGTAACATTGCTTCCTTGGCAAGACGATGATGAGGATGATGAAGATGATGACGAGGACGAGGACGAAAGCGATGATGATAGCGATGAAGTTGATCCGGATCCAGATCCGGATAATGATTGCACATTTTTATTACCTGTCTGCGGCGGTAGCAGTTTAACGCCCAGCTTCGCTTTGTCCTCATCGTGGGGAGCATTATTTGCAGGATTTGCAACACCATCAGCAGGGTCATGTTGTTGTTGTTGTTGCTGCTGCTGGTGTTGTTGTTGCTGGGGCATCATTAGAGGCGGCTTAACATCACCCCCCGAAATTATCATATGACTATGAGGTGGTGTCATCGAATTGATTGCCGGCACATTCGCCACTGGTGGCCCCGTTTGATCACCCAAACCGAGTCCCATTGAGGCCAGATGCCCTAATCGGCTGCCAATGTTCACATTGTTCAAAAGCGACTGCATCATCCGATCTGCAATAGATTTAGCTGAAGGTGCCGCTGATGGTAACGACGCCGTCGATGTGGAAGTAGCACTGCCCGGATGCACATATGGATTACTATTACAATTGCTGTCTGCCGCACTGCGGCTTTTATCCATAAACATCGGACTGTGATGCTGGTGATGCTGCGGCTTTGGCGGTGGGGGTGCTATTGGTTGCTGTTGTTGATGTGAAGCAGGAGATGACTGATTAGGATGCTGACTTAGAGAATGATGCTGCTGTAGATGGTGTTGCTGATTGCTTGACTGATGCTGCTGCTGCTGCTGCTGCGGGTCAGTGGATGTTGTCGAATTTGACCCACCGCTACTGGTACCCCCACCACACCCACTGTTTGGGTTATGCACAGCATTCGGTGTTGACGGACTAGTTAACAAATTCAGTGGACTGGCCAAGCTTGTTGACGGACTTTGCAAACTTGACAGTCCACTTAAACATCCCGGGCTCGAAAGCGATTGATTAAGCGACTCACTGTCATCCTCTGGCGTCTTTGCATCATCTACACTGCCACAACTTCCCAGGTTGTCATCACTCATGTGATTGTCAATATCATTGTTGTCATCTCCGTCCACTTCCATGTATCGTATGCATTTCTTCTTGCGCCTATTAAGAATAAAAAAAACAAACAAAAACAAAAATTAAAATCAGTAAAAGTTAGTTTTTTTTCGCAAATCATATACTAGATAATTTTAATTAAAAAAATGCATGCAAAAATCTGGAAATGATTATATAACTCCAATTATAATTATAATATAATTAGTATATAAATATAAACATAAAAAAAATTTCGTAGCCACTCGTAAAAGCAAGGATAGAATAACAACAACATTATCAAACTATTTGCAGTGCAGTATTAAGAAAAAAAAAATATAATTTCAATCTTTTAGCAGGCATTTCTCAAGGACTAGGAATAAACGACCGATGGACACTCATACGCCTTTGCAAAAAGACTTAAGGATCTTCCGAAATCATATTTGAAATTGGGAGGTAATTTATAAACATACAAAAATACTGAAACATATGCTTAAATAAAACACTAAGAACCGTGCTAAAAAAATATTTGGTAAAAAAAAACGGCTGGAAAAAGCGCTTAATTTTTTTTATGAAAATTAATTGGACACACAGAACATTTACGTCAAAATTAATAAAAAAAAATTATAAACAAACATTTTGTATATTCAAAACGAAAAAAAACATCAATCAGAAACATCGAAAATAATAAAAACGGTTATATAGCAAAATTTGAAGGATGCATGATTTTAGAATCAAATGTCAAATCGCATAGAATTTTGATTGTATTTTAGATATATTTTTATTTTTTAATTTCTTTTTAACTATGCTTATTTTTTACATCGACACATTCTAACATCTAACACCATTCTCTTAGAAAAAAAAAATATAGTTCTTCCAGTAAAACGCATAATAATCAATTATTAAGTTAATTAATATTTTAATTCCAACAAAATTCAAAGAGTTAAAAAAAATTGATATAACAACAATAAAACATTTCTTTTTAATTCAAAAAAAAATAAATTAAATTATAAAACAATATTTAAGACAGCAAAAAACTTGTTTCATACGAGAATTCCATAGATCAGGTTCAGGTACAAAAAACTTTTCTTTTTTTTTCATAAATGTGTCACTCTCTTTCTCTCTCGTCGTGTCGTCTCGTCTCTATCTCACAGTTGCAGTCCTTTTGTGTCTTCTCAAACTTTTTTTATTATGAATTCATAAAGTTTGACTTTGTGTTGAATTCATTTTCAGGTGATTTTATGCGCCGTTTTTTTTTTGTTTGTTTTTAAATAAAATTTGTTTGGCCTTTGAAGACGTTTGATTAATATTTTCTTATACTTATATTATTTAGTACATCGTTTTAGTACTAAACGTTGACTTAGATTCCTTCGGTTTCGTTTTTGGTTTTGTGTGATATTTTTTTGTTTATTGTTACAAGTACATGTGTTCGCCTTATAAATTCACATAAGTCGGTGCCTGCGGTGATGGTTGTTGGGGTCCATTTGGTCCTTGATTTAGCCCTGATTGTGATCCGAGAAGGCCCGCAGACGAACCAATCAATTGTAAATGATTTGACGATGACGTTGATGATGACGACGACGACGATGAGTTGGGTAGCAGTACCGTACCCACCCCAGAGACAGGTACTCCTGACGACTGCAGAACCGGCAAACCGGGACTATTATATATATATTTTGTGTTTATTTTGAATTTAAAATATATTTATGGCGTTGTGAGATGAATTCGTCGCGGCAAGCACAAGTGTAGTAATATAAAGTATAAAGAGGGGGAGAATTTAATTTTACACTTCTGATGTTTATATAATTTGTATTTTTTTTAATAATTTTGTTTGCATATTGCCGAACAAAAAAATTGTTTTTTTTTAATATTAAGGAATAAAGAAACTAAAAACATATGAATGGCAATATTTTTTTTTTAATTTTAAAAAGACGTATATAAATTGTTGATCGCATGTTTATTTATATAGGTATATCCTACACCAGGACCAGGATATTTAATTGTATACCAAAATCCCTTGACCATAAGAAAAAAACAAAATAATTAACTGTGTTTTTAAAAATATTCATGTATAAAAATAAAAGAGGTAACATAACTTAATAATAAAAAAAAATCACTGTTTTCATTTAGTAGTAGTATAAAACTTAATGATGCTTCTGATTAATATGTTTTTTCGTTTCGTTAAACAATAAAAAAAAGTAGTAGAATAATTTAACTTAGGTTATGTGGAATATTATGTGAAGTCAGTCTCTGTTGGAAAAGTTTCATTGGAAAAGTAAAAAAGAAAAACTAAAATAAATTGTAAGGTCTAAAATAATCATAAAAAAATATACAAATTTCCACTTTGTTAATTGTGTATGTGTCTTCTAGTTGAAAATATAATTACAAATGTATTTTTGGAGGGGTTGCAGTAATTATTGTTTTCAGTCAGAAAATAATAAAAGAAAAACTATTGTAGGTACATCTGTTTTACTAGAGATAATATATTAATTATATTTTCCATTGTAGCCATGTTAATATTATATTTAAAAAAAAGTAACATTTAAATAATAAAGTAAAGAAATGTGCAAAAAATATTAGTGTAACTGTTCTTCTTTTAACGTTGCTTTCTTTGTGGAATGACACATTCCCCGTTTTGAAAAATGTAAAAAAAAAAAGGATAATGAAACGTTCCAACAACCGAAAATACATTTTATTTTTTATTTATTATAAATTTTTATTTTTTGCTTTAATTCATAGTGTAGGTATCAGAATTTTTGTGTGTTTTAAAAGAAAAAAAATATTAGGTATCTCCCGGTTCTGGTCTTGACTAAACGCGAGGGACAAATCACATTCAGAAATAATAAGCAAAAAGCTAAAAAAAAAAATTCATCTAAAAAAAAGGATTGTCAAAAAGGGCATGTAGATAATGGACAATATTGAAATTGTAATAAATGCTTAACTTATATACGTCTTTCCACAGAGAAATTCTTTTTTTTTTTTATACATAAAAACAAAAAATCAAAACAAACGGTACAAATTAAGAAAAGTGTTTCTTTTTTTATTAATTTTTGTTTCCTTTCTAGAGTTTATTTTTTTCCTTATTTAAAGTGCACGAAACCAAAAAGTAAGAACTATTTATCGAATTTTTGCGTCTTTCGATTCTCATTTGTACAGTAGGCAATATCAATTTGAATTTAAGGACTTATGGTAGTAACAACCAATGACCTAGGCACATGCAGGCAACCCTGATAAATGTCTACATAAATGTGCGGTATTAACTCAAAATCGAAAGAAAGAAAGAAAAATTATAAATAAATGTGTTGTGACTTTGCCATAAATTCTCAAATTCATAATTATGTACGAACAAATTTATGATTGATAATCGAAGAGACGCATTTTTTTTTTCAGAAAACAAGAATCGACGGCAACGTTTTTGCTTTTTTTTTTTCTCATCAGTGAATTTTAATAATTATGGGGAGAGGGGAAAATAATACTTAACAAAAAAATATATTTTTTTTTAAATAAAATAAAATTTAATCGAAACATACCTGCAAGGTTTGCACCATTGATTTTGTTGATCTAGTCCGAATCTTGCCCGGCACTTCTTCATATTGTTACCTTTATTGAAGTTACGAAAAATAAAAGGAATTAAAAAAAAAAAACAAAAAAACAAATTAGTATGCAAAAAGGAAGACTAAGTAGTTTATAGATGTATATATGCAAAGAATAGCAGGAGCTTGAGGTCGAAAAAAAAACAGAGATGATGAAAATGCTCTAAATATGTGATGTCTATTTTCTGGGGGCAGATGACGTAAAGTGCAAACGATCGAACGATATCGTTTTAATTAAAGCTTTTTCTATTGTCGAAACGATATCGTTTGATCGTTTTTATTTTACGACTGATTTTTGCCTGTAAATTATCGTTGCTTAGTTTTAGGCGCAAAAGAAATATTTTCCATTTTCTATGGTTATATGCGCCTAAATCTACGCATTGAAAATAAATCTACTAAAAATGCCACAGATTCTGAGGTCGAAGTACTAATAATCATTTTAAATGTTCACTAAAACGTCAATTGTGTTTTTTTCGAGGATTAAAAAATCAAACACCTCGCAAAGTCTATCCGCGGCAACACAAACAGAATCATTCGTGAAATTGAAGTTGTCTATTTAAAATGATTATTAGTACGACGAATATACGCGTCAAATGAAAAAAAATTTTACAGATAGCCAAAGTGTAAAAAAAAATTGTTTCAATATTATTTTCGGTATTTCAAGCTCCTTGCTTTAAACTAAATTATATATCTAACCTAATATGTATAAGCTTGCGCAACCATACTCTAGTGAATAAGTCCCTAACTGTTGGAATTCCCTTAACAATAATTCGAAAGTAATAATCAGTCAAAAGGGGAAAAAGTGTAGGTCAGAGACCCCTGGCGAGTTTCATTCGTTTTCGCATGGCGGACAAATTTGGTTCTTCATCTTTAAGAGTTCGACCTCCATTCATTCATTTCAATGGCCCACTCGGATTCGATCTTTCGAAATAAAATACGATTCATAGGGGGTTGCTAAGCTGCACTTATTCCACCATTTCGCTTACTAAAAAAAATGAATAAAATAATGATTTTCGAAAAAAAAAAACATTTAGTGGATAAAAAAAAGGGTACGTCTTTGCATTCATCACATTGAAACACAAGCTTATAGAATGAATCTTGGCAATAACAATGAGCGAATATGACAATGCGTATGGTTACGCTCACCATATGTGAAACAGTTAAGCAGACTTTGGAATTGAAAAATATACACCCCCTTGACGTTGGTTTTCAAACGGTAAGCGTTTAGTCGACGTATCCACACAAAATGGTCAGTCACTTGTATGTGACTTTATCTAACGCGAATAAAAAATTTAAGAAAACCACCGTCATTAGGAATATAGCAAACATTTAGGATTACCACTACATAAAGAAGGGTTGCGAAAGCTTTTTTTTATATACATAAATAGTAAACTTGCATGCAGAATAAATAAGTTAAAAAAAAAATTAAACAAGAGTAAGACTCCATGAAAAGAAATGGAATATTTAACAAACATTTAAACTTAAAACTAAAAGGCGAATCATGCACGCTTCAAAGGATCAATATACTTTAAAAAGAATAGATGATTTTTGTTTGTTGGATTTTGTTGTTATTTACAAATTTTGGTTAACCGAAACAAAACAATATTTTTTTTTTATTTATTTCTTTTTTTTTTTAATAAAATCAAATTTAAGCCCAATTTTTACTCAAATCTCGTGTGTATTGTTTTATTGTTAAACTTATCGAAGGATAAAGAATTAGAGAAAACTAAATATAGTCGTAAAATTAAATATATATATATTTTGTGATTTTTTCTTCATTTGATTTGTGTTCTTTTATACATGTATAAATCATAACACCAAATATTATAAATTATTTTTTTTTTTTGTTGTAAGGAATATGTATATATACATGAAAAAAAAAATATATATGAAAAGGAATGCGTACGGTAAAGTAGAAAATTTAATTCATATATTCAATTTTCAAAAGAAAAATGTATGAAAATCGAATTTTGTATATTGTTTCATAAATATATACGTTTTGATTAGCCTTTTGGATTTTTGGTATGTATATATTTATTTTACAGAAATACGAGCATTTTTTTGTTATTAACTATACGGAAAATTGTATTATCATTTGAATTCTTTAGCTATTCGTTTTTAGAAAAACTATGTTTTTTTTTGTAATGTATATAAAAGTTTTGGAATATATTTCTAACCTCCATCGTTGGTATCTTGTTTTCTTTTCCTCTTCTTGCCCCGTGATGCATTTGTCCGCGAACTCCAATCGGGATACATTTGCATATGCAATTGCCGTTCACGTCTAGCTAATTCATAATACTTAGCCTGTTCTTCACGGCCAAGTGCATGCCACTATATTTTTTTTTTGTTTGTTTATTGTTTTTATGTGTGTCGGATTTTTTTTTTTTTTTTTCGTTTTTATTTGATTTCAAAATTTTATTGTTGATTGTTGAGGCGGACAAAGGCGTTGATGATATAAATTGGATTGGAAAATTATTCAAATGAAATACACGTTAGTTTTAATAAATATAAAAAAGAATACATAATTATTATATAAACTTTTATAATTTCTCTTTTTTGTTTTTGCGCCAATTCATCACCAATTATTATTTTAAAAATATTAATTTTTGTTGTTGTTTAAAAAAATGTGTTTATTTTTTATCTTTACAATTTTTGGCCATTTTTTTTGTTGTTGTTTGTGTTACGTGAATTAAAGAAAGTTTTGTAACTTCTTTAAAATTAATTTAAAAATTTAATAATTTATTTTTTTAATTAAGGGAGGAATTCCCAAGACTGATATACGTTATTTATTAAAAAAAAAAGTCGATAGAGTAGGTATACCAATAAAGCATGTTTTTTTTTTATTTTGTTTATGCAAAAAATATTTTACTTAAGCTCAGATTTATGTGTATTTTGGATATACTATTGATTTATTGCAATGTTGGTTTTATTTTACTATATTAAAGTGGGCAGCGCAACGAAGAGACTCGAGCGAGGTGGTTTTTCAAGGGACAAGAAAATAATAACATTACTGATTTAGCAATATGGGAAGGAATTTATTTGTGATTTTTTCATATTGCTTTCTCAGGTCAGTTATACTCTCGAATTTTTGTTAACGCGTCTACGGCGTTAATTCTACAAAAAGTCACTGTCTGGTATGGTTGATTTACGGGCATATGGAATCATTTGATCCAAATATTTTCAAAAGTGATGCCGACGAGTACGATGCACTCAATGAAGATCGCTATAGATCAGTGATTAGTGAAATAAATAAAAATAAATAAATGAACCTGTGAATTTGGCCTCACAAGATGGTGTGATTTAAAACATTTCGAATATTTTTTGTCGGAATATCTTTTATGTGATGTCGCTTTAGTCTATGCCGATGATGGACAACTTGAGAGCCAACTTTCGCCGCTCGCAACAGTCGAGAACTATACCTATATATTTTGTTTTATATGGCACTGTAGAAAATTTAACAGTGTCACTCTAGAAACGTTGTCAATCTGTCAAAAATGCAGGTCCAACAGTATTTTTGATCGTGACATTAAAGTCGTGACAATCGTTACATACTACAAGCGATATCACAAAGAATGACCACATTAGGACGCCTTAGTGACGTTATCATGACACAGAATGACACGATTAGTGACCCCTCTGTGCAGTCGTAAACATAAAAAATTTCAGCTACTATCTGTGGGTATTGCTATTTTTTTTTTGACGGGATGCCCTGCTGCTTTTTATAGCGCTAGTTCTCTACTTTCTAATACCTTCAGCCGAATAGACATTTCAAGTAAAATTGTGTTTTTATTCGAGTTTTTTTTTTTACTGAGGGATTACTCAATGAGGCAACAGTTAATAAGCACCATTTTTCATTCAGCATTTTTTGGAAAATGATTAGACAATCATCGTTCAGAGACACTTGAAAGTCGTTCCACCGTCAAATTTGGTTCAGTAATGAATCGCCTCACTTGCATCTCGGTGGCTTTAAATTGGAGTAAGGATCCATAAATGTGATCAATCCATCAGCTAAACCGATGAACCCGGAAAATTAAAAAATTCACAGTTTAGTGAGATTTTTTGGGGTCGTGACGGCCTTCTTCTTTAAAAAATGAAGAAAATAGAAAGATCTCAATCAAGTGAGTGAATATGAATATAATAGTATGAAACTACTTAAAGAAACCTCTGTGTTATTGAAAGATGTTTCGATGACAAAATTGTATCCTTTGATTTGGAGTATTTTTTCAGGGGTTATCTGTAGTTGTCGGGCGGTGCGGACTGTATAGACACACGCAGTATTAGGTATCAAACCAGTTACATTTAAATTGATTATAAATTCACCGATAAAACTAATAACGCTCGGAATTAATATGAATTGAATCACAATTATTTATTGCCACTCGAGTTTCTTCGATTTACCCTTAATTGCAAATAAATCAATTAAAAGAAAAACTACCATTTTATTTATTACATTATATTTTTACGGACCGATACGAGCATGAACGTGAACTTTTACAGTGGCTAACGTGTAGGTATTTGTTACAATTTACTTCAATCTGCATTGCATTTATTTTCCACACACACACACTTACTACTTACTTACCCCGCAGAATTTTAATTATTATTTTTTTAAGAACAAAAAAAAATTGAATACATATTTGTTTCCCCAAAAAAGCCCCTAACGTCTATGGATATAAAATAATAAAGCACCTCAAAAAGGCGGAAAGAAATCATAGAGAGAATCAAATTATTAAAAAAATCACAATTTTGTGTTATATCATATTTAAAAAAAAAAAAAAGAATTTTTGTTTCTTTTTTCTTTTTGTTGTTGTTGGTTGTAATTGCAATGATACATTTTAGAACTAAAAATTGGGCCGATTGATTTTTCTTAAATAGTTTTTTGTTTTTTTTTTTTTTTTGTTAAATATTGTTAAATAACTCAACAAAATAGAGATAGATGAGTACAGATTACTTTATATCTTAAGTTATGTTAAGTACACAGTTGGAACATAAAAAATAAACTAAGGCAAACAAACTAGTTCATAATACTTGAATTTAATGAAAAGGTGTGGTATTATTTTTATCTGTTTTAACTCAAATAAAACATAAAAAAGAATAGTATTAAAAATAAATGGATTTCTGTTTTAGAGTGAAGTTGTGTTAAATAAACCAATTTGTTGCTTTCTTTTCGTGTGTCTTATTCTCGCAAGAGGAGTTTTGTTTAATTAAATCAGTGTGAAGAAAAACTCTTGGGAGAACTTATTTTCTTCTGATAAATTAAACAAAACTTTTGTAAATAATTAATTGTGAGAGTCTGTGATCGTTAATCGAAACAAAAATAAAAAATAAATGTTTAGTTTCCCTATGCACCAATTCTCTCAGAGGTTTTTTTTTTTTTGTTAATTTTTAATTGTTTTCAAATATTAAATATTCCGAGAGAACAGGTGATGTGTGAGTTTTGTTCTTGTTTACTAATTTTATTTCTATTTTTCTGATTAGAAACAGAAAGTTAAGAGATTCAATAAAAATAAATAAATAAACTAAATTTAATTAGAATAATTATAAAATAAAATATGTTAAAAAAAAATTATCATTTGCAATACCTCCCGAATCAGCGGGCGAACGATCTTTTTTGCGTTTCTTCTTTTTCGAAACATAACCATAGTTGTCCCGTGCACTCCACCCTGGATATAACTCCATGTGCAATTGACGTTCTTGTCTCGCTTTTTCATAATATTTACTTTGTTCATCTCGGGTCAGTTCATGCCACTATAAAAGTTTTTTTTATGAGGTTTTTTTTTTAGTTACATTTTTTTTCTAAATGCAATTTGTTGTTTGCGTAAAATAAAATTATGTTCCTTAGATAAATTGTTTTCCTTGAAATTGATTGTTGATAAAAATGAAGAAAAAAAAACTTATTAAGAAGTTTTTTTTTTGTGATGTGCAATTTACCAGTATATTTGAAAATTCCTTCTCTTTTATATATTTTTGTATTGTTATTAGAAAACCCGATTTTTTTTTATTTTAAAACTTAAAGAAAATTATAATTGATAAAAAATACATTTTTTTTTCAAACTGCCCAAAAGTTGCATTGTAGTTATGTTTATTTTATTTATTTTTTTTGGTTTGTTGTAAAGTGTAAAGTTAAACGCACAAAATTGGTACAAAAAATTCATAAAAGTTAATTTTTCTTAAAAAAAAATTTTTTTTTTTATGATTTTTTCGTGTTTGATTATTTTGCCAAAACAAAAATGATAAAAATAAAAGTTTCTTTTGTCGTTATTACATATATATATATATTTTTTTTTAATTACATACAAAGTATGTAAAGAAAAAAAGGAAAAAACATTTTTAATGAAAAACTTACCCTTCGCCCCAGAATTTGGTTAATGGCTGCTGATTCTTTGAGCGTACATTCGGCAACAACCTTGGCTCTCATCTCCTTCATGTAGAGCATAAATGCATTTAATGGCTTTTTGATATGCGGTTTCTTTTTATCGTTTGAATTGTCTTTGCAATCATTTCCCTGTATACTAGGTGAATTCTTTTGGTCTAGGCCCCTGAAATTAAAAAAAATTTATATATATTAAATTTTAATGGAAAATTAATTTTTTAATAGCAATTTAATAAGGGTGAATTAAAATGAAACAAAGAACGCTACGGAGGACAAACATTTTAATAGCTCCTCAATCTGTGTGACTACTTTGGCTACAATGAGAGTCCTGATTCCAGACTTCGTTAAATCGTATCTTCTATCAGATAAGGGTCCTCATATTGAGGACTCAAATGCCACATCAGAAGATTGGGATCATCCACCTGCACAGAAACTACTGAACTTCATTACTCCACATTTGTTAAGTATACGCCTCCGATCAGTTGTTTTTATTTAAAAAAAAACATTTCCTTTTGTGAGCATCACGTAAAGTCATTAAAATCATAAAACTTGTTAACTCCCCACATGATGAAATGTAAGACTTTTCGAAACTGCACGGAGAATCAGAAAGCATTTCCAATTGCTTACATCAATCTAAGAATAAAAATTTAGCTCACAAAAAACTAAGAAAACGAACTTTCTTTCTAGGAGTCACTTTAAGCCATAGAAAACCATGTAAACTCCCAAACGATCTAATTTCAAATGATTCGCTAGTTTAGAAAATCTGAAAGCATTCTCTAAGAATATAGTTCACTTCACAAAGGAAACGCAGTTTTTTTTAGCGCGTCACGTAAAGTCATAGAAAATCATGTAAATGCGCACACGATCAAATATAAAACTCAGCTTAGAAAACTGCTGAATTTTTGTAAGCAACAAACTAGTGGCTACACAGAAAGCTGCTTCAAGCCAAATTTCAAAATTCTAAACGAGATAAAATGGACTGCTGAATTTAAGATTCATTGTCATATTCAGGCAATTTTTTTAAACAAATGAAATAAAAACGAATGAATGGAAATGTTTTCAAAAATGCATAACCTAAACCACCTTTGACTTAAATCGAATGGTTCGATTCCGCTTGAAGCTGCAACTGCGGCTAAAGCCTTAAAACGTGCCTTAATTAGTGTGCTCAGATTCTTTGAAGCCGCTCCACTATTTGCACTATTTGCCGCAGCAACGGCAGCGACGGCGGCCGCTTGTTGTTGTGCAACATTCTGCGATGAATCATGATGATTATTATTAATTTGATTTAATTTTTCATTTAATTGCATGGTTGTATTACTACTGCTGGTAGTGTTATAACCGCTGCTACTGCTACTGCAACTGCTGCTACTGTGTATTGTTGAGTTGGTTTTCATGTTCGCATCGAGCATGCCTGACGACGTGGATGATGTTGATGCCGCCGATGAGCATGAAGTTGCCGACGATGAGGATATTGATCCAGCCGACAATATCTGTGATTGTTGCTGATGCTGTTGCTGTTGTTGTTGTTGCTGCTGTTGTTGTTGTTGATGTTGCGCTGACAACGATGGTGGTGGTGGCGGTGGTGAAAGCAATGAATTGGTCAATGCCGAACTCATCACCGACGAGTTGAGGGATTTTGCCAAAGTCTGATCTTGAAGGCTGATGCCACGCTTGAAGTAATACTCTGACATGATGTTTTGCTCCAGCAGTTTGTTGATAATGGCGATGAGATTGTTGGTAGCGATTTTATTCGTCAGAATATTTGTGTGGATGATGGAGTTGATCGCATCTGCTGAACTGGGCGAGTTGGAGGACGCTGATCGTGCAGCTGCTGTGGCTATTGCCGTATGCTGCAGAAATTGATTGGTCAGTTTAAGATAGCGCTCGAGATGCATTTTGGCAATGTCCAGCGATTGATGTTGATCGAGGAAATTCGCCAACGGGTTGATGTAGGTGGGAGTTTCACGCCCCGATGGGGATGCGGATGCGACTGCCGATGGATTTTTGAAAAGAAGCGACGATGCTTCCAAGTCACTTTGGGGAAATGGATGGCCTAGACCAAAGGACAGCGAATCGGTGAATGTGTTTATAAGATTTGTTGGCGGACAGTCCAAGGGCAGTTGAAATGGAAATGGCGAAGGAGGTGTCTGTTGCTGTGTAGTTGTTGTTGATGTTGCTGTTGCCGTGCTGCTAGCTGCCGCGAGATTGCTCTTCTGACGCTGATGGTACAGGTACTCGTTTTGCTGTTGCAGCTGCTGCTGTTGTTGCTGCTGTTGCAGATGCGAATGGTGGTGGCGCAACAGAAGTAAATCAGTAAGGGTTGTGTCTGTACTATTTACACCACTGAAATTGGTCAGCTCCGCGATATTGCTAAAATTGTTCAAGGAGACGGTCGGCGGTGTTATTGCTGGCGAGTGATCGTTGTTATTGAGCTTGTCATCAGTGGAAACTATCCGGCAATTTGGTGACGGGGTGCGATCGTTCGAACTAAACTCACTATCGTCGAGTTTTTGTTGCAAATGCTGTTGAAGTTGTTGGCTCAGTGCCTGATGTTGTTGCTGCTGCTGCTGTTGTTGTTGTGTTTGTTGCTGCTGTTGTTGTTGTTGTTGTTGTTGTTGCTGCTGATGTTGTTGTTGTTGGTGATGGTGATGTGGTTGAGTTGACGAAAGAGTCTGAGCTTGTTGTTGATACTGCTGCTGTGGCTGTTGCGATTGCGATTGCAGTACGGGACTAAAGTCAGACGATTGATTGTTGTTACTCGCTGTATTAGAATTTGTTGAGCTAGAAGTATTGTAGTGCGCAGAAATCGCTTGCGATGAAGAAGGGGGAACTACAGCAACAGGACGCTTTTTAATCGAAAGGTTTAAGGGTTCATTACAATTTTCCATTTGTTCGTCCGTTATAAATGTTGATATAAGCTTTTATTAATCGACTTTGGTTTTTATTAACAATTGCAACTTGTGTGTGCATTCGTCTTTTTCACGTAGCGTATCATGATATTGGGACACTTTTTTTTTATTGTTCATATGTCACTTTGTTGGTTATTACACAGTTAACGACTAGAATTCAGTTTAAGACAACTTGAAGTGAAAATGATAACGGATAAAGCCATCAAAGGAGTTTCAGAGTAATGGACTGGGATTAGTGGAAAATGAACACACTAATTGCATACAAATAGCAAAATATGTGTACCTACATGCTACAGTAACTGTGGGTGGGAGGGGGTGGGTGCCCTCTGCTGAATTATGCAAATAAAAAAATAAACAAACACAAAAGCTAAACAGGGTGATGATAATCCTTCGACATGACATTTTCCATAGAAGCTGCAAATTTAGCATAGCTCACAGGGAGTTGTAGTTAAATCGTTAAGTCATCCTTTCCATGAGTTCAAATAACACATCCTAAAATTGGCTAATCGCGAAATGGTCATTTTTCTTTGGAGTACACACACACAGCCACACACTGTCTCCCTGTATACGCATACAAGCACTCACAAAAACACACATTAAATTCAAAAGAATATTCTCTTCTGCAAACTTCCTGGTCACAGGAAAACTTAACAGATGTAGATAAACACAACGCCAACCGAAAAAAAAGCAAAGGCAAAAAAAAAATTATGAGTGTGGGGACACAATCCACAGGTCCGAGAGTAGAATATCACGAAACCACAGGGCAAGAGGAGGCTATTCCACTTGCTCACTCAGTTTTTCCCTACTATACCGCTTGACGTAGTTTTTTGTTTAACGCGTTTCACAGTGACATACACAGTGTTTTACAAAAAAAAAAAAAAATGCAGGGGATATACAGATTCTAATATTTTTATTCGCGGACATTTATTTTGTTAGTTTTATTTTTATTATTATTTTATTTATAGTGGCATAACTCTTTATCTGCGCGAAGGATGTGATCAACTGTTACGACAATAAATGCACACAGAACATCGAATATTGGAGGATTAAGTTTGTGTGTTTGCAAAAGAGAACAAAAAAAAAAAATATAACAAGAGCAATGAGACAAGCACCCGAAATTAATCAGCAACAACCGTACACGAAAATGTTCCCAAACCGACAGTTTAAAGATGTTATATACAAATACACGAAATCATAGAGCCATCAAAATTATCATTCTCATCATCAACCATTGCTTGGTACAACTCCTACCCCAAAAACACAATCCCATCATCATCTTTCTCATCACCACCACCACTACGATATAATCATGATCATCATCATCATCATTATCAACAATAACATCATCATCTTCCACAATTCACATTGCAGTCATCAAACTCATGTTCGTTTCATTCATTCACATGGTGCTTATGCTGTCCTTTCTCACGTGCGCGCACATATCTACAAATACACCCCCATCACCCACACAAACATACGGGTACGGTAGTAAATTTCCTGTCACCCTTAAATCCAAAGTGCTCGAGAGAGCGAAAGCTTTTAAAATTTACTCTCGAGCTTCGTCCTTTCTTATGTTCGTCGTTGTCGTCGTTGTTGGTTGCTGCCCATCACCATCACACCATCCGCTCATCACTTACTACTCTAAGGGACATATCCTGCTTCTTCCTTAAGAATATTTCAACAATCCAACAGCGCAGCGGGGGAGTGTTGCACGAAGTAATGGTAATGGGGTAACTGTGAAGTGGGGTAGCTCTTCAGATTATGTACGCGAATAGCATTAATCCGTATAAGAACTATTTGTGTTGATAGTTTACATATAACTGGAGAAGTAACATACCATAACATAACCGTATAGAAGCAACCCCCCAGTGGCACCCCTTTTTTTCGCACAAGAGACCTGCATTGCATATGGGAACTAAAAAAAAAACACCATCCACCGAATCTCTCGTGTAATTTAGAACATAACCTAGAAAAATCAAGTTATTACTGTAAATAAAGTGCACGGGGGATGAATGAACACCAACACAGGATAAACGGTTGGAAGGATCTGACGTGAGTTTCAGGATATGGACCTGGGGGGCTGTTTTGCATTACATAGTTGAAAATACTAACGATGATGCTGTCGAGTGGTGCACAGCGCGCTGCTGCAGTCATAACAGTTGAATATGTTCTTAACTTAGAAGAATGAGTAATTATTTAGGGATATCTATTCAGATGTATATGTCAAGATATTAATTTAAATTCGCATTCAGCTACATGAATACGGGTGTATGTATAGAGCCTCGGAGATGGATTGTGCTCAACACGGGAATGGAGATGGAATGTTTGATTGGATTGGGCATGGGGTGGGGTGGCATGGGCGACTGATTGCAGCATCCTCCTGATGGACTGCTGTCACAAAAAATGTCGAATGCAACTTTTCAAACTATAGTGCACTGAATTTGAAATTAGGGCGGCGTTCGTGTTGGTATAGTACTCGTTATGGTGGATGCTGATGGTGGTGGTGGTGGTAGTGCACTTACTTTTCAGTCTATATAGCTTCATGAATATTATGAAGAAATTAAGCATGAGATGAGAGTATAACGCAAGGACATATAGGGTGATGAAGCATTAATAAATGTTAGATAATCAATTTAAGCTTCAATACGAGGAATACTCAAGTAGATGCGAAATAAAAAAGAGTATGGGCTGTTGGATTTCCAATCATGTGAACGTACCTACAACATGTACGTAAGAATGTATTTAGCAATTATCTGAAATGTTGGTGGAGTGGGGAAGCAAGGATTAACAGCGATTAACCCTGACAACTTCTGTTGGGAAATTTTGTCGAATTTCTGTCAATGAAAATAATGTGGTTTAGTTTTACGAGTGGGAGGGACACTCAGTTCTATTTGTGTTCCAAATAGAGGAGTTTTTTTCAGGATTTTTGTCAGACACTCGCGGGAGCTGCGGCAATGGAGAAAAAAAAACACTCACTCATTAGTTCAGCAAACTAACCAAGAGTTTGTCAAAAATGTATGCTTTTTGGAATCGGAGTGCCTACCTACCTAGTGAGCTTGCGCGAACGAAAAATCATAAACAATCGCGAGGCATTCAACAGGTTTCCAAATAAAGGTGTGCTCAAGCCAACGCAAAGAGCGAAAGCGGCAAATAAATACATGGCGATGGCTATAGTCCAGCGTTTCCCGCGCGAAATTCGTTCTTTCTCATTTTCGCGTTGGTTTGAGCAGACCTTGAAAAGTGACACAAGTATTTTTATGTGTGCGCCCCAAAGTAGACTAATTTTTTGCGACTTTTGAAATCGGTTTGTGAAAATAGTTTTGGTTTTAACACAAGCTAAGAGAAGAGAGACTAATTATATAGAACTTGATAGAGCGGTTAAAACTGCGGCCAGATCACGTAAAATGAAAACGATCGAACGATATTGTTTTCACTAAACCTGTCTCCATTATATCAGTGGCAATAGACAGAGACTGCTATTGTCGAAACGATAATCGTTCGATCGTTTTCATTTTACTTGATCTGACCCCTCATAAAGATTTTTACGGATTTCTGTAACATGCTTCCCGCGGTCATCACTAAGCTTCCGTTGGGTACATTTACATTGGCCAGTTGCTAATATTTAATCCTGCTTTACGAAACTAAAACCAATTGATCGGACAAACACAGTTCCAATTGGGATTTTTGGGCGAAATTGATTGAATTATGTCCATTTCTTCACATGTGAGAATACTAAAGGACCATTCACAAGGGAGCGAACGAACGTATTGATGAAATGCGAACAAACCACTTTTTGCATTTATAAACAGAAAATTGCTGTCATGTGACTTTTTCAACATCATTCTTGAGAAAATTGTGCGAAACTCGCAAGCCAACACCAGGGGCACAATTTTCCTGAAGTCCGTGCAACTACTTGCATACGCTGACGACATCGACATCATTGGCAGAACACAGCGAGCTGTCACTTGTGCGTTTGCAAGTATCAGTACAGAGGCGGCAAAAATGGGTTTAGTGGTGAATGAGGGCAAAACGAAATATATGCTGTCAACAAGAAGGGACACACAACATCGACGAATCGGACAGAACGTCACGATAGACAGCTATAACTTTGAGGTAGTTCGGGACTTTGTCTACCTCGGCTCCGCTATTAATTCTGAAAATGACATCACATCAGAAATCAAACGAAGAATTACACTTGCCAACCGCTGTTACTTTGGCCTAAGAAGGCAATTGATTAGTAAGGCCTTGTCGAGAAACACCAAGGAGACTCTATATAAGACCCTCATCATCCCAGTCCTGCTTTATGGCGCAGAATCATGGACGTTGTCAAAAGCGGATGAAGATCTCCTTGGGCGCTTCGAACGCAAAATTCTTCGAGTGATTTTCGGTCCCGTTTGCGTTGACGGGCTTTGGAAGAGGAGATTTAACAGCGAACTCTACGAGCTGTACAGCGACATCGACTTGGTCAGAAAAGTACGTATCAGTCGACTAAGATGGCTAGGACATGTAGAGCGAATGGACACCAACGCTCCAGCCTGAAGAGTCTTCGATTCCAACCCGGAGGGACAACGCAGTAGAGGAAGACCTCGCCTTAGGTGGCGCGCACAAGTGGAAGGGGACCTCAACCAACTTGGAGTGCGCAACTGGAGGCAGTTAGCCAAAGATCGTGCTAACTGAAGAGGCGTGTTGGTTGAGGCCCAGGTCCACCCCGGACTGTAGCGCCATCTAAGTAAGTAAGTAAGTAAAGTAAACAGAAAATTGCACATTTTACTGCTCCAAGATGAGGATAATAAATTATTCCATCAAAATTTATTAATAAAACAAGTTTATTAACAGTTTAAATAACGAAATTTCGAAATCCAAATTTTTTGCCGCGAACGAAAACACCCTGGCGCGAATTGTCAGTCTATTCACAATCCACATCATTTAAATCGCGTACCACAAAGTAACGAATAAAAAAATGCGTTCGAACTTAACCCTATTCCAAGAGGAGGATATCTTGGAATAATAAAATGTGGAATTTTCTGTTTATAAATGCATAAAAAGTGGTTTATTCGCATTTCATCAATTCGTTCGTTCGCTCCCATGTGAATGGTCCTTAAGTCCTTTTTCAATTTAATGGGGGAAAAAGGAGTGGGTATCTTACAAGGTTGTCCTCTTCACTGAATGCCGCCCCACTTGCCAAAAAACAATAAGAACTCAAAAATTTACTTTGCGTCAAGAAAGTATAGTCTTTATTCAAACTTACATTATTCAATGGCATTAAAGTCCGTGGCGAACATGGGCCTAGCTACAAAACTTTGCTAATTTTAGAGGTTACATTGCTTCCAATTTATAGAAGAATTCAATTATAATGTAGAGCTTGGAGTAGAGAAAACCTCACCTTAAAGCGACGCCAGTGCTTACAGACTTTTGATATGAAAATTTCCCACGCTGAAAGCTAAAATTTCCCTTTTTTCTCCACGCACCATTAAACGGCAACTAAAAACAACCATATCAATCAATCAATCAATCAAATACAATTTTGATCAACAACAACTTGTAAAAGAAACCACAAATGAATACGAGTTTTATTTTTGAGAGCGTGATTCAAGCAAAGTTTTTTGATTTTCTATACGGAATATTCTTTAATTTTCTAACAAAAAAAAAAAAAAACATATTAAATGGAGTATAACTAAAATAACAGGCAAAAGTTTCTTTCTTGTTACTTTTGAGACAGAAAATTCCCCCAAAAAAAAAAAACTCCCACCATCAGGCATCACTGGGTAGTGGAAGAGATCACCTCAACCAACTATAGTAGTGCGCAAGTGCAGATTAGTTAGAAAAATATCAAAGACAAACGAAGGGGGTTATTGGTTGAGACCCAGCGCCACCTAGGTAAGTAAGTAGTATGTTTTAAATTAAACTTACAAAAGTGAAATTTTCCAAAACCGAAAGTTTGGACTCTCTATTTCAAAAGCGTAATGAAATCTGCAAAATGTCACAAGCGTTGATTTACGAAAAATTGAAAGTGTTTCAGAGTACGAATTCAAAAGCGGAACGAAAAGCAATTTCGGAGAGTATTGACTTTCGGAACGAAATTGAGAGTAGGGCCCCAGTACTGGTAGTGGTTCTAGTCTGAGCTGAACTACATATTAAGATAATATTTTTTGTAATTTCTAAGTTTGTTTATGGATTAAATTCTTTTAAATTTTGTTTCAGCTAAGAAAAAGAATTTATAAAACCAAATTAATATCAAGAATAGAAACTCAGGTAGTGGTGGGCATTTTGTAGCGATTAGAGTGGTTACTTGTGATCTGAAGCTCTAGCAACAAACAATAAATATCCGAAAAGGTTTTTTTTTTTTTGTAGATATCAAAAAATTTCATTATCATTTTATCTAATTGTGAATTTTCTTATGGAAAACAGGTAGTTTGAAGAAAAAAATTGCAAATTCCTAATCGACTTGATTTAGAAAATGCTCATTCACTCAATTTAAATGTAGAAATGGAATTTTTCAGTCTGAAAAGTATTCAAAGAAAAAGATACAAATTATAATTAAAAAAAAAAATGCACAGCACGCAACTATTGCGCTGAGATGAAATTAAATTGCATCGGCCACACATTAACTTTAATCCCGCATTAACACGGAATATTCAATCCAGCATACATAGGCGTACATTTATTACTACATCGGATACAAAATATTGTGAGGCTCCTAAAAGGGGTGCGAGAGGGTGGCAGCAATGCTAACTATCTAGATGCCTATGTATATGAATAGAATTGTATTGAAATGAAAACAAGGACATTTTTTTTATACAGCAAGAGGGAGCACGAAGAAAGCATGCGATGGCATTGCTGCTCGGATATATGAGGAGGATTGAGGGATAAACGATTCTATAGCGAGAGCAAAAACAGAGAGAGAGTTTTGAAATAGATTTATAATATTTAAAAAAAAAAAGAAGAAGAAGCTTAAAGCTCAGGGTCGAAAATGAGGTTAGGCAACATTTTGCCATGTTACTATAGCATTTTCTTGTTTGTTTCTATTTGGAAATATTATTTAACACGAAACAAACCAAAAGAAAAGACTAACAAACTCGATTTAGTTTATCACATGCACTTTTTTCATACATAATATTTCGTACATCCCCTTGGGGTAGTACTACGTATGTTTTGATGAGGAAATAAAAGCAACAATCGCAGAGGACAACACCAATATATTGATAAAATGAGCTTTTATCTAAATTAAACTGAAAACACTGATTCTGTATTGGTCACAGGGATTTTTCTTAATACATTTTATTAAAAACATTATAATCGTCCACTTTGATTTATTATTGCACAGTAAGCTGTATTTATTTATTGACTTTAGTTGCATCCTTGTTGTTATTTTTGTTTTGTTTTAGATTAATTTGCTTCCAATTTAACTGGATTTGTGTAATTTGTGTGATTTTGTTCAGCAATTATGATTACAATTTGAGCACACACAACGATTTTTCAAAGTAACGATAAATATTTTTTTTCTTACACATACAAACACACACAGATACACGCACCCACTCTCATACATATACAATCGGGCAAGTAGCATATTCTGTACGGAGGAATACACCGGTTAGAAAGGATAATGATTGACTGAAATTTATTAACTTGATGGTGTAGTCTTATTCGCCCAGCTTTATGAAATATGAGTCCCAATATTATGTATCTATGTATGAAATGATTTATCTCTTTATCTCTACATAAAATTTAATAAGATATATGTAGGTATGTATAGATATGTAGGTCTATGTGTTGCTGCCACCAAAAGCAGCGAAACAGCAGCAGCAACGAACAGCAGTAAGAGCAACGGCTGCCAGGCAATTTGCGAACATGACCTACAAATTCATGTTTTATTAAAAAGGAACAGCATGCAAACCCAGAGCTGTAGGTGATAGGTGAGGTGGTACACAGCATAGCAAAACATATCCACGTATGATTTTATTCTGCACTTACCCTCCAACCCACCCCAACATGAAGATGTATTGAGTCAGGACATTGCATTCATTTTGTTTACTTTTATGCAGAAAGGAAAAAAAAAACCCTCGCACTGTTGTTCAAATAGAGAAAAATTGAAGGAGAGAGGGCACATCTAAAAGTTCACGTACTTTGCTGGCTAAAAATCCAAAACAGCAACGCTATATTAGGAGGACACAAGTATGAGTGATGATGTGAATCAGAATGTAATGGTAGTGTTCATTGTTTGTGCTTCTCTTAACGGTAGCTATTATAAATGAGAGTATAGTAACTCAACTTGGTTACAGGAGTATCAGCAGGATGGATGGAATAAGAACTCAGCTCAGCTACAGCTACCTATACCATCGGTTATTGCCCTCGGGAATTTTGCGAGAGCACTGAAAGCTTTTCCAAAGTCGAACGACGAAATTCAAATAAGTTATGAACAATCCTGCGCAGAGCACACTATCCCCTTGTTTATATAGGTATGCTTTATTTTAATAATTAAACTTGCATGACTTTTTAATAAAGGAACAGTAATTGTCGAATATAACGGCTATATGGGTATCCTGCGGATGGGTGGTGGAAGCTTCCCTGAATGGTAGGCAATAGGTATATGGGTTCGTTGTATGGATTTATTTGCATCCTCCCATCTCCCCCCCCGTGATGAAAGTAACGACTTGAGATTGTATAATTGCGAGCGAAATTGCAAAAAAAAAAAAAAAAAAAAAATCCGTAGAGGTACTCGTCACTTCTTCGTTTCCCGTGCTTCCTTCAAATTAATTTAAGCACTTTAAGGAGAGTTTTTGGTATCTTTAAATTTTGCACGCTAGTTTCAGGTAAAAAAAAAATCCAACAAGACGAGAGATTTTCTATGACCTACTCAATTTTAAAGTAATATTTTGAGATGTGTTAAGGACGAGTAAGTAAATTGACTGCAGAGCATCTTTGGCTTTCTATGATGCCAATTTTGGCGAACTTATTTATTCAAGACTGACTTCGGAATAAGTTCTCAGATAGATATGTACATCGATTATCGGGAGAAATGCGAATCGTTGGTTTTGAATGAATTTTCAAGAATTTTAGCAGCGAAAAAAAAATGTGTTATGAATCATGATTCATGACGGTTATATAGAAGCCAGTCGCCGTGCTCTGCCGAGATTCGTTCGTTTACAGACAAGGAAGTAGAGAGCCAACGTGGCCCTAATTTAATTTGGGCATTTATAGAACTAAACAGAGCAATGTCTCGTCCTGGCATCCCTTCCAAATTCGTCGGTTGGTGTAGGATGACAATGGAGAGATCACGCTGGTCCATCGAGGTCGGTAAAGAACTCACCGAGACCATCGAAGTGAAAAAAGGATTTAGACAAGGCGATACGCTGTCATGTGACTTCTTCAACATCGTTCTCGAAAGAATAGTGCAAAACTCAAAACCAGAGGGACTATCTTTCAAAAGTCCGTCCATTTTCTCGCCTACGCCGACGACATCGACATAATCCGCAGAACGCGGCGTTATGAGAAGGGTGAGAAAAAGTAAGCATATGCTGCCAACAAAAAAGGATACCCAACACCGACGCACATCTCAGACAGTATAGACAGATATAAGTTTCAGGTGGTTAAGAACTTTGTCTACCTAGGCTCCGCTATGAACTCAGGCAATGACACCATCGCTGAGATTAAACGAAGAATATCTATTGGCAATCGCGGTGAATGAAGGAGGAGATACAACGATGAACTGTATAGGCTATACAGCGCCATCGATCTAGCCAGAAGAGTAAAGGTCCAAGGAGGTGGTTGAGTCATTTTCGAATTCACACAAAAAAAAATTTTTACCAAAAGTAAAAAAAATTTAAACATCGTTTTACAACGAATAGGGCTGATTATCAAGGGGAACCAGACGTTATCTCAGCTAATCTCCGTGTTAATTCAGTTCAGTCCGACTGGCACTTCCTTGACAGTGTCCAATAGTTTATGTGGCTACTTGTGACATTTCGCTACATTTAGTAGAAACAGAAAATTCTTTAAGAATATTAAAAAAGAACTTTGTAAAAAGCACATCATTGACACCATGTCAATGTATGTTCGTGAATAATCCTTCGCCCTCTCAAACAGAGCATCATTCAATTTATTGTTTAATGCTTTCATAAAAGCTTTTAGCAAAAAAATAAAGGTTCGTGGATATCATAACAAAGCCATGCTTATTTATTTCACATGGAACCCAAAGTAGTTCCACTATTTCCCTCCAGAATGTAAACTCTCCTATCGGATACAACAACCATTGAATATGTTTTATTTTTCTGTCATTTTTTTTTTAGTACACAAGTACAGCACCACGACGCGACGCGGCGAGTAGCAAGTTTTAGCAAAAAGTCAAGGGGTGGGTTCAAAACGAGGGATGTTTTTATTAGCAACCCCATTGCCACAAATTTCAAGAGTCAGCATACACACATGGCTGAGCACTCTACCAACCACTCGAAATTATTTAATTATACAAGGCATAAACACAGTGGCTGCGTTGCGCTGACGGCAACATCGTCGTCGTCGTCGTCGGCTGTTGACTGTAGACCTATGAATAGGACAAGTTTCGAAATTGCAACCACCCACTATTTTCACCCACTGCCCCATCAATTGAAGCGCAAACAAATATGGCGCTATATCGAGTTAGCACGCATGCTGATAATTTCGTTGTCTGGCCATTATAGTGGTATTAGTAGCGAAACATCGATAGAAAAGAAGACGTAAGATGCCGCAGAATACAGAGAGACACCATCTATATCTGGCCAGAAAAGGGGTAGTGTTTACCTATTCATAGTCGCACTTGTCATCGTTCCGAGGGGTTGTTTGTTATTATTTTTATATTTTTGTTCTAGGTTTCATGTAGTTTATTTTAATTTGCACTTACCTTCCATAGCGATGATTTGATGAATCCTGGCCAATTTCCTGTTTTGGTCCAGGTGTCACAATCGCCGGATGTGAATTCAGTACATGATGTGGTGAAGTATGGACCGAAGGCAACAGACTCGGTGAGAAGCGGAATGAAAAATCACTAAAAGTAAATAAAAGTATTATATATTTTTATAAAAAATAAAAACAGTAATAAAAAAATGATTCTATGAAGTGGAAGACTTTCGGAAAACTTACCTTGATAACGTTGTGTTGATGGGTAACGATGAGGGGTATGGACTTCTAAAACTAGACGCTGCTGAGTACACTGATGGCGTATGCCTATAAAATTAAAATTAAATATTTTAGATATTTATAGAGCAATAAAGGCAAACGATAAATTTCCCAGTGATCACAGTCTAACAACATTGTACTGTCAAATGAAAAGAAAAATATTGTATTTGACGTGAAAATCTTTTGCATGCGGCGACATTTATACCGTGTCAATTTGAATGGCGAGTTTTCGATTCGATGAACAGCATGCGTACCTATACAGACTGAAGATATGTTAACTGACCAAAGGAATTTTAAAAGGAATTCAACGTGTATCGCGAAATGCTATTATTTTCTCGTTATCCCATTTGTGAGGAATTCCTTAGTGAAATGCATTTAATTCAATTATAAATTTTCTTAATCAGCAAATGGAGCATTTGGTATCACAAAACGGGCGGAAATTATTCAAATTTTAAAGAGTCGAAAAATTGATTAAAAATTAATCAATATATGCCAGCATATGGAATTGGCATTAAAAAGGCTCCCGTCAAGAGTCTACAATATAATGCAGGAACTAAGTTCTCAATTTGCTGCACTTAGTCATGCCACAATGAGATCGGTTCCCATAAAAATGTTATTGCCCCTTTTCTCAGCCTATATACTTGCTGTGCAGAAATAAAATTGGCAAAACCATTTTGCATTTCTTGGAACTAATCAGCGCATCGATGTTTTTAGTACACTAGGAAATCAGCAGTTCATAAGGTAGATTTCAAATTTAAGAGGAGCCGTACATTTACCTATACCGATAACTGTGCAACATGGAACGAATTGCGAATGTAATAGAAAAAATAATGTGAAAAATCACGGCAGAGTGTTCATGGAATATGCTGATATCAGCATGAGAAATAGTGAACGATTTGAGGCTAAAATTTCTGGCGGCATGAAATTTCACACTGATGGTAACAAAGACTCTAAGCATAACGAAAGATGAAACAATATGGCGTCACTTCAATAATGCTTGGATGGAGAGCGTGAGAGCGTATAATATCCTGAAACAGTCTGACTACACTGTTGACAGTCTCTTAAGTGGAGTGGAAGGGGTTTAACCGCGTTTCACTTTTCGTTACGCACCTATTACCTTACATGCAAACTTTAAACGTCAACTTTACTTTTATAACAAAAGTAAACTTCGCCGCTCGTTTTCTGGGGATACATTTATAGAGGACTAGACTTACAATAATTTAAGTGAAGAGCCAAAACCTTTCTGTGGGCATCCGCATCCTGAAGCATTATGAGGCAAGTATGTGAAAATCATGCAAATCAAATCATAACAATTTACTCTGACAGGGAACGGCTATAAAGCCATAGAGTCAAGCCCAAATATTTTAAAATCATAACGAAAAATTAAACCACTATTACGCGGCTTTACTGGAAGGGAGGTCGAAAAAAATATTGAAACAATCTCACTGAGTTTTTAAGTTGGTTCAGAGCGGAGTGATGCATTTAAACACCTTTCACTTTTCGTTACGGTTATTGCATAACGACGATAGGGGGCATCGAACAGGCGTAAATGTATCCCTCAAAAATATCAGATTAAAAATCCTTAATCTTAGGATTCATATGCTAGATTTGGGTGGCTCTAAAAATTAAAAGCGGACTGAAAGGGCATAATTTTTCTAATCACAGGTCGCTATACAAAATTGGCACAGCTTGTTGGTCTAAAGTGTCACTAGGGCTTGGGTCATTTTCTAATCGGAGGTCGCTGTCCAAAATTGGCGCAGATTGTTGGTCTAAATTACAGGCCATTGGGTTTATAATTTTTCCGATTTCATGTAAAAATTACGAAAATTTTGTTTTGCTTAGTGCCTCCAAGCCCATGTCACTGCAACGGAGATGTGTATAGGTAAGTACTTTCTTAGGTAGATTTTCTGCGCGATATATAATATATATAATAGGAAACTAACTCACTGTGAGGAATCGTACCAAATTCTGATAGTTATTGGAAAAAAAAACCAAATATCCGTTTGTTTAGTCAATTTGATCCGCATAATAGATAACAGTCTTCGGGTAGTTGTCCAACTAAACGATGTGCCATTTACTATGCGTATGGTATTATTTGTCTATAATGGGTAGGTACGCAAACATACGTGACTACATTTGTAAATTCGCTTAGCCAAACTAAAAGAACATTCTAAGTCCAGCTGCAAAAGTAAAACAGTGACAAACTATTATCGAGGCACATAGTTCCAAATGGGGAACAACTAAATAGAATAATAGAATGGGAGAGACCCAACGATTGCATAGAATAGATAGCCCTACATTAGCTACCTTCTCACGTGTATAAATACAGCACTGATTTATTGCACAGAATAAGTTATCTGTTTCTGTATACATGCCCTGGGAAATGTGTATTTACGAGAAATTCTTTTAAAAATAAAAATAAAAAAATTGTTTACGACCGAACCCAAAGGAAATGTAAAAAAACCTATCTTGATTTAATGCTGGAACAAAGCCATTTAACTCTCATTGCGTGTTTCCAAGTGTTGTACGCATTCAACCCATAATTCCCTGCTCATTATATTTCAATTAAAATTCAACAAACCAATCTCCGTCAGATCATAAATCGTATGCTAATCAACTTCTATTCCAAAGGAATGAAAATTGTCATCGTTATTATTGAGTTTAACTTTTATTGTTAATTACCCACAAGCCTATACGAGCGCTACGTGTACTGCACCGCTACTCACTGCTCACTGCTCATGTACATTACGAGAGTATTCTTCTTTACATACTTAATTGAATTTTCCTCCTTTTTTTTGAATTATTTCGATAATGATTATTGTTATTAATTTTATTACACTGACGCGACGCACAAGTAATGCGGAGTGCTCACACACACAGCACATGACGTGACACATTAGATCACACTTTACTGGGTATAAAAGTATATGCCTCGAAATATGCTAATTGCTAATTAAATAGTTTGAATTAATGGCCAATAAACTATGGAGGCGGTAAAGACTCAAAAGGAAACGGAAATTTATAAAGATCGTATCATGCTTGCATATAAAAAAATAAACTACACCAACAAACCAGAAAAATGCACGCAATTGACTTTGATTTGTAAATTACACAATTTAATAAAAAAATAAATATATTTTTTAGAACTAAGTAACTTATTGTAATGAATTAAAAAGGCAGAAAGAAAAAAACACTAGCAGAACATTATACTAGTCATGTGCATGACCATATCGGGCAGCAGCGAGTGCAGCTATGGGAAGTAAAACGTTGGTAATTGTTTTCCATGAGTAGTGCCGCGGGAGTCCTCTGTATAACCAAATTTGGCACGGAAGAGTTTCATAATAAATTTTGCTCACAAGTTGCATAGGAACATTCAGACACTCGGTTCGCGTTTTATTTTCTACACGAGACGACGACGACGACCTATTCACTCATTCTGCCACATCGAGGCTAAATTGGGGTGCAATTATGAAGTAATTGAAAGTGAAAATTAACCGACAGCTGCGACAGGTAAATAACGATAGTTAGCGTACAATTAATACATCTAGCCACTCAATGTACTCGTGAGTAGATATTAATGATGCCAACTTTGGAGGTGCTTGACCAAATAGTGTGTGCGGATTATTAGTTATGCTCATGATGTTCTTTCGTTCGTTTTATGGACACGAAGACTTTGATTGGGCGCATTAGAAGAAGCAATTAAGCGCACTCCATAAATTGGCTGAATTTTGCGCCAGTAAAGAGGACTGTTTGGCAGTAAAGAGGACTACACATCCATTTTGAAAATCACCTGCTTAAGGCATATGCTTTTTGAAGCGGAGGCTTTCAAATGCCCACATTGTTTGAGCAACATGTGAGCCTGCAGAAAGAATGCAGGCGAAACAGAGAGGCCAAGGATTGAAGACTCGTAATTCTCAGGCTAGAATTATTACCATCAAATCGAGGGAAAATATTTCTTTTCAAATTTCGAAATATTTTGGACATACGAAGAGGATTTAAATATGGTAAAAAGAAAAATATGGACCATTTGTATTTTCAAAAATATTGCAAAATAAAACCGTAACGAAAAGTGAAACGCGATAAAACTGTTCACGCAAGAACAGTGGAGTAAGCTAAGTGTGTTTCAATATTCGTGCAAACTACAGTGTTGCAACTGTCGCTCTGCTTTTCAATTATTTGTTCAGCTTACAAAGAAGACCGAATCAAAGTTACAATACCCCAAAGCAGTGGAGTAAGCTTAGTGTGTTTCAATGTTCGTTACGCTCTCAATCTCAGACATATTTACCATACTAAATTGTTTCTATGTGTTTTTATGTTTTTCAATAATTTGCTTAGCTTACAAAGAAGACCGAATATAAGTTACAATAACCCAACATTGGACTAAGCTATGTGCGTTTCAATTTTCGTTACGATCTTAATCTTAGGCAAATGTTTCATACCACATTGTTGCAGCTGTTGTCCTGCTTTTCAATTATTTCTTTAGCCTACACTGAACCTACGTTTCAAAGATCAGACAATGTACCTACTTATAGCAAACTATCTTTCGCCTGAATAAAATTGGTTGGGTCTGAGAGCCCAATGAAGGGATCTCTCCAAAAAATTGCAAATATTTCAGAACAATTTTTATTTTTTCAACTATATAGATATACAATAATGTGGAAAATATGATAACAAAAATACTTACCAAGACGCTACTTGGGACATATCCGGACTCAGCATAGGATATGCATATTGACTGGCGGGAAATGGATAGATCGCGGGCCTCGTTAAACCTTTAAACAGAAATGGAAAAAGAATTATTATTAAATTAACTATCTAGCAATTAAATTAACTCTGACGAAGTGAAACAAGAAATGCGGTTAACCGACATTATATTAAATGAAATCTCTGAATAAACCGAGCAAACAATTAAACATGAAACAAAAAAAGGACCAAGATTAAGGCAGCAATCACTATTATTTAAAAAAAAAAAAAAAAACAGCAAAGTAAAGCAGAATATTCTTTTTTTGGTTGATTTTTTATTTTATTTTTTTTGTATTCTTTATATCCCCATTGAGTTGCCAGGACGAGAAGAGTACTATTCATTGTGAATGGCTAAAGTTCGGCTACCTATTAGGGTTGAGTTTTTATTTATTTTATTTTTTATTTGTAGAATTACATACCGCTCGACTTAACTGAATTACACTTGAAATCCCACAAATGCAGAATGTGAATAATAGTAAAAAAATAAAAAAAAAAAATAATAACACCGCAGGAGAGAAAAGACTTCAAAACTCGGTTGCCATATACTTGTGTAACTTGTTGGCGAAGAGGAAAATCCTCTTTTAATTTAAAATTTGTTGGTCAGTAAAAACGTTTCATAATCATCTTAAATTATGGCAATACGTAATTAAAAATAAATACAACAAAAGTACAGGCATATAATATAATGGTAATGGGGCATGTTAAAATGTGTCCTTTAAAATAAAAATAAGCAAAATGTCCCTGATGATGATATAAACATGGAATTCCCTAGAGGCATCCCTTAACTAAATAGAAAAAGAGATATCATTGTATTTAGCCGGAAGGCAACTAAGCCCTACCCTTGCCAAAGACGACAACTACAGCACACATTAGCTACGTGACATTTGTCGAAAACCGCTTGTACAATTTTGTTTCTGATGAAGCGGAAAATGGTATATGCGTATGACTGGTTTGAATAGGAATTGTATGATCCATTTATTACTTTCTTCTTTTTTTTTATCCCCCTCATGCTTTGCTTTGCTTTACTTTACTGTGGTTGTTTGGCAAAATTGAAGAGTACGCGTGTGGTGACCACCACCGGCAGAAAGACACGTGCCTTTTTAACAAAAAAAAAAAAAAATAAATGTAAAAATAACAAATGCTTAAAAAATGCCAACCGAATAAGTTGTATCTTTATTATCCCAGGCGGTGGCATAATTACGACAATATTCGCCATCATAATTAATCGGATTTCGAAAACAAAATCGATATTGTTTCAAAATAAATCCACTAAACTGCCTGAAGGCATGAACGGCAATATTTGCCAAGCATTGTGGGATTTAATTAAACGGCCCAAAACTTGTAAAGTTGCTGCTGATGATAGATGAGTGGATATATAAGGGATGCAAACCAAGAGTTCAACGATGATAGCTTAAACGCTAATATAACTGCAGAAAGATTGATTTGGCTTTTTGGCATTTCTTTTTAGATTCTGGTAAAAATGTAGGTTTACCCAACGAGCCTATTATTTCACGGAATTTACCGCACGAAAACGGTACCTCTAGATCACGAACTATTGTGCCCATGTTTTCAGAGACAATGGGCCTTTGAAATCAATAACTTAAAACTGTTGGGAAAAATAATTTCCCAACAGAGATTTTAGAGTTAGTGTGGCAATTTTAAGGCTTCATAGGGGAAGAAGCTCACAGTGGGATATTTTTCACGTTTAGATATTAAGGAAAATATTATTCCCTGACAATTCTGTCACAGTAAGTGTGGTAATTTTAACTTTTCATACGGTTTAAAATAAATACAGTATGGGATTTTTTTTTTTACATTTTTAAGGAAAAGCATAATTCCCTGACGGTACTGTCATAATAAATGTGGTAATTTTAGCGTTTCATAAGGGAACCTGTTTAAAATCAATACAGTAGGATATTTTTTTACGTTTACTAAGAAAAAAATAATTCCTTCACAGTTATATCACAGAAAGTGTGGTCATTTTATGGGGTATTTTCTTACATTTATTAAGAACAAAATAATTCCCTGAGAATTCCGTTACGGTAAGTGTGGTAGTTTTAACGTTTCGTAGCGAAACTAGTTTCAAATCAATACAGTGAGATATTTCTTGCTTTTAATGAGGAACATATAATTCCCTGCCAATTCTGTTACAGTAATTATTAAATTTAACGTTTAATAGAGGAAGCTGCTAAAAATCAATAAATTTTGAGATGTGTCTGGTCTCACGTTGGGTATGAAAAAAAAGACTTTACAAAAATGCGATGTTTTTACATTTCTATAACTTGAAACTTAGTTTTACTTAAAACCAAAAGAAATATAGGAATGCCCTGAGTTAGGGCAGTTTTCTTTGGGCTCTTCGGTCCCCTGCTTATTAATACCACTGTAGAAAACCAGCACTGAAGGTCAGAATTAAAGGTTGCAAATCGGCTTGTGAGTGTAATTCCATAATGGACTGACAAAAATAGCAGCGAAAACTTGAGTTTCACTTTTCAAAACCAATTTCCCGCGTATATGAGTGCTCATTCATAAATAATCCCCTGCTGGCCATACAATACTATACAGGTCACTCGTGCTCTATTATTAAACATGTGATTATCCCCTAACACAAATATTACACAAAAGCCGCCCCCACCGTATCATAGAAATCAATTTCCCTCTAACTATATACAAATGCACTCGAATTAATCTCTTTTTGCCATCACTATCATCCATCATTATCCTCATGCACTTGGTGATGTTTATTCCGATAAAATCGCAATAAATTCGTCTCTACTGAAGGAAATATTTTGACAAACTTCCTAATAGAATGTTAAATAGTCTAATTCCTAATGGGTTCGACGTGGTTCTTTGGCTACATTTCAGAAAAAAAAATAGAATAGAATAGAACGACAAGGGATGAATGTGCGCCTCTATACCGACCGCACTTACACATGCTGTGTGTCCTTGTAGTTTTCGTGTGCTGTATTGTATTATGCCGTAATCACGGCAAACGATGGAACACATCTGGGTGTACGAACGAACGAGTCGCTGCTAATGCCTATCGGTTGCGCAGATCACCTTACAATCATGTAATTCAACGAATAATAGGCGTATTATAGAGAGTATCGCACACTGTGTGAAGTGCGGAGCAAGTGATAGTAGGCAAACACAAAGAGACACAGAACGGCGAATTTTAAAACAGATGCACTCCCTTGTTTGTCGTTGTTTAGATGACTTTTTTTTGCTCGTGCTCGATTTTCGTTTTTTTTTTTTCTTCTGAAAGGGAAAATATTAATCAAGGAAATTGGCGATAGTCCGTTAGTAAAACAATCTAAGGAATGGATTGCGATTCATTAGTACCTATACTTTGGTAATGACGACGTATAGCTTGTACTGGCAAGTGGATTGAGGTATAAGGGAGGTATTCGTGTCGTCGGTCGTGTCGGGGGTGGTCTTTAGAGAACTTACAAGTACTAGTGCTGGAAGTTGATTGGATTTCCCATTTTGCAGCTCGAACGAAGGTTGTTTTTCGTGTCATCGTGACATCCCACGCAAATACGGCAAAGAACTTGACATAAGCAGAGAGGTGTCTGATGAATTCAAGCATGAAGTAAAGCTTTAAGCGAAAAGGTGTAATCCGTTTAAGATAGATTCGAGCATAATGTGATACTCTTTTGTATTTAAATTCTGTAAGACTCGGCGCACTGTGCATGTATTTCCATGTAAGGCTCATTATCTCGTTAGCGTTTTAGAAAAACCACGTACCTAATGCTGATAAGGGTGCTGGAGTTGTTGCGGCATGTTACATGTTGCCCTTTAGTAGCAGATCACTTTGGTTCAACTATAAGTAGATTTTTCAGCGCATGGGTTGGGAGCCTAAGCACTAAACAGTCTAAATGGGGCAGTAATTATTTGTTAGACGACTACGACTACTTCGACCAAGAGCGGTGTTTTCAAGTCACATGGTTGCTATTTTTAGAAGCCCAAAATATTCTTTTACTGCGATACGATCCTTGAAATTTTTTACTTTTGATGTCATCAAATCGGAGCCATTGGAAACGCTCTTTATCGTATTTCCAATCTTCTCAAGTGCAAATATTTTTTTTTTACTGTCTGCATAGAATCCATGACTGTATTTTGTCCACTTGCGAATCAAAGTTCAATTTCATTTAGTCAAATGGAATGCGAAGCCGAAGAGTATTTGGCGACAAGAACACAAAAAAAAAGGTAAACGATTTAACCCTTTAAATTGAAATACACACCACAGTCAAGTACCAGAAGGGTAGTAGCATGGGGGAATTTTTTTTTCTCCAACAGACAGTTGGATTAATTTACGAAATAAGATGCGACTCTTGAGGGAATGGGAATATTTTGTGGAAAAGAAAATAAAAGACAACAAAATTTGCAAGTCACACCGGATGGAAATTAGTGTGAGGCTGATCTCAAGGAGGAAATTCTGTGAGAAGTTTATAAGGCTTAGTTACAACCGTGCGTCGCCAGTCAAGATGAATAGATTTCACCAGTTAAAAATGGAGCTTGACAGTGGAAATTTTTCCTCGAAAAAAATTAGAAAATGAAGGAATTTTAAAAAGACTCTCCGGACATACGTAAATCAAACAAATTTCCATATACCACATAGTTTCATGTTATGCAGTGGAATGAGTGATTTTTTGTAGATTATGAAAAAAATATTTCTTCGCCCTGAAGTTTGGAGAAAGTCAAATGTGTTCTTTATTATTTTCTTTTTTTTCTTTGCAATGCAAAATTTCATCTCTCTCCGGTTAGAGGTCAGGGAGTTACAGCTCCTAATACAATTACATACTTTAAATAGATTACCCCTCAAAAAGGGAGTAGAGGGGTCATTTTGAAAAATTGTAAAACACCATTTTTAGTTCCCTACCACCTACTAACTTGTGAAGTTCATACGATAAAGGCCTTGCGAGCTATCGTATTCTTAAATTTTTTACATCTTTCAATAAAATTAAATAGTTTACCCCTAAAAAAGGGAGTCGAGGGGTCCATTTAAAAAAAATGTAAATCTAATCCTTTTTAGTTCCCTACCCACCTCACAACTTGCTAGGTGGGTAGTCTTAACGGCTAGCGAGCTATCCTCTTTTTTTTAAATATGAAAAGGTCTCCTTTAGCTAGTAAAATACACCCTCAAAAACCCAACTCTACGATCAACAGTTTGGACTGGGCATTAATATGTCAGTCAGTCAGGGAAAACTTTCTTATAGATTGAAGAAATTTTGCAATAAAATTTCTGAAAGTTTTGGCAAAAAAATTCAATTTAAAAAAATCCAAAAATTGTCTTTCAAATTAAATTTTTAAGTTTTTACTTTCGAACGTAAATGTCTCCGAATGGACTGTAAACACTTTTTCACTTTAAAATCAATTAGCATTGTGGTAGATGCAGTGTTGCTGTTTTCCCTTTCTTTCGTTGTTTTTTGTGTGAATTTTACGTGAAAGAATCCCGCAGAGATCACAGAATTTTTTTTTAACTTTCAACAAAATCGTACACAGTAATAGGGAACAGTGGTTCTATTTTGGGAAATTTATCAGCTTAAGAAAACTGACTGCTTCTTGCTTGACATTTTGCTGGAAATTGCCTGAGAGCATGAGAAATAATTCAAATCACAAGTGGTCTTTACATTTTGAAACTATTTACACAAAGTGTTAGGGAGCAGTGTTGTAATATCGCGGGAATTTTTTTCTCTTTATAAGAATTTCTGTTTGTTTCTTGAGTGAATTTTTTGGAACTTACAAAAAAGACTTAAGGTTACAAAAACAGTTTTTACCTTTGCAAAGGAAAGGATTTTAAGGTTGAAGAAGCAGTGTGATATATTGGCGAGGAAATTCCATTTGTTCTTTATGTGAATTTGCACGAAAGCCACTGGATAACATTTAGATCATCAATACCTACTACTTTGAATTTTGAACTAAGACTACGACTTAACGTGTTGTAAAATCAAAGAGGCTAGTTGTCAAAAAAAAATTTATAATAAGTACTAAAATTTACTAAAAAAAAACACAAAAACTATAGAAAATTCATCAAAGTTCTTCGATTCACCTTGTATCAACTGTAAGCGTTGACGGGCAAAAATGATAGCAAAAACTATAAGGTATCTAGAAACATTCCTAGTTTCTCAATAACATAAAAAAAATACAATATTTTGTGCGTGCACCAACACCTTTTAAATGTGCGCCGGCTTTATTTTTACGGCAAACTGCATTTAATTTATACGAGGCCAACAAGTTGTCCAATTTAACGAAGTGCCCCCCTGCAGACAGTCATCAATTATGCTGTTCATATAGAATAGCAAATAAAAATAACAATCATAATCACAATTATGATATTACACCATTATCACTTTAAAAAGCCGTGTCGGTCGTATAGTGGTGTTTCTCCCTCGTGTGTTTGATCTGTTTGCTATGCCCATTATACGCGTAGATGCTTCTCACCCCTCGGATATATACATATCGTACCAATATGGTTCGCCTATTAGTGTGCCGATTTGTAAGTAATTTTTCTGAACCCTGGCGAATTATGATTATTAATACTCATTTTTCCTATTGTTGTTGGTTTTGTGCACACAAACCAAAAACCGAAAAATCTATCGGGAGGGGTGAGAAAGTCAAGAGAAATGCACACCGCATATACAAACACCACCAACTGGTATACGATGAGGTTGAGGCTAGCTCAGTAACAGACCCTCAGGCATATCAGGACGAAGCAATGTTGTTTTTAGGCCAGCAGAGTGAATCAAATTCTTAACCACACGATTTATGGTTTCATTGAGTGATGATTATGAAAAAAAAAAAATAATAATAATAAATATAAACAACAACAACAAGAAGAAGAAAATAATCCACAGCTTGTGTTTGATGAGCTCGTTGTGTATTTGGAGAGTGTAATTGACTTATGACAGAGTTTCTCTTTCAGGGATGTTCTTCAAAAAATACAGGGGCGGGGAGATGGCGGCGATGTTATAGTATATTCATCACCCTCGTTACCTCTTTTGTAACCAAGTGACGAGCGTTAATTGTCACAAAATATGTCATAAACAGTGACACGCCTACAACTCCTCTAAACTCAGCTTTTATTTTTAACCCGCAAGCAAAACAACTAATTAATTGCAAGGATTCGCCTACTCTCTGTCGACGTCCGGAAAAGGATTCTGATTTGCGGCTAATTAGACGTGAAATATTTGTCATTTGCATGCATATACTTTCTTTTTTCATCACACACAAAAGCAAATGTAGGGGAAAATGTATGTTTATTAAAGGCAAACAAAAAAGGAAGAGTAAGGCTAAGGAATATAATCAATGCGGGAAAAAATGCGAAAGTAATTTCATAGAATAAAAAAAAAGAGTTCCCATTGTTTTGATTTTCAGGTTGTGTATACTTGGATGTTCTATATGATGCGGCAACTAATTAGATGTATCTAGTATAAAATATTAGTCAGCTATACATTCTAGATGTCAAATAATTATTACGTGTACATGTACATGTACCTGTCGTTAGAGCTTCAACAAATCGTTTGAGCTGAAAATTCCGTGGTATTTTTTGTGATATGTACAGGGTGGGCCATCAAGTGGTTTCTTTTTAAATCATTTTTTGACACTGACAACTGTTTCCCGCTCGATATCTTGACAGAAAGTCAGCATCGTACGTGTCGCTTTAGAACGATTTAATATAGAGTCGAGATGTAGGTAGTATATTTTATTTTATATGAATTTAGTTCCACATAACATTTCCCGAAATAGGAAATTTTTAGACAATGAAAGAGAAATTATATTTGAAACCTCTTGCAACACTGTTTAGCAGGTGATTTACCCCAATCTAACTGAAAATGAAGGGGTATCTATTAGCTTTATTTGATTCACTTTTGTAATTTGAAATTTTGTAAATTGTGCTTTATAACAAATTGTAAGTTGTAAACGGAAAAAATTATCTATCTAATTCATATAAACTACGTCCTAGCCACTATTGGCTACCTATTGCCAAGAAAACAGCTCCATACTGGGGTTAAAAACCCTTTTAATTTTTTCTCTATTTGTTGTGTTAGATATAAAATAAAAATAAGTCGAAAAAATAAACAACAAAACCGAACTGATATTTTAAGAAGTAAAATCCTCGATAGGAAAATCCCTTGCATTTGCATAATACACACTTGCATTAATATACATCCCATGCTTCGCTCGAAAAAGCTTTTAGTAAAAACAAAAGTAAAATAAAAAAAAACAAAAAAATAACTATCTTGGAAAAGATATTTCATAATATTTTTCTTAAAATGCAAAATCGCCTGGCCCATCACTCATAATTTCTTCCTTATACCATCTTACTCACGTCGTCGACCGTCATCATGATGATGATCCTGCGTTCATATAGTATATAATGCTTGTCTATTCAACGCAAACTAATAGGCGTATTTAAGAATGAATGAATGAGTGAATTTCTTGAATGAACTTCTTTTTTTTTTCTGTGCACATTTGATTTTGTTTGTGCACAAAAACAGATAGAATAAATAGGAAAATTTTAAAGAAAGGAACAGATTCTTATTTTCATTTTTTTTTTGTATGTAGAAAATGATGATGAAGTAAAAATTCTATGAATACGTGTGCATTGCATAATAGTATGAACAAAGATGGGGTGTGATTTGCAAATAAAAATCCATTTAAATAAATAAAAATTCTGTAGCGACATAGCACTGTAGGCGATATGTGCGCGCACGTTGAATATATATAATAAATGCAGGTATAGATACATATACGAATTACAAACAAAATCGAAACAAAATGAGAGTAAAATATAGAGATGAGGATGTTGTGTAGACGGCGAAATATTGTACTAAAAGACAGTTTTTTTTTTGGCACCAACAACTTTTGAAATTGAGGGCAATAAGGAAATTGGTCTAGAATTATTTTTTTCATTTTTGCTTCCCTTTTTATAAAGGGACAAATACAGGCAAATTTCCTGTAATAGTTTTTGCAAATTTAAACTTCGGTTTCCAGAGCCATCTGTTGGGGAGATTATATCAACTGTGGCGAGTAAGTATGTTGGCTTTTGGAGCTTGCAAAGTGCGAAAGGTGTTAATATCCATAGGTGTAAAGAATAGTTGATGTTAAAAGAGAACAAACTGCTTTATTTTGGAACATTCTGTATTTTTTAACATTTTTCCAAATTTTGGCTTAACCTGCCAGGAACAACCACAAAATCTCATCGGGCCTTACCTACACCAATAACTATTTTCGTTTGTAACCTTCAACTAAAACATTTTGACGGTCATAATAGATAAATTGTGATATTTTTGACCGTGAAGGTTCCCCAGAGACGGCAATGGCGGGCCAAATATGGTGCCTAATCTTCTGTGATGAACTCACAGCCTATTCAGCCTCCCAACCATTAAGGTGAAAAATCTCCCACTCATAGTAAACATTCCTAGTTTGCAAACCAAAACCCCATTCTAAAGTTAATACAATAACCACACATAGATGAGACATTTTTTTTTTAAGTTTTCATTCTCGATATTGTCAACTGCCACCATCATCAATATACTACTATCCCCATCAGCTTCGAGATAATACTTTTTAATCCCCGTGGCCAGTTTCATGACAGACCTTCTTCTGCTTCACAACATTTCCCTCATTATTGAAGAGGGTTTTTTTTTTTCAATAAGCTTCCAGCATGATCCTTTTTTTTTTTGAAAATCTATTTTCAACTTTCAAATGCGGTTTGGTTTGCATTGTCGCCGGTGCCGTATAGTCATCGTTGTCGTTGTCAACGACGGTCGTCTATTGTTATTAGACATAAGGATAAAAAAAAACTTGTATATATATTCGTACGCAATTTTAAAAAAATTCCTCCTCTCGAATTGATTTCTCTTATTTACTTAGAAATACACGCATGTACTTTTATGCATGCATAACTCCTCTCTATCCAAGATACAAATTGAAAATTTAAAAAAAAAGAAAGGAGGAAAACCCGCCACCCCTTTTAGGAATAAGCACCAGGCGGCAGAAAGCAGCACCCTCCTATCGATTGATTCTCTTTCACTACTTAAGGATAATGAAGGCACAAGGCTCTACTCACTAATACAAATGTTCTGGAATTATGTGAGAACCCCTTTTAATTTATTTCAAAAATTACATATATACGAATGTACGGTTTTTTTTTATTTCCTCTCCGCTTGCCTATATATCCTACTTCATGCATTTCATATTTTGTATACATTATTTCTGCTTGGAACTTAAGTGGATTTTTATCAGCAGTATCATCGCATCTCTTGCAAAATGAGATGAGGAACAAGCATAAAAAAGGGTTCGAAGTATCAATTTCGTTGATCCTTCAACTACATGCATATAGATTCTATTCAGTGTACATGCCGCACACAGGGATTACACAATATAATTACTCATTCATTATGTCAAATAAAGCATGCGACAAATGACGACGACGATGAGGAGGACGACGCGACGACAAAGATGATAATCATCCCATATCGTTTATAGTAGAACAGGGTAGTGGTAATGGACGAACTGTATAATTGTCATTTTTGGTCTGTTTGTATTATATTTTCTTTGTTTGCAGATGGATTTAAATGGATTTGATGAAACGCGAATGGGGTAAGGGAGAGAAAATCTCACTCATTTTTGGGGATATCGGATATATATTTCTTTTTTCTCAAATTAAATCTGGCAAGTTGTCAAATTTCTCCAATAGATGGCAGTATACAGATCAAAGACAATATTGAGACGATTAAAGGCATGCTCAAACCAACGCGAAAATGCGAAGGCGTGAGCGAAAAACGGTGATTTATACCCACATCGCCATGTGTTTATTTCCCGCTTCCGTTTTCGCTTTCGGTTTGAGAATGCCTTTAATCGTCTCAATATTGTCTTTGATCTCTATACTGCCATCTATTGGAGAAATTTGACAAATCTGCTAAGATTCGCTATTCAAATGAGTGCGCTTCCTTTATAGTAATCGTTAGAGCGTTCACTTGCGACGCGAGCGGCATTACTGTCGTTGACTATAAAGTAAAACGAATGACATTAGGGTTTCAGCTCTGTCAATTGAAATTCGACTATCATTTTGTTATTTCCGACAACCAAGAGTTTTTTTCTGTCAGTAGCAATTAAGTCATGTTTGAAATAGATTTTCATGGCTAAATTCAAAATTCAATCTTCCAACTATGAACTTCAACCCTGGTGCATTGGGAACCTGGTTAATAAATAAGAACCACTCAACCACACCGTATTGTCCATCGAATTAAGGAACATCATTGCATTGTTCTTCCCCCAAAAAATTCTCTAGAATATTAATGAATAAAAAAAAAATACCACCGTCGAGACGATGGGACCTATAGCCCAGCTTGGAAGGGCTTCAATATTAAATGAATTAAAAATACTGCATAATTCACAACTGACTGCAGTGAAGCACCTATTTAATCGCATCCACCATATCAGGTTGGTTTCAAAGGATAACTATTCTCTAGTGAAAATAACAAAGGACGAATGAAACGCAAGAGCGATTACTTTAATGCTGATTTCCCAAACGAAAGGCAAACGGCCGTGCGTTTTTTTTTTCCTTCATCTACAGTCAAAAATTTTCACTGCACATCGTTGTCTTTATATCGTCCTTTAGGATTACACTCATTGTCATTTTTATGCTGGAAGAAACGAGCTGACAAAACAACCAATGCCTACCTACAACTTGAATGAGTCTCGTGCGGGAATAAGAAATTTGGTACCACCAGCGGTAGATTATATTGTTGTAGATTTATCATGAGCAAATCAAAGCCAAATTGATGGATTTTAAGAAGTCTGGCTTTTTTTCTATTGGAAGGAGGATCAGTGTTGATTTACTGGGTTGAGGGGGGAGGCGAACTCTGGACACTATAATCTGGAATGAAAAGTGCGTTTCAGTCCTTTAAGATGGATAGAAAATGGAAAGCCTATACGAAAGCTCCGGCTTAAAGGGTCTTCAATTCCAAAACGGAGGGACAATGCAGTAGTGAAAGACGACGCCTTAAGGGGGCACACGAATGAAAAGGGCCCTCAACCGTCTTAGAGTATACGCAAGTCAGATATCTGACAGACCGCACGAACTCGACTCTAGATTGCGGCGTTAGGTGTTATCGCCCAAATTAAAAAAAATTGCATAACGTCCAAAACATTCGGCAATTTGTTGCTGTAAAATATTCACACAAATTTGGGCGATGTGACATGGATTTTGGGCGTAATGACAAAAGTGACCTCAAGAAAGGGGTCTGCAGGGGTGTAAAACGTAGCGGAGAAGAATTAAATAAAATACTTATTTGGACTGTTCTCGACGGATGCTGTTTTACGAATGCGCACTTTCAATTTGACAGATATGCTGATCGCATTCATGCAGTCAAAATTGAGAGTGGCATCGTTCAGTGCTCCATTATTTATTATAGGGTATTTACAATAGGTATTATAGGAATTATTATAGGGTGCTTACAAGCAGGGCAGCATGCTCCTCATTACGTATTAAACTGAAAATAATGCTTTTTGGGCTTTATTTCGATCTTGTTGTTTATTTTTGAGTGTTATGCTTGTGATGTTTCTTGGGCATTATGACATATTTTTTTTTATTTGTGCGTTATGGCCGATTGTGGCGCCAACTAGAGGATAATTCTCAAAGAATTTTTAAACTTTGTTAAATGTATCTTTTTTTAGCTTGTCTACTGCCTCACCAAAGTCAATTCTACCCCCACTCAACGCGAATACACCATTCACACCTACTTACACAAGTCACAAGACAAAATACCTACAACCGATTGTCACCTTTATGCCTCACATTATTCCATCCAAAGGAAAAGTAATATAAAAGCAAATTTGAATGCTTTTTTTGGCAGCATCACGAAGCACCCATTATTATCCTATTCAATGACGAAGCATGTGACGATTATTGCTTTCCACCTGAATTAATGCTAAAAATTGAGGATAACAACTGAATGACAATGCCAACAGCACCCAAAAAATCTCCTGCCATTATTATGGCCAACAATATAAATGCAGACAATCAACAAATACTCATAACTCAATGGTGCATGGAGTATTAATAATATAATAATGATAACAATAATAATACCCATCTGATGTGCACTAGAGCATCGGGCCATTGTGATACAATCGCAAAGTGAGTTTCTTCCTTGTTTCCTTTTTTCGGATATAAATATATAAGGGTGGATTTTTTAGCCCATCTACGAGTATGTACTTAAGGTTATCTGTGCACAATGCTAATATTTTTGCCGTAAACGATAGTTTACTGATATACACTGTCTATGCTCTCTATGGTAACTGGTTGTGTTAATACTATGGTCATTGTTGCATTATAATGAAAGGCAGCATATCGCATCATTATTTTTCAAGTATGCGACAAGAGGAGGAATTTTTTAATTTATTATTTACCTACTTATCCGCATTTATATGTATGTATCTTTCCTGCATCCTTATGCTCTTTTATTTGTTAAGTATGCTTGCGGTAGGGATACCCATACTCATCTCAGTCTATTAAATGAGCTTCGATTTGGGCAATGGTGGGAGATTTCAAATGTAAGGATGCTTTTGCTTAAAAAATAAATGTCTCGTGATCTCTATGTAATTGTTATATATACCAAAGTTGATGGTCATTATTTGTCTGCTTTGACACCTACAAGCGGAAGTTAGTAATAAGATATATTCAGTCCTATTTTTGGCTCACCCAAAAGAGTATCGTATTGGTGATAGATTTTGAATTTCCTGTAGCAGACAATTTATTAGACACACGATACGCGTACACTAGAAAAAGATACCCTCCTTCGATAGATATCCACTATATAAAGCAACCGACTGATTTAATTTCTGTTCGAGTTTGAGAATTGAAAAATGCAACTAATTGTGCATCAAGAGGCTTCCTCAAGTTGATATAAATCGCACATTTCATGGCACAATAAAGAAAGATCTGTTAAGTAGGCGCAGACAATAGAGCCCATTGATATTGGTACTCGGTACCACACCATCTTGCGTCGGAAGAACTATATCGCCTCACATTCGAAATGAGTTTGCGATCAATAAAAATACACACCACCTCGATGTTTTATTGAAAAAAAAAACTAAAAGACCCAAAGGATTGCGATGACATTTTTTTAGCAAAGGGTGACTGGCACATAATGTAACAACAGGAAGCGCACTAGTAACATGAATATTGTAACTGATATGTTGTCAATGAGATAAAATGTTATAGGTTAGGGTGGGCTATAATAATGCCGACCGGCTCTCTCTTTCCCTATATAGTATTCAATTTCATATTGAGTCATCTATACGGTCGAAATTCCGAAAGGAACAAGTGCGCCTATGGGGGTTGGGTAAGGTGTGTACTTTGACTTCGATACACACACGCACACAAAACAAAAGGACATGTAATGCACTTTAAGTTTAAGTTTAAGTTTCCAAAAGAACAAGTAGTGCAGTGGAGAACTACAACGCCAGCAAATGTACTCTACGACCGACGACGACTATATAATATACACTCTTGTAAATGCGGCGTATATGTTAGGCACTAAATTCAAAAATACCGTCAAAGCAAAACAGCTCCTTTTTGCATACAAATTAATGAAAACACAAACAGGAGGAATCAAGGAGATGGGGGGGGAAGAAAGAACTGCAAATACAAACATTGCATGGATGAACCAATGGAAAAAAATTATGCTTTTTGAGACGCCGCCGCCGCTGCCTTGTCGTCGACTGAAGGAGTAAAAAGGGACGATTTGTTGCCTTTAATTATTGAGAAATTACTTTGAGGTGCTTTGTAAAAGGATGTATGATCGTTCTACCAAACTCTTTGTTTGTTCGAGTGTGCGAGGGTGAATTTGATCAAATAAAGTTAATCTAGTGACAAGAAGTGTCAAACGAAATGCATTTCGATCGAAAAGTCGTCCCGGAACTTTGTTTGTAAAGGGTTTGTGTGGCTGTAGATCCTTAGCTAAATATGTTCCTTTTTGACAGTAGTTTACAATAGTTTTCAGTACGCTCGGTTCGGTATAGCGAACCACCAACATTTTACTACTCTAGTGAACAGGCCTGGTTTTTATTAGTTCGCACTATGTCGAGCGTCTGAAGGTTGCAGTTTCTCAGGCAGAGACTCTTGACGGGTCGGTAGGCCGATAATTAAGTAAGTATATCGACCGTCTACTGTAGTTACACCCAAAAAACACTTCCATAGCTTCTCAAACTTTTTGAAATAGACCGAAATCATGCGATTTGACTCATCTTGACTGCTTTTTTGAGGAGCTATTTAACGTTTTTGGTGTATGCTGATGAAACACAATATTCAGGGCATCATGGAATAGATTTTTATATGCTCGAAAGAGTGATCGATTGGGTGCAAAATTTGGGAGCCCAATCATATTTTTGAAACATAACGTCATACAGCATTTTTCGTAATGACTTGAGATTTGGAATTTAAACTCAATTCCTGTCGTTGCTATATAAAATAAAAAGTTCTACAGCTCTTAAAAAATACATCCTTGAAGATGAAGATTTAAAAAAAATTCAACTAAAAACATTCTGTTGACAAATTTGTGGTGTTGTTCGAAACGTTAATAATTTCAACCAAAGTCGAAGAGTTGTTGGCGTAGTTCTCTTAAAAATAATTCCTAGAACGGTTGACTCCACACAAACTAACCGTTTTGGTTGGAATTATTCAATCCAATTATTCCAATAATTGACAATTAGCCTTCTTTAAAATGTTATTTTTGGATACATGGGAACTCTGACCGCCAATATTCTAATATTTAAAAATTTCGTATCACAGTGTTGGTGGTCGAACTCCTCCGAAACAGCTCAACCGATTTTTATAATTTTTTTTGTGTTTATTTGGTAGGTATGAGCGTCAAATTTGGACAAAGGGGCGTGGCACCATACAAAAAAAAACATTTAAAATCGTATATTTCGAAAACCACCAAATCGCATGAGTTCAAATTTACAGACAATTTTAGGTATTGGCCCAGGAGTGTTCCTGTGAAGATTGGGGAAAATTGGACAAAGGGGCGTGGTTTATAATAATTGATAATTGAATTCAGACATGAAACCATCCAAAACAACTTCAATTGAACGGGCAGAAAGGTCGGTTTTAATCGCATCTATCCTATAAGCACGAATTTTCGACAAAAGAGCTTGGTGGCAAACTCTGTCAAAGATCAACCGCACCAATCTTCAATTCGCCGAAGTGATGGAGAGATTGGTTCATTTTCTCGGTGAGATAATCCATCAAATCACCAGTGTTACCACGAAAACCACACTACAGGTGATTAAGGAGTTTTCGTGATTTAAAATATTTCATAAGCTGACGATTTACCAGCGTTTCCATGACCTTAGTAAGAATGGACGTAAGTTCTATATGGGTCGGTAATTGGGAGAAGATGATTCGCCTGTCGGGAAGAGTCCAGGAGTATAGGAGAGATGAAATTTCTTACAAGCAATGCAACGCACCACATAGACTCCGTAAAAACCTCTCTATCTGTAATAGAAAAATTACTACGTCTAAGATACTAACAAAATGTCCTTTTTGTGGTGAAGACTTTCTAAAGTGATAGTAGGTACATATTTTCTAATTTACTACCCAAGTACCATGGTATAATTCAAAAAAAAAAAATGTTAAGTACGTACTCTAACTCGTGAAATTAGCGTGCACAAATACAGCGTACGAAAAGGAAAAAAAATTCATGAGGGGTCGCTAAACTGCAGTTGCTCCCTTAAGGCTGTTTTCTGTTTATACTTGAACGGAATTTTTTTATTTTATTTTTGTTTGTACTTGGAAGACGACGTCCTTGAACGTGTACGAGTGGATATACACAAGAAACAAAAATTAACTAAAGAAAAATACAAACCAAACTAAAACGATATATCCTTGCTGCAGTAATGGAATAAATTGAATTGCGATGCAAATCGAAAGATAATAGGAAATATCAGCAATAAGGACCAAACGCAAAAAAACAACCATGACAAGGACAAAAAGAGAAAATGAAAATGACAACAAAATATTCTGAGCCAAGCTCCCCCAATGATGTTGTGTTAAGATGTACCCCCGCCCCCCCTCCCGCCCCATTTTCCCCGGAAACATTTTTCTATATAATAAATTGAATAAAAAAAGACGCAGCCAATGGGTGTGAGTGAGTGAAAAACTGAGCAAATATTGGCATCATTAGTTTCCAATTGAATTTTCACGTCAACTGTTCAATTCTTCCAATTGAAGTGGGGAGGGTGGGGGACACGGTTCCTTCATGTCAATGAGGCGGCGAACACAGTCTACCAGAGGCTATGGCAATGGTCTTTCAATTGAAAAGACGTCGAACACAGAACAGAAGCCGGCTACAGAATGGGTGAGTAGTAAAATTGCTTGAGAATTGATAATGTTATACAGAGATGACAAACCTATTAGAGGGGACCTAGGATATGCAGGAAGCCTCCAAGAAAAGAGAAAGTTACAGCAGAAAGGAAGTAAACTTAATTAGCTCTACTGGGTGCCTCTACTGCCATCATACTTGAGCCTGAGTGTCTGAAGCACTCTTAAAAGCGGGGGGGGGGGGAGGTCGAGACATTTATTTTTTTTATTTTTCCACCTGTATGTCTCTATGTTTTAGGGCTGGGTGATGTTGTTGTTTTTTGTTCTCTCTACAGTGAACAGGTACTTGAATTTACTGCAGTATAGTAGGGTATAGTAAATTTAAAATAAGACTTACCCATAGCTTTTGGATCCAACTGATACGGAGGTATACCACAGTGCGCAGGAGGAGGCGTCGTGAGAGGATCACCATTATGGCAGAAAAATTGCGGTAAACCGATTTTATTCGCCTGAAAATAGATAGAAAAATAATTTATTAGAGTATGTTTGTTGTTTAACGTTAATATGAATAAAATAAATTCAATAGAAAGAATGTTGGATTTTAATTTTATATATAGGCGGACAGTTACCCGTCAATGAGGAAAGACGGAAATATAATCGTAAAGGCCACTTTTGTATTAGTATTTAATTTTCCTGCCTGTTTTCATAATTTCATTTGTAATTATCCTATAGCGTAGTTTTCAAAAAAAAATTATCTATTGTGAATATTTAAGGCGAAATGATCTTATTATTTCCCTGCCTGTCTCCATGAAAAGTGCTGAAATATTTGATATTATTCGGGTTAAATTTTGCTAACTCACAGTGGCGAAATTTTCCAAAAAAAAGTATCTATTGTGACCTAAAAAATATTGTTACAAATTATTATTAGTAAGCCCAAATTGTACGCCTATCGAAATCTTTCTCAAATCAAATCTAAAATACCGAAACACATTTAGCTCAAATTTATTTTAGTTCACAATAAGCAGTTTTCCCATTGTGAATTTATTATTTCTCAGTCTGTCTTCGTAAAAGTTCTCCATTGATTGTGACTATTTCTATTGCGTGGGACTATGCATTTTTAGCGTCAGAGTTAAATTTGGTAAAAAGCTCATAATGGAGACATTTTTTTTATATATAAAATGATCTATTGTGATCTCAAACATTTTTAAAGCGATGTTCTTTAAAATCTATGGGTCTTAGGTTAAGAAGAGTATGAGATAGCAAATAGGGGGATCCAGGACTGTGGGCCTTACGTATAATCACTTTTACCCTTCAGATAAAATTTTATTGTAGTTCACAATAGGTACAACAATTCTTAACTGTGAGTTTATAAAACTTGAGCACTGACATATTTTTATTGTTATTTAATGTGCATTGTTTACGTCAGTTAATAGATATATTCATTTTAAAGAGGTAGCTGTAAAATTCAATCAAGTTCACAATAATATAATTTAAATGAAAAATATTGGAATTGTCAGTTCGCATAACTTAAGTTAAAATTATTGATAGAAAATTCGCGAAAATTTTAGGACAGATAATCAAAATAATATGTAGGCAAGATATCCGCCTTGAAAATGTTTTTTTCTTCTAAGCTCAGTGACTGGCTTTAGCTCTTGAAGGTCCTAATGTGCACCACTCTTCAGTCAACATAAAGGCGAACCAAATAATTTTTAAGAAACGATTTAGCGCGGTAGTTATAATCATTTCTTTTTACTAAGTCACAAGTCACAATGGCGACATTTTTTCATGTACAATTTTCTATTGTGACCTAAAAAATATTTAATGTGATGGCTAAAAATTATTTCTGATTGTGGTACTGGGGAGATGCATATTTGTCCATTTTTTATTCATAATTCTATACAAAATGAAACAGATTTCAAGGAGACCGGCTGATGCAATATCTTTCCACAATTCAACGTCTCTATTGCGATAGAATATTAAAAAAAAAATCGAATCAATACCATTATCGTTATCACAATTTTCGATTTATTGACAATCACAGATTTGTATGTGCACTTTAGGTGCTTGTGTGCCCCACCGAGAGGGTTCAAGTGCATAAATAAATTTTGTACATATCCATGCAGATTGCAGATTGTTTTAAGCAAATAAAATACATGACCGCCCTTCTTCTGCTGCTGCAAACAGATTTCTCTTTTTTTTTTATTGTGCGACAAGTAAAAGATGCAAACTGTGCACATCTTTTCAAGTTAATGCTTGCTTCTGACATTGCAGTGTGTAGGTATATCCGCATATGCATGGTGCTAAGGGATATTTACATTACACAAATTGCTTCATCTTCCGTTTCTTTTCAAAATCATTCAAGGACATTTACGAAATAAAAATTGTTCTTCGCAATTTCTGCTATACGATGTATACTTTTTTTTTTTGTAAGTTTTCTCAAGAAATTTTGAATTGAAGAGAACCTAGAGGTTGTGTTTTCAATACAAGTATAAGTACTTGCATCTCTATTACAATATGGTAAAAAAAAATAATTATTTTGCACATGTAAGGATAATATTTAAGGCAGAAAAAAAAAATAGGAATAGTGTTCTATGAACAACCCTTGAAGTCTGCCATTTAAAACAAAATTCTCACACCCCTTTCGCATATCACAGCAATTGAAACTCAATTTAAGGGAGAGGTACCAAGAGACGGCTACACAGCTAGCTAACATACCAGGGGAGCAATTGAGGAGAGTATACAACGACACGATGCGATTCCGTTCCCGAACCGATATGCGTGTGGTGCTTTCGCCTTAAAAAGCGGAGAGAAGGAGAAAATGGTATTTTCCTTAACAGAAAATTTCAAGATTCCTTTTTTTCGCTCTCCAATTTATCCGCCCACAAATCTATGCAGGATTCACCAACACACGCAGACCAATACCAAACGCCGGGCGCCGCCGACCCACTCACTCCCTCGCTCGTTCGACAACGTCGACTACGACGACGACGACGGCCATCAAGGAGCAGCCCACCATGATACCTCGTTTGCGTTTGCTTTTGCCTTTGCTTGTAGTGGGGTTTTGCATTATCACCACCCTCTGCCTGCTCGCTGAACTACCCTAACTTTTTATTTCTGTTGCTTTCTTTTAAAAGCGCACAGGAAACAGTTAGACAGAAAAGGAAAGAAAATCCGTTTAATAGACATTTAAAAAAAAATGTTCATCCTTAAAAAGTTTTCTGTTGTTGTAATGAAAATTTTTTTTTACTTTTTTTTTTTGTTATTTTCATTTTTTTGCTGCCAGAGTTTCCATGTGAATCTATGACGCGCATGTTCTTTTGCTGCGACTGTGTGAGTGGCGATGAAGTGAATTGTTGTACTTGAATTATTTCTTATCCTGCAGGATTTTGCTTCTCTAACAAAAAAAAACAAAAAAACAAAAGCATGCATTTTTTTTGTCATCATGGGATGCTGCATGAAAAGTGAAGAAAATTCAATTAAATCTTGCTTTGCGCCAGGACTCCAGGAGTCAAAAGCGGCTTACTGGGCTAAGTCGTTAATGTATTGGTTGAAGCGGTTCGTTTTTTCTCATCCGATTCTTCTGTGTTGTTAAGGCAACAAATTACAGCAATCTCGCACTCTGCCTCTCATCCTCACCCGCAAAAACTCAAATCACTTGATGTTGATGGCGGAAAAAAAATTCGAATTGTGTTAGTACTAGTAAACTACTATACACACATGTACAAGTGCTCGCTATACTATATCTAAATATATTTTTTTTTTGGGTAGCTTAGGCGTAATGCTTATGGTGAGGGGGAGTTGGCTTACTCCTTCGCCTTGTTATTTAATAGCATGTTTTGGATTGATTTGGTTTTGGTTGGTTGGCGATTGCTTACTTTTACATTCTTATCTTTCCCTTAATAGATTTGTGTGTGCGTGAAAGTTTATAAGTTTCCTCTTTTGGGGGTGTTTAAGGAAACCACCAACACCTATGCATAGCCGCCCACTATACCTACATATTTTGCTATAGTGTGTCCTCTTGTCGAGGAGCAGCAGCAGCATCCTTCAATTTGACGAGCTGTTGTTGCTGACTAGACCTCTTGGAATGGCTTATGGGATCATTTCGTTGAAATTGTCGCAATAAGAAAGTTTCGACACTTCTTATGTGCAGCAGCAGTATCTCATGACGTGAGTAATGCGAAATATTATTTAATGAATTGCCATATATCAACAGATGGCAAGTAATTAAATTGTGAAGGAAGAACTTTGCTTATGGTTGATGTTCAACTGAATGTAATTTTTCACTGTTTCGAAATTGGGATTGGTTTAGGAACATAGGGACGCATGGGACCTTTCTTGAATTTTAAATGATTTAAACCAAATCCTGCCAATTCTGCAAGGGCAATATTTTTTTATAAACGGAGTTTGGTTTGTGAGTCTTCTATTGAACTTAACACTCTTTTTCAAAGCTTAAAAAAGATTTAGGTAGCCGTAGAATGTGGAAGGTATTTGATATAAGTTCATTCGCAGACCTAGAGTTCCTTGAAATAGGATTACTTAATGATACATTTTTGCAACGACAATGCTTACAAGTCTATCTCAACAATGTCCCAATAAGATTCCTAGTGTCTTGAGTTGATTTTTGTTTCTATTCTAAACGAATTTCCATAATCTTGGTCGCTTGAGGGTCGTCGGTTACTGAGTTTTCTGATAGTTTTTTTTTTATTTAAAAATTCAGACTGCAAACCCATTGAATTCAAACTTTTAAGATTTCTCAAAATTGGACAAAGGGGCGTGGCACATCCCATACCACAAATCATTAAATATGTTATATGTATCTCAAAAACCACTGACATTTTTTCAGCTCAAACTTTCGTGCAATCTCAGTTGTTGGCCGGGGGGGAATTGTCTGGCGAAGTTTGGTAAAAAATAGCAAAAAAAACATAGCATAAGATCAGCATTGAACTTGTAACTTTGTGTTACAGAAATGTGTAATAATTTGTAGAAATTCGCTTATGTTTTAGAAGTACTTGTCGCTTTGGAGATTGCAAGATTTAATGGGTGTTTTTAGGCTGTTTTTCTCCCTCTTTATCTAACCGTAACGTGCAGACATAGCTGATGGGTAAGAAAAATTTTTTGCGAGTAATAAGTTAAATATTGTGACTTTATAGGAGGTGCTCAAAACCGCCCACATTTTGCAAATTGCTGTACCAATTTTTTTCAAAAACGCTCTATTTTTTTTAAAGACCTATATTTTCGTCTTAAATGTGTTTGTTTTATGGGATGTTCGACTTTCCCTATTTCTAAAACCTTTATATAGTGCTAAGAACCTCCTTAGAAGACCCACGGATGTTCATCGGGCCATGAATATCAAATTGGATAAAGATTATAGAAACTTATAAAGGACAAACAGATTTTTTAAATTTCGTTTTTTTACAATAGAAGACTAAAATTGTATCACTTTTAATAAAATACCCTTTAATGGGTATCCATGTAGCTCACTAGATGAGGTAGAAATTAGATTTCCTAAAAAAAAATATCCCCGAAAAATGTAAGAAGCTAGATGCATACCTGTCCAAAAGCTTATTGATTCAGAATCAACTAAAAATTCATTGTAGGGCGCCTCGGTGTAGAACTAAGCTTTTAGCTCATCAAATAATGCGCATAGTGCAGAGTGGAAAACTTTTCGATGAAACTCCCTCCAAGGACAGTTTATGCCAAATATATATATATTTTTTTAGATAATCTCCCTTATCAACCTACCTTAAGTGATAAACAAAATAAATACTTAGCTACCTACCGAAAAATTTGTGTGATAAATTTTCAAAACGTCATAAATATCACCTATCTATAGATACTCAAAATTTTACTAATTACAAATTCTTTTCTGTTCTAAATACACAGTTTTCAAAGACAATTTCAATTCTATTAGGTTTTGTTTTCCTTTCTACACTTCGAAACATAATATAACACAAAATGAATAAATAAAAAAAAAATACAAAATATATCCAACAACAATATTGAGGACGAAATTACCGATAATAAGACTGACTACATACGTTAGCGTAAGTAAATAGTACACAGTACAATTTGCGTATGAATATATCGAATGGCGGCAAAGATGAAAGCGTTCCACTGCTTATGGGAAACAGAATATATACAGATACACAACTACAAAATAAATAAATAAATCCAGCGGTTGTGTTGTTGATAGATATGCAAACCTCGTATATGGGCTTGGGTATAGGATGTAATAATAAACTCTATAGTAGTAGGTTGGTTGGTTGACAATGGTATGTGTATGATTAAAGGCTGCACATACATAATGTCGCATACTATACTTTTATAAGGTCTACATTTGGCAAAAAAAAAATAATAATAATTCTGTAGCTGCTGTTGCTGTATCTGCAGTTGTCGTCGCTACTGTTGCTGTTGCTGTTACTGATGTGTTCTTGCTCATTGAGTATTGTGTGTAATTGCAGCATTGTTTTTTTTGCGTTTGCCTGCCATTCTTCTACCATTATGAATGTGACGCATAAAAAAAATCTTAGCGAGCAATCTACACCCCCACCAATGTGTGCAGAAATTAAAACAAAGAAAGCCAAAACGAAAATGAGTTGAGGAAAATTATTATGAACGTAAGTATAAGCCCACAACCCACCCCCCCCCCGGTATGCAATATTGCCAAGAGTATATGACCGACCGGCTTCTCTAAGTTCTTAGTTTCACTACTGATAGGATCACTCGAAAGTCAAACAATGAAGGGCCCAACTGAGCCCGTTCTGATGTGTTGTTGGTATGCGATATTAATTTATGTTGCCGATATGGGAGATTGTACTAGTCTGAGAGGAGGTCAGACCTTTTATTTTATTGCTCTGAAGCACGGCCAATTTGCAGTCTTGTTTTTACGATCGGGTGGTTTTAATGCCAAATGTTACACTCGAAAGGTACAACTATAAAGTCAAAGAAAATTACTTCTCCTTGGAGATCAATTTAAAACGCATAATCATTTTTTATGATCCTATTGGAATTCCATGATGTCATGGCACCTCTTCGAAGCCATGTTGAGCAAAATTTTCTAAAAAAGAAATACTCTCCCTAGATACAACTCTAAATATTGCAAGAAAGACATTTTTCGACGGTCGTGAATCATTTTTACTGTCCTCTCAATTGACAAATTACACGGCTATATGTCTGTATTTACTTCAAGAATATGTCAAACAGAAATAAGATTTAAGTAAAGTAATCCCATAGATGGCGTCGGGATGTGTCATTTTCGACGTGCGATGCAATTTGAATAAGTTTTCATTTCATAAATTATATGATAAGACAATCGGATATGTCAGATTTTTGACAGATGAGGATATTTCTGATTTTTGACAGATTATATGGGGAGTTACATTCGTTCTATTACGTGTACACAGTTTTTATATGGTTTCTCATTTTAATTTTAGAATAATCATTCTTCTTTATTATGATAAGTCATACAAGATTGGATTTGAAAATTTTCATATAAAAATATCTTAATATCTATTGTGAACTGCAAAATATTAGTGAATGTTGAAAATAATTACTAGTATGGCCCTTACTCTGTAACCAAAAATCAGTGGAATTTTAAACTGCACAAGGGATTTACATAATGTTTAAACAAAAAAAAAACTCCTTATAAATTTGTTGGGTCACAATAGATAATTTTGTGTTGAAAAGTTCACCTTTGCAAATTTGTAAAATCTAACTTGAATATTTAAATGATTTTTACTACCGCGACAGTTGCACTCTATTCCATCTTTTGCAAAATTGTTAACCTCAAATAAGAAATTGCTATTAGAAACTGATGACTGAAATTCGCCAACTGTCGCGACGATGAAAAGTGTTCATGTGAACGGACTCTCAAAATATTTGAGAGCGAATATTCGTTCGTAGGTAGTTGGTCGCTCTCATGTGAATAGTCCTAAAAAGCTTTGAGGCAGCCATTAAACCGAGCAAAAAGAATAAAACTCTTAAACAAGTTAAAACCCGGAACAATAAAAATATGTGATTGCCACAATAAACGTTAACCAAGAACTTCTTTCCACCATGAAATATAACACACATTTTTTGAGGCACTTTAAAAAATTATGACTCTCCTTGGTCTATGGTTGAGGGGAATAAAAATTGCCCTAAAAATGTTAATTGAAAAAATATGGGAAATTTCCAACGTAAATATTTCGATCAAAATTCTGACAGTACTGGCATCAAAGTGTGGATATTTAACGTGGATTAAAAATTGCCTTAAAAATTTTAATTGAAAAAATATGGGAAATTCCTGACTTGAGCATGGGAATATTTAGATCAAAAGTCTGACAGGCACCAAAGTGTGAATATTGAACGATTGCCCTTAAAATTTTAATTGAAAAAATATGGGAAATTCCTGACTTGAGCATGGGAAATTTTCCATCAAAATTCTGACAGTACTGACACCAAAGTGTGGATATTTAACGCCCTAAAAATTTGAATTGAAAATATATGGGAAATTCCTGACTTGAGCATGGGAATATTTAGATCAAAAGTCTGACAGACACCAAAGTGTGGATATTGAACGATTGCCCTTAAAATTGTAATTGGAAAAATATGGGAAATTCCTGACTTGAGCATGGGAATATTTAGATCAAAAGTCTGACAGACACCAAAGTGTGGATATTGAACGATTGCCCTTAAAATTTTAATTGAAAAAATATGAGGAATTCCTGACTTGAGCATGGGAAATTTTCCATCAAAATTCTGACAGTACTGACACCAAAGTGTGGATATTTAACGTGGAATAAAAATTGCCCTAAAAATTTGAATTGAAAATATATGGGAAATTTTCGATTTGAGGATGGGAATTTTTCGATTAAAAGTCTGACATCAAATTGTGGATATTGAACAATGGGACAATCTAAATTTTTTTTAATTTAAATTTATCTGACTTCAAAGTAATTTATTGGGAATCTACAGAAATGTCCAACACTCTATTTGCTTGTCACTAAAATAAAAAAAGACCTACCAAATTTTATTTCTTATTCAACAAACACAATATGAATAAAATTTTCCTCGTGTGAACGTAAAAATAAAATTTTTGTTTAAAAATAGTTCAAACACAAAAGAACACACTGTCTTCTTTTATGAAAAAAAATATTAAGATTTCCAATTCGTTCCTCATAATTGGTACATCATGTTCAGCAGGTATTTCACCTAATTTTCAATTAAAAGCTTACAAGTCATAATTACACTTTCAATTTGCTGGCTGTCTGTATCTGTAGAAAGTAATAAATTCTACAATATTGTCGTCCGTCCATAAAGCACAAAATAAAAAAAAAAAAACACACACGGTGTTTCATTGACGATCAAATCTATCTATCTATTCCAGAGAGAGAGAGAGAAAAGAAATTAATCGCATGCATATTTTTTTTTAACGAGTAAACTTACTATCATAACAGCTGATTGGTGGTTTGGGTATATCGGTGGACATAAGTTCTAAAATTAATAGAAGAATTTTTGTTTTCGTATGTTATATAGAAAGGCGCTGGTTAATGTAAGAAAAACAAAATATTTTTTATGACAAAGCATTCAACACCGATTTATAGTCATTCGCAAAGTTCTTATCAAAGATGTTTAAGGTGGATATAATTTCTACCGACAACGACAATTTTTATATATTCTATTCTTTTCTTTCGCATTCACTGTAGATACACATGTGTTGAAAAGAAAACAATTTTCTCGTTGTCATCATCACCGACATCGTCTAACAATGTTTATTTATATTTTGGAAGATCCGGAACAAAAACATAATAAAAAAAAAAGATACCATCCATCCTGCCTTGCTCTCGACAACTCTGGGGGTACAAGTGGGGGGAATTTAATGTGTCTGACATGCCAGCTTGTGCTTCAGCTCTCGCGCGCACAGCATTCATTAAAGTATCTGACATAAATATAGGATACAAAACATAAGTCTGCATTTGTATCGATGTAAGCGTTTCGGGTAAATTTTTGTTTTGCCTATACATCTAGGTACACTCGATAAACGCCTGTCTTTCTTGTAGCTTATGTTGTTAACCAGGAAACACTACCAAGTATCAGGTCATTTTCGTGTATGAACAATTAATTCGTTTCACCAGTGAAAAAAAAAAAATAGATCACTTATGGAATATGAAAATTATCCGCGATGCTGTAAATAGAATGCTATACGATTATCGTATCTGCTGCTGTCGTTTTTTTTGCTTTTGGTTTCTTCCGTCCTGCGTGAGGCGCGTTCCGCCAGTTTTGCCGGTCGCTCAATTATTCCCTCTCTTGTGTGGTGTATTTTTAGGCAATTTATTATATCCTCTCCATTTAGTTATAAGTACGGAAACTAAGGATGTAGTAGGTGTGGAGAATGCGGTGAGTGACTTTTACAGCAGAGAGAATGAAAACCAATAATGCAGGCAATAATGAATGTTGGCTATTTTACACCTTGCAGTGTATAAGTATGGTCTATGCGTGCCAAAGGATAGTGCTGCAGGGTACATGATGCTTAAACCGGCTCCGTTGGCGGTTGAGTTTAATTAATGAATTGGGAAGTGATTTATGTACGACAATTGCATAATCTTTCTTTCCTCGTGGCATCGGTGGCGTGCGATGTTATCTCGCGCGATAAGATTTATAATGTGCGAAACTTGGTGCACTTTTGATGGGTAGACAGTGGAACTTCCTTCGTATGTGCGTATGTTACACAAAGTTCATTAGTAATTCAAATGTATAACAAATTTTTTTATCACATGGTTTAGTAAATGATTTATGGGATTTGTTAGTCCATTTAGAATTGTGAAACCAAAGTGTTGTATCAGATGTTGAACAAAGCGTTGGAAACAGCCGAAAGGGCTACAGATTTAACTAACATACCCTGTTTGTCAGACGTTCGCTAGAGGTGCGATAGAGTGGAGAAGCCCTTAAGGTGTAACTTATGGATAAAATCTTATCGCACCATGTCAAAAATTGACATGATTTTTATCTACACGCAGTTTTGGGATAAAATCTGAGGTCATATTTGACGTCAGTGTGTCATTATAATGGAAACGATTTTTATCTACTCACAATTTTGGGACAAAATCTGAGGACATATAGAAGTCAGAAATTTAAAAATTGCCACGAAAATTCATCTGAAATTCAAAATTCATTACCAAAGAACGGACCTGAAATTTTTCTAAACCTAGTCACTTGTCAGACCCCAACTAAACGTCTTGTGGCAAGTTAGCGGCACGACGATGCTGTCAGTGATCAAGTCGGCAGACTAACTTCGATTTGAACAAGGGAAAACATTGGACTCGTACTTCAATTGTAAGATGTGACTATCAAAATTTGGTAGCCCAAAGATTAATTCGAAGGCGTTCAGCTGTTGAGGACAGAGTATAACACTTTTTTAATGAACGCTTTGTAAGCGGATTTGCTATATTTTCAACGGTCAGTGGTCATCATCATCCAGTCCGAATTAATGTCGGCTAAGACAGGAATTCCCTAACTGTGCATCGCGACGCCCTGGGGCGTCGTGGGGCTATCCTAGGGGCGTCGCAAGACGATACGCACAGGTCGCCTGCACACGACGTTCCATCAGCTTGAGCTCGATTTGAAAAAAAAAATGTCGGGTCGGGTTCGTTCGTTGTTGGCCATTGTGTTTTGCCGTGCACAGGAAGTATACGAATTTTGCAGACTTTAACTTGGCGAATTTTGCGTCGAGACTTGGGCCTATACCCGTTTAAGATCCAACTGACCCAGGACCCAAAGTTAATGAGAATGTAATGACCATAGAAAAATCATCTTTAGCGACGGGCCGCCAAATTTCCGTAATGGGATGACGCCAACCAGCGCGAGGTAGCAATGCATTCATAAAAAGCTGTTTGGTGCGCATTTCAGACTGGCGGTGGCGTCATTGCTCTGTACTTTTTCATGACGTTGGTAAGGCCAATACCATCAACGGCAAGTACTACAGAACGATGCTGCTAACATGTGGTTCCAGCAAGAGGTGGATATGTGTCACTCAGCTGTAGGGTATGGTAATCTGATCTCTATCAGAGGTAACGTGAATTGGCCACCAAGATCGTGCGATTTAACCTCGCTAAATTTTCCTTGTGGCGCTGCCTGAAGTCGCAGCTCAATGCGAATAAACCGCAATCGACCGATGTCCTTAAACCCAACATAACCTGTATAGGGAGTCGCAGTATGGAAAAGTTTGGGAACCCCTGGGCTAAGAGTTAATTTTCTCAATCTGTCAAATTAGTTATATTTTTAACGAATGACTAATTTTCACAAATTAAATAACAAATTCTAGATTAATTTAATATAAATATTCCCAACTCGCATTTTAGTAATTTAATTAAACTTAACAAATAGTACCGAGAACAAAAATAGACAAATTTATCAAACATCTCTCTGTGGGGTAGGAACTTTAGGACAAGGAATAATTATTTACATGAGTGCATTCCGAGGGAAACAAAAATCATACACATTTACCCAACAATATTAAAAAAGTTTTACGGTAAATTCGAAATTTTTTCCATGAATAAGGTACCTGTGGAGTAGATATGCAACTTGAACATATATTTCTGTGTGAATATGTCATTGGAGCAAGGATACCATTAATAAGGCAATGAAAGGGAAACATTCACAAACAAAATTATTTTAGCATAGATAGTTCGTTTTCCGACATGACAGAAAAGTTGAAAATTTACAAAATTTAATCCAATTACGGGAATATTGAAAAAATAAAAATCACACAGGTTGCATGTCCAAAGCAGATCCCTATAAAATTCATCGTGTGTGACACGGGCTAATATTGTACGTGCAATCAATTAACACAAGCGTACTCACATTTTTCGATACTAGAGGTACCTATAAAAAAGGGGATTTTTTTTTTGCACAATGGTCCTACAAATATGCAGTGCATGTAACATCGATCTAGGTATAAAACGAAGATGGATGTCAGTCAGTGGTTACCCCATGTACCATGGTCATACGCTTAAACTTTGAAAATTTAATTAGGAGATTGACAGTAGTTGCCTTTCGACAAAAAAAAAAAAGAGTAACAAATTGCGAATATATTCTTTTGTCAGAAGCACTTAAAATTGGAATTTTTCTTCGCGATAAATTAAATAAAACGGGTAATTATTTGAGCCTCTGAACTTGTTAAATAGAAAAAAAATGTTTGCATTTCTTTCAAAAATGTTTGTGAATTATATCAGAAAGTGTCAAGCAATACATTCTCAAGGCGCCAAGTGATCAATGATCATCATGAAGATATGTCCACTAAAAACATTTTTTTCATCTAGTAGTCGAATTTGCAACTCAATCAAACTACCTAAAGCAGGCAGCCAAATGACAGATTCAGAAATGAATTCAAATAGAAAAAAATCATGCCTCCTACAATAAATTGACACTTCTGTCAATCAGGGATATCTACAATTTTTCTCATGATGCAGAATGTGTCAAAATTCCCAGGTACGGTACAGCGGTTAATGTTAATGTGTTTCAGATTTAAGCCTCGGGAAAATACAATTTCTTTCTTGGAAAGGTAGTTTTAAAATACACATCGCCACTAACTATTAAAAACGAACAAAAGAGTGAGTTTTCCTGCTGTTTGTTTTTCAATCAGATTTTTTTTAACAGTTCAAGCTTGATTTGTGACACGTTTCAAAGTAAAAAACAGTTAACATTGCCATTTCAGTATGGATAGACTCACGCTCGAAAAAGTTTGCAAATTTTTGATTTTTATTACCAAAAATCGTGCTCAGTAAAAAAAATGGGCCTTACCAATAATCATTTTTAATCTTCAACTTAAATATTTTGACGGTCACAATGCATAATTTTATATGGAAATTTTCGCCATTGTGACTTCGTAAAACTTAGCCTGGACACTAAAAATGATTATTAGTACCGCGGAATGTGTTTAGAGCACTTCGTTCATTTTATGGTCGTCGTAATCGTCCTACTGAGCAGGCTATTCAAGCCATTGTGATCAAATTTCTTACCTAAAATGGAAGAGCTGGGTTTGGCCGACATGTGGTTTCATCAGGACGGTGCGACATGCCACACAGCACGCGAATTCATGTCATGGACATATTGCGAGGCGAATTTGGTGAGCAATTCATCTCACGTTTTGGACCTGTGAATTGGCTGCCTTAATCGTGCGATTTTACCCCGCTGGACTATTTTTTTGTGGGGATATGTAAAGTATCTCTCGTCTATACGGATAACCCTGCAACTATTGCCGCCTTGGAAGACAACGTAACTCGTACCAGTCGATATGTTGGAAAAAGTACAGTCAACTCTCGATTATCCGGCAACCCTATTAACCGGGAAAATTTTTTTTTTTAAATTTATTAAAATTTATTTATTCAGAAATCGATTATCCAGGATTTACTTTATTATCCGTTCTTTAATTCTTGCAAACAAAAACGAACTAAACCTAACATGCAAGGTTTTGTTGGTTTTTTTTTTGCATTATTCTGTTAATTTTTCTCATTCAGTATATAAACCGATTTACAAAAATGGAAAAACCATTGCATGAAGTCTCTTTCTTCTTTAAGAATATCATTTTCGATTATCCGGGATTTTCGATTTTCCGTAATGAGCTCGGTCCCGAGCACCCCGGTTAATCGAGAGTCGACTGTATGCGAAAATTTGACATTCCAGATGTACCACTTGAAACGTAGTCGCAGTCAACATTTACACGAAATTATATTTCAAAAAGTAAGTGACAAGAATTGATTTATCGACCCTAATAAAAATTTCACTCAATTTTGAAAATTTTCTTTTAAAAATCACCCTTTATATCAGAATTTCCTTACCGCGTAGTGTTGTCAGAGTTTTGATATGAAAATTCCCAAGATATATTCGAAAATTTCCCTTTTTTTCAAAAGTACTGGCAATTTTCCTACTCACTAAAAACACAAAAAAAAAAAAAATCAATTATATACAATTTAAAAAAAAATATATCTTTGTAAAGGGAAATTTCGTTTGTTATTTTCGCGTGCAAGGGAAATTTTGAAAATAAGAAAGGTATTCACAAATTTTATCTTTTTCAAATATCAATTCAATGAAACGTTTTTCTGATACCGGCCTTTCCAAGGGCTGGATTTTGCCTTTCTTAAAGTGATTTTTGAAGTGTTGATCGATTTTCGCTTAGAAAAATATAGGAGGACTTTTTTAAGACTCAAGTTCCTCATAACTTATGAAACAAAAGGACAGATTTATTTGGAATTCGAACAATCAAAATCATAAGACTGTCACTACTGACACTCTAGAAACAAATCACATTTTTACAAAAATACTGTGACTTTCTAATCAAATCCACAGTTCATATAAATCTACACAAGTGCAAACGACCGACACACACACAAATACCTCACACTAATCTTGGTAAACCTTTTAGCTCTAAGTATCATCCTTGTTTTCCACTTAGATTATGAACTAAATCGCATCAGCAGGAGTTTAAGAATTTGTTTCGTCATCTTTTCTTTTCTTTTCTTTTTTTGTGGAGAGTAGGAAGCAGATATGATTTTCATTGCTGACATGTTGATGTATTTTTTTTTTTCTTTTCTATATTATGTATAACTATATAGAAACGCTTGACAATTATCCCAGTGGATATAAAGCAGAAGCAGTAAATGTAAGCACAAAAGTCCCCCCACAGCAACTACAATTGTTCCAATTGTAAGAAGCACCTTCCTATTTATTTCTGTCGTCTTTAAAATATATCCTTAGGCGGTTTCATAGTCACAGTCTACTACTGTTCTGTTCATCGTGACAATGGCGTTATTATCTTTCTACAGTTATTACAATATTTAGATTTTTTTTGTTGCTCAAGAGAAGGCTTTTCTTTTTTCCTTTTTTTTTTGCTTAACTTTTGCTTGGTGTGAGTTAAAGAAGTTATTTAATGGAAACGGTTGTTCGTGTTCTATTATTTTTGCACACAGAGTAGTAGTAGCCCCATCTATCCATTTGCATTATCCTTATTTACATTTTTCTTAGTGGAGAACAGCTGTACTTAAAATATATCTATACTATATATAGGAATAGAATTTTCGTTTTCTAAAGGAGATCCATATTTCTATAGAAATACGCTGTATCTATTTTATTTCTATGCACTCTCTCCCCGACATGTTATATCCTTCAGTTGTTTTTTTATATATACATATATTTTTTTTTCTCTTAGTTGTTGTGCGCATTTAATGTCTTGTTCTTTGTCATTCATATTTCTGATATTATCCGTCCGCTTTTATGAAGTTTGCTGTTTTCTTAATCGAAAATCTGGAGGTGTCTTCCATTTCCAACCACTGAAATGGAATGCGAGTGTGTATAATGATAGTACGCATTTGGTTAGACATTTATTTACCTATTGCTTGGAACAAGAGTGAATGATTTCTCTCGCAACTATACAACGGTATATGGAATAGAATACACTATATATAATTTTTTTTTCTATTCCCACTTATCCATCGAAGTATCAATTTTCCGCTCGCAAGCTAACGCAAATATCATTTGCAGAAGGGAACATTTTCTTTTGATCCCATCCTTTTGGCGACAGCGACAGCGGCGGCGGCGGTGGTGGCACTGGCACATGACTTTCGCAGTCACAGCCAGGTAATGCCACAAAGAAGTGGGAGTGGTAGCTATATAGATGTGGGTGCGTCTGTCATCGACGTCTTTCCTCATTTAGCGGCTTCGCCAAAGGCAACCAAATCATTTTGATTGTAAGGTTCTTAACGACAATTAACTTAAAAAAAATAAGAGAAAAAATTATCTACTTATCATACCTAGGTTTTCCTCTCTCTTTTAGGTTTAGAAAATTCCAATTAACTCATTTTACTGTAGGTACATATAGACTGCGACAATTATGGCTTCTAGGGGAATATTCATCTATCTTTATTTTTGTATTTGTAGTATTTTTGGCTCTTTTTGTAAGGTAGCAACATTTGTCGAATTGATTGAAATATTCAACAATATCAGGTAATCCTTTTTAAAATTGTTCCCTTCGAAAACATTTTATCTATTAAGATGCTTAAAAATGGCTGAAATCTGTTATGATATATTTTTACATTGTTATTAGGTTAAGGGTTTGAAACATCAATCATTAAGGTGTCCACAGACCCGGACACTGGACAGTTGACGTCATAATATTTGCTTTTAATACTAATGAACCGCTTGCACATTTCACATTTTAAAAACTTAGGCTTCCATGACTGTCAAAGAATAGCGTTTTTAACATTTTGTTTGGTATGGGAGGTGCCACGCCCCTTTTCACAAGAACCATCCCAGGACAATATTAAAGATTGTCTGTAAATTTGATTCTGTGGTTTTCGAGATATAAGATTTTGAATGTTTTGTTTTTGTATGGGCGGTACCACGCCCCTTTGTTAAATTTTTACCAAACTTCACAGTAATCGGGCCAGTACTAAAGACTGTCTGAAAATTTGAGATCAATTGATTCGGTGGTTTTCGAAAATGTTAGCTCAATCGGTGCAAAAAATGTTCGAGTTTTTGAAGCGTACACAAACCAACATAACATTTTTATGTTTTTCCTATTTTCTTCCATTTAAACTTGCCAGAAATCCGTCTTTAATTTCCTTTCCATTTTTTTTTCTGCTGCTGTATGAAATAACCACTTTGCGGAACCGTCTGGAAATCTATCAATCCGTTAATTAGTGCCATGCCCTGACTGCCTGTGGGTTCTGTTAGGTGATCTTTTAAGGGACGAACAGTTAAATTTGGTATGTTCCTAAATTCAATGAACTGTTCAAAAATCGTCGACTCTCTATATCTACACTTTTTTGGTTCGATTTTCGGCAGTTGTCGTTCATTCGAAAGCATTTTCTAAAGAACTCAGTCAGGTGTTGCGTAAATATTTTTTGAATGCAACACACCCTTTGGGGATTCGTTTGATATGAATAAAATAAAATAATTAAAACTTTTAAAAAACATGAGGTATTAAGAAGACTGTGTTAAGAACTTAAAAATACACAAACTACCCATTTTTTTTTAGACTGTGCAATTTCGTCTGACAAATATCAGCGAATGCAACTTTTGCCCATTACAAACGGCTCTACATTTTATTTCATTTCAAAATTAGATCCAAACTCGTACGGCACTCTTTCTACTTTTTGTGATTGTGTTCTGAATGACTTGCAATTTCATTAGCCAATCTTTGAAGTGCATTTGAATCATATACCAACTACTAGTGTATTTCAATATCAGGGTGAATATAGACTGCACCCAGTGGGTGTTGAAATAGACAAGCTCCTCCCCTTGTATATTATTTTATCAAGAAAAATCATCCCTTAGTTAGAAAACCTGTTGATCTCGCACTATATATGAACGTTTTCATTTACTTGTAGTTTGCGAGGGTATAACTGACTCCCTTTGAATTGAAAAGAATGCCTTGTTTGAAAATGAATAATCATTTTCCTATCAAATAAAAAAAAACCCGCCTTGTCAGATCTAAATTAATCAACGTTTTGCTTTTTTTCTGAAATGTTTGAGGGCAACCTAATGAATGCGTTCATAGAAAAAACTAATCTCAAAAATTACTCACAAGAGGTCACACTTTATGTGTAGTAGTACCTGATGCATTTCGCGTGAACCATAATGAATGCACTGTCTAGCTATAGAGAAACCAATGATTAATTTTTTTTTTCTGCGCCATATTGTGTACACATGTAAACCCAAGACTACCGCAGTGAAAGTTTTTTTTTTTTAAGGAAAAGAAAAACACATCACTGATGCCGGATAAACTATAGACGAATCTTGCGGTGGACCCAGACCCATAGTATTATGGGAGGTCGATGAAGAACTAATGTAAATAAATACAAAAGGAATGTTTATACAAAAGGGTGAAAAAAAGGTAAAGTAAACACAACAAAATAAAGACGAAGAAAAAAAAAGAATAAAATTAGGAATGAGACTAAAGACAGGACTGTGCATAGCATCCTTGGTGTATTTTTGCCCAACACACAAATAAATAAATAAAAAAAAAGAAGAAAGAAAAATAATGAAAACTCAGCATCTCTGTTGAAAAAGAGAATTCAACAATCCTTCGTGGACCTAGATTACACGCATTGTTAGGATAGACTTTATCCTTTTTTTCTTCTTCTTACTTGTGTCATTTTCTTCACCTACCATCTGAAAGTAACATATCCTCCAGAGAAATGGAATTAAGGTAACAAAAAAAAAACAAAAAAACATTCCAGCGATATAGGAAATGTTATTTTAAGGTGAACATTACGTATTTGTCCAGTTTGATCGCCCTTATCCTGTTGTTCGTCTTAAACGGTTTTCTTAATGTTTGTATTTAACAAAAGTATTAAAGAAGAAAATCTACACAGTCAATGTTTGTTTTGTGCCGAAAAGAAATCGCATAGACATGTACACCGAGTCAATAATTAAATAGACAACAAACTCACATCAGACTGAATCAATGAATCAATGAATCAATTATCACCTGAAAACATTATTTCCTTCCGTTCACAACCCCAATAATTGATTGGCCGGGGTCTGGTTGGTCTACAATCCACATGATAATGTCGATGATGATGATGATGATGATGATGACTGTGAGGACAGACAGAAAGGCCAAACGTACCGAACCATACAATAAATTAACCAACAAACCGAACAACCGACTAACCGCATTTGTAATGAATCAATTGAGTTTCCTTTGGTTGTGCGGACAAATTGGGTGGGCACTAGTGGATGTGATCCTTGTCTAAACTCATCATGGAAACCGAATCAAAGCAAATCAAGGAAACTAAAAGAGCCGCACACCCAATACCCCACTATATGTGGTGCATTTACAAAGGGAATGGGAGCTAGCTTTCCTTTTGACTTTTCCAGCCCCCTCCCCCTCTTATCATCTCTACATAAAAACGAACGGAAAAAGAACAACTAAGATCCAGGACCCTCTTCATATTTATATCATTATTTAGAGTACCTGTTACACAGGTTAGCAGCACACAGCCACAAGTACACATAAATCATTTCATGACCAACGCCATTGTTGCCGCCTCATTGGACTCTCAGTCGCTCAGTCGCAGAGTCGCTGAATCGCTGAGTCCCTCTCCCTTTTCTAGGCCAAAGTAGATAAGAAAATAAAATCACATGTACATTTTTATAAGGGATGCAATAGACCCTCCCTATGTGGCCATACATCTCCCATTATTATTTTTATTAGTGCTACTATATTGATGATTCTGGACGATGGTGTTGTTAATGACAGTAATGAAATATTTATGGGTGAATATGATTTTTGCACCCCAATCCATACAACACTGCTCATATTATTTTTGTATTAAGATCCTCTTCAATAGTTGTCATAGGGAATTAATGTATACTTAACGCCTCTTTGTGGCTTATGATGAGATTGACACTAATGTAATGACCACTTTGATACCCCCAACATTAAAGTGGATAATTTAGTTGGAGTACCAACAAAAACAACACACAACAAAAATGAGATAAGAAAAAAATGAAAGAAAAGAACGGAAAATTAGAGCAACGTCTTAATTTATCAATCGGAATATTAAAAATGTCAAAAGGTCAATTCAATCGATATTATTGAGTGTGATGGCCTGGGCTACATCATCGTTTGTGATCATCACTACTTAAATTTTTTTTTTCTATACTAATTTATGAGTACAAACATCACACACAAACACCATACACAGAGCTCTGCGTTCAGTGGGACGTGCTACGCGATGACATTTGCAGTATTATGTAGAAGCGAATGTGTGTTTTTCTGTAAAGTTAAAGATAAAAGCACTTTGCGCGCGTTCGACTAATGTATGCGTACAGACGTCATAATTTACATATGGGGGGCGCGTTCATGTGTTACCCAGCTAATTAGATGATTTGCTTTTGAGTTAAATAACTGCACACAAAATGCCATAAGATCTGTTCCGGTAATTTACATTTGAACATTTTTTTAAAAGAAAAAGTTTGTCAAAGTTTTTTGATTTATTTACAGGGGGGGAGAGAAATAGTAGGATTGTCAAATGAATCGACTAATAAAAGTTGGTTAGCCAAGCGAAAGGTGTTTTAGTTGAGGAATCTTCAGAAGTTTCTATGATAGATGGCTGTGAGTAGTTCTTTCCGAAAAGGCCTTAAACTAAAGTCGCTCTTCTGTCAAAAGCGTTAAGCAAAACATCATATGAACACAGCCGTCGCGTCGATACCTAAACTGACCTTCTGTTTCAAATGGCTTGAAAAAAAAAACAGCCTAACTGTCAATTTAAGACAATTGGATTTTCTAATTTTATGTCCCAAAAGCAACTCCTAAACTTAAAAAAAAAATCACTCAACAATGAAAAGAGCTGTTTTTTTAAGTTCTAACCAGTCGCCAGTTGCGAGGGGCATTGTGACTGGAAATATTGTCTGTGTCTTTAATGAAATATATAGTGGAAATAGAAGCGTAACGAAGAGTGTAACGCACTATAAATGTAAATTTCTGCAAGGGTTATAAGTCTGAAGCTGATATTACTTGTAGACGAATTCTACAGGCTTTTTGGTCTATATTTTCCGCTGATAGGAGTAGTACATTGCGCATTCTCTACTAAGCGATTTTCGCTTATTTACATATTTTCCCAAAAATCCTAAAAATGAACACCCACACAACCGAATGGTGGAACTAGTTATAGGACCTCATTTTTTATTCTAAAGATATCATACTTCTTATATAGCAGTTGAAATGTTGGAAAATAGGAACGTAACGAAAAGTGAAACGCGATCAAATGCGCTAGTCCTTAAGCAACATCACAAAAGTGGAGTGGATTCAGCTTCAGTCAATACTTGTTACGGTCCTACTTTCTGGAGAGCGTCCATCGACGTTAGTGTTTCATTTTTCGTTATGTTTTTTTAATTATACATATTTAATGCGTGCAAATGTCAATTTGCTGGATCTTTGAAGTCTTACTTAGGTCCCGCAAATGCAGTTATAGCATGGTGTATCCATTCTACTCTAATCCAATGGCACCTTTTCACAATACGTGCCGACCGAGAGCGACTTTAACTAATAACTAAGGTCAATCAGGTTACATGGCTAAAAAGCAGCTTTCAGCTCGCAGCTTCCTTTATAGTCATCCATATGTCATTAGTTCTGCTCTAGTCTGTCATTGATTGCACCAAATTAGCTTTCATAACAGAAGAGGTTTCCCTACGAAGGGAAGCAATAATCAGCGCAAAATGTAAAATTTCCTTACCCAAATTCAAATCATCTTCGGAACTATGCTATAGAACGATTATCTCCAGAAATATTTAATCCCGATGCGAAAATACAGGTTCCGTTGAACCACAGGAACGTTTACAAACCGCCACACAGTTTAGCCACAGTTTTGCGTTCATCATTCATTCACCCACTCTAGTCAAATTAGAGAAACAATTGCGGTAGCTTAATGACCACCATGCCCACTGCCCATATGCCGGTTGGCGCAAAGTTCGCGCTTTGTTAACCCCCCGCATACCCACAAATGCTTCGTAGTAGTTTGAATTATCAATGAATAGAGCATGCAACACCAATTCTCCATTTGGTCGAATTTGCCGCACAGCGTCAGTTAACCTACTCGTAACCCCTTGCAAAATAGAATTGCGTGCGCGAAACTTGCAAAATTGCTATACTCGTGTATATTCGCAATTCGCGTTACATGGCGCTAATGATGAAGCCAAACCGAAATCCGTGAAATCGGACGTCAGTTGGAGGCACGCCCCCCTCGTGCGTCCGATTCGGATGCATTCCCGATAATTTGCCACTTATCGTGAAGTAGCACGCATTCGATAGCTGCTGTCACCCAGTGCACTATCAATATCCATCAATACACACACCCATTGGCAGATAAAACGATTACACAATAATGGATCGAATATTTAAAGAATAATTGATTACACATACCTTCGCGTCTCTAAATCTAAATGTAAGCTATAAAGCTCTCCACAAGTTCTCACCTTTACTTTTTTTTGTGGGAGGGGGGGGGGGCAAACGTTTTTGTCGTTACACTATCTCTCTGCTCTGGCCACACGACAATAAAAATTGATTTAAATTGGAGCTGATACTATACGAATACGAACACTAAACACACACACCAACACACATGTATCCAAATGTAAACCCACACATTCGTATGTTAATTTTATTCTGTTTTTAAATACGACAACGTTATTCAAGAAGAACATGGTACAAAAACCACCAGACAAGATCAAGAGAAAAGATGAAAAAAAAAGTAAGTAAAAAATAAAACACACAAAAATGGAAAAGAGCAAAAGATAAACAAGGAAGAAGGAGAAAAAAAAATTACATACAAGAACGAAACTGGTATCCATAAATAATTGGGATGATGGCGCGCAATTCCACCGAATTTCCACCTGAATTACAATCGGATTTCACAGACGATACAAACATACAACGTGCCATTGTGAGCGACGACGAATACAACAACAACAGCAAGCAGCCGCAGCAGCAGCAGCAGTATCCAATCCATCCGTACCCAGTTTCATACGCTACACAGCAGCTACACTACACACCGACATGACACCACCCCCGCCGACCCCTTAAATAAATATATAAATAAATTCAACGAGGCACATATTTCATCATGTTCGCTTATGTGTCAGTGGCAGTGCCATGCCGTACGCATGTAGATATAAGATGTTGTTTGGGAGCAGGGCTAAGTGGATAAAGTAGGATAAGGGAGAAATTGATTCATATGGCATCGCATGGTCGTATACTATGCTCAGTTTTGTATACCCTATCGTACATAGGGTAAATCAACATGAACCAGCAATATTCACGCAGAGATCTTTTACTAAATCCTTTATACACGTCCCATGATAGTTAAGTCATGCATTATAAATTGTGTGAGCGCAGTCACTCAGTGGTATTTGTATTGGATTACTGAGGAAAGGGTATCCGGTTCGACCCCAAAAAAAAACACAAATTTAACAACGGTCCAGAGAACTTGGCAGACATTTGCATTCGACTTAAAATGGAAGGCCTAAAAAAAACTCACAGAAAAAAATGGTTGTGATAATGTAGGCCCGGTTCGACCCCCGAAAAAAAAAAACATAAATTTAACAACTGTCCAGAGAACTTGGCAGTCATTTGCATTCAATTTAAAATCAAAGTTCTCGATTCTCACTAAAAACTACCAATAACAGAGATGTCTGGTGTAGATAACCGAGGAGAGGGTATCCGGTTCGACCCCCGAAAAAAACACAAATTTATCAACTATCCAGAGTAAATTTTTTAATTCAGACATTTGCATTCGACTTAAAAGGTCCTAAAAATAAATATAAAAAAAAATCACACAAAACGAATATTTTTCATAACGATAAGGTAGGCCTAGAGTGCCCTATGGACCTATTGCGCCAACTATTCAAACATGTGCCTTGGTGTGATATGCGAAGAACGTATAAACTATTATATTTCTCCCGAAATTCATACCCCTCAGACTCACAAAAAACTACCAATAACAGAGATGGCTGGTGTAGAACTAATTTTTAATGACATACCTGCGACTTATTATGGGGTTACACCGTCAACAAGACTGTGAAGCACTCTTGCGTGTGCCAGATTCGCCATCTATCTTCTTTTTCCTAAAGTAAAGTTGGGAAATAAAGCGCTCCGGCTAATTTAGCCATTGGTCCTTAGTATCGCTGTTAAAGCTTCTGTTTCCACCAAGACGGTTAAAAAATGTACAGCAGATTTATAAAAGTAGTTTTTATCACCTGCTATTTGCAGCAAACATAGTTCTCCTGTTCACAGCTTAAGGCATGCCCCTTACATTAAATGTCAAGGTATAGTCTTTAAAAATCCCTGAAAATTTCGAAACTATAGCTGCCCCAAGATATAGGCCCTGAAAACCATTTTTTTTGTGTTATAGTGACCTAGTGTCATAGTAAAATTCGCACGCCACCTAGCGGCCGGCATTTTCGTATCACAAAAAGCCTCTTCCGCAACTTAGATATAAATTTTAAAAGTTGGTTTATGTCTGACAAACAGATATAGTCTAATTCTCCCTTCACAGTCAGCCAGTATTTGTTTTTCTTGTTCCCTATCACATGTCACATTTCTATGTCTAAATTATACGTCACTTAAATGACATTTTCCTTCAAATCGCTCTTATTAAGTCAGCGACAAGACAAAGCCCAAAGAAACTCCACCCCATCATCAGAATCATCAGCATGAGGAAGAAATTAAGGCGTGAAATGAAAATTTGCATACGAAATCAATCTTCAAAAAAAAAGACAACAACAACAAAAAAAGTCGAGAGTCAAATGCAAATTTGCTTGGAACGCATGTTAAATAAATTTTAAATATATATGCTTACATCTTATGTGGGTTGACATTTTTTTTTTTTTTATTTTTCATCAATATTCCATTAAAAAGCATAAATGCTCATAAAAACCGATAAAAATGCTAAACTAAACGATGCATCAACGAGCGGATTAAATATGTAAGAGTAGTTGTCAAAAACGGACAGTTTTTTTGATAAAAGCCTCTATTGGTAATTTTTGATTTACATTTATAATCTTATAGAATGTCTGTGCTACAAAAACTTGACTTAAACCGGACTCGGGTTTTGATTTTTTATTTTTTGTTCTGTTAATGACAGACGGAAATATCACAATCAATGCGCGGTATCGCATCAATAACGTGTTTACTATCTTTGATTTCAAATTTATGAAACAAATGCTGAATTCGCCAGACATGCCAGATTCATTTCAAAGTAAAAAACTAATAAACACAAAAAAAGAACAGAAAAAAAAACCGCTCACCTTCAAAGGTGCTAGCAGAATCATACTTCCAAACTGCGCGGCGGCGGTCTTCCTATTGCCTTATGAGAGTTGTTATGAATGTAAAAACTCTTTGTCAACACATTGCAAGTGTAAGCATTTAAATTTGAAACCCCATCTTTCGGGGAAATGTGACGCTTTTTTTGCATTCATTTTCCGACAGAAATTTGCATTTGTAACTTGAGTTTTGGTTTCCTAAAGTAATGTTGAAACTGTTTATGATAGTCGCGTCGTACATTAAAGGCGCTGTAGGATAGGTTAGTTTTTGATGTAAGTCGCATAGTCATAGTCAAAGCATTGCCTGTCGAAGTTGACAGATTTTTAAGATTTAACGCTTTAATTAGTGAGTAGTACATATGACAACTGAAGGGAGGCAGCGTAACTGTTCTGGCCCGTCTTTTCAATAACTTTTATTTAATCATTGAACACTGAAGTGCCCTTTACTACGAAATGTATTTTGCCCCTAAAAGGTTGTGCGGCCTCATCAGTAGAAGAACCACCACATCTGCTTTTGAAATCACAGCTTACTCGATGATTACCGAAATGTTTGACATTTAAAACCGAAAAAGTTGAGACAGTATAGCCCTCCTTATTAATGACCACATATATTTCGATAGAACGACCTGCTTAATTCAAATCAATTCAATTTATTAATATTCGTAGGTAAAGCCTTGAGAAGCTTAATTCACAGTGACAAGTCAGCGAAAGGTACATGCACAGTAGTCCCAAAAAGGTTACATTTGACATTTGGCATAGGCAGCGTACGAAAAGCGACGAAGTGGAAAGACATATCTTTTCACAAATACAAGTTCTCGAAAATGATAGACACCGACTTTCTAGACAAGAGCAAAGCTATAGAGACTCTCTCCTAACAACTGATATACAAAGTCCAAAGTGTTGTCCATCCCAGAAAAAAAAAATTCTGACTACGTCCAGAGTAACAATCTTTGGCATTTAGGAATTTAACTTCAAAATTTGGTAAATGAATTAACTGAAAACCTGATTTGGTTGAAGAGGGCGTGGCACCTATCGTAGTACCCAAAAATGCATTTAAAACTATATACGCGGTACTAATAATCATTTTTAGTGTCCAGGCTAACTTTTACGTAGTCAAAATGATGAAAATTTCCATTTTACTTGAAGGTTATACATTTTTTATTTGTAAGGTCCTATTTCTTGCTATAGTTGCTAAATTTTGTACATATTATATCCATGCATATATGAATTTGTGAAAAAAAAGTTATACAAAATGTGGACGCGGGATTTCAAGACGAAAAGATTTGAGGTCTGAACTCGGAAGGCTTTGACGGATTTGATATCGATGCAAAGTGGTCGTATCAAAAGTTCTACAAAATGTGGACGCGAGCTTTGAAGGCGAAAGTATTTAAGGGTAGAAGGCTTTAAAGGAAAACATTTTTTTTTAAACTTGAGAATCAAAGAAATCGGCTTAAAAGAACCATCAGCGGTCGTGATTTAGCGATATGAAGACGAAAAACTCACAATGTCCATTTTATTATGTAAAAAGTTACATTCGGCTGTCATCTGAAGCAATGACAAAAAAAAATTCGACAAAGATGATGGAATAGCTTTCCTCAAGCTAGTATAGAGCCCCCAGGACTAGCCGTACATTTTTGGCTTTTTGCATTGTTTTTAAATGTTCGAAAGTTTCGCTGACTTGGACAATCTTTAGCATGTATCCCCACAATAGAAATCCACACGATCTTGGCGGCCAATTACTGTCGACAAATCTCTTAATTAAATTGCATTTTTCGTGCAATGTAGCCAAGAAAAAATGTTTCTTCTTTCTATTTGGCATATAGCCCCGTGTCGCTTGGTCGGTCCGACAACATGAAGACATATCTGATTTAAAAAAAAGTTGCTCATCAGTTGAGAATTAATTGTTGTCACTTTCAAAAAATAATATGGCACACGGCGGCGGCGTGACATCGGACATTAAAAATTTATCCAACAAAATAGAAGGAAGTACGAGGTCATTTTTCTGGTATATGCCAATTTATAAAGGCCGCAGTCAATACGAACAAACAAACAGTAAAAAATGAAGTACATACAAGACTCAAGATTGTTTTCTACCTTCAACGACCTTTATGGATGATGCGACAAAACATGGTAAATGCGATAATACCTGGTATATGCGTCGAAATGCGTACAAGAGGTAAACCTCGCTGTCCCCTCGGGATTGAATTTTTCATTCTAAGACCAACCGTCAATGTCAAATATCCAATGCAAATATAAATCTATTCCATTCCGCACACGAATACCTACCATACAATAGGCTGACAAGTAGAAAACATACCCGTCCGTCCGTCCGTCCGTCGTCGTCATAGAGGCGGCGGCGCGCGGCATGTATGTATCTCTATAGTCGTAGTCGATGATTTTCTGCATTTTCTTTTATTGCAGATGAATTAAAATTCCAAGTGAATTTTTCCCCCTTTGATAATATGTTTCCGTTTGCAATATAGCACCAACAGAGCGCACTATAAAGTGCCAAGGAGTACCTACTAACACTTTAGAAACGTTTCGCATAGCAATATACACGTATGAATGGCATGGATTGGAAGAGCAGAGCAGTTCAAACTCCAAAGCACTAAGCAGTAGCATATAGTAGCAACGGTAAGGAGAGAATTCCATCAACACAACAAATACACACACGAAACAAAACGAAACGCACGGGCGAAATTGCCATGCATATAGAGACATGTAGTTGTTGCCAACTGATAGATGGATAGATGAATAGATGGATGGATAGGCGTTCGGTTGGTTGGTGGCTGGTTTGTCAGTTAGCTATGATATCTGAGATCTACACCGAGCAAATTATTCAATGCATTTGCCTAGCAGAAGAATCATCATCATCATCAGGAGCCATCGCAGCGTCGCGTCGGGTCGGTCATTCATTTCTCAACAATCAACCGAGCCGACCGACCACAGCCAACAACCACCCTGTACATCTATCTATCTATCTATCTATCGGCCATTCGTACCTGATTGCACCTTACTAATGTGCTGCTCCCGATATTCTGGTAGATTCTTTTATTTCTCCCATTTTCCACAACAAGACTGTAATGAATGTTCATTAAAAAGGGATACAGAATGTATATGTAGGTATAGTGCAGGTACTCCTCGTCCTCGCATCCGTATATGCACTCGAAACTCGAAACAGAAACAAAGAATGATAGGAAGAGGGTGTGTAAAAAGCTCGCTCAGTTTATTCATTCATGCAAATATTCGTAGTCGTACGAACACTGGGAACGTGAAATGGAAAGACTTGCGATGCGAATAACATCGCCTTTGCACTCAGCTCCAGCATCAAAGCTATGCGTGGTTCATTGCTTGCTTGCAATGTTTTCAATAAGCATGATGTAATGGGAGATGCTGCAGCAGTACCTACCTGCAATCTCCATATATCTGCATGTAGGTATGCGTTTTCATTTTCACATGACTCGTTGAAATGGAAGGGGAACGAGCCACCACCGACCCATTCTATAGGCATATCTGTGCGAATTAAGTTTGAAAGTCATCATAGAGATGGAAAGTTTAATATCAGGACATCGATAGTAAGTCAGTTCAGGAATGAGATTGTAGATAGCCCTCGAGGCCATATACCTGGAACTTAATTCCATCAGATAAATGCAGTCCTTTAGTAAAATATTAAATTTATTACATCGAACTCACATCTGGAAGACATAAAAGACGGGATCATTCTTGGAATAGAAACTGTCAATTGTCGAAAACAATTGGCAATTGTAATTGAAACAACCAAAAAACGCCAATGTACCTTACTGTGATTTGAGTTTTTGCTTCCTCAAGCGGTTTGTTTTTGACAGCAAATGTTTCGACAACGCATGGTACACAACAATTGGGCGAGAAACTAAAAGAAATACAGTCCCAAATATCAACATGGATGCATGGAAGTGGAGTTTATAAAACTCCAATTAGCAGACTTGAATAGGAATGCTTCCAAATAGTTATGCTTCCTTTGTCATCCATATTTTGGTCAACCGCAATGTGGTTTTTTAAATGTTTCGACTGTCACTATGCCATTGAAAGAAAGTTTGATCGTCGTGATCCCATCCCAAACAAAATATTTATAGCTCTATATCCTAGCACTTATGGCAGCTATAGTAAATAGTTGAAACAACAGGCTTCTACCCTAGGCCTATCATCTCAAGACAATTGCCTTTAAAAAAATGAATAACAATAAAAATAAAAATATCCCACCCTTAGGAGCAAGAAAACTGTCAAACAGATCTGATGAAAAATAAAATAAAAGATACCACTAGCCCTATTTACGACTCGACTATACTGATTGACACACACAAGCAATTATAATTATTTTTCTTTTATTGCCATACACCTGAAAGTGGCTAAACATTAAAATTTATATTCACTCATTTAGGCATCATAAATCTACCATGTAGTGATTACATGCGTGTAATAATTCTAAACAATCTCAAGTTTAATTAATTATACTCGAAAAAAAAATATAAGAAGAACATCATTCAACGAAAACAACAACAAAAGCAAGACAAACCAACCATCTTCACAATTAATTATTCCAGCTGCTCGACACTAACAATGTCGCGTGCGGAAGTCCACCATGATCATCGCACATTACGATCAGTATCATTATCTTCTCGTTCGCGTATAACGTGAGAAAAGTCATCGTACATACACATGATCATATAGTATACCAACAAATGGCATCAGAAGTGTAATGCCCTTCACCAACTCGTCTACTAAAAATTCGATAATTTGTTGTAAATTATAAAGGAGACCTTAAAAAGACGAGACCACGAAGCACGAGTAAAATATCCAAAAAAAGGGAACAAAAAAATATAAGTACGGGTATGCTTTATGTTATGAATAAAAAGTCATGGCTTGGATAGGGACGACTAGGGAACCAAACTTGCTGCCTTAAGGCGCCATTTTTTTGAATGTTTATTGTTTTTTTTTTCCACGATCCTTCTCGCTCCTTTGGGCAGGGGGGAGGAGGACGTGAATATCACACCTGAAAATACCCATTATCGATAATCACATGTATTGCTTGGGAGCGAGTTTCTCGTTTCTTAGTTTGGGATTTTTGGTTGCATTTTTTTGATTTTATCATCGTGAACTTAATATTTTTTGACATTTCTAATAGCAGGTAGCTAAAGTCGTTAAATGTTTGACAAAACTTTCATTTTGTATGGACTCAGCAGTCAGTTTTTAGTTGAATTTACTGGATGGAGAGTAATTTTATCCCCAAAAGTCTGATAAATACTTCGAATGATTGTCATTGTGAATGATTTCATTCATTAGGCGTAATGGCCTAAAGGGTCATTTTTTGTATCGACTCAGGCTCATTTTTTTTAGTGTACCTTACTTACTGATGCGTATTTTTTTTCCCGAAAGTCTGATAAATATTTCGACCTGTCATTGTGAATGATTTCATTCTTTGTGTTACGATACGAAAGAAGGAAAAGGGGTTCGTTATAGCTGCTGAACTGTTACAACTTTGAAAATCATACTAGTCCCTTTATAAATGCACCTCAAGACTATCCGTGGTATACTCATAATAATTTTTAGTGCCCAGGATATTGTGACTTTTACGAAGTCACAATAGCGAACATTTCCATATAAAATTATCCATTGCGGCCGTCAAAATATTTAAGTTGAAGATTAAAAATGATTATTGGCAGGGCCCTATGACACCACCTTACCATTTATATAATCCCATTACACGATGAAGAAGATTTTCTGACTCTGCCAATCGATGGTTGCATTCAAAATGACATAAAAAAGTGATATAGGGTGGTAGGTACCAAACTGACAATAGTGTTATTGTAAATATTGTTTTGTAGCGCAGCTTTGTAATAATCAATATTTACGAACTCACAATGCCGAAAATGTACATATAAAAATTTCTATTGTGACCTAAAAATATATTTTAATTTAAGGTTAAAAGTGATTAACCCATAGATTGACATTCATGTTCATTAAATTTTCTTATTCATATTGACATCTTAAAAAAAGTTGTAAAATAATATTAAGTAGAAATGAATAAAAATTACGTGAAAATGAATAAAAATTAAATTAAACTGAATATTAGGTAAATTTTAAAAATATTACAACTTTGAAGCGAAGCAAAATTGTTCAATAAAAAATAAAGCATTCGTCGCAGCATCATTTTTCCCTCGGACAATTAATTTTGTTCCCCTTTTTCCCTCTGCATATTTTAAAAAATTCACAGAATTCCTACAACGTTATTATTTTTTAACGAAAACATTTTTTTTGAATAGAAATCAAGTTCTGAACAAACGATTTTTAAACAGGAGTCAAGTAAAAGCATTTTTCTCCACTTTGTTCGACAATAGCTGTATGGATAAAATTCAAAGAGGAAACTTTCCGTATTTTCCGTACATTGTTGAATTATGTCAACAACTGCTAGCGACAAGTCGGTTATTATTCGGCCCGAATGCGTATTCAAAAACAGAATCAAGATATATACGAGAAGTAGTCGAATGCAAATTTGTAACTGACATTTTATTCCGAAAGTAGTCGTTTTTTTTTTTTTGCTTTTTAATTTGCTGTCCAAAAACCCATTAAACAAAAAATGTGGCCCCCTCACTGAACACGAGTTTTCGATCAAAACTAGACAGATTTTCAAAACAGTGCGAACAATTTCTGAATATTTTTCCAATCTAACGCTGCATCCAAAAATTCAGCTAAAACCGCAGGCGGACCAGTAGGTATGAAGCAAGGTGGTGGGGTTAAGAAACCCATAATCCTAATTAAAACCTCGTCGAACAAAAAGGAAGAAGAAGACTGTTAAACGGCAATTTCTTCTCTATTGTCTCTGGACTTTCAAATCTGACTAAGATTCTTAAGAATGTTCACTTATTATAAGAAAGCTTCTCTTTCGTTTCCTAATTTTTTTCCTAAATTATAAATAAAGTTTGTAAATAATTTTAAAATTTAAAATTAAACTAGTAAAGGCTTCAAATCTATTAAAAATATGTAATAGAAATCAATAAATGAAATGAAAAATATTAATTAAATTGATTTCGTTCGCTTCCAACTCCCCGGAAGAAGATTCCATTAGCCAGTGAGTTCATCAGCGATTTAATGTATCGTCTAAAATGCGATTTATTGCTGAATGAAGATGGTTTTCTCGTCCAGCTTATTCAAGCATTCGGTAGCTCTATTTTGAAAGCAAATTGAATCAACCGAATGGCTATATGTATTCGTCAGTGTTGTCATTTGAAATCCAAACCCTTTTAACAAACATTTGCCATTAAAATACAACTTTGAATACAAATTTGTTTTGACATCCCTGTCACATCATTCCACACCACATGCGTGTAAAATTCAACTGGTTGAATCATAATCCCAGTGTTTGCTGAATCACCGCAAAGTGCGGGATGCTGATGCCTATAGGTGAGAGCAAACAAAAAAGGAGCCTACAACACCCGCTGCCATTAACTATAGCCGCCAGATTGTAACTAACTATGTAAACATAATTTATGTATGGGCACGCTTAATGCTATGTATATACCACTTTCACGTGTTTGCCATGACTATACAAATTCTATAACATTTTTTTTCTACTCTTCATTAATTTTTCCTTTTTTTTTTCTTCAGCTTCTTGTTCTCTCTCAAATTTTAGAAATACTAGATATAGTATGATTGTATGAAACATGCAGCAAAAATCTCTATAGAGAGTAATGCCTTGTTATTTATGCCATACGATGCGTGATGCTTCTGTCGCAACTAAATAGTTCAACCTGCATATCCATGAAAGCAAAAGGATTATGGGGGCTTGAAAAAAATACACACACACACAAAAAAAAAAAAAAAAAAAATAATAATAAAAAAAAAATTAAGTCATTTCTTTTTTGGATCGTTCGGAGAACTCGCGCGAAAACAAGATCCCTACAATAAATCCAAAGCAAACTAACCAGCCGCCAGACATCCTACCTATACTCGTGACACGAGAATACGAAAGACGAAACGAATGCAGCCCCAGCCTACCCAATCAGCGCCATCGTCGTCATCATCATCATCATTGCGGTCGTCCACAGTCAGTTAGTCGTTGCATTACTTCTGCTGCTACAACGCTGAACAGGTAATACAGAAACAAAAAAAAAGAAAAAAACAAATCTCAAGCAAGTCCTTACAAATAAAAGTAAATACAACCCATGCATTAAAAAAAAAACAATTTTAAAAGAAAATTCGTGTAAGAGGTAACTATAAAAAAACAGCCATATTGGAGAAGATTCGCGCTTCATCACTACACTACCACTGCTTTATTCGGTGGAGAAGAAGCAGCAACAGAATACAAGGAGTCAATGATCAGTTAGCACCATGGTTAGTTCTCCTGTCCATTCCCATAACAAGGTGAGAAGACCAAATTATTGGGCACCCCTCGGCTCTCCCTTGGAGGATACTTCTTTCTGCTTTTTTACTCTTACTCTTTGTTCAAAATGGTTTTTTTTTAGAATGAAGTTCCAAAGAGGACTGAGTAACTTTTCACAATCGTGATCAAGAAGGAGAGTCTGGAAATAATCGACCTTTGTTTGCAGCAACACAGGGTCTCAGCTTGACCAAATACTGGATCATCCTCTCTTGTTAGCTATTTTACATAGATTATGGTTTTTGTTGCTGTTGTGAATGGCTAGTGGATGGGATGCCCTATCTCATTCATAGGGTGGCGTATTCGGAGTCAGTCGTCTGTGTGTCACAACTATTTGGACGTCAAATTAGTCTTAAGGTAGCCCAAATGAAATTCGATATCAACGTTGATGTCAGGGACCGGCAATTTTGGGTTTTTTTTTTCATGCCAAGATGTGGAAAGAAACCTCATTCATAAACTTGGAGGTTGCCATTGGTAAATCTATCACAAAAAGAGAGTAATAGATCGGTCTTAAAAAAATTTCCTTCCGCATTTGATTGCATTTTATATAGAAGGAATGATCACCAAACTGCAGCCCCCTACTAAAAATGACTTCGAGAATCGAGTTTTTATTTATTGTACAAGAAAAAAGTGAGAACCCAAAAAAATCACGTAAAAAATTTGGCCAAGCAGGCTACACAATTCATTTGCCCAACATTGTCGCCGTAAATTCCTACTTCAAAATATTTGACAGACTTTATAGATCGAATCGTCGAATTGACGGAATTATGTCCACTTTGCATACGAAAGAAACCCAAAATCTGTTGTTGACGTTTGGCATCTGTCAAAATTGATACATTGATGTTGCTGTATTGCTCAGTTCTGTCAGTATTGTAAGCGTTTTCGGTGACCACAGAAAATTGTAATCAATTTCCATTATATTCAAAAACGTACGATGATTTTGTAACTTTTTGAATTTACATTGTACATAATGTAAATTGATCTACGGGCATTTTCGAAATTCAAACAATCCGACCAGGGGCCCGCCCTACTCTCTATTTCGTTACGAAAGTCAATTGTATTCGAAATTGCTTTTCGTTTCGCATTTAAATTCGCAATTTGTAACACTTCCGATTTTCCGAATGTCAATGAATTTGACATTTGGAGATTTCAATCCGCTTTCGAAATAGAGAGTACCAAATATTCTATCACTTTCGGAACGTCCAAGATTTCGAATTTGCTTTGTACTAAATTTGCATCTATTAATTTTCATCCTACAGAATTTATTCCTTGGAAAGGAACTAATGCAAATTGAGTAGGTACACTGAAAATTCGAAGTTCGACGAAGGTGATTTTTCGAATTTCGAAAAGACCTCTATCTGCATAATTTTCTGAGCAAAACTCTGGAAGTTATTGATTTAAAATGTTATGCATAAAAATATCCATAAAAAAACAGCAAGGCCTTTTGTGGCAACACTTAAAAAGAGAAATTCAGACGTGTTTTAACTTTTAAGCGATCATTCTTCTTAATAAAAACTGCGTTCAATCGAAACGAAATTTGTACAACTTTTAACAAACATTTGTGGGTTTTGTTGAGACCTACAATCTTATGCCGAGTCCGAAGGCGAGTCCAAAAGTGGCAAATTGTTGTTAAAGTGCTTGACCAATTTGATGTATGTGATAATGTTTGGAATATATGGTGAATGAAACTCGATTATTTCATTTGATTTCCCGACGTTTTGGCAGGGGTTGCTGCCTTCTTCAGGGGTTCTTTATTGGGAATCATTGGTTAATAACAATATAAATATGGAAAAAGAACATTAAACTTATAAAAATTAATTAATTTTACAGTTGGAAAAAATTTATATTTTCAGTTTTTCTGAAGATCGAGTCTAAGTAGTAGGAAAATATCAGTAGTTTAGGAAAATAACCACTGAAAGAAAAAAATAGTTTCCTACGTTAGCTGAGAATTTCACGAGGCACAAGGGGATATTTATGTCAAATCGTTTTATTTCCCATTCCGCCTAGGATGGTCAAGCAATAAAAAAAAATAATAATAATCACTATTTGGAAGGAAGCAAAAAAATCAACCCCCTTTCGGAGTAGGTCGCTCTGATATGATGGTGCAATTACCGGCAACTAGCAATTTTCTAGAAATTGTTTGTAAATTATTTAAAGATATACATTTCATTGCGTGCATTCTGTTTTAAAGTCTACGCCTGTTTAAAAAAAACCAAGGAGGGCACTTGGTAATAATTTATGTAAATACACATCTCTTGCCATTGAAGCACCTGATGGCTATTAATTTAACTTCTTTCAACGCTCTAAGGTCTTTTGTCAATTTTGTGATATTTTAAAGAGGGAGATGGGTACTTAAACAGGCAGTAGATATCGCAATTGTCATTGTTATAGGTTAGCGGAAGTTCTTTTCATAAATTCAGTCTATAAAGGACTTTCCGACAGTGTATTGGTCACATTTAAGACTCTAATCGACTAGATTTGATTGGACTAGATTTTCCCTGAACGGTAATAGAATAAAACAGTCAAATTAATACCTATACTCAACTCTGTCGAAAAACTCTTGACTATTTTGCACGTGATAGATTTGGGTCAATAAATGTCAGACTAGGTTTTTATAAAACCTCCCCATTGCTACTTATTCGCAAAGACTCTAAACCTAGGCCCGTTTGCTGATGCGACTCAAAATGAATAATGTTCTACTTCGGCTACTTTTTTGTATGGCATAAACTGTCCAATATGATTTCACGTGGAACTTAAATCTGTAAATGAGGTCTTAGAATTCAGTTTCAAAGACTTGGTCGCTGCATCAATTTCATGGAACTTATCTCTGTCCACGTCGTTTGCTCTGCGTCGGAAATTAAAACCGCCTCTTCATCACTGCACCACCTTTATAGCAATTGACCTCGGTTTCGGTATGGTGCACGGGTATGAGTGGTTTGTCTATGCTACTTCACCCTTAAAAATCAGCAAAACAACAAAGGAAGCAGTACTTTTTGTTTTTTTTTTTTATTTTTTGCTTCTATTGTGTGTGTATGTATATAGTCTTTCTAAACTTTTATAGTGGACGACGACGACGACGACTGACGATGCATACGGCTTTTCCCCATTTAACACGACTGAGGTGTACATGCCTACACATAATCGACCTGCAACTGCACCGAGGTATAAGCTATCTATATACATCTCTCTTCTGTTTTTTTTTTTTATAGTGGGTATTACTATTTTGCCCGTTGAGTTGTGCCGGCACAGAGTTATTTCATATCGTTTTACATATTAAAAGAAATAAAATAAGCAACGCAACGAAACTAAAGAATTATCTAAACAATGAAGCCTTTGATGTTTAAAAAAAAAAAAAATAAAAAATTAGAAAAAAAAAATAAAACCATGCGACGAAGAAAATTAAAGACTAACATTTCCTTTCATTTTGCCTTATTCGTTGAATTTTCTGCGAAACAGAGCGGGTGCGGTTAGTGTCGGCTATGCCACTGTTTCTTCCTTTGCTTGCCGTCACCGTCACCATCATCAGCACGGCCCGGCCGCCACCATCAGCAACTCTGGGGTTCATGATGATGACGCCGCCGACCGACGATGATGATGATGATACGAGATGTGTTGTACTTCTGCGGGCCTATTTATGTGCAACTTTTTTTTATAATTTATTATAATTTAATTTTTTGTAATTTTGCCCCTTTTTTTCTAGCGCTCGACTCCCATATGGCTCTTTGGCTTTATACACATGGTATGTGCTCCAGTATTTTTAGAAACACAAGAAGATTGATATGAATTACAGGGCGAACGGAGAGACATCAATTGAATTAAATCGTTTGTTTGGTCAGTAAAAACAAATTGTATACGCACATGGGGGGGATGATTTCAAGGAGACAAATTGCAAAGTGCGAAATGTTGATTGCGCCCAACAAACAAAATGCCACTTAAATGGGTGTTTACTGTTTATATAGGGTATCGCAGTAAAAGGAAAAGCATCATCAGAGTTGACCTGGATGGCTGATTGCTATTTAGTCCTAAAAAAAACCACAAAGAAAGTCAAAGTATAACAATTCAAATGAGAGAAACTTTTAGTATAACATTCCATTTAAGAAACCCTCGAGTTAAATGATGGATTTGCGTCATTTGTCTTGAGAGAGTTTGCCTATTTTTCTTGTTCACTATTAACTGGTATTTAAATCGTTCTTATTAATTCCAGCGCCTCGCGGAGCCGACCAATCCATCAATCACCCTTTCTTTGGATGTCAAGCGAATATTATTCATCGGTCGGTATGGTTGTTAAGGTATATCTCCAATTAAAAACTATCTTCAGACAATATGAGTTTGAGGTGGTTTTTGGTTTAACGATTAGAAAAGGGGAAAATGTAAACCGAGAAATATTTTCCAATTTAATCGCATTTTTACGGATCAGTGTAAACAGCGCAAAGGCCGATTTTGTTAATCTCACCCTACAAAGAGCGATTTACGGAAAAACGTGCGTTTTGGAACTATTTTCATCAAAAATTGAAACGTAGAGGTCGATATTTGAGGATTTTGTTAATCTCACCCTACAAAGAGCGATTCACAGGAGAAAAGCGTGCGTTTTCATAAACAACGATACGTAGTAGCTTAACTACGTCTGTTTTGGCTCAAATGTGAATTGTACAACATTCAGTAGTGACAAGGTGTTGATTTAATGGAACCACGGATCGAGTAGTGTGAAAAAACAAGACTAACCAAAAATGTTAAGCCTACAGAGAGTCCTCCATGGTCTCGGAGTAAGCAGTCTTTATTTCTGAGCCCCTTCTTGTCAGTTTGTCGTGTTTTTCGTTTCCCTTAAAACCCTCATTAAAAAAAGTGGAAAAATCGCAAAGTTTTCAAAAAAGAACTGCGTTACAGATTTCGCTAATAGGGGAGAATAGAAGGTTACAGAGAAGTCTTCGCTATATAGAAGTCCGACTGTAGTTTGGGTCAAGTTGAGTATTGAAATGGTGTTGAAACAGTCCAATACCAATTTGAAGTCATAGGCGATTATACCGGCTTTACTGTCCGAGAATAAATGGATTCGTGAACGCTTTTGATGACAGTTTTGTGGATGTGTTTGGCTGAGATTTGGTCCGTAAATACCAGGTCCCATGCCCGATTCAATTTTTGACCTATCCGTATATCACTCTTAGGCCATTTTGGCTGTTCAGTGGGCTATTCTGTGTGTTGGAAATATCCGTAGAGAACCATTTGTAGGAGGTAGGTCTGTAACCTGTTCTGGAAGTTCAGAAAACATCGTCATTTGTTCTGGGTGGTCATAAAGACTTTTTTTCATTTCTATCAAACTTGCCGAACTAACTGTAAGCTATATCTGCCTTTGTCCGTGCCTAATAATTGTATTGCTTAAATTATGTTCTTTTCTATCAGGGCAAAGTCGATCCCAGTCAGATTTTATGAAATTCTTCCTAAAGGCAATAAACGTATATTGACCAAATAACAAGGCTAAAGCTAGAGGCTCAACCTCTCGGGAATGTCTGACAAACATCCGAAACTATAACTGCCCCGAAAAAGCTTCTCAATTCAGCCGGTCGGACTCGGAATAAAATTGTAGGTCCCTTCGATTCGTCCCAAAAAAAAATCACACAAAGAATGGTTTTGAAAAATTAAGCCTTTTTTTTTGTTTTTTTGGAGGCTAAAACTGCCAAAAAATATGTCAAGATGTGAAGTGTAATTTTGAAATTTTTGAAAAGTTTCGATCAACGTGCTCTCTTCACTTAATAATAGATATATGAGGTGTAAGTTTCAGCTTAATTGACCGCCGACTACTTTACGAAGTGGCGAAAAAGACAGTTTTTTTTGTAAAGGAAGTGCCACGCCCCTTTGTAGAATAGTAACCAAACTTCGGTCGAACACTCCCGGGCGTAAAAATACCTCAGATTGTCGGAAAATTTAAGATCAATTGGATGCCACGTCCAATTTTTACCAAACTTCACTTGAACACCTTTAAAACAATCGAAAAGCTTGTCTGATAATTTGAGCCCAGTCTGAATGGTGCCTGAATTTTTATATACCTACGTAGAAAGAGGTAGATATGAAGGGGTTTTAGTCCTATTATGGCTTCTTTATTGGAGCTGAGGAGAAGGTTCGACTGACTCCGGATGGACCAAGACATGCCTAATGGAACTCATACCAAAACGTGGTAGCGCCGCTCAATACTTAATAAATGGCATTAATAAAGTTGCAGAGGAATTTTCGACTTATGGTTCGCTAAGAGTGTCGAGGGAAAAAGACTCGATGTGGAGGACAAAGCAAACTTGGTCTTGTGGGTTGTGGCTTATATTTCCTTGCCTTGTCGTAGATTTCAATAACTTTTACTGACGACTGAAATTAACCAACATGTGACTGTGACCACCCATTTAATATATCGATTTAATTGTTCTGCTATGCTGTCTGCTACTTCCATACGCTGCTGATCTCTCTTTGACGTCAATTACCAATTTCAAAAAAAAAAACTATTCCACTTAGAACTATTGTCACAGTCTGTCAGTTAAAAACAAAATTCCAGTTAAAAAATTATACATCCATTAATACGTATTAACAAAGAAGAAAAAAAATTCTTCGAATTATTTATGCTTCTACCCTACATCTTCTCTTCATCATGTTATGAGGAAAAAATATAAAAAAACGCCCACAAAAGGAAAAAAAATAAGCAACGTAAAAATAAAATCCGACAATGAGCTTAATTGAAATTATTCAGCGTTGATCTTAAGCAAGACTTAAGTGAGACCGTCAAATGTGGTCCGATCTTAATTAACTAAGGTCAAGTTGACACGAAACTGTGTCTCTTGCATATCAGGCTAATAATTAAATATATATTGTATACACATTCATGCGCTTACACAACCACTTTTATGGCAATCAGCTTAAATACACCATCAACTTGATGTTGTTCCTTTAACAAATTAAATGCTCGGTAGGTACATGTGCGACCAAATCTCAAAAGTCATGCATGTCACACATACTCCTCCTATATGCAGAGCAAATTCTGTGTGCGCGCGCTAAAAATGTCCCAGGGATGCACTCCCAAAAATAGACTATACCGAACCGACACGACCGACGATGATGATGACGACCGCGCTCCATCTTACCTAACGTAGGTACGCGCGTACCTATTTCGCTCTGCAGTAACACAAAAGCCATAATTTAAGAAATAGTTGCACACACAGCTACATGTGTGTAGTGTATGTCGATCTTGGGATAATGTTATTGTTTTGTTAGTGCTAGTGGAGATGGAATAAATTATGACAGGAAGCGGGTGGTGGCAACATATGGCTAGGGCGGAGGGGGGGGGGGCTTGGGTTGTGTAAGCTTGCTGCTGCTCCAAGGTGGCGATGGATATGTGTTGGGAAATGTAGCAACACACAATCAATTGTAAAAAGAGGGACAATACAGGAATAAAAAGTCCAAATTCTGTCTGTTTTCTAGAACTTCCCTATAAGATGTTTGCTCGGCGCACAGTCGGCAGTATAATTTGTTGTTTGCTTTATCGGATAGGATGTGTGGAGTAGATGAATACATGCTTGGATGCGTCTAACATGTGATTATACAACGGCAGGGAATTGCTACTGGAAAATATGCTCCCTTTGCTTGTTTATTTCATGGTTCGACAAGAAGCCACTGCGCGAGATGAGATACACTACACACTCGCTAGGAATGTATCTAATTTTTTTTGTATATTTTTCTTTCTCCAAATCCTAGCAGAGATGGGGATGCAACTGATTTTTTTTTATTATTACCTGCCACACGAGTAGTTTTTTTTTTTTTTTTGACAAATGAAAGGGTGCCCCCTCCTCAAAGTTCACCAGGACAATGCGATACATTAGTCTTTTCAACAACAACTCAATAACACATGTAATTATAATCGCAGCGGTATAACCCCCTCAATTATCACCCGTTTAAATTTTCATCACTAACAAAATACCGAGGGGTCTCTCTCTCTCCTCGAATAGGGTTTACAATAATTTCCTTTTTTTTTGTGCTGTTGTTGTCAATAGGAGGAAGAAAAGGACCTTCCCGTACGCTCAAATGAAACATATAAATTACATGGTTTTTATTTAAGGGCGGGAAAGCAGGCATTTGAAAAAGACCGACCGGAACATAATTGCGTACCATAATTTCAAGTGGACGCGCATAAATCCCTTGCGTTAATAACGTGATTCCCCAGTGAATTCTAAATTGCACCAACCAACCACCATGACATTACGCACTCGTGTCGCAGCACACCACTTACCCCAGGGTTTAAAAAAAAAAACTGAGAATGTTACTGAACTGTAACCAAATCGTGTGTGTAGATGGATAGACCTATAACTATTTTGTCGCTCATCTGTCATCACAAAAGTGGTTATTTAAAAATTCTTTAGATCTGTTTGGGTGATAGAAATGCTATTGGCTTCATTTTTTTTCCATAAGGGTAGTTTGTCGATTTATTAATTCAAAATTCCACTTAGTAAAATGTGTATACAAATAAATTCACATAATCGAGTGACATGTTTACAGATGAAATTATGACAAAGGATCCGACGACATTGATACACACAAGCTTCAAGTTGCGCGTCTAATGACCGCTGCTGATTTTTTGTATTCAAGTGGGCAGTATTAAAAATATAAACAAATAAAGTAACTAAAACATATGGCAAGCGATAGGTTCTTGTGCTGGGGTCATTTTTGTCATTTTGTTTGGAAAATTTGTTTAAATAACAATGTCCCCCATTTTTGAAACGTAAACGTTTGGTCGGGATGGACAGGCAAAATTCCAAGATAGGTCTAAAACCGCAGACGAAGTCGGTGTCGGGGTTTTTTCCTGAAAATCTGATGAAAGGCCGGCCGTCCGGAAAGGAGAGCCAATATTCCCAGATGGGTCTAAGACCGAAGACATAGTCGGTGTCGGGGTTTTGTCTCAAGACTTGGACATCCATTTTTAAATTTCAGAGCATTTTAGGCCGAAGTCGCACCACTATTCGTCAAGTATGCGGTAAAAAAAATGCGTGCATATCGACAGCAAAATCGACCCAAGACAGTTAAAATTGACACACAGATATCGGCGGATATTTTAATAATAATTTTTAACCACCACCTTAAATATTTAGTAGGTCACAATAGATGAAAAAACAATCGCTATTGTGAGTTCGTCAAACTTTGTGTGAACACTAAAAATTATTATTAGTGATGGCCATATTTCGATGCTAAAGTAAATGAACCTCACCAATTATTTTTAATATCCACCTAAAATATTTTTTAGGTCACAATGGATGATTTTATATGGAAAAATTCGCTATTGTGAGTTCGTGGACATTAAAATGTATTTTTATTTTTAGTGATGTATATAAATTTGAAACTAAATTCAAAGGCCCTCACTAATAATTTTTAATATTCACCTAAAATATTTTTTAGGTCACAATGGATGATTGCATATGAAAAAATTCGCAATTGTGAGTTCGTGGACACTATAATTGATTCTTATTTTTAAAGATGTATATAAATTCGAAACTAAATTCAATGATTAGTGAGGTCTAATAATTTTAAATAATTTTAGGTCACAATGGACAATTTTATACGCAATATTGTAAGTTTGCAAAATTTAACATGGATTATTATCTAGTAACGAGTGATTAAATTTCAAAATTAATACGAATATCCCAATTGGGACTTTCGAATCAAAGGACTCTGTTAAATTGAGAGCAGGGTGTAAGACTGAACATTTTAGTTGTTGCTTCAAAAACACTAAATGTTCGAAATCGACAAAAGATTTAACAATCATAATGGTGAGCATGAAGTGGAGGTCTCTACCGGTGAGTTATTTTTTAATTAAAATTATTCGATTTAAATCATCTTCGAAATGGTACGAAGCTACTCACATTATTGTTGGCCATTGTGTTGTTGTTTTTTTTTTAACAAAGCTTATTTTATTTTATTTTTTTTTTTTTTTTAATATTTCAACCACATAGGGTAGGTACAACAGGCAATCTAAAACGACCTTTCAGGGTTTCCCTTTATTCTGGGATCCCCAGAGAAGAAGAAAAAAAAACAAGAAAATCCGATTTTCTCCATCCTTATGATTATTTTTTTTCTCACTACCATTTTTATATATTACAATCACAATGTGCATGCTCCTTGGTATTAAATTGTTTTCATCACTTTTTGTATTCCATTGAGGAACATAACAGGGGAATAGGGATCAAATGCTTAAAAGATAAACTTTGTATAGATTAACAAGGGATAACAATAAAAGTGGAGAATATATAGGGAAAAGAAATTCTGCCTTCATTTTATATATGTATATATATTTTCAAAAAAAATATTGTGTTGGTGTTTGACAATGCAAGATTTTCTTTTCTGGAATTTATATCTTTATTTGATCGTAATCTTTGTATGAAGAGTTACAGTTATTCAACTACATTTAATACAGTCGAAATGAATAGATTTGGACATAATTTGGGGGGGGGGGAGACATCAAATTTGGTGTGGTAAATTTGAAACACCAAATCAAGAAGAGTTTGGACAACTACTGTTTACCACAGAGTTTTGTCAAATCTGCCATTGTCCTAATAATTTGAAGGCCTCCTACGAAACGATTCGATTGGTGGCGCTATGCTTCATATGTTGCACTACTGAAGGGGTGATCACCGGTTCAACCCCTAAAAATTCAATTGCAACCTTTGACAAACATCAGCAAAACTGCCCTGAGAAAGCGTCTCTTCTTCAGCATCTCGAATTCGGAATCAAAATGTATGAATATTCAAACAAACGAGATTCCATTGGTGGTGCTGTCGTTAATGTGCTACTGAACTAGAGGTCCTCGGTTCAATCCCCAAAAATCCAAATTGCACATTGAAGGTATTTTCGACGGCGTTACCTCTGACAAATATCTAAAAGCATAACTGCCCCGAGAAAGCTCCTCAATTCAGCATCTCGGATTCGGTATAAGTTTGTGGATGGCTCTCATGTATCTCAAAAATTTATGAATACCCTAATAGTTGTAGAAGCAAGTAAGAGATCTAACTATTTAATTTATTTTTACCAACTATTCGAATTTTTCGATCAACTAGTTCTACAACTTGCAGAAGTGCAAAACAATGTCTGCCAAAAAAGTTCTAAAAGTTCTTATTTGCATGTCGAAAATGTCGATTTTTGCCATTTATCTACTGTGAAGTCTATCCATACAGTAAGTGTCAAAAGTAAGTGAACAAGTGGAAACTTTTTTTTTTGTAATAAAAACTCTTAAAAGCATTTTAGGCCGTCGAAATGATATAAGTTTTGTTATTGCTATTTCGTTATCAAACTGTTTACAGAGAATTGATGTTCATTTACTTCTGACGCTCACTGTATAATAAATCCGTAGGGGGTTTTATGTGTTACCTAATACCGTGAAAACTTCTTGACAGATTTCAATGCAATTTTGTTTGACAGATTTCGTAAGTCTGCGAGAAGGTTAAAGGCTATGTTAAATTTTGACCAAAATTATTTTTTTTTGTTTTTCGAAAAGAATACTTAAGGGAACCTCAAGCTATCAATCAACTTTCTGAAACTTTCTACAAGTTCAACGGATCAAAATCTGACGTACGAAAAAATTATCGAATGGAAAAATATAAGCAACCTTCTTGTTCTCGATACAGGTGCTACTTTGGGGTGGTGTAGTTTTTTTCCAACTAAACAAAAGAGAAGTAGGTATCCAACGTGAATTTGAATGTAAAATCATAATAATGGATTGTTGTTCCACGGATTATGTACCTATGGAAACCGCGTTCGAAACAAAGTCACCTGTAAATTTGGTCCTCCCACGCACAAGTTAAATTCCTCATGCACCTTCATCTCTTCTACGTCCCTACCCACCGTTCAAAAGCTAACGAGAAAGAACACAAGTAACAAGTAAAAAAAGTGATTCTTGGAACTCTCCCTCTCAACCGTTTTCATGCATTCACAACACAACTGAATTCTAGCCTCGGGTGTCATTACCTACATAAATTAACAATTTATATTAAAAACTCACCATAGAGACAGGTAATCCTCCCGCTCCACCGTTTGTATACGAATACGGTGATACTAAGTAGCCCATATTAAAGCTTGACGCATGCGGTTCCACTTTACCTAAAAAAAAAAAAATAAACACACATTTTAATAAGTTCAAGCTTACATGTAAGACCTTGTAATTAAATAATTATACATTTCCTTTTGAAATATCATTTATCTTTATTAGTATAATTAGCTTAGAAAACAATTAATAAAAACCAAAAATTATCTAAACTTCAGTTTAATGAAATTATGCCTAAGGCATCGAAATAGATACAAAAAAAAAATCCTATTTTAATTCCAAAACCTATCTATACGATTTGTATGCATACCTATAACCATACCTGTACGAAATTCATTAATAAAAAAAATATACACGGTTTTATTTCCAGCGAAAAACCCCAAAAACCTTAAAGGCAATCATAAACAACAACAAGACGACGACGACAACGAACCAAACAAAAAAAAAAAACAAAAAAGAAAAAAGCTACAAGTTTCATTAGTAATTATCCTGTTACGGTACGTCGTTAACATATTTAGCATGATAAGGTAACAATCTACAACAAGAATTCTTCCACACAATCAAAAAATATATATAAATGCCAACGAGGCAATATAAATAAATAAAACGAAAAAGAAAATAATAATATAATTTAAAAAAAAAAAAAAAATCAGAGATTTTCAATGTTTTTTTTTTTCTGTTCCTTTTTTTATTCCTTATTGTATATCTACCTTCGGTTGTTAACGACCTAACAGGCAGGCGAGCTGGCTGGTGCTTGCCCGATGCATGACGGGGCTCAAGAAATTCACTCACGTACAAAGAAACCAACTGCAATTTACACACACCGAAATAAAAATAAAAAATCCGAATAAATACAAATGGGTACAAAGATATCCTTCACCAGAAAACAGGTAGGTTTTATTTACCCTTCTGCGGCACCCTCCCTCCCTCCTCCTCCTACTCCCTGTCCGGCTGCTGGCTCAGACTATCTTTTCACTCTCTTTTCGTTCGTATAGCTGCTTCCAAAGTTTATGTTAACAATTTTTACATTTTCTTTATGGTTCTTTCCTTCATGTTGATGCTTCATTGCAGAACCTGCATCACCCCACAGGAGTTTCTCTTTTTCTTTTATTTTTTTTTCTGGTCGTCCTCATTTGTCGTTCAAAAAGGTAGAAACAACAAAAAAAACAGTCTTTTCTGTTTTGTCTCCAAATTTTAATGATACCTACGTTCATTTTTTAATTATTTCGTAATTTAAGAATTAATTTTAAGTGACCGATTACATGAACAAAAAATAACCAAGGAGATTAAAAGAGATTACACTTCGCCTAGACATCGTTTTACACATGTGCAGAATTATTGGAACAGAATATAACAAATCTTATTGTCCTCTCATTTCGCAAAACATCCCCAAACAAAGCACTGGCACTAGTATTTTTTTTTTTCCTATTTTTATGGCTTGAACAAAGTCCTGGCAAGAACGGCATGATTTATGCACATGCACACTTCCTTTGGTGGTGTGACTGATTGGTGGCGATTTGGTTGTGCTACGGATATGGGCGACGACAGTTTGGTACCGGCGGTGGTCGGTCTGGAGCGGATTACTTTCGTAGAGGAAGTGGTTAATGGTGTCTCTTAGGAGCTTGAAAACAAACCAAACCTGGAAGGATGTTGTTTTTTTCCATTTAATCCAGTGACTTTTATTGGTGACCGCAATTGTCAGAGCAACTGTCATTTTTGACTTACAACAGAAGAACGCTTCCTTGCAAGCACGTCATCAGCATTAGATACAGAGGATCAGTGGCAGCACTGCCATCAGAATTGCCGCCACCGATGTGCTAGACTAAACGAAACCCTTGGTTCAAAACGAAAACGCTGCATCAGTGTTGAACCACTGCGCCACAGTTCTATTAGAGGTATGTTTGTCAGACGTTCGTCAGAGGTTCCAGAGTGGAAATAAACCTTACGAAGTAATTTGTGTCTTCCGGGGGTCGAACCGGAGACCCCTGGCACAGTAGTCCATCACACTAATTACTGAGCCACCGCGCCCACATTCTACCTGAGCCAGAGTGATATTTGTCAGACGTCTGCGAGAGGTGGCGTATTGGAAAAAGCCTTAAGACTGTATTTGCGTGTTCCGGGGGTCGGACCGGAGACGGCGCGCACACTAATCACTGCGCCCACATACAAAGCCCGGATGGAAGCCTGCAAAATCAACAGTCGGTGGAGAATATTTGCAAAGAACACTTCTGTAGACTAATAAATGACGCAGACAGCCAAACATTTTATTGTCCGGACTATGATAGTCAACATTTTTGTCCACCCGACCAAAACGAAGTGAGTATAGCTATATCTGCTGCTGGGGCCGTTCCAGATCGATATACAAACCAACTCTTTGATCGACTTCAAAGTCGCCGTGTCAAATGCCAAAACTAGTCCGTCTGATGTGCACGATGAGACGATGGAGAAATCCTTCTTTTTTGGCTCCGACCAGAGCCTGAACTGTCCAAAAATGTCCATGTTTCTTGTTTTGCTCAGACACATCAGAGCTCAGAACTTGTGTGTCTTTATATAAATAAAAAAAACCTCTCGGCAACGATTTTTCGGACAATTTTCACTGATGTTGAAAAAGAGAAACGCACAATAGCAGAGCTTCTCAAAAAAGCGTTTTCTGATTTGCAATAAAATGGACGGGTAATCGAATCTGACTGAAAAAAATCTCTGCACTGTAAGCTAGTGTAGACTGCTTAAAATTGTGCTCCCTTGGAAATTATTGAGGTTTGAGGCTCAAATTGACCACTCACCCCTCTATTACAAACAAGCCAGGAATGTGGACGGAATTTAATTTATCTTGTCCTTCTTGTCAAGTACTAAAAATGTCTGCCCCCTCTTAAACGAATGGTTATCTTCTCTCGGCAATCAAGAGACATCAGCAAATTGTCGCCAAACACACAAATGCTTATCAGTTATGCAAATGCATTCCAAAGGGCATTCTTTCAAAACGTGACCTTGTCTGTAGAAGACTGAAATATAATAACATCCTATACCCATCAATTTCCTAATTAACACACGGAGATCTTTGCCGAAAGGTTCAAATGCACCCTTCATTTTTTTTCCTCTTTTTTTTTGCGCAGTAAAAGAAGGTAGATATCATGTTTCCGGCACATACAAGCTCACACGTTATGTAACGCTTGCAACATATCACAATCTTCTAGGTCTTCACTTCGGCAACACTATACTAAAAGGTTTCTCTGTCGGCGGGCGGCGGCGACGGCGGCGTCGTGTTGGTGTTTAAAGAATAATATGGACACATGCCACAAAATTGTACGTTAAAAAAATTCAAAGCCATTTAGCCGGAGTATGATTGCTTAGAGAAAATCAGCATAGAATAAAAATTAATCATCACACAAGCCCATTAAGACAAATTTTTATTTTTTGAAATGAAAACAAAAAACTAGAGTAATCAATCTTTAGGTTGATTTTACTGCCATAAATAATGACGATGGTGATGATGATGTCGGAGAGCTGTTGTTCGTTCTTAATTTCAAATATGTATCGTATACGAAATGTGGGAAGGAACTTGTATGTCTAATAAGATACAACAGATTGACGTAAGCGCATAAAATACAAGAAAATGATCGCTTTGGCTCGCGTTGCAGAGCAGAGCGCAAAAAGGGGATTAAACAGCACAATAATGAGGAGAAACACTGTGCCGAGCACACCATCAACCAGCAAAAGCAAAAGGAGCCTCAGGACCAAGAGAAATGATATACCTACAATCTACATGTATGCACAATGTACATACGCGTGTATCTCTCTTCTTTTTTTTGTTTGGATGTTGGATTGAATTTGGCGCAGTTAGGACCACTATCATCAACACATCATGATGATCATCATCAGCTAACTCATTACCAGGCGCAGGCACCCAAAACCAATTTTAACGTGCTGTCTGTCGTCTCAGCGCTCACAGCCGTCGTCGTCGTCGTCGTCAGACTTTTAAGACAACTTTTATTTTTATGTTCTATTGGATTTTTGTTTCCACTTACATCCTCTAACCAGCTTCTTTGAATTTTGTTCATCTTGTTTCTTACTTTTTTAAATTTTTTTTTATAGTTCTTCTTTGTTTGTTTGTCTGACTGTTGTACCTTTAACGCCATTTTTTGTTCGTTCGTCATTTCCTAATAAATTGATGACCGATTCTGGTCTGCTGTTGGCGCTCCTCCTTCACACAAAATATAGGTAAGGCACACACACTGAGCGCGAACAGTAAATTATCTCAGAAAATCTATTATAGACGTTGAAATGCAAACAAAAATCGAGTGTTAAGGTGAGAAGAAGCTAATAAGAAAACAAATCTGAAACACTTCCTGCATTTAGCTGGGTTGTCATTATTTTCATGAGATTTTTTCCTGCCTTCAAAAAAAGAAAAAGTAGAGTGAGTGAGTAGTTAAGTTACTTAAGCGATTCCTAGAAGATGCTCTAATTAGATAGATTACTTGAGTGGAAGTTGATCCTTTTCCTTCTTTAATTCTTGGAATTTCCAAATTGATAGAGATGTGCAAGTTAATGAAGGATAAGAACGTCTTGCGTCGCTGATTATCCCAGGAATCGCATAGATATTAACAAAGTCTTTATAATAGGAAAGTGTATCATTTTCCCGATGAGAAATTCCTGGAATAAAGGAGTTAAAGGCGATAATAGGTTGCATAATCAGAGGGTACCTAACTCGTTTGAAAATTTCAAGAAATGGGTTCCAACAAAAATATTTTCGCAAATGTTCAAAAACCAGTTCAAAATGTTTGGTTAAAACTGAGAGTAAACTCGTGAGTAACTCCCGATTCGGTTGATGGATTTGCGTAATTTGGTTGTAACCGAATCACTTGAGAACGGCTTGACTTTGGTTCACATTTTTACAAAATGTTCGTAGTGCTATGAGTAAGGTTTTTGTAGAAAGAAAAATTGGAAAAAATTCCCGGAAACCTGAAAAATTCGGGAACACCTGAGAGTACTTTTTGTATGAACCCCTAAATTGTGTCAGCTAGGTTCCAGAAATCGAGTGAAATCTAAATTGCAAATCGAGTGAATTCGTTTTCAATGTTCTGCATTTCGAGCGATTCGGAAACTTCCAAATTGTTTTCCAAATCATAATTTGACTTTGTCTCAATTCCGAAAATTTTGAAATCGAAATTGAATACAGTAAATTAATGTAGAACACAAAAATTCAATTCCGATTTCATTTCGAGTGAAAGTTAAATGTGGAACCTAGCAGTATAACTCGCAATTCAAACGATTTATTCTTTTTTTGTTTTGTTCATTGTGGTCCTTGTTTCAAAAGATTTCCCTTGATGATTTAAAGTCGATGGCGGAGAATCGAGAGCTATGGAGGGTCCACTTGAGCAACCTATACTCGCGACCCACTTAATGGACAAGCGGACCATTGAAAAAAAAAATTACAAGATTTCTTGCTATAAATTCTCGCTATTTTTAAAGTAGGTACATTTACAAAAATGCAATAAATTTTAGTTTCTTAATAAATATAATTGCAGAAAAGTGGTAACACTGGCATTAAAAACATGATAAATAAAACTCCACTAAACTTAACGTATAAATAAACTGCCTATAAAATGCGAAACATAAAAGTAAAAAAAATTTTTTCTATTTTTAATAAAAAAAAAAAAACAAATGCAAATTGGACTCACTGAAAACAGGACTGTGATCCGGCCGCGTCGTTATCTTCCCACCTTTCTCCTGAAAATAAATAAAAATAAAGACAAACACAAGAGCATTAGTGAATCATTGGTTCGCACTTTATGGTGGTCAATGAAGGTATCTATGACTAAAAAGAAAAAGTCAAAATAAGTTAAGCACAGTTACACCTCCGTAAAAATAAGAGGAATTGCTTTACCTTTTTTTTTTGTTAATGCAACTGAACTTTGACTTATCTTTTTTCGCCTAGTACCTTATCCATGTCGCTGGTATACAAGAAAATCTGACCAAGTCCAATGATCGTATTGGAATTTACTTCCTTTCATTTGAAATATTTTTTTGGGTCACAATAGATGATTTTATATGAAAATTTTCGCCATTGTGAGTTCGTAAATTTACATATGCTCACAAAGTTCACTTTTCACTTTTGAACTTAATCAATTTACACTTTGTATACCAACGACAAGTAGATTTTATAATTAGTTTTTATAGGTTTGTAAAAAAATTTTGTAATTACTTTAGATGGCTTGAGTAGGTTCCAACTCACCTCACTCTCCGTCAGATCAATCAGGCTAGACTTCTCTTCGACTAATAAGTTTTCGGATGAGATTTTCTCATCCTCTCGATCGCCTTCATCTTTGAAGATTTTCACTTCATCAGTACTGCCCAAATCGTCGCCGGATGAGCCAGCATGACGAGAATGCGAACTATGACTATTATGTGGCATATCTTTGTTTGCTTAACTTATTAAGTTACTTCCCTGTTTAACGTTTACGGCACAACATTCGTAGGTAATTTTATTATTTGTAGGAAAAAAACAAATACTTTCGAATTTTCTTCTTTTTTTAACTTTTTTTGTTTCCTTCTTTCGAGTGTTGCAATTTACTAGCTTATGATTAGAGACTATGTAACAATTGCATTTTGTTTTGCATGACACTTTGTGATTTTGTTGGTTGTTAATTTTTTCAAACTTACGTATAACGACGAAATGTATACGTTGATAGATTCTTGCGGTTGTTTGTTTTTAAATTTAAAATTAGCAAAACATTTGTGCCGTTTTTCTTTGCGTTCCACATTTTAGTTGTGAGAATTGATTTTTTTTTTGTAGTCAGCTGTTGTGTGTAATTTTTATTTGGCGTTGCATTAAGCTAAAAAATAAAAAAATATATATTTATAATTATTTATAATTTTTTTTATAATTTAAAATATGTTTAAGAAAAAGATATAAGACAGTCGCACACGTATAAATTTAAATCATAGGGGGTTTGTTTTGTATACATTTATTTCGAATAAATTAATATCGACAGAGTTGAGGTGTTTTAATAATAACATTTTGACAATCTGGGTTACAGGATGATATGTCGAATTTGATAAGTTGTGACGAATAGTGATAAGTGTACATTTTGGAGAAAAATTTTAACAGAATTTTATAGCACAAATCATCACATACCTAAATCTCGAAATTTTTTATACATTTTTATATTTACAAATTTTGACATTTACATATTATGTAGCTGTCAACGTTCCTTTACAAGCGAGAAAGAAAGGCACGCAAAAAAAAAACTCTCGGATCACACAAATACAAAAACAGGAGCATTTGATTGGCCTCAGTGACAAAGTGATCCGAAACCAGGTGACCTGCAGATCATTTTTGAGGATGAATGGGCGATCTCCACTGGCAGACCAGTAGGAATGCAGTAAAGTGGAAGGGTTATGCTCCCCATAATATAATCCTGACGACAACATCACCAAAGAAGAAGGCACAAAAATTCGTAGACAGTTTTTGGCACAGTCCCACAATGTCTGTGAAAATAATAAATGCTTTTGTGGAGGGCATTTCAAAATCTATTGACTTTCATATTCAGCGCAGGAGTATGGACGTTAACATAGGCGGATGAAGATCTCCTTTGTCGCTTCGAATGAAAATTCTTCGAGTGATTTTCGATCCCGTTTGCGTTGACGGCCTTTGGAGAAGGAGCTTTAAGAGCGAACTCTACGACCTGTACAGCGACATCGACCTCGTCAGAAAAGTACGCATCAGTCGTCTAAGATGGCTGGGCGAATGGGTACCAGCACTCCGGCTCAAAGAGTCTTTGTTTCCATAGAGAAAGACCTCGCCTTAGGTGGAACGCACAAGTATAGAAGGGGACTTCAACCAACTTGGAGAGCGCAACTGAAGGCGATTAGCCAAAGATCGGACTAACTGAAGAGGTTTTGGTTGAGTCCCAGGTCCCCCCCCCCGGTCTGTAGCGCCATCTAAGTGTGTAACTTGCTATTTTTAAAAATAGATTTACTTCTAGGTAAAACTTGGAACCACCTAATACCGATAGTTCCTGAGCTCTGTACCCAAAAGGGCAAACATTTTGCGAGTAAATTTTAAACTTGTGCATTGCAAATTTTTAAATCACAGCATTACAAAATTGATGGGGGGAAATATAACTGCAGAGCGCCTTCGAGCAAATGCGCAACTTGCAAGTCTTTTTTTAAAGTCAATAATTTCCAAAAGGTTTTACCTCAACGATATTAAAAAATGTATATATTTATATAATATTTTCTGTAAAGATAAGAAACTCTTATTGATTTTTAAATTCCCACCTATCGATATCGATGAACAAGATAAACACTCCAGAGTACGGTGCGCTTTAGTATATTGATGCAACAAACTAAGGTAGACACTTGTAATTTTAATTACACCACTTTAAGTTGGCTTATAGTTTTGCCTCTTCCCATAACTCTCTATTACAATTCCTTTGAATTCCAAATGAAATATCACAACATGTCTCGTGTTAGAGCATTTTTTGCAATAAATATTTATTAGATCAAAATATAAATGGATTTTTCGATTAAAGAGATCAAAGACATGAATCACAACACGGAGTCTAATCAAAACAAAATATATATATATACGAACGACCACGAGCAACAAAACAAAAAAAAATATAAATAAATAAATAAATTACAAAAAAAAAATACAGAAAAGAAGTTGAGTTGAATACCTGTCCACAAACCATATCTTGTTACTATCATTACTCTTTTTTTGTTGTTGCTTGTGTGATAAGATAACCTGCAACTATTCAAACGATAATACATATGACACACACCACAAAACATTTAGGTACTTGAAAGTAGCACCAGCTCGCTCCACTAAAGGTGTTGTTAAAAATCCTAGAACAAAAAAAAAAAAACAACATGGAATCCCAATAAAAATTCCTTTCTTGTCCTTCTTTACTGGTTTAGATAACAAGTTTTAATATTTTTTTTTTTTGTGAGCTCTTCTTCTTTGATTTGTAAAATAAAATAAAAAAAAAAGACTTGTTTATGTTCTGTTGGCGACATTCGAAAAAGGACACGGGTGTAGTAGACCTTTTCTGGTTGATGGACGAGACCATAATTTTTCTACCTACGAAAAAAGAATGATATCGAAGAAAAAAAGAGAAAACGGGCTAATCGATCTATTAGCATTCCGAGAAAGTAAGGACAACAAAAAAAATAATAATCTTCCTGCAGTTCGATTTCTAGAGAACTATTTCAGGTCATAGATAGATAGATGTGTAAACATTACAGACATGAGTTTGAGTACAGATATAATCTAATCGGAATTGCGTCTATTATCTGCGCACAGACTGACAGACAGACATATAGTTTCTGTTTGTTTGTTCAGATTTACCGCAAGGACTGCTGATTTATTTTAAATAAAATTTTAATAGTTTCCTGGAAATTGTCTTAAGGTGACTGCGTGATATGACAGGTGATTTTCTGAATACAAGTGAAGCTTATAGCAAGCTGTATATGTATTGTAATAACTACCCAAATAAAAAATAGCTTTTGAGTAATTTTGGGCCTATGGAAAGGGCAAAAGCGACCTCCATTTTAAGGATCTATACACACGGCAGTCATACTGAGGGCAGTCGTTTGACATTTGACCGTAGAAAAAATTCCTTAGATGTGATTTAAATTCTTTGGGGGTTCAACCGGGAAATAAACTGACTACTGAGCCATCGAAAATCGAGAGAGAGAGAGAATAGGTATTATAAAGTGAAATAAATAAATAAATAGTTGGCGCAACAGGCTTCTCACAACCATTCGTTTTATTTTTGGAACGAATCAAAGTGACCTACAATTTTATGCCGATTCTAAACGGCTAAATTGAGGACAAATTATACGTTCGGATATTTGTCAGACGTTCGCTAGAGGAGGCGCATCAGTAAAAAAAAACCTTAAGATGTAAATTTGTTTTTTTCCGGGGATCGAACGTGGGTCGACCACATTAGCGACTAAGCCACTGCACTCCTATTACCTCCCAAATAAAAAAAATGCTTTTGGATAGTTTTAGGCTTATAGAAGGAACCTAAAATTTAAAAAAAAATTAAAACTCCATACGAACGACCTGAAGTGAGGAGATCTGGTTGTTTGTCTGGCGTTGACGAGACGATTGCCATTAGAAAAATTACTTTAGGTGCGATTTTAATTTTTTAGGTGCTCAACCGGGAAATAAACTAACTAATAACTACTGCACTAAGAGGCAGTATAGGGAAAAAATGCCGAGATATTATTAAAAAATTTTGAAAAGCATTCTTAGCCTTTACCTTAAATATATTATAGGCAACGTAGACCTTTTGTGAGTTCGTTGAATTTAGCCTTGTATATTAAAAAAAAAAAATTATAGGTATTAGTATCACGGATCGTGTAAATATCTGAGGGGAAATGTAGAGCTATAACATTATCAGTGTTTTGTGTAAGAAAAATCCCCTATAACGGTTCAAAATATCTGCCCAAATAATATTCGAAAAATGTACTAAAGCGGCCCATCCACTACTGCTTTTGATGTTGCTACGAAAAATATGTCCCTGCCAAGTTAAAAAGCAAAATTTACAACAAGGCGTTTGTAAAGGATTACGTAATGAGAGATCCCTGTCAAAGACCTTAAAATCGTATTCGAAAAAATTCCTAAAGCGACCCATGTACTGTCACTTTGGATGCCAGTATAACATAAATATGTCACTGAGAGCTTTATAAAAGACGGTTGTCAACCTCTCTGTTGTATTCAATAATTATAAGGCATAATTATTCATCGCTCAGTTGACGAAAGTGGTAGTCTTCCCAAAGAGATATAGATATATTTAGACTGTCACAAACTAAGCATTTAATTTCAAAAATTTGTTTCCAAAACAAATGCAGGACATTTTTCTTCCTGTACCAAAGGCGTGTCAGGTGTTTGACCCTCTACACAGAACAGTTACAACATCTTCTTCTTGCCATTCGAAGTTGAGTCAACTCTAGAGCATTTGTAAAAGATTTCCAACGCACTATAGGTGGCATAGTCATTCCAACTGAGCCAAGTAGTTAAAGCAAAAGTCCTTTGAATTGACATAAAAGAAAGCTTATACTAACAAGTCTAATTAAAATGTGAAATAAAAAACTCATAATAGAAATTTTTATACGACTATACAAAAGGACTAAGCCTTAACAATATAATCTACCCTATGTGACTTTTAAAAGAGTTGGTGTTATTCCTTAAATGAATGACCAAACGAAGAAAAACCACACCAAAACAATAACAAAGCAAACAAAATAATATGTACAAAAAAAAGGAATAATAATAAAAAAAAGAAAAAAAACTTTAAAAAACAGCCAAGAATAAATAAATATAATAAAGGAAAAGAAAAGTAAAATATAAGAAAGGAAAACAGCAGCAGCAGCAGCAGCAGAAGCTGAAGGAGTAGCTGCAGAAAACTGTAGAAGCAATGCTGCAGCAGTAGACGACGGCACCACTCGTTAGTCGTCCGTTCAACAGGAACCATATTTTAAACATGCATTTCCACAGAGCCTATAGAGATACTTATATACAATATACATATATGCATGAAAAAAAAAAAAAAAAAAAATATTATTATGGGCTAGTGTGGTATTGCACTGCTGTGCTGTTGCAAAACAAAGGATTGCTGCAATCGAAAAATCAACGCATAATATTGGAGTTAAACGAGTCCAACGAAACATAAAAATAATCATAACATATAGATGCAGCTACATATTTTTTTTTTATATATAAACGTGTGGCTACATTATGTAGAGACATGTAAGTTATTTAAAAATAAATAACGACAGAGAAAATTTTAACAAAACAAGAACAGCGAACATCGTCTTCGTTTCGTCTACGTTCTTGGTATATTCATCGTCATTATGGATGTGGTCATTATGATCATCATCGTCGCATCGTCGTCGTCATCATTATCGTCTCGTGCGCTAGTGTTGTCCAATGAGAGACAGTAGGATGGAAATAAGTGGCACCTTGTTAAGGTCCAGCCCCAAAACTATTGTGGACCACGGAGGAATCATTTTTACTGTTTTATGTTTTTTTTTTTAGCACACATCTCCGTAAGTATTCTTCTCGGTTTCGTCGCTTGTATCTTTTCTTGTGTTGCGTTTGCAAGATTTTGCCATTTTCGTCGTATCTTGGTAAGTTCTTATTGTTTTTGTTATTTTTTTATGTAGAAGAGCAAACAATGAAGGCGACGATCTTCATGCATTATCATCGTCTTCAACACTATAGTAGCTCGCAGAGACCAAGAAAGAAGAAGAAGATGAAGCATCATCCTACCAACGAGTATTTGGTGCTAGTTGCTTGATTTAGGATGAGCCACTACAAGACTATTTGCATATTGCTTTTTTATTATACTTCGCGGTAAATGAGACGAGATACAAAAAAAGAAAAGAAAAGAAAGATCTATACCCATATCTACACACATGGTGCGCGCGGTATATCTCGGAGTCAGAACTCGAAGTCAGGCCAAAACACACACAACATTTTATCTGAGAGAACATACTAGTTATGCTTAGCTACTATGCGACCAAGAAGTATTATTCTATAATTAGTATATGAACTCTTTACAGGTTAAAAGAAAAGGAACAAATTAACAAGTAAATTGGAGATTCAGATATGCGTGCATATGGTGATTACACTCTGAGCTTCCGAGTCACATTCAACATTCAACATTCGACTAAACAAACGAAGGGAAGCAGGGCTGATGGATTATACGAAAAATATAAATAAATTGGAAATAATTTATAGAGTCGTTGTCGTCGTTGCACGATGGGATGGGTGCTTTGGGGGATTATCGCCGGTATATCAACACATGAGAAACGTGTAGTTCCGCTTGGAGGGCACAAAAGCAATTCGTGTGGGTGGTCATAATATTCACGAATGTGCATGTTTTCGGATGTGTACAAACTCTCTATAGCCTTGACCTTATTATCGGATACATTGCGGTTTTCAAAATTCATTAAATGCATGCACAACTGGACGTCTAAATTCAAATCGAATGAATGGCGATACAATTCAATTATAAAAAAATAGAGTTTGGGATTTGTATTCGACGGTAACATGTGCGTGTTTTGGGTAAGAAAAATCTCCAAAAGCGGTCCAAAATATTTGCCATTTGAACATAGTTGAAAAGCCCAAATGATATTCGAAAAATGTACTAAAGCGACCCATCCACTGTTGCTTTGGATGTTACTAAGGAAAATATGTCACTGACAAATTTAAAAGCTAAATTTACAACAAAACGTTTGTAAAGGATGATCTAATGAGAGATTCCAGTCAAAAACCGCAGAATTGTATTTGAAAAAAAAAAATAATCCTAAAAAAATCCTAAACTTTGGATAAATTTACAACAAGACGCTTGTAAAGGATGATCTTATGAGAGATTCCAGTCAAAAACCCCAGAATTGTATTTGAAAAAAAAATCCTAAAGCGCCCCATTCACTGTCACTTTGGATAAATTTACAACAAGACGCTTGTAAAGGATGATCTTATGAGAGATTCCAGTCAAAAACCCCAGAATTGAATTCGAAAAAATTCCTAAAGCGCCCCATTCACTGTCACTTTGGATAAATTTACAACAAGACGCTTGTAAAGGATGATCTTATGAGAGATTCCAGTCAAAAACCCCAGAATTGAATTCGAAAAAAATCCTAAAGCGCCCCATTCACAGTTACTTTGGATGTTACTAAGAAAAATATGTCTCTGCCAAGTATAAAAGCAAGCAAAAGGTTTGCAATATGCTTCTAGGAATTTCCAGCACAGTTCTATTAAATCGATTAGTTCAGTGTTTTGGTATTTTCAAGCAGTTTAAGACATTTCAAAAGCGATTTACGGTGATTTACAAAGAGAATATTTTGATTTATCAGCAAAAATCCGTAACTTGTAAACTACACCAAATAATACACATGGAATGGGCCATCTAGTGGTTTATTTTTAATTCAAAGGTTATTTTGACACTGACAGCAAGAAATATTGACAGAAAGTCAGCATCGTACCCCCGCATAACGAAATGAGTCGCTTTACGCTTGAACAACGTTGGGAAATATTGAAAACTTATTTCCAAAGTGAGTGCTGTGTAGGCCAAACGGTGCGGTTTCTGGAAAATAAATTTTGGTCGAAATAAAGCACCCACTGCGCGCCTACTGTACGCAAGTTTGTGCAAAAATTTCGTGAAACTGGTACGCTAGTGGAGAACACTCATGAGCCACGTCGTCGTTCGGTGCACACAGACGAGAATGTGACTGCTGAGACTCAATTTACGAACATCAACTCGCTAACATTTCACGCACTAGCCTCAGGAGAATTCTGCACAAAGGTCTCGAATTATTCAAGGTCCAATTGACTCAGCAATTGAAGGCGCGTGACCATTTGCTTCGTTATCGCTTCACAGTTGGGGCCTTAAAGCAGCTTGAATTGGACAACGATTTTGGGCGAAAAATCATCTTTTCTGACGTTAACAAACAAAATTGCCGCATCTTGGGCTCGGAAAACCCACACGTTATTGTCGAGAAGCCATTGCATCCACAGAGTGTGACAATTTGGTGCGGATTGTGGAGTGGTGGCATCATTGGACCATTTTTCTTCGAAAATGAGGCTGGGAACAACGTTTTGGTCAACGGTGTGGGTTACAGAGAAATGTTAGCCGACTTTTTTTTTACCGAAATTGAAGACAGTGATTTGGATGACGCGCCATGCCACACAGCCAATGCCCAATGTCACAATCGATTTTTGCGCATCAAATTCTCAAGTCGTCTCATTATTCGTCTTGGCGATGCCAATTGGCTGCGATTTTTTTTTTTTTCGGTAACCGTGAAGGACCGATGTTATGCCAACAATCCGGAAATGATTCATGCACTTAAGGACCAAAATCATCCAAGTAATCCGTGAGCTTTAGCCCGAAACCATCAACAAGGTCTCGGAAAATTAAATTAAAATTAAAAAAAAAAGATTAAAATTAAAAAATTAAAATGACAGCAGCTAAAGGCAGCTACTTAAACGACACGTTGTATTTCATAATTAATGGGAATATTTGCTCTTACTAAAAATGCCATAATTCATGGAAAAAAATTGATTTTGTTAATTTTATTGCATTTTTAAAAAGAAACTTGTATTTGGCCCACCCATTCACATTATGATGGAAATATTTAAAAAATATACACAATTTCGTAAATTTGCGGAGTAAAATTCTTTCCACTTGTCAAACACAATAATATATTTTTAAAACAGATCCGCCTAATAAAATCACTGAATAAAATAAAATACTTACATTTCGCTGCTATGCAATTTGTGTGTGTCACGTGTATGGGTCGCTTTAGTTAAAGTTTTTTAGATTCCCGAAAAAATATCAATAAATGCAAGAAATTCTGTCTGCATTAAATAACATCTCCCAACAACTCCCTGGGGTAACACTAGACTGAAAGTGGATACCCGTTGTAGAGCAAAGTGTTCCCAAAATTTAAACTGAACTATTCCTGTCGATCACTAGTCGAGGACTGATTTTTAGACTTTAAAATAAGGTATTAATAAGGACAGATTTGCTCTCATAAGCATCTAAAATAGCAAAAAAAATATAAGCAAAAGGTTCCAGACGTTCCTTTGAATATAAATGTATCCACTTTCTAAGGGCGTTATTTTAACTGCTACTGGTTAACATATGCAAGTCAAGAAAGTAACTATAAAAATCCGCACAATTTTTAGTGCGGTCACTAAAAATTAATATTATTACCAAGCACACGCCTATAGTAATATTTTAATGCGACCATTAACAAACGATACATTATTGCACCAACGAATGCGGTGACACGTTGTCCTATGGGATGACTAATGTCTGCAAAAGAGTTTAGTACAAATATAAACTAAACACATTCAAATTGAACACGTCTCTTAAGAGGACTCACTGTCAGCGCCTGTTTATGAGAGAGTTCACTGCCACCAGCGTTTGCCAGGAACAATAGAGCCGGTAATGGTTTGACTTTCCTGAATGGAAGTATCTGCTTACTTTTACTTTTGTGTTGACTCATTGAAAGCTCCTATTGCTCCCGTTTGTCACGTGTGTGGGTCCCTTTAGTTGATTTCCAAGAAAAATCAACATAATGTCAGGAAATTCTGTCTTGTTAGGACTGTTCATAGAAATTTTATGGTATAGCAAGAAAAATTAATAAAAAAATGTCATTAAACTAGAACTCTTGTTCTAGCCATCAACTCTTTCAATTTATTTAATGCGCAATGTTTGGGCAACGAATATTTGGCATAGTTTAGATTTGCTATATGTATTTTGTTGGATATGACTACTATACTACTGTTATCGACTAAAGTCCACACAAAAACTCATATATACGCACCTTTCCTCACTCACTCTATCCCTTTGTATATTATACACTCGCTGCCTAGAAGATATGAGTCTACGTATACACAGGCATAGAAAATTACGAAACAAAAACATACCTTATAACGTACCTAGGGTTTTCATCTTATCAACTTTATCAATTACAAATAATCTTATCTCTGGGAACGACGAAAAAAAAGCATACAAAAAAAAAACGAATAATGAAATAAAGCCAGGGAGAGCATTGAAAAATATTATCTACAAAAATGAAAAAATAAAAGCAGTAGGTACAAACGAGGTGGAGGTAGGTTAACACAGCACACGTAGCTCAATTATGCCGCTTTGATATTAACTATTTGTCTTGTGACACAATGCTATACTATATTTTATTTGTTTGTAGAAAGCATTTGTGGTTCTTATGTTTTTTATTATTATTATTTTTTTTTTTTTCTCAAGTGTTTGGACATTAGGAAACATACATTTTTTGGGTTTAATCAGAGAATGCATTCCTTCTCTGTCAGATGGCAACTTGTAGAGTTTCCTAACTCATCATCGATGTCATGAGCTTATAGAAAAAAAATATACATTTTGAAGTGGTGTCGATAGCAAGCAGATAAATTCAAAGAAAAATTCTTTTTAGGCCAGGCATTTTTGGAAGAGTGAAGATTCACCATGGACTAGTGCGATGAGTCCATCAATTCTACGTGCATAGGCACAGTCGAAAGAGAAAAAATGCACTTGACGTTTTATTGTATTCAAAATTCCGCCACAACTGCCGTGGATTTTCTCTTACTCTGCGCTGTTACGTCACAATACAAGAAATAACTAAACAAAATAAATAAATAAACAGTTGGCGCAACAGGCGTATGGACACCTTAGGCGAATCTAGCTTCTTACGCTTGCGTGAGTTTAATTTTTGGGACGAATGGAAGGGACCTACAATTTTATGCCGAGTACCAACCGCTTAATTGAGAAGCTTTTACATGACAGCGGTACTCTCGGATGTTTATCAGACTTTCGCGAGAGGTGGTGAAGTGGAAAAAGCCTTAAGATGTAATTTATCTTTTTCCGAGGATCGAAGCTGGGACCACTCGCACAGTAACCACTGAGCCACTGCGCCCACAAGAAATAACTACGTCGCTAACATTGAAAAACCTTTCGATTTCGCCAATCTGACAGATTTTGCAGCAACAACAACGGGGAATCATGTGTCCGTAATCTTGGATTTCTTTCATTCATGGAATGGACCTCAATTAAAAAATTCTATATCTCGAGAACGCTATTTTTATACCCTCCACAGGAAGGTATATTCACTTTGCCATTACGTTTGTAACGCCAAGAAGGATTCACCGGAGACCCTATAAAGTATATATATTCTGAATCAGGATCACATTCTGAATCGATTTAGCCATGTCTGTCTGTCTGTCTGTCTGTCTGTCTGTCTGTCTGTCCGTCCGTCTGTCCGTCTGTCCGTCTGTCCGTCTGTCTGTCCGTCTGTCCGTCTGTCCGTCTGTCCGTCTGTCCGTCTGTCCGTCTGTCCGTCTGTCCGTCTGTCCGTCTGTCCGTCTGTCCGTCTGTCCGTCTGTCCGTCTGTCCGTCTGTCCGTCTGTCCGTCTGTCCGTCTGTCCGTCTGTCCGTCTGTCCGTCTGTCCGTCTGTCCGTCTGTCCGTCTGTCCGTCTGTCCGTCTGTCCGTCTGTCCGTCTGTCCGTCTGTCCGTCTGTCCGTCTGTCCGTCTGTCCGTCTGTCCGTCTGTCCGTCTGTCCGTCTGTCCGTCTGTCCGTCTGTCCGTCTGTCTGTCCGTCTGTCTACGCACGATAGCGTCCAAAGGAATTGACCTAGGCGAATGAAATTTTGTGAGACGACTTCTTTTTACCGTCGTCAGGTTGGTATTGAAAATGAGCTATGTCGGATAAGTAGTTCTGGTACCTCCCATACAAAACCACTATTAGACCCACGTCTCTCTCTGTCTGTTGAAATCACGATAGCGTCCGAACGAATCGACTTAGGCAACTGAAATTTTATGAGAGGTCTTATATTTATGGCCTTCAAGTTTGTATTAAAAATGGTCCATGTCGGTCAAACAGTTCTGTTACCTCCCATACAAAACCACTATTGAACACACGTCTCTCTCTGTCTGTTAAAGCACGATAGCGTCCAAACGACTTAACTTAGATGAATGAAATTTTGTGAGAGGACTCTTTTTAACCGTCGTCAGGTTGGTATTGAAAATTGTCTATGTCGGTAAAATAGTTTTGCTACCTACCATACAAAACTAATATTAGACACATACTAACACGCATGGCAAGCATTTTGCATGACTTTTATGCAGTGGAGGGTATCAAAGCATCGGCCAGGCCGATGATAACACTTTTACTTGTTTAAATACATTATGTTAACCCACAACGCTGTACTATAGCCAGAAGAACTTTACAAAAAGGTGCTAGTTTTGCACTTGAATTTTTTTAAGTGCTGGTCCTCGGAAATGTGTCTCCATAGATGGGCTAAAAGATCGCTTTGTCCAGTAGCCAAAGTAGTTGCTAATAAATCGATATCCTCGATGTTGTCAAGTGTACTGTTGGGTAATGTGCCTTAGAAGATCTACACATTTGCATTTCGACGAATAATCTCGTTAGGTTCATCGGAACTTCTGCTATAAAGGTAGGTATCTTCAGAATAGGCAAGGGTCAGTGACTAGTCTTCTAAGGGGTAGTGAAGTGTAGAGTCTTATATTGATCGATCTGTTCGTCTCTGTGTCTTCTCAAATCGAATGATAGTTTCAAAAACAAACGTCAAATGATATCGTTTCAAATTTTTATGCAACTTAATAGTGGACATATTTTTAATTGGTTCGTTTTTTAGGTGCCGTTTTGTCTATTACGAGTCAAATTGGTATATACGATAAATGGATTTGAATTTGGAAATTTTAAACTGATATTTCTATGTTTTGACAAAAGACTGTGTTACAAATTGTACCGTCCCAGACCTAGCAGTTTCTGGCCGTATTTTAAGACTTATAAGACGTAGTGAACAAATTCGCATGGGATAGTTTGCAGTCCAAGACATTCTTAGCAAATTTCTACCTGTTCTACCATATTACTGTTGGACATAGACATAAATTCACCTCAAGTTCGATGAATCCTACTCGGTAGTGGCACAATATGAAATACAAAAAATCCACAAAACATTATTTGTGTTATGCCAATGTACAACACAAAGCAGAACCAAACTGCACTATAAAGCCAACATCTATGTATAGATTCCTTTGTTGTAAACTTGGACTAATTGGTGACCTTCAATATATGTTATTCAACTAAGAGTATAAATATTTACACATTATATGTTGGTATACAACAAAAAAAAAATGTGCTCAAACAAAAGACTACCTTATACGAAGAGACGTGCACAAAGATATTATATTTATGACCTCTCCTTCTGGGAATATTATACACGTTTTGCATTTAAAGTCAACCTTTACATTCATGTGAAAGGAATTCGAAAAATCGAATTTTAAGTAAACCGAATATTGACACAGAAACACATAAATACGAACAGCAAAACGAAAAGGATAAAATGATTACCAAAAGTGTATAGGTGAGTCGATGCCATTAAAATGTACGAAAAACTTTCTAATTGAAAACGGACACTGAGAATCAAAAAAAGTTCTGAAAAAGTCTGCTCATATTTTATAAAAAAAATTCGATATAAAAAAAAAACAACAGACAATGAAATGTCAAGTAGTCTAAGGTAGGCGTACCTCTGTTGAGCATTTTTGAAAATTGAAGAAAAAAAAATTTCGCGTTGACATCAGAATATAATTTATCTTTGAAAATTACCTGCGATACCTGTGTAGTGTGTATTCTATTCTGACCCGAAACGCCCTTAAAATCGAAACCTTCATAGGAGGTCAATACCCAGAAATTTAGGTAGAAGTAGTATACCGTGTCAACATGTTTTCCCGCTGACTATGTTGGTTTTAGGATCATGGTTTCGAAAAAAAAAATAATAATAATAAGTAACAAGTTTTGACAGCTAAATTTGAGACGGTCAAAGGAAATACGTTATAAACAGTATATCTACGTACCTGTACCGTAAATTGTATTATATTCCTTGAACTTATCTACCTAGGCAATCGATCCATAGGGAAGTGGGTTCGATTTTTGTGTGGAAACAATTTTTTTTTTGTATTGGAAACATTTCCCTTAATCAAGGACATTTTTTTGAAAAGAAAAATATCAATTGTGTAAGAACTATGGCAAGATGGAGGACTTGTAACCCATAAAATCAATTTGAAAGTGTCTTCCGCAAAAGACTAAATCAGCTTCAATCCCACGGCCACGTCCTTGCTTTTTTTGAAGTCGCCTTTGTCCATTCTATTTGGTACTCAATTGCTGAAAAAATCTGAGTAAACGAAGTACCGGAGGCGCCATGCAATAGCAACTTTTAGAGCAATTTCTATTTGCACTATTCATACAATCAACTAAATGTATAGTGAGTGCAATAGGTCCATAAAAGACCCTGAGACACGTAGGGCTGTGGCTGATTTGAAATGCTTTCTTCAGACATTTATAATCTCTGTTGTTTGTTTAGCGAAAGTTGGCACAACAAAAAAAAAAAAACAAACTCTAGCTTTTTGGGAGCTAAACCGAGAACCATTTATTCTTTCTACAAAAGAGCGGAAAGATATTAATATTTTCCAAACTACATCAAACAATAATTTTTCGCGCAAATAGTTGTCGCAGTGGCTCAGTGGTTAGTTAATTGTTGGGCCCAGAATCGATACAAATTGCATCTTAAGGTTTTTTCCACTGCGCCACCTCTCGCGAATGTCTGACAAAGTTCCGAAAGTAAGATTGTCTTGAAAAAGCTTCTCAATTCAACCATGGTAGGTCTCTTCCATTCTTCCCAAAAATAAATAACTCACACAAAACCTTTAGTTGTGAGAAGCTAGGGATGAGGTGTCTACACGCCTGTTGAGTCAACTATTTATTTATTTTTTAGTTGTCAAAAATGTTTGCGCCTTAACTTGCACCCGAAAAAGGATTCAAAGAATAAACAAAGATCAATAGAAACGCCCAAAATCAATTGATTATCGGGCACAATTGAAACTCCCTATAGAATGACCATAAAGGTGCTAGTACACGATATGTAGCACGCCTCATATATATGTGGCTCTGACGTCAACAGAGAGTGAACAAGGAGAGCTTGTACACGGCATGGGACCATTCGCTGACGTCAAAATGACGTCAGTGCTACATATATATGAGGCGTGCTACATATCGTGTACTAGCAGCTTAATGTGGGTCATTCACTGTTTTGTGTGTTAGCCTCTAAATCGAGAGATTCTCGGTTCGACCACCAAAAATTAAGTATTATATTTAAATTTTGTTTTTCTGCTACCTTATCTCTTGTAAAAGTTTAACAAACACCCCAATTCCACTCGGATACGAATAAAATTGACGGTCCCTTCCAATGCCTTGAGAAGGGCTCAACCGATTTGGGAATTTTTTTTTTAAATGTTGTTAAATTAGAAAGTTGGTCGAAAAAGTAGAACTACTGAATTTGATATGAACTTGCGGCCATAATTCACTATTCGAGCGATTTTTTTGCTTTATTTTTGTAGACCCGCCCGGCTTCATTCTTTCTTAGGACCATTTACAAAGGCAAGTCGGAATTGAAGCCGCTCGGGTCTACAAGCTAAAAATAAAAAAGAACACACAAAGGTTTAAAGAAGCTACGCCTATGGTTATAGAGAGATCTGTAGCGCCCACTATTCCTTTTTGTCTTTTGTGAAAATTTGACAGAGTATAACTTGATAAGTCATAAAAGTCATAAGCCTATGGTTCTAGAGGGATCTGTAGCGCCCACTATTCCTTTTTGTCTTCTGTGAAAATTTGTCAAAGTATAACTTGATAAGTAATAAAATTGTAAGTTCTTTTCATTAGTGTAAAAAAAAAAAACGTCACGAATCGTAGTGAAAAGGTGGACCTAGGGTCCTATATCTATTGCGTCCATTATATATTTTTTTGCAATTGCCAACCGATTTTTCAGCAATTTTCTAAACCTTTTTCTGGTTATCTTAAAAAGTTTCAGACTCAAAATCATGTACGCATCTTGTGGGAGATTTCTTTAGGCTACCGTCAGAAATCTTGTTCTATGCCCCTGGAATTAGAGAGACTATCCCCAAAATGCAAAGAAATTTCGTTACGTTAATTGAATAAGGCCGTAATAAATAAACAAATTTTCAGCAACGGTAGTGGGAGGGCGCAACTGTCAGACATTAGGGGCTTTTAAGATGTTGCAAATAGCAATAGCATTCCTGAGCCAGTCAGATCAGTGCCACAACAATTAGGTAGATTTAAGACAAAGTCTTGTTTAATTTAATTCTATAATAACACAACAACTGGCAAAACTTTGAGTGCGCGCAAAGAAATAACCATACAGACGTAGGTATACCTATTTGTGACAGACACGTCGTCAATTGGCGTCGTCGGTCGCCACGCATAATTAATACAATAGAGAATAGACGATGCGTCGCGCACAGCACACACAGGTTCACAGATAGAGATAGCCGGTGGACAATAAAAATGTAGATACGCTTGCCTATATTATTATGGCAGCATTGGGCTCTTGGAAATGACTTCCAGATCTGAGCTGAGACAGTGACAATGTGTTCGTGCTATGCCAGAGATACGAGCACTTGACTCTAGTTCATGATTGTGTCTTGTGGCGGCCGGCGTGGGTGGATGAACATTTTTAATAACTTGGATAATTCAGGCGCATTTATAATCACCATCCTATGTTTGTTTAGCAATTTTGGTCAGGTAAACGTATGCTCATTGTTGGTCTTTTATTATTTGTTGTTGCTTTTTTTTTTAGCCCTTGCTTGCCCTTTCTTGTGGGATAGATCTATAGCCTGCTATACCTTTGGAATTATTAACCCCCTCCTTGTCCGCCAACACGAGAAAACAAAGGACGTTTTGAATAAGGATTTATAGAGTGATGTAAAAAAAAAAGAAATGAGGGTCTGTTAGACACATGGGGGATGGCAATGAGAACGTCCATCAGGTTTCAAATGTACGACGTATTTCTCGGTATAACCAGGTACGTGTATACCTATTTTTGTTGTATCTTTTAATGTTGATTATTATCTCAACATCTCGGTAATCATAAATCAGAAGGTTTTTTTTTTTTTAGTTTTTGTCTTCTTGTCCTTCTCATCCCTTAATGATTTCTCACTCACAATTAGAAGGGTCTCTGTATGCATAGACGTAAGTTTAAATGCGAAGGATACGCGTTCTAAAACAATAGATTTCTTATATTTTCCAACTATTAAGGAGGAAGAAATCTCCAGGCGGCGCGCTTCTCACTTGCTCTCACTGTGGTAATGCTTTTCCTTTGTGTATAGCATATCTGCTCGATGGTGTCCTACCAACAACAATTTTTATTTTTGTCTATTTTAAAACTAACAGCTTAACAAGAAATAAGAAATCTACCTGTGTCATGATGAGAAATATTTTATGCCCACGTTTCTGTTTTACCTTTTCTCTCTATTTAACGAAGAAGAAAAAAAAAATAAAAATAAAAATACCAAACCAAACCAATCCATGAGAAGAACACAATCTTTGTGTTTTGTTAAAAGATATAATAACAAGACAAGATATCTAAGCTTGGTTCTGTAGTATGTCAGTCAGCCTCATTACTCAAATTCCCTTATGTCTGTGACTCAATATTGATTTTTTTTTTACTTCTCTCGTCTTTGATTTTATTTCAACATTCAGAGGATAATAATACGTGTATAGAGTTTTTGGTTAATCTTTATGTTTTATTCAGTATTCTTACTCATGAGGTACGATGGATTTTTTTTTCGTTTCGTTTATGTGTGCCTATGCCTATGCCTAGCCTAAGCTATTGAAAGTGATGAGTCTTATCTAAGCTGGGTGCGGTGAAACCAGCAATAAAGAAAAAAAAAATTTATAAAGTCAAATAAAATCACAGTCCCACACAATGAACACATGAATGGAGTTTTTGACACTCTTTTGAGAGCGAATCAATGCTTCAATTTCCTGTTTGGTAATTACGAATGTACCAGATGAATTGATGGTGTTTGAGGGGTGTTTTTTGGTCTCTCTCTCTTTTACTCTCGATTTCGAAAATTATCGGTTTATTGTTTTGGAATTTATGGGATTATTGTAACGCTTGGTGGAATGTGTTTTGAATGAGGATAAGCAGAAAATGGTTGCACAAAATTTAGACATGGAGATCATATTATGTGACTGGTGTTAACCGAGTAGTGAAACGGTTGAATTGGGCTTATAACAAGTCCGAGTATGATGGTGGTAAGAGCAGTTTTTACGCAAAAGATGAGTTCTGTCCCTACAAAATATCAAACAAAACGAATGCTAGGTAGGGTCCTATACGTCCAACCTGTGTGCTTTTTTAGTGAAAAATTTGAAGATCTAATCGACTCCCAATAGCACTTTGCCTTCGACAATAAGGTTACAAGTCCCTTCCACATTCCTCACAGATCCAAAACTCATACGAACTAAATTCGCTAAGAAGATAGGGCGAGGTCTTTGACATGTTTCCCCCGAAATTGCATTGATAAGCCCTCAAGTTCTTCTGATTACAAACTAATTTGGAAGCTGATAACTATGCAAAGTGACTTTGGTTGAGCCATCTTAACGTTAATTTCAGGCTTGCGTCCTTAAAATAAGCTGAGGCTTAGCGAGGACTTAATGAGACCCTGAATATGACAGGCCAAATACAAAATGGATAAGAATTTCATGATTAGTTCCTCAATTTTAAAGTATGAATTTATAAATAAATATAATTGGCAAGCCTGCTGACTTCCTTTTGAGAAAGACAGCTCCTTTCGTGGTGAACAAATTTACAGAGGTTTATGTCTGATAAAAGTTTCGACATATTTATGGTAAAATAGATTTCCAAATGCATGCTGTGTGTTGCAAAAGTCAGTTAAATTAAGGGCCAAGCAAGCTGCGCCTGCTGGACAAAAGTTTGTGAAGAATTTTCCTGAGATTAGCATGCTTGTTGGTTTCATTCCCTAGTTGTTTTCCTCATCGGGATCCTTTCTTATCCATTCATTCTCATTTTATCCCGTATTTTGTCAAACAAAACTAAGCGTCAAACTTACTCTGCCAGGATAAAATGATTTTTTTTTTTTTTTTTTTTTTCAAAACAGCGCAAAAAAGCCAGAAGCGTGACAGAACCCATGCAACAAAGGTTTTTAAAATGCATTATCTTGACATTTATGGAAGAATTAGCCTTGGAATTTCATAAATGGACGTATTTTGCCTGGTGGAAGCATTTGTGGACGGGATTGGACGTAGGGGTCTGGCATCTGTCATAAAAAAAAATCTCCCCAAACGCAAATTAACAAACTTGAAACCGTCTGTTGGACATTAATGCAGAAACGTGACACAACCCACGCAACAAAGGTATTTAAAGCACTCACGGAAACTATATCTTTATGGAAGCTTTTGATCAACGCCATCTGTTGGACGCAAAAGCAAGAGGGGTGGCACATCCCATGCATTATCTTGACATTTATGAAAGAATTAGCCTTGAAATTTCATAAATGGACGTATATTGCCTGATGGAAACATTTGTGGACGAGATTGGATGAAGGGGCCTGGCATCTGTCATAAAAAAAATCCCCTCCAACACAAATTATCGACAATCATGGGAGCTTAAGTTGTCAAACTTGAAACATTAATGTGCATTCCCCTTATAGACAAGAACATACATAACTCTAAGTAATACAACTCTAGACACGGGCAAAGCGGGGCTTCCACTAAAACTCGTAATTCGGTCCACTGAACCAACAGCAACGTTGAATATTTCCTTGTGTCATTTGCCTTCCTTATAAATGCTGTATATATAGCGGAATTAGATGCCAAAAGACCTACGCGAAACTAAACTTATCTAGACTAAACTAAAGTAACTCCTTATCAACTGATAAGTAACCTTAACTTATCCGCCGCGACACAAACAGTGCATATCGCAATTGGAACTCATTAGTATAGCGTGTTTAAAAATCCACTCTAGAGTGTGACCCTCTCTCAATCTCATGCGTCATACTATATTGTGATTTTAAACGCGCGCTAACTTAAAAGTGGTGGAATGTGTTGTGATTTGGCTGTTGTATGCGGGTCTAAAAAAAAACGTTCCTAGTCATATGAAGCTAAATATGGACCTGTTGCGTCAACTAAATGATATGATTTTGTTTGGAAAATTTTGTTGCCGATCAATAGCACGCAAGTGTTCTACAACCTCCTCGCATGCATCAAAGTTGCTTCCGTGACTCCGCATGTCCACTCTGTCGGTTTGTTGTTCGTTTTTGTTCGCAAAGGCCAGTGATTTGATTTAATTTCGTTTACATAAGTAGGTTTAGTCCCCGGGCAACATGAAGGCTGCCCCTTTTATCACGACTTCATCACAGAAAAAAAGAATAATAAAAAATCAATTGAGTGGCCCACACATTAAAGTTGTGCAGCCGAGCAGAAAATCTAGTACAAACTGTTTTCTTTACAAGTGATTTGTTTATTTGATGGATTCAGGAATGACTGACCAAGATATTCTCACGGTAGGTACCTATCTCTATCTACTACTGATGTCAGGATAATTCCTTACACATGATGGTGATTACTACTAAAGTACGCACTTGTAATCCAAATCATGGGAAAATCACTTGAGTTAGGCTGCTGTCGATTTGCGACACGTGTCGTCAATACTATACATATGTGCGCCACCGAAAAACAACAATTAGCATTTTGTTATATGCTTGCATTCATAAGGCAATTGCATAGTACATTTTTTTTCCCGCCTCTTCGATTGTATTAGCTATTTTCTCACGTAGTGTAAGTTTATTGAAATAATAATTACGGTGTGGGTGTAGATTTCTTGAATATACAAGTTTTTTTTTCTGCCAATTAAAACACTTTGAAAAGCCGCTAACTGGCTTCAGTGTTGCGAATGGTTGGTTGGTAATGCATTCTTTGTTAAGATCGACATTGGATCAAGTACTATGAAATAAAGACTGTCAAGATGGGGTGGTGTAAGCCTTAGCAACCCCTGAAAATTCTGTAATTGGCAATATGTTCGCTTATGACTAAGCAAACTACAAAAATGTATCCTAGGGCTTGCATAAAATTCACCACGAAATTGTGTGGTTC